>JAWMRA010000113.1:18307718-18379171 GCA_035584735.1 Pseudotriccus pelzelni
CCAAAACATCAGTGTGTTATCAAAACCATTCTCATACTGAATCCAAAACACAGCATTGTAACAGCTACTGAGAAGAAATTAACTATCCCAGCTGAAACCAGGACACTTACAAACAAGTATAGTTTCTAAATGACAAGACAACAAAGAAACCTGTAGAAAATGGAGAATAAAATGGGTGGTGGGGGGTGAAATGGGGGAGTAATATCACTTGGACTCATTAACTTCTGTTTTCTTTGCTAGTTCTAAAGCAGATGACTTATCAACTGCTATTCTGAAGCAGAAGAACAGGCCCAATCGGTTAATTGTTGATGAAGCCATCAATGAAGACAACAGTGTTGTGTCACTGTCCCAGGTGCGTCACCTATAAAAGCAAAGCATTTAATCTGGTAATTTGCAATCTGTTGCTGTCTATTAACTTGAAATGTAACTTTGCAACATGAATATAAGTATTTGTGTCAGAAGCTGCAGCAATTATAAGTGAGGGGGGTGGGCTAAATAAATAATCATATATAATAATTATTAATGAATGATAAAGTACATTTTGATTCTAACTTTTAGAGTTCACTTGAGCTCATGCCCTTAGTCTGGCTTTAGGATTAGCTCTTGACTACTGTAGTGGAAACCCCTGTCTTTGTAGATCTGGTATATTGCTTCCAAGATGAAATTCTCCAAAGTCAAGTAACTTTCCTTCAAATAATTGAATTCATGGAATCATTAAGGTTTAAAAAGGCCTCCAAGATCATCGAGTCCAACCTTTGACCAAACCACCACCATGTCAACTAAACCATAGCACTAAGTGCCATGTCCAGGGATGGTGACTCCACCACTTCCCTGGGCAGTCTGATCCAATGCTTAACAAACCTTTCTGTGAAGAAATTGTTCCTGATGTCCAACCTGAGCCTCCCCTGGTGCATCTTGAGGCCATTTCCTCTTGTCCTGTCACTAGTTGTCTGGGAGAAGAGACCAACCCCCATCTGGCTACAACCTCCTCTCAGGTAGTTGAAGAGAGTGATGAGGTCACCTCTAAGTCTTCTCTTCTCCAGACTAAACAACCCCAGCTCCCACAGCCTCTCCTCACAGGACTTGTGCTCAAGTCCCTTCACCAGCCTCATTGCTCTTCTCTGGACCCGCTCCAGCACCTCAATATCTTTCCTGACCTGAGGGGCCCAGAACTGAATACAAGTATGATTGTTTCTACCTGTAATGACTGCTGCTCACAGGTCTCATTGCTTTGGAGCAGTGGGGATGTGTAATCCCTCTTCTGCTCTGGGATCACAGCTCTGGTAAAACCCAGAATTGCCAGTAGTTTGTTTCTTAACATCAATTAGGACTGTGTTGTTTGTGAACTCGGAACTGGGCAGTACAATGCCACCTCTTTCTCTTCAAGAGGTAGACATGTAAGAAAAAAATGTCTTGAAAGGGCACTCAAATGCCCATACTGAAGGGGAACTGCAGAAAACAGAAATGAAAATCACAGAAACAGGGAGAGCAGATGAGAATTTGATGGACAAGTCCTGTTTCTAGGACAGAAAAATGCATCAAAAATGACCATCTGTGCAGGAGTCTCTGACATTTGGTTTACTGTGAAAGAAGGCAAAGTGACTGCCACCTTTAGAAAATAACAATAATAAAAAATCCCACTGTGCCTTTTACATTAGAAAAATTTTTAATAGCTTTTACATAACCTCCAGATCTGTCCCATTCAAGCAGCCTTGGTTAGGTGAGGGAAGGTAGCCAGGCACGAACCGTGCTCACCGAATTGATGAACTGTATAAGAAGCTCGTGAGACAATTTCACTCCTAACTGACTGCAGAAAGCCTCTGTGACGTGTCACTATCCACCTTGAGGAGAGCTTGACCCACGGGGAACGTGAAACAGAAAATCTTGTAGTCGCTTGGAAAATTAATTTGTGTGGGGTAGCACAAAATCCTCATCACTCCCTGTGTGCTGCTCTCACTCCTTGCCTTTTTGCCTCCAAAGGGCTTTATAAGAGGTGACTGGAAGAAGCACATAGCATCTGAAATGTAGGTGAATTATTTACAGGTTATGGAGCAAAAGGCTTTTCCCCATTCTGCCTATATAACTATTTTAAAGGACTTTCACCAAATTCTCACGGGTTGTTACAGGGGAGTTGCTGTGATCTCAGCATGCAACTGCCACTTCAGCATCCCTCTTGGTATGAGTGGAACTTGGGCATTCTTTGAAAAATAGGGCGATACAGCCGTCATCAACAGTTCCTGTGTATTTCTCTGTGTCTGACCTGTGTAATTTTTCATCCTGGGGTTTGTAAAACTTGTTTTAAAACTTCAGTTGGTTTGCTATGATGTGAAAGGGAATGGCAGTGTTTTCCCACTGGTACTGGTAAAAGTCATGGCCATTCTCCTAGCTGTCACATTGCTAAGGAGTAGCAAGGAGGGAAGTAGATTTTCCTTTTCCCCTCAGCACTCTGTTTTTCTCTCTTCCCTGGCTTTGGATGGTGTTGATGGCACATCACTGCCCAGTGCTCCTACACACCTGCAAGCTGCACAAGAACAGCTGCATGTGCCAGACCTGCCTCTTGCAATCTCAAAGAGAGAGTGGCAGGAGCAAGACGGTGAAGAAACCAGGGAGCATTTGTTCACTATGGTCAGCCTCACAGGACCTCAGAGGTATGCACCTTTCTCCTTTTGAGTGCTAAGATTGGTCTTGAGAGAGGACAGCTGAAATGAAGATAGAAAACCAGCAGATCTGAACTCTCAGTAGTGCTCTTGGCAAAGGCTTTGACACAGAAGGGTAAAAAAAATAAAATAATGGGGAAAGATTAATCTTGTCTCATTCTTTAATCTCTCCCTGTTCTTATTTTATTTTGATTTTGTCCCCTCTTGATACAGCACTTGTTGTTATCGTGCCCGCAGAAGTGAGTTTTGGACAGAAGGCCTGCACAGCTCCTGCTTCATGTCTGTTACTGGGATATAATGTGGCCAAAGCCATCCAGCTTACAAAGGCATGGCCAAGGACATCCCTCATGTGTCTAACACTGTAGGGTAATGAGGGATTTCATCAGGAAGTTCCTGATGAATCATGGTCCTCTTGAGGCTCAGAAAAATGTTTGCTGCAGTAATCCCAAGCATTGGTATTCATTGCCAGAGCTTCAAAGGGTCTGCAGCTGTGATAACCGAGACCACCTTGCCATCAGCCAGTCCTCCTTCAGGAGTTAGGCACAGAAAACAGATTTTCAGACCCACATATGTCATGTGCAAGTCCCATTCTCCAAGTCTGAGAGCTTTCCAACATTACACCATACAACATAGACCCTGTACTAAACAGGGTGAGAGGCTGTGTCACACACCCATGTCTCAAACGGCACTTGGGGAACGAGAAGCAACTTCTGCCCGCCATGATGCTAAAGGAAAATAATCTATGTACTGATATTTTTCCTAGTTGTAATCATGTGATACAGGAAGAGACAGATTCCACTAGATAAATTGATTTTCTTTGTAATATTTTCTGATCTCAGGTGGTCAGTGAGATCGAGGCAGCTTCAGCAACGCTCTGAGGTTGTGGTGGTACCTACAGCCCATTCCAGGGACAGGTGTTTTCCTTTTTCAGTAACAGGGTTTACCATCCCTGGCTTCCAGAGGTCTGCTTGATTCTCCTTGCTGACTTCCCATCATGCAGTTGTCCTCAAAATTACTTCCAAAGCATCATGTTTTGGAGTTGGCTCCTTGAAGAAAATCAGATTGTGCAAACAACTGTTTGCCAGGCAATCTGAACATATTGTGAATAAGTGTGGAACAACAGACCTCTCTAGAACTGATGTCCTTTATTTCACTCCTTAGGGAAGATTGCCCTTTAGACTCTATAACTGGCAAGCAGCAGCTTTGGAAAGCCTGTCTTTTGCTTCTGCTGGGATGGGGCAGGATTTTAAGCTTCATCCCAGACATCAAGGGGCCAGACCTTATGTTTCACTGCAACGTAATCAAATGCTTGCTATCTTTCTTCCAGATTTTACATTTAACTGACCTTGTTGTCAGCTTGTGCTACGTGGGCTGCCTTCAGGAGACTATGTTCAAAATAAATACTGCCTTTCTGATGGAGCACTGAGATGCTCTGTCCCAGCTCTGGTACTGGTGACCTCAAGTGTCATCTCAGGAGTTGGTCGGGCAACACATGCAAACATTTCTTGGAATTCTGTTCTGCATTGGCTTTATGGAAATATGTACTTACTCTAAAATAACTTTGTTATGTTCTGCTCCCCTGTTCTGAAATGGTTGTAGCAGTTACTACGTCATTAAAGCCTGAAGCTGATAGAGCTTTCAAGTAATTACTAGTGACAAATCTAAATAGATAAAATGGAGCTTGGTTTCCAATACTGAATGTTTTCTTTCAAGAGGATTGCTAAGCAGCCCTTTTATAGCTTTCTCATCTGAGCTGTAGAAAATTTTTTACTTTCAATTTGAGTATTCGGTTGGAAAGCAAAGCCCCAGTTAGTGCGCAGCTAATGTTTAACTCAAGATGTGCTTTATATTCAAAGGTATTAGCCTGGGAGGTATGTACTGCCTGAGCAAAGGAGAGTGATGTAACCACTGATGGATGCACAGGGGAGAAAGTGGATGAACGGCACAAAAGAATGAATCATACCAAAATGCCTCATTGTTCAAGACTGCTCATTTCTCAGGCAATTGTAGTAGTATAACTGCAAGTGTGTATTGTGAGAGTGCAGGTACGGCACACTCTGGGGAACTGGAGCATGATTTGGGGATTGAAGGGAATGGTAGCTTCTGCTGAAGGCTCTCCCTCAGTAATGTACTGCAAGTGTTTTAAGAAATTAATTTCTTAGAAGTGTCCTTGTTGTAAACTCTCAGCTCTGTTAGCAGAGTTGAGCAACTTTGTTAATTTGTGTCCTTTACATGAAAATGCTTTTAATTCTTTCCCTTACAGAAAAAAAAGACAGCACCTTTTAGCAAGCAATCTTGCAGCAGGACTTAGCAGTTTTATATCAGGGAAAAGAATAAGGGTTTGATGTGAAATAATGAAGTTTAATTGTGCAGTCTGGATTGTGTTTATGTGGTGAATACTTTGAAACTCCTTAATATGATCTCTGGGATAAGTCAGTACAATCCAGACTGAAATGTGCACTGCGTACTGCTGGAGGACCTGAAGAGGAACTGCTTTTGGGAAAGAGTTCAGCCATGAAACTCCCCTCAGCTGTGCAGGCCTATTAATGAGATGTTCCCAGACATCCCCTTCCAGCTCATCTCCATTTTTCTTTTAGCTTTCTCTTCATGATGCTCCAACTCGTTTGCAGCAGTGTGTATGTCAGTGCAACACACTGAGCCCCAAAACAGCTGTAAAGTTCACATAGGGAAGAGAAGAAGGGGCAGTACAAGGCTTTGTCTTCTTCGCTGGGGGAATCTCCTTGCAGAAACACAGAGGATCTGGCAAAAGAGTGAAAAATCGGAGTTGCTGACTGGCTGCATTGTTGACATGGGACCTAAGTTTTATAAAGCTTTCTCTCTTCATAGTGTGTCCTGCCAGGATGTTGTGAGATGGATGGGACCCACAAAATGTTTTATATGTCTGTCTCAGGAGGCAGTACTGAACTGTTTCCCAACAGATGCCAACCGTTTCATGGGTGTAATTTGTCAAATGGACTAGAGCAGCTAATGAGAGATAGGAAAGGGAAGATGAGAGTCGAAGCAAGAAACACAGAGTATGTCTTTCCCTCACACTCATTAAAACTTTCAAGATATATTGAAATACAAAATTATACACTTCAAGAATCCTGGGCAGAGAAATTGTGTCTGTGCTAATACAGTAATGAAGCAAAACTATAAGGTTTGCTGCACTTGTAGCTTTGAGAATCTGGTCTGTTTTATGCTCAGTATTTGAGGAAGAAAACAGAAAATAGCTTTATTTGTTTTATCAATAAATGAAATGATTTTTGGTGGGAATTATTTGTGCTTGGACTAGAGCAGGAAGGAAATATCTTTAATCTTGTAGAAGTGAAGGAATAAAATTTTCTAATTATATTCTTATGGTATGTTGCAGGAACTTGCTGGAAGCAACCCAGAATCAAATAGGCTTCTTTACTATGTCTGTTTTCCTGTTTGCAGCAATCCATCACTCCAGAATTAACACCAGTGTAGTGAGGATTTGTGAAAGTTTTTACTCTGTTACAGCTGCAAGAAAACAAATGCTTTCCGGACTATTGTACTTCAGCTAGAAAAATGTGAATAATTCAGAGTTTGGTTTCTCTCTTTCCACTCTCCTCCTTTCCTACCCACCTTTATTCATGTAGTTTCTCTGATTCCCATGCTGGGACATGTGTATTTCTATACGTGCAGTGTGCATCATGAATTTTTGTCCAAAAGGAAGTGTTCCATGATCCCCTCTGTAAAGCCTTCATCTCAGTGCTCAGCCATCAACTGCCCCAGTCCTCTTCTGGGTTTCCTGAGGTGTTTCTCAGCTTCTCTCTTCTCTTTCTGACCTCTTCTTTCTTTTTCTCACAAATTTTCTTTGAATTCCAGTTGGAATTCACATACTGGGGGAAGGGAAATATATTGAAAATTAATGTCTGGTGGCTGAGACTGCCTATTGTCTTGGAATTCTTTTAACATTCTCTCAAGGAATTGCGTCATTCAAATCCTGAAGGACTACTCCACCTCTGGGTAAGACAATTAAATGCACATATCTCCAGGCTCTTTGCCTTTCTGCTAAAGAATAAACTTTAACCCGTTCTGTCCATCAGTCAGTTGCTTATATAAAGATGAAGAAAGGGGAGGATGCACAGCAAGCTTACAGAAATAGTACAAAATCTTCTCAAGTTCTCCATACAGTGAGCAAAGAGCTGCATGGTGTCAGAGTTCTCTCCTTTCCTCTCACAGCACGAGTACCCTGAGTAGTGGCATGAAATAGAGTAGGAGTGGGAAACTGCTTAGTTTAACTCCAAGTGGGACCTCTTCAAGGATGCAGAAGGATCCAGAGAGCATTAGGATGATACAGACACTTCCATCTGTGTGTATTCAGCTTCAAATATCCTACAGAAGTTAGTTTTTTTAAAGGTGCACAATCTTTTCCATTCTGCCAAATGAGCATCCATAAGGATGTCTCTATCTGCACCCCAAAGTCACTGTGGGAAGCACAGACCACCATAGCACATCACACAGCCTGTGCATAACCAGGCCTTTCCCTTCACAACACCTTGCCAATAGTGTGAAAAACTTGGGTGGTTTGTTGTTTTTTTTTAATCCAGAGGCTCCAGGCTGATTTTTAACACAGATGTGTTAAAATCTTGTGGAAATTGCCTGGGAGTTATTGTGCCTTTTTTATTAAAAAAGGTAAACAAACCCTGAGAGATGTAAGTGAGGTAGCACCATGCGTGACTATTTAATAACAGGGTTTGTGAGGTTGTAATTCCCATGGTACCACCCGCCTTCTGCTTGCTATAGGTGGTTAATTATAGCATCCGCAGGGCTCCCAGCAGTGGAGCAGAGGGACACAGCATGGCCTCCTTCTGTTAGACTTTTCTCCCGCTTCAGCCTTCACTTCCCCTCCTCCCTGGAAGATAAAGAAGCAAATCCCAATTTAGTCATCAAGGCCTGAGACATGCAGTGAATAATTCAGTTCCTCATCTTCACACATGGACTCAGCTGTTTAAACAAACTCAGCTGTTTCTGTAAAGTGCACAAATACATTTCCTGATGATTTTTAGGCATGGAATATATTGCTGTAGTTGAAAGACATGAGACATAAAGAAAGAGGGGTCAGGAATGCTTTGCTGGAAAAACATCAGGGTGAAAAGCCAGTGAGCTCTGGCTGCCAGATCTGGGACTAGGGTACCGTGAGGCACCCAACCAATCAATCAGTTAATCATGCCAGAAGGAACTCTGAGCTCTGTGGCTGAGAGTCACGTCTGGGACTGAGGGAGATGGTGACACTTGCCTCCCACTGTTCTCCTTGGTGCTCTGTTCAATGGGTCTGCCTTGCAAAAGCCACCAGACACCAGAAGGTATGAAATTAGCCAGGTTTGTGGCATGACGGCACAGCTCCAAGATCCTGATGGCCATGATAGACATGCAGAGGTTTCATCACATGTGTGAATGTTGCTCAACCCCAGAGTCATCACAATTGCAAAGTGGGGTCAGAATGATCTTTATTCCCATCAAATAGCCTTAGTATGCAGAGGCTGGTTGATCAGCAAGGGCAGTCATGGTGTAACTTGACAGGCTGTTGGCTTGTTCACCTTTGAAAGGGGGACCACATAACTGGCTTGGTACTTCCCCTTGCCTCAGGGAGGGGGTTTTTGGGTAGGAACGCTCTGTCAGTAGAGTTTAGTTCATTCCTGTCTTCAGTATTGTCTGGGATATGCACACACACATGAATTTGGCTCTAACATGGCTCCTGATGGCCCTTTTATATATTCATTGCAATTCCTTTGTTATACATTAGTATGTGTGTCCTGATGCTGGCTAAATTCACCAGATAGTAAGTACTGTGAATTATCTTCCACCTCCTGAAAGGAAAACTGCAGTATTAAAGGAGGGCACCATCCTGTGTGAAATTGTAAGTGAGCTGGAATGAATGACCATCCCATGGGTATCAGTCAAGCAGTGGAATTAAAATTTACAAAGGCTAAGTACACATCTGCAGGCTCTGCTGGGGTTAACCTGCCAGTCCTTGTGGTTTTTAAATTTAATCTTTATTTTGGATGCTGTGAGATTTCTTCTTGGCTTGAATTCTGGAGAACGATGTAACCAGAAAGATGAGCCAAGGTTTTAATCCAAAACGGAGATGGTGTCTCCCTCTACTTATTTTATTTTAAGAAGTAGGACCTGGTTCTTAGTATCAACCCACCCTGTGGGTCTTGCTGCATGAGATTGAAAAAAAAATTATGCAGTAAATGCATAATCAAAGTAGGGAATGGTGTGAATTTCAGGCTGGGTATGTCACCTCCTTTCCTGGCTTGAGGTTTCCTTGTACTGTCTTTTATTGCTTGTTACAAAACATGTCAATTCATTGCCTGGCATACACGCAGGGATGAGTTGTGTATCAAAGCTTTAGCCTATAAGATCAGGAAGCTTAAACTGAAAAACTTTATTTGCAGTGTACAAACTGTAAGAACAAATTTCTAAGCAGTAATAAATTAAAGGGACAATCAGTCACACCCAGAAGTAAATCCCATGCCTAGATAAGGCGGTAGCAGACAGGTACAGTATGATGATGGAGGTGTACCTGCAGGACAGCTGTGCATCAGATTGCCTGAGTCAGTGAGCCCCAGACTGGATGTGTCACGACTCCCGGTGGGACGGCTCTATCAGATAGACACATCTCAGAGCTATTTCCTCTGCCTATGTCATTTCTGTGGGGCAGATGTGTCCCATGACATCTTTGCAGCTGTGCTGGACCCAGCACATACAGCCTGGCTGCACCTGGTGAGCTCCATAGTGTGTCCCACCATTGGGCCCTTCAGCCACCACCAATAGGGGACATCTAGGACTGTCTCACACCTCCTTCCCTGCCAGTGCATCTTGGCTCCCTTCCAGAGGAACTGGGAAAATCGAAAACATAGAGCTGGGCTGCAGCCAACCCCACAAGGCCCTTTTCACCACACCCACAAGTACCACCCATGAGTGTCTCAGGGCGTCTCCCTGAGGCAAGGGACAGTATTTTCCAGAGTATTTATCTGCTCACTGCACTTCTGTGGGGAACCCTTTGTGTCTGGCTGAAAAGCACTCAGAGGACAAGTCCTCTGAAGGTGCAAAACGGGAGTTATCCATCGATGCTGATAACCTCCCAGTTAATGTCCCAGGAGGTAAAGGTCTGGGACAGGTATGCACTTGAAATCTCCTGCGCTCAATTAAATTACTCTGAGCTTTGGGGGCTGAGAAACTAGGTTGGCTCTCTCCTGGGAAGCGTTTCACATTAGTGTCCTGTAGTCACTCTGGAAATAAAACTAGGTGTTTGGACAAGGCTGAGGCCATGGGGGCATGAATGGGTTAACCCACAGCAGCTCAAGTTGTTCCAGTTTCCAAAAAGCTGTGAATACATGATTCAGTTGCAAGGAGCCATTAAGCCCACCCAGCAACAACAGATTTACTCCTGGCTTCCTTGTGGGCCATTTTCTCACATGATGAAACACGTACGCTTTTGATACACAGCCCTCTCCTTTCTCACCCCTCTCAGTGAAGAGAAAGAACTTATTGGGCTGCTCCTGCTGCCACGCACTTTGCTCCAAGGTTTTACCTCAAGTTCAGTGTTTCCCCACGTGTGGCAAAAGCCTTTGCTGTTTATGTTGCACATAAAGGTAAAAGCCACCCACCTAGCTGAAAGGCAAATGTCATCTGGTGTTACATATTCATTGCACAGAATAAGACAGAGTCATGATGCCTAGCGTCTCCCTCAGAAATAAATGTGTCTTTCTTCTCCTCTCTCCTTAAACTGAAGGAAGACATATGGTTTGCTCTTTGCCTGTGTAAAGTGAGAGATAACAGATGAAAAAGGAGTCTCACATGAGTGCTGGGTCATGCTTGGGCAAAGTCTTCCTTCTCTTTATAACCTGGGATAACAGGAAAACAAAGCAACCTGATAAGTCATTCACTTACTCTTGGATCCCCCTCATGTTTGTAGGCCAAATGTGTCTCTTCTTGCTTCAGTTTCCCTACTTGTCGCAGGCTTTACTGCCAGCAGGGGAAGGGAGGGCTAAGCTACCACAAGCTGCATGCAGTGTCTCCCACACCCGTTAGCGAGGGCTCTCACACTTGGGTCCCCCAGCCCTGCTTCTTCCTGGTGCCTTCCAGGCATCTGCTAACAGCAATGACAAAATTCCTGGTTTAACCCAAGAGCACTATTTCCCAAATAATTATTTAACACCATACCAGCACTTCGCAGCCCTGATGTTACTGACTGAAGGACAACTAATTAAAGGAACAGACACAGCACAGAGTTGTTACCAAAGAGGTAAAACTTAAAAAACCAGCAGTGACATAATGTTTCATTAGTATCTCACTCTGTTGTGTTTCTCTTTTCTTCCCTAAAAGTAGATGGAATGGGCAAGAAAGCCTGAGAGCACCTGAAGAGGGGGGAATTAACACTGAAGGCATGGAAGCCATTCAGAGCAGGTGGGATACTCGCTCTGTGGAGGTAGCTACGTTGAACAAAAGAGGTGCAGTATCATCCCCCTCATGTGCCTTCTGAAGATGCTCAGCCCTGGCCCAGAAGCAGTGGTAGCTGGCAGATGCACCCGTTGTCTTTTCCACTTCTTTCTGTGTCCTCTGCCCACCCCTCCAAGAAAAAAGCTGCTTTTTTATCCGTAGAGCCAGCATAGAACAGCGGTAGATGAAATTTGCCAAGAGACACTGGCGTGTGGGCTGTGAGCCCTTCCCACACTGTGGGCTGACTGGAGCCAGTGACCCGTTTGGCGGGCTCCGAGTACAAGCTAGCTGGGGCAGGCAGGGGAGAAATCTTTTCCCACACAGGGTGCTGCCCTGCATTTTTTCCCCCTTCCCTCATCCCAGCTGTCATCACTTTCTTCTACAAAAGACGAACATTTTGTCGTAAGCAGGATTTTCCCTCCTCCCCCACTAGCAGGGAGGATTGCTGGGTCTTTTCCAAAGGCTCCTGTGCCACATCTGCTCCCTTGGAGGATATTTATCCTTGGGTTAGAGTCCCTCTCCTGCCGCATCACCTATGAAAAGTGGCATTCCTGATGCCATCATGAGACTGAAGGTTCCTTTCCATGTTTGGGGAGCCCAGAGCTATTCCTACACACCTAAACCCATCTGTCTGAATCATTATTTCTGTGGAAGCATGAAAAGTGTCAGAGAAAGCATGAAAGGCCTCAGAGACTGATCTCCAGAATAAGAGAAGGAGTGTCTGGCTAGGTCAGAGAGTCCCAAGATGAGCTTACAGACTCATTTGAATGGCAAATTTTTAGTATGAGAAGGATGTCAGATCATCACTCTCTCTCCTTTCAACTGATGAACTCAAGTTAGAGAGAGAAAACAGGGATAGTGGTGTTCAAGGAGGCAGCTGTCTCAGAGACCTTCAAGCAATCTTCACCTCAGGTGGTCTGTCCCAGGACTTCTGCAGCCCCACATGTCATGGGTACATGGTTATGCTTGCCATGTCCTTCTGACCTGGTAAGTATTAAGTAGTCTGTTTAAGGCAGAGCTGCTCCTATGCGAGAAAACTGTTTCCTTGTTTCTGGGGCATAACACCCTGCTTTTCGGTTAGGATGCTGCTTTCAGGCTTCATTGCCCATCCCATTAGAAGGAAAATAAGTCTTGTTTCAGGGAGGAAAAGAGAACCATATAGAGTCCTTTTCCCTCAGAGGACAAAAGGCTTCCAATACTGAATGCAGGCAGGTCACCCCTCTAGCTGCACGGTTGTTTGTAAGGACAGGCAGTCTGTGTACAGAGAGAGACCATTCAATGCCTTTCACACAAGTCTCTCAATGTAACTGTTAAATACACACGGTAGCGTGGAGAAGATGTGTTTTTCCATAGAGCTTTAGTGGTAGGGGCGTTAGAAGGTCATTTTGTTCCTGAGAAAGTTGTCCAACACCTGCAGTGCTATGAGAGAGATGCCGTGAGAGCGTGCTTCTCATGGGGAGGGAAGAAGACACATACCATAGGTACAATTAGGAAAAGCCCAAGGTGGAGAAGTACAGCTGTTTGCAGGGGGAAGTCAGGTGGATTTTATTACATGGTCACAGGATAGAAGTAGGCGGGTCCTAAACAAACCAGCTGAGAGGAGATCAGTGCTATAGGAGGATGGCTGGTTGCTGCTGTTTCGCTCCTGTTCAGGAGATTATTCACACTCCTGATGTTCAAAGAGTTGATCTCCTCTGTCTTTCATTGGAGAAGGAGTCCTATTTATCAGGTTTTGCTTTTTGTGGAGGAGTTATACTTTAAGGTGGGGTATAATATAATAATCTGCCTTATTTTATAGGCTATGATTAGGACATCTGCTCTTTTCTTCTACTATTATAAAGGGAAATGAAGTCACTTACAGCCCAAAAAGTGTTAACTTGACCTCTGTGTTAAAGAAGTATTGGGGGGTGTCAGGAAAGAGGTGGTTACTACTATCAAACCAAGCTGTTAATGATAATTTTGGGATCTACATGTATGGGCTAGTGCAGTACCCTTTTGGCCTTCTCTGGCTGACTCACAGTGCCCAGAACTCAGTCAGGGTTTGAGGGAAGTTAAGAGTGGAAACTTTTTAGCTTGTATTTTGTAGGGGATCAGAGGAGGTCATGACAACTTATAGTAATGCTCCTCTCTGGTCTTGAAGAGTGGTCTCACAGTTGTTAATGACTAGATGATCTTGGTAAAATCAAAAAACACTGTGTCATTTTCATGCTCTCCAAGAAAGTGAGTAAATGAACATAGAACTTGTGAAAAATTGAACTAAAGAGTTGAGAAGACACCTCTAACATGCTTGTACTCTCCATGTACTGATGTGGACAAATATAGGAAAATATGAAAACATAAAAATGTGTACTGGCATTAGTTTTCTCTTGGGTTTTTTTCAAGCCTACCAGATTCCTAGGAAGGAGTAGGAAACCTCCAAAGAAAGCATCTTGACTGACACTAATGAAGCCCTTAAAACAAAATCATCAAAATCTCTAGTTATTGCTAAGACAGGTGGAACAGTTAAAAAAATAACATCAATGCTGAGTATGCCACACATGGCCAGTCTGGGATTTCTGGAGCATGAATTCGTGCCTATTTGCCTTTCTTACTGGACCACTGCCTGCTCCTTGAGTTATTCTGTGCAATGCATTAATGTTTTTCTGAGGGGAGAAAGAGGTATGTGACCCCTACTTGTATAAAAATTGCAGGGAGGACCTACCCAGGAGAGAAGAAAGTGATTTCCCTCTGTGGGTTATCCTCAGCTGGTCGAGGACTCTATAAACCACCTTCAAATAGGTAAGCTCTCCCCTTTGGGCTGGTTCCTAGTTGTTTCATATTTCAGGTGATGACTTGTGCCAGGGCAAAGCCTGGTGGACCAGGGTGCTGCTGCCGCTGCACTGAGCTATATGGACGCATGAGGAGTGCGCTTGCTCTAATCATAATTTAGGGACCAGAAGGACACATTCCCCTGTGTACTCACACAGTCCTTGCTTGCTTGTAAAACACATCAGCTTTTCAGGGAAGGTTGTTTCAGTGGTTGTTTTTCACCAGCTCTGAAGTGCTTGAATTATCAAGTAGTAAATAGCTTGAATGAACTACAACACAAATATCAGAAATCTAAAGACAAGAAAAAGAGGCTGTGAATTTTTATCACCCATCTCTGGAAATGTGAAATGCTAGGGACAGATACAAAGCCACCAAAAGAAATCTTAGTTTAATCCAAGGAAAATTTTTTAACATTTTGAGGACTTCAGCACAAATGAACAAGATGAAAATGAGTTTAGTTTCAGTATACAGCGCTGTCTTCTCGGTACAGAGACAGATTCTTCAAAAGGACAGCAGAAAACTGACCAAATCTACATAATTATTATTTCTCAATGCTTTTTTTCCCCCCTTTAATCATGTTCTTTTCAAATATTGGAATCGTTGGTAATTCTGAGGTGCAAATCGCTGCTCTCAGGGGCTCTAGTGACTAAATTTTTAACAAACACTGTCACCTTCTGGGCACGCCACAGCAATGCAGCTTCCAACCAGTTATTCTTTCAAGTAAGGATCTTCCTGCCTGAGAGAGCCACTGGGTCCCCTAGCTTAGAAACTTTTCTGATGTGCTATCAAACCTAGATCCGCTTGTTGGTAAGTCCAGCAAAAACTGGAGCTTTATGTTTTGATATGAATGACTATGGTTTTTGTTTTGGTTTGTATTTTCATGCTTAGAAACCCTGCCTGTGCAGGATTTGCATAAAATTCTACTTTTTGTCACTTTTGGGTACATTTTGCTTCTTAAAAATGTATGCCATGTGTAGTGCCTAAGGTGCTGAGCCAACAGCTGGTTCTGTAGCCTGCCTTGGTCATGCTCCCGGAGTAGGTAGAGCTGTTTTCTCACCTCCACTGGACCTTCTGGAGCTTCTTGGGATGCAGTGGGAGAGTAACCTTCTGCTATGGGACACCTACCATCAGTTCAGCCAGTGCCACACATGGCCAGCTTGGCCACTGGTCAGAGTTGGTTAAAACCCACTAAAATTCAATTATTTTCATTCTCCTCCCTCTTCTAGGCTAGAATTTAGTGTTCAGCAAATAGGTCTGCAAGACTGGGATGCAGAGACTAAATATTCCTTTATAAATCTCTCAGAGGCTTTCAGTCCTCTTGTGGACATCAGGTTTTATAGTCACTGGTTGGTGAACAAGCAGGATATTTGCACTTGGAGCACTCCCTCCATGAAGCAGGGCTGTTTGGTACCTATGATTCTGCATCCATTAACAATTCATAAATAATTCTTTGTGTTGTGGTTGACTTCCCCAGTTTTGTGTTGCAGCTTGTTCTGGACTGGTGTAAGGCCAAGCCAAAAGGATGGTGGAAGGAACAATTGTCCTCCTCCAAGGACTAAAGGGAGCTGCTGAATGCTCTTTTGTTTAGTAATAACCAGAATAATAGACTTTGGTGCTCAAAAGATGGACCTATAAGACCTGACTGATCAAGAAAGGCTTTGCTGGGACTCGTGGGGCAAGTGAATGCCAAGGCAAGAGCTTCAGGGCAATGGTGTGTGTGTGAGTTTGTCTTTCGTTCATTTGATTCTTGGTTTGTCAAACATCAGATCTTTGTACTTACTTGGATGCTCCCGTGTCTGCTTGCAAAGAAGACAGCATTTGCAAATCTAATTTTATCCTCCTAACTGGAAAAGCTACCAGAGTGTTTTGAGTTTAGGCTGACTGCTGACTCCAGCAGGGACAGGACAGCGTAGCAAGAAGCTGGTGTGGACTCCTCCAGGTCTGGCAGCCCCTTGCCTCTGTGCTGCTCCAGGTACTTGGTTTCTGCCTTTCCTCAGGGTGCTTTTCCTTGTGTAGGGATTTTGTGTGACTGTGTTCCTGTGGTGACTGGTGTTTACCAGCGGCTATGCCATAATGGTACAGACAGAAAGGACTGGATCTTCTGTATGAGCTTTATCTTTCAAGGAACAGAGCCTCTGGCAAGGATATCAAGCCTATTTCAGAGATATTAAGTTTTCCCCTCTCTTTCCCATCAATACTGTATTTAAATCATAGCTATTTTGGAAAGATATGTAGGAGGTTTTCCTGGTTTTATATGGATAATAACTGAAAGCCAGTTTTAGAGCACTTAAGAGTCTCATTTTCCATGACTGTATGGATGGAGCCTCATAGGATTACTCAGATTCATGGACTCCTCCTCTTTAGAAACACCAGAAAAGAAACAGCTCCTAACCCAAACCAGTACTTCACAGAGAAATTGCATATATTTTTTTCCTCCTTATCCTCACAAAGATTATCTTACCTGACCTAAGAGCCCAGTTCAAACAGCAACCCCACCGTGTGGGGTTCCCTCCCAGTGTGACCACCCAGCATCAGGTTGATTATGTTTGGCAACTCAAATGGCTATAAACCCCCTCTAGGAGTAGAAGAGGTGTGATGGACAGCAAAGCTGCCAGATTTTGAGGTTGACATCTGGGAGCTTGGAGGAGCTGTTTTATGTCTGCGGTTTGGATGTGAGTGAGTGAATTTTGACCATTTCCATTGTGCTGGGGGCACTGTGCAGAAACCACGTAGTATGACACTATACCTGTCTGTCCCTTGCCTGCCCAGCAGTGCTCCTTCACCCTTGTCCTTTGGCAGTCTGGAGCAATCCCTCTTGACCTGGTACAATAATCCTGCTGCTGAGTGCTCTCTGTCCTCCTCTGTCTGGTGACTATAAGATATTTTTCCACCTCTAGAGGACACTGTGTGCTTCCATATGCTCACTGCTCTGCTGTGCTCTGGAGGCATCAGCCCTGCTCAGTGTCTGCCTGCCAGAGGTGGCACAAGCTGATGGTGGGGTGGGACCATCATACCCGGGCTGGGAAGGGTGGTCATAAAGGCTTGAATGTCTCTGCCAGTGGCTGCTGTGTGTCAGAGCATTTCATCTGCTCTGTCCATAGTTCTACAAACCCAGGAGACCTTGCTGTCTTCTGGGATTGGCCAGGGTGAGGCGGAGACTTGGAAGTGATTTGTAGATGTGACAGGACACTTTCATGCTCTCAACACACAGCCGTCCGGAGGTCATCTAGATTTTGCCTTTTCAGTCCATGGAAGGAACCTCTTTCCTCCTGGGTTTACGATTTTGATTGCACTGTCATTCCCCACAGCCATGATAGCTGGCAAGTAGGGAGCTTGGCAGGCCCAACACAAGCCCAGGGAGGTCAACTCTTACTGGAGGTCTGCACAGGTTTTCATCTGCTTTCCTGTCTGTTCATAAGCCTTGCTGACTCAGACTTGCCTTTTCTTTTAATTTTTCTCCCCACTTTTGGCTCATTCTGGTATTTTGCATTACAGAAGGGTAACTTCTTAGAAATTTGCTAAAAATATGCCTTGTGCTATTCAAAGAAGTTATGGAGTACATTAGCGGAATGAATTTTAAGAAGTAGTGGTGGTTGATCAGGAGGTGGTAGTTTACCTGCAAGTAGATAATGTAGTCTGTGATAATAAAGCTGCAATGGTACTGGGAGAGATGCAGTACAGCTCCAAGTTGTTTGTGACACAGGTGCCTGGAATCATATTGCTCCTCCTTGCAAGTTCCTTCCAGATGGTTTGTTCCACCAGCCTTCTCCAAAGGATTCATCAGCAGAGCCAAACTGTGATGTTCTGGGTTGGGCACGTGGGAGTGCATCTGGGGAGGTCCCTCTGCCACGGTGGTAACCACCAGCAGCAGTTTTGGGCATAACAGTGGTGCCCTCTCAGGAGGTGTATAAGTAACGTTAGACGCTCAGGTGCAAGGCTGATGTTTTTAAGTCTTGTGGTGCCTCTTGCAGGTGAAGATATATCCTGACTTTGAACCTGAAGACTGGCAAAACTATAAGTAGAGTACAGTTGTTTCATTTTAATGGAATAAGAGGAGAGGCCATTTTAGAAGAGGACAATTTCCTTTCCAATCCAAAGTTTGGCCATGGTTTGATACATCTGTGGATAAACAGTGGTTGATTTCTTTCCACAAACTCTGTCCTTCTCATGAAGTGCATCTCCAGCTTTAAGTCAAATCTGAACTATTTAAGAGGTTTTCTAGAAATTTATTGAAAACTACCACTGAAAGCAAAACCAGACAAGAGATTCTAAAGGATGAATCCTGATAGGTTCCCCAGGTTGCTACTGAATTTTGGCTTTGTCATGTTGCTGGTGACAAACTGTGGGTTGCAGAGCAGGAAAGCATATGGGAGCAGGAGGAAAGAGTTGTGCAGGGGAAATGATTGTTTTACATACAAATGAGGATGAAAATTTTTCCTCAGATTATCTGGCTTTGATTTTTACTTTTTTTTGAGAGAGAGAAAGTAGGAGGAGGGGAGTATCGTAAGCAATGGATTCCTGCTCAAAACAGCTTTATAATTACCAAAGTTGGGCCTATTCTTGTTTTCAAAGCATTTTGTGAGGAGCAGGAGTGTAAAACCCATGCAAGTGGCAACCTGGACCCCAGACAATAGTGGTGAAGGCAGAAGCTGACTGTATTGCTCCTGGTTTGGAACCACAAAAAAACATCTGCAGAAGTCCTATGGAGCAGGGAGAAATGGGGGTCCTTGCTTCCTACTAAATGCAGTCACTCAGATGTATTAGTGTGCAGTTGTAGGTATATACAGTTTTCCTGTGCTCCTTTGCTACCCTGTGCCCATGAGCCAACTCCCCTCTGCCTCCCAGGGAGGTGGACGTGGTGTGGAGGCAGCAGCCTCGGTGTGTAATGCAGGCTCTGACCTTTCCCACAAACGTTTTTCTCCACAGCCCTCGGGACATCTGCTGGCCCCGGACAGCCTCGAAACAATGCGGGTTTCCTGGCCCTCTATGTGGTTTTTCCTTTTGTAGGAAAATATATGCTAGGATATTTTCACTGTTGTCCAGTTGCTTTGTCCTAGTGTTAGCACGTGTCCGTTGTCTGCAAGGGTACCTGTAACGCTGGGAGGTCACGGTGAAAATAAGACTATTTAGATGGAAGTATGTGGGGACAAGCTGTCTTGTTTCAAGAGCAAGGCACACTGTGGAGGGAGTCTCTGCACAGCAGGAGTTTACCCAGTTTGGTTTCTCACATGAGTTGGGCAGGTTTCTCTCACCAGTGGGATTCCTCGGGGTTGGTTTTTTTTCCTTCTTTTACCAGTGTCTGCACTTATACCATAACCCACCCAATACCACTCGTAGTCTGACCTGCTGCAGACTATTGCCTTCCATCTGCATCTTTCCCTGAACTCGATAATTTATTTGATGAAACCATATTTCTGACACAGACATCTGTTTTGAAAATGATACCAGCAGAGCTATTGCTTTGCTCGTTAGCCTCTGCCCATCACAGTACACCGTGTGTCAGCCTGACTTCAGTGTCTCGGGTAATTTTTCTGCCACTGTTCATCACATTTTTTAGACCACTTTCCTCCCATGAGGACATACGTATTCTATAATCTTGTTGCTTCTTACTGAACTAAGCAAACAAAACATTTTAAATTGCACTATAAGGCAGCTTCTGAAGCTGCTGAATCACATTTGTGGGTTGTGTTGGGTTTTCTTTTCACCCTTTCCATTTTTTTCCATAACATTTTTTGCAAGTGTAAAGCAGGACTGGACAAAATATTTCAGTATTTGGACTTGCCAAAACTGTGTACAGAGTTAAACTCATAATAGGATGTTCTTTAATTGTTTTTAACACTCATAGTCTGTGAATAGTAACACTTAACATTTTTTTTTTATATGGTTCCTTCTGCTTACTCAAGTATACTGACTAAATCCTTTCCCCTGAAACATCACTGTGTGAGGTTTGATTAAAGCTGTGAAGAATGTGTGTGAAAGTGGTTCTGGTAAGCGATTGTTCATGGGAACTGGGAATCATTGCTGTTTACATTTTTTAAAATGTCCCCAAAAGATCTGATGTGCAGTATGAAGAACTTTAATTTCTACAGGAGCCAGCTGAGTCGAGCGGCTGCGGGGAGGAGGGGCAGAGTGGAGTTTCAGAGCAGTTTTCTCTGCAACTGCAAGAAGGAATATTTTTAAGCACAGACATTTGTCCATGCACTGGTGTTCCCCGACACCAGCAGAGGGAGGTTAAAACCCAGGCATGCTGTTTCTTTGTGGCTGCTGTCTCACAGGGCATCCTCTGGCTGGCATTTGATTGACTGGGAAGAAGCAGGATTTCATGTTCACTACTACATGCCCATTCATTTGGTAACACTATCCGTGATCCTCTTTGAAATCCTCCAAGCAACTGTTACTAGTTGGGTCCCAGGAAAAGCGATCCGGCTGGACTAGCCCGTGGGGAGGCCAGTTGCCTAGCACTGGGCTTGGTGTTGTGAAACAGTTGGCTGAGCCATCAGACTGGCTCAGCTAAATGAATTAAGTAATTGCACAACCCTGCAGAGAATATTAGTGAGGAATTTCCATATTGCAGCTCTTGATATTCCCGCCTCGCAGCCCTGTTACCACAAATACAAGGCCTTGGCTGAGCAGGCAGTAATTTGATATCAAATGAGGTTCTTATTAAACAGATGCAATGAAATAGGGACAGAGTTTTATGTTGCGTTAGTCAACTAAATGCTTTTTATTAGCACTCATTAGGATGAGGTAAAACTGAGTGCACGGTATTCTTTAGCCAAAGCCCAGCTCTTCGGAAGGAGGGTAATTAAGCAGCTAAGAGCTTGGGAATAGGAGCTAGGCCACACACAGCAAGTGTACCTCAGCTCACTCTCTCCCTCTTCTGGGAACTGCCTCTGCAAAAGGGGTCAGGAGGAAACCTGGGGGATGGCCTGCTCTGCATGGGGATGAAACTCCTCCTTGTCTCATTCTCCAGGTGTTAATTTGACAATTCACAAAGGCCAATAGAAAGTAGAAAAAAGTAGACCATCTGTGCAGGCACACATTGCTCTTTCTTTTGGACTGAGTATATAAGGCTGTGAGCCATGGAAATAATGTTGGGGGTTTTGTTGGTTTATTTTTGGGGCATCATGGAGCTTCTGTAGGAAAGGTGGCATAAAAGAAGGTAAAAGCTCTAGCTCTTAATTCTGGCCAGTTAACAGATGTGCACAAACTTATGTATTTGTCAAAGCTGGCTCCACAAAGGCCGTGGAGCTTATTGGCTTCTCCATAGGATGCCTCTGCTCCATCAGGGAAATGGATCCTATAATTGGTGGAAAAAACACCAAGAAATCATCGGTCCTTCTCTGCCAGCCCAGTCTCTCGTTTTGTAACAGTAAGCTGTGGACTGTGTCATCCAGATTGCTTTTGTTCTGTCTAAGTTTCTTTGGTTTAAGCTTTTTCTCCATTTCTCCTGAGCCTTTGCACTGTGTTTGATGAGTTGTTCTGCCTCCTCTCTGTATACTGTTATCCTTTCTTATTATTAGATGCCCTAGGCACTTTTCTCATGAGATGCTTTTTCAAGTTGTACTTTTTCTCTTGGTTTTCTGTCATCTGGCAGGATCCAGCAAAAAGTAGAGTGATAATTTTATTAGAATTCCCAGTGCTCAGTATGCATGTGAGTTTGTGGCGGGTGTCTTGCGTCTTATTTACAGCAAACTGAGAACTTGTGCCCTCTGGCCTGCATTTGCTCTGGTCCTCTTGAAAACATCCCCAAAGCCTAATTGGTTTGGATGGAATAGAATCTGGCCAGTGCTGAGGCCTTGGCAAAGCTTCCCTCCTAAATAAATGTGGTGATAAGTGACCACTGTAAGCTCTCGTGAGTCATGATGAAGATTCAGGGGTGCATACCCTCTGTCTAGGCCACTCCCCAGCTCTGTGAAACCAGTACACAGTAGACACTGGAGTCTTCTGTTTCTCCAAAACTGAAGTGTGGGTTCCACCTGTGAAGTAAGACTAGGGGTATGTGTAAGGGATCTGGGTATATTCCCCTTTCAAAAAAAGAACAATGAAGGTTTTCAGTAGAGCAAACTGCACAAGCAAGCTGTCAGGTCTGCCTGTAACACTGGTTCTTGCAACAGCATCCACAAGGCAGCTGTCACTGTGGGGGGAGGTGGGAGGTGCTATTCTCTTTGGAGTTGAAAAAGCTTATTCTTTTTCCAAACTATGGCAAAGGAAATTTCTTGATTTTGAGGATGAAGAAAGGCTGCACCTACAGCAGAGATGTGACAAGAATTGCATAGGGTCAAGACAAAATAACCACCTCAGCAACTTTGGACTGGCATTCAAAAGTGTACCTGGGCTTTATTTTGCACTCCTGCTGTTCTTTGTACTTGCAGTTGCCAGGACCTGGCAGTAGTAGCTGTCTGCATCCAGATAGCCAGGAATTTGCTAGATTCTATGAGAATCTAGAGGTAGACCTGGCTCTCTCGAAGCAGTGTAGAGCCCCTTGGCCCTCCAGTAGTGTGTGTAGGACTGGCTGTGTCTTTGTCTGGCACCATATGTGCAGACACAGATATTTGAAGACTATTTCCTTGAGGGAAAAGGTTTCTTTATTTTTTCAGTTCTAATTCACTAATGAAAATCAAACATGACTTGACTCACAAGGGTGACTTGGAACATGCACAAAGGTCTAAGGGTAGGTGTGAGAAGGGCAATGAACCAAACCTGAGCATGGAAAACTAAATCTTCTAGGGTAAATTACTAAAATCATATAGTATGCTGGCTGCAAGGGTTTTCTTGGACTGAAGTAGTCTTACTTCTGGCAGATGCAAGGAGCAGCTTAGCATTTCCTCTTAATTCCTGTTCAGCACTTGTTCTTCCAGAAAGCCCTGACTTGATAAAGTCTCCTAGTACCACTGTTGTCTTTGGATAAAATTTTAAAAAATTATCCAACATAAGGTGTTTCCTATTGGATATTCTTGTTTGACCTGTGTTGCTTGACTCCTCTTTGGTGGGCAGTTGTGTCAGTTTTGGTCAATATAACTCATAATCAATATAATTGTACTGATCAAAAGAGGTACATGAAGCCACATAGCCTTTCCAAAGGGAAAGGAGCACAACAGTAGCACATGAACTTGGAAGGACAATCTTGGAAAACAAAATGGAAAGGGTTTTTTTCCTTTATTAAGTTATGGAGCTTTTGCAGGTGATGAGTAATCCTATGAGACCTGGTCACACGGTTGCTATCTTGTAGAGAGGAAAGTTTCAATACAGTGTTCATTTGTGTGCAACTCTCTTTGAGAAGCTTTAGGCATATTGCTTGATTGTACCTGCCTGAGGCCTCTGATTCCCTGTCATCCTCGCATTCATTGCATATAAAATGCTTTGATCTCAAAGCATCCATGGATAGTTTCAAGTGTTATCACAGCTAATGGCACGGAGCAGAAACATATTTGGAAAACCCTATGGGTGTGGTTCTCATCACAATCTTGTTTGGTATGTTTCATTTTGTCCAAAGCTGGAAGACTCTTTATCAAAATTTAAAATAAATAAATGTTTAAAGTACCATCCTTCTTCAAGTAGGTCCCAGCTGGCATGAATACTCTACAGTGAGAGGTTAAAGTTTGTTTTCCCCTTTTATACATGCCAATGAATATTTGACTTCTGAAAGTTCATGGAGAGTGAATACCAAAGGGTCAGGAACACATCTGATGTGAATTCAGTCTTAAAGGTGTATGGTTATCCATGGAATTAAGTTTGTGGTATTTTCCTAGCTCCTGGAATTTAAAAAAAAAAAAAAAAAAAGGTCATCTCAAAATTATCAGGAATTTGCTTTTTGATATTTTGCTTTCTGAATGTGATTTCCCTATTTTTTTTCTCCTTGGTACCACTCCTAAAAGTTTATCCTCATCTATGGCAGTGGTGTTAAAATACTGAGGTGACAAACCTGGACAGCACTTGGCTTTCTGCTTTCAAGTTCTCTCTGTGAGTAGTGCAGCCTGCGGCGTTTACTGTTTCGATACCTGTTAGATCACATTACCTGTCTATTCCCTGGCATTGTAGTAGTAACCTGGCACCTCAGCTATTTCAGGGCTATTTTCCTTCACTACCTGCCACCAGCTATGCATTTTTATATACTGAATTATTTATGGACTCATAATTATTTAGCATCAATATGTCAATGTTACAATGCCCCTGTTGGCCATAAAGGAGCAAAATCTTTCTTTAATTAAAATTACATGGTCTGTGTCAACTTTCCTTGGACCCAACCTTTTAAAACTGAGTTGGGAGTTTGAATTCCATCCTACCAAATACCTGTGTTTTAAGCAAAGACTAAATACAGAGCTTTCTTTCAGTGAGACTGGTCTTGGAAGCCAATAATTTTATGTGTTTTAGGGAGGTTTATGTTATACTGGGGAGTTTACAATGGACTTCATTGAACTGTAGACCACAGTGGCAGTATTTTTTTAATAAGCAACTTCTAATAAGAAGGAAGCAGCATATAATTCAGACTGTCAGTGGTCCTGTATAAAGACAAAAGCTTAAGATGCCTCAATGATGGTTTGAAAATCTGCTGAATCTTGAGGGCAAACTTGCAGCGAAGGTAGTAGTTTGTTTAAAATAATGCACAGCTGTCCTCTTCAGAAAAATATTGCATCGTCTGGCATTGTAGAAGTACACTGAACCACCATATAATTTAATTACACGACCACCCTGCAAGTTCCATGAGCCATACTCAATCCTGGCATAAGCGGGTGCAAATCCCTCTGGGAATTGCACCCGCTTATGCCAAAGCTAAATTTGATCCAGTGTTTTTTTCCCTTCTCGCTGAGAGCTGGAAGGTACGGAGATCCACTTCATACTGTGTGTTCTTGGATGTGCTGTTCTTGGAGCTATTAGCTTTTTTCCACACACAGAGCAACTCTATACTTGATGTTGAACTGACTTTTACTATAGTTTCCAGGAGAAAAACAAACAAAAAAGTCTCTTGAATGCAGTATACAAAGGCAGTTGTTAAGTATTTAAGGTTATCATAACCAGAAAGCAAATTCTATCACCTTCTAAGTCAGAGCTGCCCTGGAAACAGCGCTCAGAAGAGAGACAGCGATGGCCCTCTGTAAAGAGGGACCAGAACACATCAACCATCTATTACATGTTTAACAAGACCGCTCACTTGGTGACACGCCTGTGACACACAGCTTTCCATGTGATGCTTAAAGAAGTAATTAAGTGTGTATTTGTTTAGGATTGCGGCTTTTTTCAAGGTGTGAGGCTGCTGCTCTCACTTTAAACTGGCTTTTACTTCTTGAGCGGTCTCCTTTGACAGGAAAAAGACATTCTCTAGGAAACTTTCCACGTGCTCCATGCTTCTGCCATGCAGCTTCCCCAGTGCCTTTTTCCCTCCTACCTTGTAATACCTGCAGGTTAACTGAACCTTTCAGACTTCTCTTAAAGAAATCTAGAGGGCTTCTTTCCACACAGAGAAAAAGGCGTATCAGAGCAAGAAGAGCAATAAAATCTTTGGGAGATGGGTCTGCTGAAGGGGAATGCTTTTATTGGCCTTCTTTTAAACGAAAAACCTCTACCTGCTTCAGGTTAACTGCTTGCTGTGTGCACACGAATGTGTGCAGTCCCACGGAGACCAGAGGTGGCACAGAGCACTCTAGAAGGTGCAGATAAGTTGATTCCAAGTTTTCAGTCTAGCAGGACATCTTGAATAGTTTTGGCTCACTCCAATCAGCCGCAGCAAGACAGCATGTGCGTGCCAGGCAGAAGGACATAACCCTGACTTGCTCATTTCCAAAACTTTACTTTAAACAATTATTTGACTGAGATGGAAATCCGGCAAGACTTACACATGATGTATTTTGTGAGCAACAGCTAGCGTCAGGAGAAGCCTTGTTCTTTCCAAACACCAAGAAACTAGAATCACTATTGAGTACAGAGACAATGAAAGGCAAAAAACACATCAAACAAGTACCCAAAGTTTATAAAATAGGCACGTAGTCATGACCTTCCTACAGTTACACAGACATGTGCACGCACACATCAGCCTTTAACTTCAATGGGAGTTGCTCACATGTGTCTTTGGTCAGATCTTGTCCCTAAGCTGATTTATGTCCAAAGGAAACTTGGGCTCCAATTCAGGTTCAAATCAGGTTCAGTGTGGAAAATCCTGAACTTGGAGTCAGACCCTAAAGCAGCCCTTTAAAGAGACAAACAAACAGACCAGACCAGACCAGTTATTCTCCCTAGCTAGAGCTCTCTAGCCTCGTGCTTGGGTCTAGCACACCCCTCTGCCTCCCTCCTAACTGAAACACAATTATTTTTAAAGAGATCTTTATTCCACCCTGGAGAATATAGCACAGGCAATTGGCTAGCGATGGTGCCTTGGAGCTCAGCCACCTGGGGCAAGTGTGAGACTGCACATGGAGGGAAAAGGAGAGAGCAGCAAGTGACAGAGAGACCTTTCTGCTGCAAGAGCCTGGGAGATTCATCCCAGAGACTCCCAGAGGCTCAAATCTCTTCTGCTTAAAGGGGCCGATACCGTAATGTTTAAACGTGCTGGTTAATTTTGGTGAGGGGGGAGAGGTTTGTTTGTTTTGTTTTGCTATTTTAAACACAAGTAGATGTCATCATGCACTTATGTCAGTATTGACTGTTCTGCTTTCAGTAAGGAATGAACTTCTGTGATGATTGTGCATGACTGGGCAAAGATTGGACTTTGACCTTTTTTTCCCAAACAACTGTGACCTATCCTTTTCCTGACAAAATAGTGAAGGTACTTAAATTAGATTTATCTGTTTCTCTTCCTAGAACATGTTGCTCTCTCTTGGTGAAAACTGCTATGTAACCTAATTAAAATGCATTATGCTGCTATAACCAAGGGCATCCAGTTAAAATTCATCCTACTGCAAATCCCAGCCTGACCAATTTAGGGATGGGTTAACCAAATAACTATGAGCAGTTCAGCCCACTGCCTGTCTCTGAGGAGTCATGTCAATCTCAAACCCATGTTCAAAGCCTATCTCAAACCTGTATTTCAAAGCCTATCCTGCTCCAGCACAGCCACCAGGCTGGTATCCAGGCCAGGATATTGGCAAAGCACAATCTCATATTGGATAGTGTATTTTCATATTTATTGAGCCAAATCTTGCAAGACTTCCATTCAACTAATTTGCATGTGTGTGTGTGTATGTTTTTTTGTTTGTTTGTTTTACTTTGACTTATAGGCAGTGTTTAGGTTGCAAAACACTTTTGGGAACTTAACCAAAAAGACCTCTCTTCTCAAAAGATTTGAATTTCTAGAAAAATACAGATGTGTCTCTCATTTCGAAGAACATCCCTCCTGTGCTTCTGAATGCAGGTAGAATCAGTCTATCTCTTGATTTTTGAACACTTGCTCCCCTCAAAACTGACCTGTTTTTGAAAGAGGTGAACCACCTGTAACACCTATTAGATGACAGGTCTTGAAGGATTTCTTACGGCCAACCTGTGCTTTTCCCAGCTGCCTACCAATTCCATTGAGCCAAATATTTGTTCAAGATCACTCTCCTCAAACATACTCATGTTTCTTGAAAGGTTCTCAATCCATCTGTGAAAAGTATATGAGCGGTTCAATCACATATTACTTCTAAATTTTTGATGTTTCTATAATCTTATAGAGGGATATGACATCGACTGCTTTGAAGGGTTTCTGTGTCTCTATACTCATATTTTAGCTACAATCTGATCATCTATTATGCAGGAAGTGTATCCCAAATACCAAGAATTTTAAATCTAGCACTTGTCTTACTCTATACTTCTTCAATTTCGAGGGGTAGGGGACCATTAAAAATTATTTTCAAGTGAGTTTACTTTCGCTTACTGTTCTTTCAGGAAAGTTGCGGGGTTTTTTTCCCCTTTGATTTCCCCTCTGCTCACCTTCCAATAAGGCCCAGGAATTTAATGAGGAAAAACAGGCATATAAGTATATATGCTCCCTTTCTCTGTTTCCTGTTTTGAGCCTTGTGTGTTGAATCATTTTGAATCAACAACACAGGTTTTTGAGGAACAAGGTGGTAAGTTAACACAACACCTGTTGGGGCGTTCAGAAAAGTGTCAGGCATCATAATTTCTTGTTCGTTTTTAGTTTCACAGGCCAACTGATTTGACTGCAGTATCTGTGTGCACTGATGTCTGAAGGTGACAGAGTCAGAACAAAGCTTGTTTTCTCCCTGACTCAGGCAGGGCAGAAAATTCAGGGAGATACTGATAGTAAGGTCCTAACAGAGCTGACTGTATGGGATTGAGCTGTGGTGCTGGAACCCACCCATCAGGAATGATGGCATATCCATGAGCTTGTTTTACTTTAGCCATTAACAGAGCGAGTATCTTCTTAAATAGCCCTATGGTAGCAAATGAAACTATTGTCTAAATCAAAAGCCCAAGTGTTCGTTTATACAGCTGGAATACTTTAACTTAGTGTCAGTACTGCATAGCTACATAATTAGCAAACTTTAATTGATGGGTTAGAGATGTGGTGAAAATAGTAAAGAAAACTCAAGTTACTGGGTTGCACGAGACCTTCATTATCTTCATTATTTGGTTTAACTCTCAGTGTCTTCAGCTGAAAGTTGTTTGGCTACTGAAATGATCATACTGATTATGCTGAGACCTTGTCTATGGGTTGCCTTTTACTCCTGCAGTTGGATTCACCTAAAATAAGAGTTTTGCCAAGGCTGACTTAGTCCAAAAATGTAAGAAGGTGTTATTCTTAAGTCAAAATACTTGCAGTCCAAATGTTTGGCATGGAAATGAGAGGTACAGAGACCTTCTGCAGGTAATACCCAGCAGGGCTGGGATGAAAGCTGTAGCCTTCTGACTCCCAGTCCTGCATTCTATCTGCTTGCACAGTCAGCTTTTAAGGCAGTGTGCTGAATTTGTTTCTTCTGCAAGGAAGGCCAAGTGTTCAAATAAAAATGACTCATTTCCATTAAAGAGCTGGGGGAAGAGAGGAAACAAAGCACTAGGCATTTGCAGCTGACCCCTGGGAAATCCTGGGCAATGTGAAGAGAAGGGACCTTGAAGCTGGTTCTAGACATTATTGCAAGATCTCCTCTAAGAGCGCCTGTGCTGCAGTCTTCTGGTAGCAAAGCACACATGGTGCAAAGCTGCCTCAGCCTGACAGCGTACCCAGAAGCAGCTGTGGATGCAGACATGGGAGCTCCTGGCATTGCTTTGAGTCTTAAATACTTCACCAGGGCGCCGCTCTGCCTATTGCACTCCGCCTGAGCAGCGCAGAGGGGCTGGTCCTGCAAACTGGTTCATAAAGCAGAAGAGGCTTTCATATGTACCAAGAGACACTTAAGCAGTTACCTTTCAGCAACACTTTTGAAAAATCTCTTAACAAAGCCATAACTTCACAAAAGCACAAGGTGACTTTCAATTTGGAGTTTGCCCCCCTTTGGACAGCAAAGGGTGTTTGCTAAAAAGCCACCCACTGTTTCAGACATGATGCTGCAACCTCTCAACAAAATGAATAATGTTTAACAGTGTGAATTTTATTATTTTGGCTTTGAAGGCCCCACAAGGTTCCAAGTTCATAGACAAACCCTCCCCAAATACCCAGTGAAAGTGCAAAACCAGAATTATCTTTGCATTCAGTGCACCCCTGAAATTTACTGGCTGTTTATATTGCTGACTGCTACTGCTGGGAGAAGTCCTATAAATAACCTTGACAACGTGTGGGTTTTAGGGAGAAAAGCATTGTGTGAGTAACGATCCATTTGTAGCCCAGAGGCTATGTGAGATCTCTGCTTGCTATTTCTTGCTGTGTTTATCCAGGAGAAACTACCTCTGAGAGCTGGGTAAAAGAAGGAGGGGTATGTTCTCGTTAATGTTGAGGTGAGAGGTGGTCAAATTTTTTGTTATATAGGCAAGAGGTAAATATAAATAAATCTTCCAGGCCAGCAGGCTTCAGTCCCAAACACTGGAAGATTATTTGTGGCACATGTGCCATTTTGGAGGAACACAGGAGAGATACACCAATTTTTCCATATACAGTAGATCCTTCACCCCAGCAGCTCACATACTTTCCTGAAATAGTCCCATATGGTTTTTATTATAATTCTTGTGTGACTTCTGGTTAAAGACCAACTTGTCAACATGACCAGGCCACCTCAAACAGATCTTACTATATTTTTTTCCGGTAAGAGAGGCAGCCAAGGGAGAAAAAAGAAGATACAGAAAAATATTATGGTTTTTTGAGGTTTGTTTGCTGCACCTCTGAGAATAGAGACCACAGTAAGGAAGACAACTTTGAGTTAAAATAACACACAGATGGAAAATTAAAGGATTCCCTACCAAACTCACCTATTTTTTAACCGCTTTTTTTTGAAAAACATGAAGGCTATGTTCTTGTTTCCTCCCTTGATTCAATATTCAGTCATTTTTAGTAGAACTTCATTCATCTCAATTTCTCAAACCACACAATCTTTTTTTTTATCAGGCACAAAATACCTTTCTTTTACGTTCTTAGCAAAACTATTAGTGATGTCTTACAGCAAGTTTTTGTACTTCTGATGTTTCAGGATCTACAAACATGATCTCAGTAAATAGTGAAGTAGGATAAGTGACCTGAACGTGCGGTCATGCAATGAACAAGTACCCATATTGCCATGATGTCTCTTCTGGGTTTTAATTTGTTCCTTTTGCACTGAGGTTTAGCTGCAGACTTTTCCAGCTGTTTCCTAGGGTTATCCTCCATTAATGAGTTATTTTTATGTAGAAAATTTGCTCAGAAACATTTTTTCCAATAAAAGTGCTCCCTCTAACCACAAGCATGTAATATGATGGCTTACAAGAGCTGAGCCCAACTGTGTGTCTATCCCTTTCCTTTCCGGTGATGATCTGCCTCATTCCAGATTCTTGTTTGTTTATGGAAGTGGACTCAGGGAGTCCAACCGGCCTGGAAAATTGGTGTGACTTCAGTCACAGGCCACCTTTTTGTTTTTTTTCAGATCCAGTATTAGGCAGCTTTTCACCTCTTGAAATACTGCAGACAGAGATAACTTGTTCATCAACTCCCACCAAGCACTAACAGGAGAAGCAAATGCCCAAAAGCACAGGGAGCCCTTTTACATCACTATAGTGATGCAGCCAGTTTTGACTGATAGGGAGAGGAGGGGCATGCAAGTGGAAATGAAAGATTCTCGACCATAACTTGCCTTCTGGCTCCATCATAACCCACAGAGCACCTACAAAAATGCCTGCTAAAATCTGGTTGCCTGTTCCCCCTTTTTGTGCAGATGGCAAAGGGTCAGGCAACACATAGCTGGAGATCTGTGGTGGAAACAGCCCCTGCGCTGTGGGTAGTCACTGAACAGCACAAAATGGACAGCTAACTGGCCATGGGCTCTCTGGCTTCTGTATCACCTGCATAAGATGGGACTAGAGGGTCCCAAAATGTAGGTACTGCTCCTGTTCTGCCATTAAATGTCGAGCAACTGTTGACAAGCCATCACACACTCGCCTGTCTTGTTTCAAGGCTCGGGATGCTACTGAAGCAGGATTGATTATAACAGTCCAGCCTCTGGATCCACACAGAGCCTGGGAAGCTGGATGTTGAATGTCTTTGCAGCCCAGCTCCTATTTTAAGTTACTTCCTTTTTATAGCATAATTTCCAGGTGGGGGGGATGTATTTCTGTGCATTGAGTCTCCTGTTTTTCTTCCTTGATAAGAGTTTTAAATAGCATGCAAGAATTGCCTGAGGGTAGGTCTTTTAATTATTTAGAAAATATTTTTTACAAAACTTGCAGAGCTCGTGACCTTGGTGCACCACCTGGGGACACAGGCTGAGCTGGGTGGTGACGCTTGGTCACAGTCCATGGTCACCCCCCAGTCCCTTGGTGACGCTTTGCTCTCGTACTGCATCCCCATGCTTTCCCGAGCTGGAGGGAGTTGCCTTCAAGGCTGATCTCATGGGTGCAATCAAGCGAACCTGATCTGAGCTGGGACCATGCTACTCCCCGTGAGGATAATAGTGAGCTCTGCCCTATTACTTGTTTTTAGAACAATCAAAAGGACCTGGAAGTTTACAGGAGCTGTGCTAAGCCAAAGAGAATCTGTATGTTTGGGTTAAGTCCTCTATTTCCTCCTCTTTGAAAAGCAAAGCCTCCTATGCTACATCAGCCTAGATTTCAATACTGTGAAGTCCTGACAAAGAAGCAGAAGGCTGCAATGAAAAATATGCTGGGCCCTGATTTTGGCCTGATGCAGACCATATCGTCTCACTTGGGCTGTTGAGACAATGGTATGTTTTAACTAGAATATATGCTGTGTGTCCCTGCTGCCTCCATCAATCAATCTCTCTCTTAATCATCGTCACCTTTCCTGTCACAGAATGATTTTTATCTAATGACACTGTTAGCCAAGGCTCATCTCTTCATCTGCAATTTCTACCTAAAGTCCTTGCAGAAACAGGCAACCCATGTCTTTTTCTTTCTACCTGTTTTTACTCTTACCCAAATCTACCTTTTCTTATTTTCCTTTTCATTGCAGATGCATGGATTAGCAGCAGCATTGTTTCAGAATGTATTTGTTTTACTCTAGTTGTTGGGTACTTTGGACACAGTGTCCTTAATTCTTTAGCCTCTTTTCCAAGGTATGTTCCACACTGAATACTGGCCCAAGAGTGGATTTCAATGCTGAGGAATTTTTTTTTTAGAATTTTTACTTTTTTTTTTTTTTTTTGGGACAAGCATTTCCTTTTACATCTTTCAACTATGTCGTAGGTATTTCATAGAATCATGGAACAATATCGTGGTTTGGATTGGAAGGGACCTTAAAGATCACCTAGTTCCAACCTCTCTGCCATGGGATTTCTGTGTATCTCTATGTTTTCAGCTGTGTGTTGGTTACTCACTTGGCTGGCTATACTTCAACCCAAAGGCTGTAACTTTTACAAGAATGTAATTTGTGAAGTCAGCATGGAAAGCAGCCCTGAACTTGGCCTCTGCTGAGGAACAGATAGTCATGGTTGCCTTTTCTAATTTTGACCAAGGACAACCACAGAATCGGTACCTGCAGTGGGTTCCCCCCCACTCGCCCCCACCTCTTTGCAGCTCCACAGTGATACTTTTGTGAGCCAAAAACTTCTGGTAAGAATAGCTCTGCGGAACATTTTAATTAGCAATGTAATTTCCCCCAACAAGTAGTAATGAAACAGATTAAGCATGATCGGTTGCCAGAAAAGGACTGGAGATAGTGGAATTTCTTTGCACATGTGGCACACCAAAAGACCTCCTCTGCCAAGCAAAGTAGGTTACATACAGCTGCAGACCTACAGAGCTGGAAGTTGACTCTTTGTGGGGCATTACAGAGCTCAAAGGTTATGTCATTTATTTAGGTTGTGGTCTTGAATAATTTTGTATTGGTAGAGCAAGGAAGCTGACGATATGCTTTGCGTTTGGTATGGGGTTATGTATATACTGTGCATGCATGAATTGTGGCAAACAGAGACACTGGGTATCTTTGCCCTGGTTGTAGTTACTTGTCTTTGAACTACAGGTTCATAAACCGGTGCTGAAAAAGTCTTAGTATGTGTGGGTGTCTGGGAGCCATAAAGCAGCTTTCCTATTCTTGAATGCACTCTGTCTTAACACCTCTTTTTGCTATATGCCAAGGAAATAACCCTACACTACCCTCTAATGTGCTAGTCAGTACTACAAATTGGGATGGGGGAAGAGAAATTAGATGCAGTCCCAGGATCCATGTATTTTAAGTCCTTTCATTTTGCATCATCTGAACCTGCATGCCCTGACATATTAGTCTTCCATGAGACCCAAGTGATAACCATCATCAGCTGAAAAGGACAGAGAAAGGCTCCAGAGAATTGCTCCAAGTGGGACAAGATCACAGAGATATTCCTCTTGGAGAGCTGAGCCAAGGTCACCCATGTACCCATGAGGTGGGCAGCCACCCTCTTCCCAGCCTAGACCATGAAGAAGAGGGTGATGGCAGCTAATCCTGAAGGAGCTATCGTCCCCCAACCATTAGCCACCCCTGGCAAGTCAGACTTGCTTGTCAGTGAGGCCATAAAGAAGGCCCCCGTCTCTTGCCTCCCGTGAGTTGTGGAGGTGGGAGCAGTCAGTGGCTGCTTTGCATCCACAGGGCTGCTCCAGCCCACTGGACACATAATGGCCCCAGTCCCTGGGGTTTTGCCTGGGAAGGGAGATTGTTCCCTGTGGACTGCAATGGCTGCACTGCTCAGATGAAGGGTATGGACAGCGTGTCACTGGGCACAAGCTGCAGAAAAGGTGCTTTTTCCCTCTGGCCAATGTTGTCTGGCTCCATAGGGTGAGGGTGGTGTGATATTATGCCCAGGGCTCTATGAGTTCTTTGATCAAACCCAGGGTAGTAGGATGCTGGTGGGGAGGTCTCCTTGGAAGGATCTTTGTGGACATTGCTGGCTTTGATTTAATGTCAATGAGGATGGGTCAGGTCCTGGGTGCCATTGTGGATCTGTGGTGTTGGTTTAGTTTATGCCTTGTAGCAAAGACATTTCATGTGATTTCATTCAGGTTCTACCCTCAGGGTCTCAGTCTTCTCAATGCTCCATGTAGAAACTCTCTTCTTTCTCTCTTCTTTGCAGCTAAGAAAGCAGCTGCAGGAATCAGATACTACCAACCAAAGTTCTGAGTCCAAAATATCTTTAATCTAGGCCACTATATAAAAAAAGTATATTCCTATTTTAGACTATTTCTCTTGGGAAGGGAAAGGTGAAGGGTTTTATTGTGGGTTTTCCTTTTTTATAAAAGATGAATTAAAATAATATTATAGAAACTTTCTATAAAGAATAGGAAAAAAGGTCGAGACTGGAAAATATCAATTGCTGAACCAGGACAGGGGATATGGGAGGAAAAATTGCAAATATAGTAGTCTGACTACTTCTTTGAAGTCTGACAAGTATCTGTGACAAAGAATGATCACAGGAAAATATTTCAGTTGTATTAAACCAACCACGCAAGAAAAGAAATGCACCAGACAATCTTATTCCTTGGAATATGGAAGAAACTGCCAAAGTCATCAAGCCTAGCAAGGTACATAAATTCTGCAGGGGCTGAACAATTCATTTATAGTAGCACTAATAACCTCTGGGTAGAATCATATTTCCTGAGTGTGCGTGTGCAGATCTTGTAGGTTACTTGGTTTTTCCTTTGAACTGCACAGAGAGCAGTTTTCTTGTCCTACAAAGTTTTGAGATTTCAGAACATGTTCTTTTCCCACCCTGGGAAAGAAGCTGTAACTTTTCCTGAGACTTCGTTGATAATTAAAATATAAGAGAGAGGGAGACGATAGAAAAGAGATAAATTCTCTCAGGTATGATATCTTCTCCACCAACCTTTTCTAAGGACTGCCAACAGTACCACATGAACAGCTTGCACTTGCAGGATCTCAAACCTGCCCCTTCCCTGCCTTTCTCTCACCATGCATAAGAATACCTCACAAATGCTGCTTTTATTCTTCACTAGCAAGTCTCTCATTGAGGTGCAGTTATAAAGGGGACATTCCTGTGCCTGGTTAATGCTCCAAACTTCAGTTCTCTTTCTTTGGCTTGCTCTTTCCCTCCTGGAAATAAGAAGCTGTTGCTGCCAAAATTGTATTTGAAACTGATACACTTATGCAAAAAGATGTTAAGGTTTCAATATTTTCTCTTTTTTTCTTAAAAAAAAAATCCCCTTTTAAAATAAATATCTGGATGTGTTCAATTTTTTTCCCTTTTCCAGTGTTTCACTACATACCTTTTCTTGAGTGGCCCACAGAAAAAGAGGAGACTCCAAATGCATGTGGACCACTTTGAGAAAGAGTAGCTATTTAGTGGAAGGGGGGAAGGACAGATCATAAATGAGTTCTTGTCATTTGGATGTGGTAATACATTTCATACCTCTTCAGTCAAGATTGCTTTTGTGCTGTATATCAATACACAACAAAACAACCCCCTTCCTTCCTCTTTTTGAGTGTTTAATCTCACTGTCCGGTGGCCAAGTGCAGAAACCAATCTGACTCATGGGAAGGTCTATGGGAACTATTTCCTTGGATCAGGAGCCACCAGTCTGGTGTTGCATTTGTTCTGGGGTTACCTTATCATCCTCTGGTTTCTTCCAAAGCTTTTACTATGATATAGCCGCTGTTACCTTACTTCTCAGAGCGAGCCTTTTACAGTCCCAGAGGTTTCTTCTGTGTGGGGTGCATATGTGTGTGGTCACAGGCTGGTTAGCAGAGGAACCCAGGGAACACCTTTGTTTTGCCAGTCTCTGTATGTCTTTTTGCCCATGATCCCAAGGAGTTTTTTTCTCATGTCCTCTCCCTGAGTTTTCTTTCTCTATATTCTGTTTCGGTAGGCTCTTTTGTGCCATAGAGACAACAAATGTGAAACACTGGAGGTGGTAAATACCTACAGCTTTGTTACCAGCTGTTTTCAATTTGATTACAGACTATTGTGTATCTATGACTGAAAGAGGCAATGCTTTGGGTAGCTTTGTAACTTGTTTATCCCGCTTTATATCCTGTTACATGACCCTGCTGCAATATTCTTTTCCCATCTTCTTTCTTCCTGAGTACTTTCTGAAGTCACTCTTAACAGGGTAGCCTGTGGAAGAAGTAAAAGAACATCTGCCTGAAGTGCAGCCCAAGTAGTGATGCTGGGGTGCGCACAAGAATATTGGAATTAGTAGAGAACTGTTGGAATTGTATGCCAGGGTTTGAAGTGTGTCTTTCAGGCGATTTCTGCTAGTCCAGAGGGGGAGCACCACAGGAGGAATGATGAGCTATGGGGGACAGGGTGTTTGAGGGGAGGCTTTGAAGGCTGGCCTTAATGGATGGTTTAAGTGGTTTTAATGGATGTTAAGGATTTGCTTCAGAGGAGAAGGATTACAAGTGGCATTACCTGAGAGTCCAACCGTGTGTTTGATATGGCTCATTTTAGGGAGTTATTGAGCAGTTTTATTTAAGGATGGTAATACAGGGAAGTGTCAAGGATGGAGACATTTGCCATAGGCTCCTCGTATAAATATTTGCACTGAGAGGATGAACTTCCCTAGCTGCTGTGTGAATGATGACATCCATGGCTCAAAGAGCACTCAGATAAGCGATTTTGGCACTGGACTGGGGCTATGAATGCTGTTTTCTCTGCTTTACTCTGACTTGGTAGCAAGGATGAGGGAGGTAGAATCTGGACCTGGGCTGTTGGACGCGATGCCGAAGCAGGTTGGGCTCTGCAAGCGTGTGAAACCAAGGAGAGTTTTCAATGGGAGGCTTGGACCACTTGCTGCTTGTTGCTGGTGACTTCATGTGGCTTGGACATCTTCTGGCATGTCTTGAGGCATTTCATGGCACCATGCCTGGCTTTGGTGCTGTCCTGGGCACATGCTGGCAAGAGGCACGGTCAGAAAGGTGAGCGTGAAGATGAGGTGATTAGCTCTGTACTGTCTCTGCCTATGAATACTCTTATCTGCATCTGAAGCTGGCTCATAGCACTGGGAGATCCCAAAAGTCAGGAGAGAAGAAGACAGAGGAGTTCCTGGAGGGAGAGATTATTCTGCCTTATGTAGAAAGCAGGTCATTCATGGTTATCCTGGGTAAAGATGGCACAAGGGTGAGACCTGTGGCACCATGAGGCATCTGTGTGCACTGAGCTGTTCAGCTGCCCAGCACCAGGCTCATGACCCTGCTGCAAGCAAGGCTGCAGGTGGGCACCAATTGTGCCAGTGCTGAGGACATCCCAGTGCCCTCAGCCCAGGCTCAAACCTAAGCGTCACTGCAGGCACCCAAGGAGCCAGGCAGCAAGGGCACAGTGTGCAGGGGAAGCAGTCACAACACTCGTGGTGGAGATGGGGGGACTTGTTACATGCTAAACCTTCCTTCAATTCGCTTGTATTCTCTATTTAGTAACTATTTCGCAAACAGATTTAGGTTAAGGTTTTCCTTTTAGTTAGCTTAAAATTTGCAGTTCTCTTTTAAATACTGTTTTGAATTGTCATGTATGTAAATTAAGAGTTACTTCTGGCAACACCTGAGCTTCTACAGTGAAGAGCCATAACCCCCAGGAGAACACTCTGATTTTCCTGAATGATGGCCAGGCACATGGTGACTTACCTGGTTTTGTCAGCAGATGGCCACAAGATGAGATGAGTTGTTAGCACGGGAAATTTTAGAATACCTTCCTTTGGACATAAAATGCCAAACTACTGACCAAAAGTCAGTGTATCCTGTTGGGGATAAACTAGTTCTCTTGAAGCTGGACTGACAGTCAGCCTGCATGCTGGCGCAAGCCCCCTTTTGGCTTCCCTAGGAAGCCTCCCTGGTAAGCTAAGGGAGTCAAATAGTGTGAATTAACACTCTGTAGCTTGTGTTGCTTTCCAAGTAGGACTGGAAAAGACTGCTTATTCATCACACTTAATCCTCGCAAAAATGTGTTGGCCTCTGAAATGAAAGCGCCATCATCCAGTACTCCTGACATTGCATGATTCTTCCACTAATTCTTATCTTTACCAACTCCAAGAAAGACATATTTAAGTCAAGACTTGTATTCTCCTTTTTTCTTTTCGATGTCTGCAGATATAAAATGAGTAATTAATTGCTCAGAGGTATGAAACTAACATGACTAATCATCTGACATTGAACTTTTTTTCTTTCCCAAAGATTTGGCTAGTCTATGCCTAAGAATATCCTATGGATCATTTCTGACTCAGTCCATGCATGTTTTTGGTTGTGGTGCTATAAACACAAGCAGAAAACTGATTGGCAAATTGGCAGGAAAAACCAGACTGTCTGAAAGGCAGCAGAATTGAGGAGTCACAAGCATTAAGCTTCAAAAAGGACTGTCAGGGATGTGCAGTGTGACTTGTTCCAAGTGCATTTTGTAACAGTTTTATTACACACCTAATTCGGCAGACATGTGAGTGACTCTAGCCAAACTATAAAACCACCACCTTTTTTTTTTTTTTTCCTGTTACCTGCAAGAGAAAATGTGTGTATTCTGAATGTAATAAATCAAAGGTATTTCCATCATACTTCTAAGTATTCATCCATTTTCAATGTATTTTTTAGGAACCTACATTGACCTGATGCTGTGTAACAAATTGTCATTTTCTGGGCAAGGAAGTAAGAGGCTGAAAAGAGTACACGATATAGAATATAAAGTGAGGGGATGTTTGCTCTTTGCCGTATTTAATGCTGAACTTAGATGTCTGTGTGTAGAGTGCCTGAATGGCCTCTGGATGGAAGTGTCTTGCACTTTAGAGGAAGCCTTTGGGCCTTACAGGAAGGCCCAAGCACAAAAAAGTAATCGTCATGGGCTGACGTGGGTACCCAGGATATCATGTTTCTTCTCTTTCCGCCTTGTAAATATCTTTCCTCTGCTTTACTTTGTCTCAAACAGGTAAATAAGTCAGGCTTTTGCTGGGCTGGGTCATCCTTTGACAAGGTGTCTGGATCTGTTCATCCTGTTTCTACACCTCACAACACTGCTTAGAGCCTACCCAACTGTCCTGTATTGCCTCAGTGGATGATGTAGGATTTCTGGAATACCTAAAGCTGAACAGAACAGCCAGTCCCATCCTGAGCACGTGCAGAGCAGTCAAAAGGGCCAGCAATTACTTCGCTTTCCTGCTCCAGCAACCTCGGCCCATAATGCTTTAACAAAGGGCCAGCTGTGAAAATGAGATTCTTTGATAAATGGTGCTATTCGTCATTTTGTTTCTCAGCAACTGGTTAACTGCCTGTCTTTTTTTCCCTAAACTTTTCCACTGGTAAAGGCTTTGCCAGGGCACAGGAAGGTGCTCTTGGCTTAGTGTCAGAAGCGTGAGCAAGGAAGTTTCCCTGTGGACATTTTCTTCTGTCTGTGCTTCTTAATATTTAGATGCATGTCTTTCATTCACCGTTTGCTTAATGGCAAAGACTGAAAATGCATTAAAGCATACTAATAATTTCTGGGAAATGATTAATTTTCAAATGAATGTGACAAATTTCATCGTGTGTTTGGCTGAACTCCTCCTGAGTGACTAACTGCTCTAGGAGAATTTTCCGATTGTCCCTCTTGAAAGTCAACCTTTTTGAATTAATTCAGCATCCTCTCTTTTGATTAAGTATGTGTCAGCTTATTGTTAGTGTGACAGGGAGATATGGGGCTGTTTGTTTTCCTTTTAGTATTACACAAACAAACTAATTATGACTCATGCACAATACGTGCCCTAAGAGCATGATAAGGGACATGAATGATAAAGCATTAATTTTGCTGCGTGCCGGTTTCTCTTGTGAGTTAAACAAGCAGGGGCTTAGTAAACAAAGCACAATACTTTCTTCCTCTAACATTTTAGCAATTCCTTCTTTCCAAGGAAAACAGTGCACTTTCAGATCTTATTTTATAATAAAATACAGGGAGATGAAATAAAAGGGCAAGTCCTCTGTGAACTAGGCATCACAAGCCCAATCGGATATCTCATCCTGACTCTGATGTATGCTTACAGATTCCCTGTTTTCAAATTATTTGCAGTGTGATTCCTTCCTGTCTACAGCAGTAAGATTTGTCTGACAGCACTTGGAACAAATGTGTATTCATTCTATCCTACCACCCTGAACCATAGCTCTTTCTAATGGGCCAGAAGTTGAGTCTTTCCTGCTATACCCTTGTAAAAAAGAAAACATCAAGACACACAATACGTATAATATCTTGGGAGCCACGAAAGCATATGGTTTCTGTTCTGGAAAAAAGTGTTGTTACTTGGTGTTAATTTCTTTGCTTTTTCTTCCATCTGTTGGACAAACACTTTGACCGTGGCAATACGAGTAAGATAACAAACTCACTGCAGGGTATCTGAGTATATGGAAGAAAAATAACACAGGAACTTGCAGAAAGAACAACCAGGTGCAGATGGAGCTGAAGCAGAAATATTGGTGACAGATGTTCTTCCTGGCCTGCTGGAGGAGTACGCACCAGACAGCATCTTCATCATGCTGCGTGACATCTCCTGCTTGGGAGAAGTGAGACGTTACATGATGACTTTTACAACTGCGTAATGCTGCCAGAGGAGGTGAAGTTCTGCAGCACCTTCGCCTGTAAACACCTTCTCCCTAGCACCACTGACAGGCAGGGGGACCGTAAAGAGAGGGGAGGTTCTTTGGAGAAAACACGCACCATCAGATTACACTGTTGACTTGTGAATCTTGGCAGCTACCCGTCTTATAAATGCCTTCTTCACTGGGTAGTGCATTGTAAATAATGGAGGACTTGGAGGCTGTTTGACTGGAGTAGAAGATGAGACAGATGCAATAAAACAGACACCTGCAGAAAAAGAGCTCTACTCCTGCACGTGACGTTATGCAAGGTGGGTTTTGCCTTCCTGACCAGCCAGGGCTTGTAGCATTTCTCTGCACCTTCATTATTAACAAATGGTGTAAATGCCTTAAGAAAAGGGAAAAAAGGGTAACATCCACCTTCCTAAACATACAAACCTTTCCTCTTTGCTTCCAAATCTCTTCCGAGGAGAAGCCAAGAGAAGGCAGAAGCTTTATGAAACTTTGGCTGCTCTAACAGCCGTAGGTTTTTCATTCCCTGTAGAGTTAATGCAAAAATGGGTAAAGACATGCTTTGGTTGGTAGCCTAAGTTGCTGCTGAAGTACAGAATGTAGATTTATTTTATTTTCAATATAAAATTGAAGATTCTAGCTTTGCATCTTGAAAGTTAGCCTTTATGAGCATTTGTATGATATGACCCTCTCTTTTCCTGTGGATGTTGATGGCAAATGACTTTTTTTCAAAGCATTATTATAAATTAGTATTTGTATTTGCAATCAAAAGGCAGACCTATGTGCAGGTTCTCTTCTAGGCTTAAAATTCCTCTCTCACTGTTGGAAAATCTTCTTTTGCTGACAATCCCTCAGATATTTTGTGGGGAACTGACTGTCAAATAGGTGGACTCCATGTTAAAAAATTAAAATAAAAAAAAATTAATATTAAATTGGCAAAAGCCAGCAAAAGAGAGTGCAACATGGCTCAGGCTGCCTTCACTTGGAGCTGGAGCTGAGAACCAAACAAGAAGCTGATGCTCCCACCTCTTCCTATTGCTATTTCAGAACAGGAAAGCCTTTTTCAGTGTGCAATCCTTTGTAGATCAGCCTCCATCACAAAGACTGTGTTTGGAGTTCTTGTTTTTCATTAGGATTTTCCCTTTTAATGAATTCTCAGTTTTTAAAAGCGATAAGAAAGCATGCTTCATGCATTTCAAAATATAGTATAAGGTGCTTAGGGCCTTCTTACATTGCTCAACAGTGTTGTTTGAAGATCCAGCAGTAGTTTTTAAAAGGAAATTTTAACAGGATTGTGAGGAACTGACAAAACATTTAATGAATGCCAGAGAAAAACATGAAATATCTTCTCACTAACTTTGAATAATTTTGCAAAATTGCTACTCAAGACCAAGCAACCACTCATAAGGTAAAAAAACCACTTCTTGTTAAAGAATGAAAAACAATTTTCCTTGCTTCCAAACAAAAACATCATGATAATCAAAATATTGTCATTTCACCTCACTGATAAAAAAGCCACAGTTTTGGCTGGAGGCCGTGCTGCAAAGCAGTCTGGTTTGTCACTTGAATAGGTTGGCTTGGATCATGAAATATCCTAAACTGGTGCAGTAGAGAGAGAATGGGAGAGAGCATTACAGGCTGAGGAAGGAACAGAGATTTAACAACAGTCATTGTGCATTTGTACAGCAATAAGGCAAGAAGAGAAAACAAAGCCCCTCCCAGGATCCCCACAATAGTTTGGAAGGCATTTTGAAGAGGCTAGTTGTTCTTTTCTGTGCTGCTGGTTGTGACCAACATGCACTGTGTAGCAAAGGTGTCATCCTTGCTTGCCAAGAAAAACAGAAAAGATGTGCAACACCGTGCTAAAATTTACACCAGTCTGACAGGCACATTCATACTTGACTGTTCCTTGGGGGTTGATCTGAACACTGTCCATGTGGTTAAGTTGGTCTCACTGTTTTACCAAAAAACCCACAAAACTAAAAACAACAAACAAACAAAAAAACCCAACCCCCACCAAAATACAAAACAAACTCTTTGGTGGGGGAAGGAGGTGACAGGACCATGGAGCAAGAAATATGTGTGTGTATATCAGAGTGAGAAGCAGAAGAAAATAGTCCCAAGTGTGTTTAGTGATATGTAGCTGTAGCTGAGGGAGGAGGAGAGCGTTATTTCTGAGTTGGAAACTGCTGAAATTTGTGCTGCAGATGACTTGACCTGTAGCTGTCTGTGATGGGCAGGCTAGTAGTGGTGGTGTCCTTATAGGTTTGAGTGGTGACAAAGCCACATGGAGCTCAGCTCACCTCCACCTTTTAGGAAAAGAGAATGAGAGGCTGTGTCTTCTGACAAGGAGAAATGTGCTAGAGGAGGGAGAGTGACCCAGGTCTCCTGTGGTGGGCCGGGACTACAGGGCAGGTGGGTGCTTAGAGCAAGTGAGGGGGATGCAGTGACATCCAGATCATTTCCTCATACATGAAGAGTAAGCTGGGAAATAACAAAACCCCCCACACTATGACTGGTTTGAAAGAAGTCCTGAGAAAAATTGGGAGTGGGAGAAAAGAAGAGAGTTTATGCTTTCATGATTGTGCTTGGCTCTTCATGCTCTGGTTCAATCAACATCAGTTTTTCTTGAGCCGCTGGCATTCATTGCCCTGAGTAAGAAAACTTGTGCTTGAAAAAGGTCTCTAAAACACCAGAGTGGACTGATTGGGTACTGTACAAGGACTGGGGACAATGCAGACCCTCCATCTGGGATCTGTCAGACAGAGGCGGTGAGAAATGATCAGACCTGCACGTGAGGGGAAGAGAGAAAGAATAGACCAAGAGCTGGGGTTGCAGGTGGGACAAGAAATTATGAGAGTGAGATTTGAAGGTGTAAGTAGTTCTCATGTTGACTGTTTTTTTAAGGGCATAGCATTCTCTCGGACACATTCAGTCACTTCCCTTCTTTTCGTAGGGATCTCCCAGCTCTTCTTTCATCCAAGTAGATCTGGAAAGGTAGATGCCTTTCCTGGGTTTTACCTGTCTGTCTTTCTTCAGGGAAAATACAAAGATTTTTTAAATTTGTATTCCTGCTCTGAAATATACTGAGCTTCTCCTCCTGCTCTCTAAGCAGTTGCCCCTTGGGATAGGAAAAGGAAATTAAACAGCTAATGGTTATTCTTTAATTAGGCTTTATTGCAGTTAACACAGCTTATGCTCTGCATATGTGCTGCAGAGAGTTAGATACTTAGAAAATCCTGCCTTTGCTATTATGAGTTTATGAGAAAGGAAGCCCAAGGAAGATCAATACATCCTCTGTGTAGATTACAAATGCTTCATGACGTATGTCCACAGGAGCTGTTTTTAGTGAGGGTAGTCTAGTTATTATGGATTTGACATGAACTTGGCCTGGTGCCCTGAGGGAATGCAATGTAGGCATAATTTGGTCTTCCTGTAATTGTCTATTTAACTTGGCAATCCAGAGTAATTTTTTCCTGTGAAATGAGACCGAGACGTCACTAAAGCGGCGGTCAGATTAATTAATGAGACATAATAATGCTCCTAATAAAAGCTCATGAGCTGAGTCCTCTTCCCTCCCCTTTCCTGTCCTTCCCTGCTGTCCTCCCCCTGCTGAGAATGCAGCTTCCCAGGAATCCATGAGTCACACTTCGTAAAAGAGTTTCTTCTTTAGTTGACGCAAACAATACGGCGAAGAAAAATAATAAGTGCAGAACCATCTGTTTGATGAAGTCCTTGACATTTTATTTCGTTTCCCCCTATTGCATATTAAAGGAAGTAAATAGAAAAACATTTGCTAATTATACCACTGTTTACTGATTGTTGGGGCGGCTTTTATTGTATTTATCAGAAGTGCTAGCCCGTCCTGCAGTCCTGCCTTCAGCATTCTCTTTTCTGCTTTTTGCAAGAGGAGTCATGGGGGCTCAGTCAGGTTTTTGAGCCCTTCACCTCCAAGCAGCTTACATAGGGGTGGAAACATGCCTCTTGTGGGCAGGTGGGAAAGCTGGGGAAGGTACTGGGACCTCATCATTTGAGGAGATGTGTTGAGTTAGTGGGAGACTCTAAAGCTGAAATCCTACCTCTGATGGTTGGATGTTGGGAGAGAATGGTTGTCATTTCCTTTTCGTGGGCCCAGGATTTTGTCTCAGCTTTGCTTTTGTGCTCAGTAAAGCTTGACAGGGAGGCCAAATAGCAGCACTTCACTGTGACATTGGTAGAGTGAACAGAAACTGACATCTGCCATTTTGAGGGAAATCTCCTGAACAGGTTGCTCTCTCTACCTTCTTCCCAATGTGTTGGACTGTTTCCCTATCTGGTTCCCTTTGTAAGTATACTTTTATGACTTAAAAACTGGTCTATGGACAATACAAGGTTTGAACAGTGCAATGCAGAGCCTTATCCTTCCCTGTGTCTGGGATCTGGATTTGGCTAATGGTCAAAGCAAGCCAACACGGTTAGAAAACAAACTGGTGGCCAAAGGCAGTTATACTAGGCTGCTATTTCCTCTGCAAAATCTAAGCTATTAGCACTCATTAAAAGTGACAGCAATTAATCAAATGGCTATGAACTAAAGCAGGTTTTCTCCCACCATGCCATGTAAGGCCAGCATGAGAGCAACTTGGCCTAGCCCGTTGCTAGGATGATAAAAAATTGCAGCACCAAGGAGGACATGGTGACATTATCTAGGTAGGAGGACACCAGGAAATTCAAAACCACCCCTTTGCCTTTGGATAAGAATTCAGTGCTAATGAAAGAATCTATTTCTGGTTATTTCCTTGGGTACAAAGGACTTGATGAATTTTCCAGTCCACCATTTGGACAGATTTAAGGGATTTTATAACTTAGAATTCCATGAAGATTCTATCAGCAGTGCTGTTTGACCTGATGGGCTGGGTGTTTTGACTCTCCTCTGAAACATCAGCTCATTCAGACAGGTTTATGTTCCCTGTGCCATAAAAATCTCAGTTCAGAGCACAAATAGTAGAAGATATATTTCTCCATGGCTCTAATCTATGGTAAAACATGTGCTGATTTGGCTCCAAGGGGTGCGTGTTGCATGTTGGCGTGACCTCTCAAAAAACGTCATGAAAGGAATTATTTTAAAGCTAGGGGAAGATGGCTGTCTGATTGTGAAGGAGATACCCAGGGTTCACACCACTGCTTGAAGCAGCCAGCACATGAAAACCGTTCATTATAGGAGGCCCCAAATGGCTAGAGTGGTCTTCCAGATTCCAGGGTAACAAGTCTGGGAAAGTTCAAAAATGACGCATTGGCTCGAATTAATTTATCACATTGATGGTTGGCTACACAAAATAATGTATCTTATGTGGATAACACCATAAAGCACTTACACCTTCTGACAGGAAGAAGTGTGCAGTACAGTGAGGCCTCTGTTGGTTCCCAGTTTGTCTTATTTGGAGGAATCTTGATGTTTGCAGCAATGGCCTTAGCTGTTAGGTAAAACTGCTTGCGTGTTTCTTTGTTCATGACATCGCTCATTCTGTCTGGTGGTCTATTGTGGCTTTCTGTCTGAAAATCTGCCACAACAATCCCAGGCAGTGCTACAGGTTTGGGGCAGAATGGCTGGAAAGGGGTCCAAGCGTAAAAGGACGTGGGGGTGCTGGTCAACAGCAGCTGAACATGAGCCGGCAGTGTGTCCAAGTGCCCAAGAAGGCCAGTGGCATCCTGGCTTGTATCAGCAATAGTGTGGCCAGTAGGACCAGGGCAGTGATTGTCCCGCTGAACTCAGCACTGTTGAGGTCGCACCTTGTGGACTGTGTTCAGTTCTGGGCTCCTCATATAAGAAAGACATTGAGGTGTTGGAGTGAGTCCAGAGCAGGGCAACAGAGCTGGTGAAGGGTCTAGAGTGTAAGTCCTCTGAGGAGCTGCTGGGGATGTTTATCCTGGAGAAAAAGAGACTCAAGGGTGACCTTATCTCTCTCTACAACTGCCTGAATGGAGGTTGTGGCAACGTGGGAATTGGTCTCTTCTCCTAGGCAACAAGGGACAGGATGAGAGGACATGGCCTCAAGCTGTGCCAGGGGAGGTTCAGTTTGGACATCAGAAGGAATTCCTTCATGAAAAGGGTTGTTAAACATTGGAATGGACTTCATAGGGAGGTGGTGGAGTTACCATCCCTGGATTTGTTCAGGAAATGACTGGATGTGGCACTTAGTGGCATGATCTAGTTGACAAGGGCTGGACTCTGTGATCTCAGAGTTTTTATCCAATCCTTATGTTTCTGTGATATGTGAAATCCTATTTTGAAATGTGATTACTCATAAAGGAGAAGCAATAGTAGCCTCTGGTTTGTTATGGCTGCTTTGGGGTTTTTTTTGAGGATTTTTTTTATTATGCTAATAATGTTTTAATGATTCATGGGAAGAAAAACTTATCTGCTTCTTGGAGTTAGAGATGAGGTCAAACAGTCTGCTTGCTGTTTTATTCTTGTGTTCTGCTGTGATTTAGAATAAAAATGGGGGATATATGATGCAATAATTTCTTCCTACACTTTTTACATGTAAAACTCTTGAACCAAAAGAGGCAAATCTTGTATATTCAAAGAACTTCCAGTTTCCTTACTATAAATATATGAGTTAGGGCTGTGTCAGTGTATCACAGCAGAGAATCATCAAGCACTAAGTTCTGAAGAAGCCTCTTTTTATAAAAACATTCCTAATGAAGCTGTGGAAAGTTTTATTTGTTTGTTTATTTGTTTGTTTGTTTCTACCATGTTTGCAAAAAAGGGAATGGATTTCAGTGACTAAAATGTCACAAGTTTATTTCATCTTATGCTGCTCACTCTGACCAATTCTCACTCCATAAAAATGGCCATGTAATGTGGGTATGTTTGTGTGCAATGTCCTCGCTAAGACTTCATAAATTACGTTGAATGTGCAGGCTTTTCTTTGCTTATTTCTCCTGCACTGAGGACACCCACAATTGCTGACTGGTCTGACAGAGCCCACCTCCCTGTTGTTGCCACTTACAGCCTACAATTGTGATAGAAACTAATACCATTGCCTAAACTATGGAAATCCCCAGCACATCAATGGTTTGGATTACTTTCTTAAGTCTTGAGAACTTTTCACTTGTATATAATATGAGACCAAGACCTTGTTCCAACATATTCAAATGAGTCCAAAGGTGTGATAAAAAAGTGAAGAAGATACTCACTGTGACCAGACAGCTGACCTGACTTTCAGAACAATGTTTTTGTTTCTCAGCCTGGGGCTGAGAGATTGATGCCAGCAAGGGTGGAGGAGAAAGATGATGCCTTCTCTTTTTCATCTATCCCTTACTATTCCATCAGCTTAGTAGGAGGCAAAGTTTTGTAGAGAGAAGCAGAAGGATGAGGTGCAATCCTGGGCCATGGGACAGGCAGAGCCGAAGGGGCTGCAGGAGAGACAAGGAAGATACGCTGACAGCTTCCCCACTAGTTTATTAGTAGTGCTGGTGTACCTTCAGAGGAGGTCAGTCTCAGCTCCCATGCCCAGCGGAGGAGATCCACAGTCACTCCCAGCAGAAGGAAGAGGAGGAAGGAAGGGGGTTTTATTCAGCCCCTCAGTACCTCCTCTGGTGCTTGCAGACCAGCTGTATCCCACTCACCAATGGAGAAGGGTTACATCATTCCTGCAAAAAATGCTTCGCCTGCATGGGCTTGGCTTGGATGCATTGGTGTAGTTCCTGGGTTTGACATTCCTCTGTTTGAGAGCTAACATAAGCAAACACATTCTTTTGATCTTCCGTGCAGCTTTGTGATACTATACATGCAGCTCCATGCTTTCTTTCACAGATGTCAGAGTCAGTTGCCACTTGGGATCTCCGGGAGAAACTGTATTTTGTGTTTTTAACGGAAAATTACCCAATTATTTTGATGGAGTTAATGTAGAGATGGTGACCTTTACATTCAAAGCTGTTATGCTGCAAATGTTCCAAATACATTATGTGCTCTGCTAACACTGCTGACAGGTTCTGCATGATTAATAGTGTTTATAAAGCGTGTACAAGAGTTTGGGAAGCCCAGGATAGAAGACCTGGTATGGGATTTATTTTGCGCGGAACATGATAAATATACGGTTGGCTTTGGAATATTTTTTTCTTTCTAGAAATGACTTAATGATGGAAGAGAAAATCACTAATTCATTAAATGAACTGTTTAATTTTTCTTGCAAAAAAAATAAAAGGAAAACAAATTGTTAGTGGTTGGCCCAATATGTACATTTAGATTGATCATTTTTTAAGGAAGACTGATGTTTTTAATACACGTTTTTTTATTTCAAGACTGGCCTGGTTCCTGCTTCTCTGGAAGGAACACTTCTGTCAACTGCACATGGTTGTGATGTTGCCAGGGGCCTCACACGCAGCTTGGAGGAAATTTCAGGGTGAGCCTGACATGTAGGTAACAGAGGCAGGTGTTTAAATAATAAGGTTTCACATTTGCGCTACTGTGAGGATCTTCTTCAACAAATAGACAATTGCAAGTTGCTCTGTCTGCTCAAGAGACATCTCAGAAAGACTCACCCTCAGCCTGATTTTCTAACAAAACGTCATGGGTTGTTCTTGAGCTGTTTTCCACTCTCCCAGCACATCCTTGCCCTCCCACACACGGGAGGATGTCCTGCATGAAGCTGTGTGTCTGCAGCATGGCTCCAGTTAAAAACCTGTGTCAGTCAGAGGACTACTGAAGAGACTCTACTTATTTCCAGTGACATGAGCTGAGCAGAAGCAGCCCCTCATGAAGTCAGTGCAGACAGGCAGAGGGGCTCTGAGTTCCATGCAGAAATGCATTCAGCTCCATCTGGATGGCTGCTGCACGGATGGATGGACTGACTCACTAGCAGGACATTAAATTGTGATAATGTAATGTTTACAGTCACAAATTTTCAGGTCAAGAAGTCAGATTATTTCTACATCACTTTGTGGCTAATACTGTCTCAGCATAGATACACTTAATTGAATCCAATAATTTCTTATTTACAGGATAAGAAAGTGACTAACATTAAAGGTCCTTTATACCATTCTGGCTAGGTGAAAGGTCTCAGAAAAAATGTGCAGATTTTGTTTACACTCACTGTGTAGTTTCCCAGGGCTGTTAGAGTAGGATGAAGAGACTTTTATGTAAATGAATAGGGTATAAGCATTAATCTTGTGCCTTTCATTCTACCACACACATTAAAAAAAATAATAATTCACAAATGTTTTCTGCTTTGGATTTTCACTGAGCCAGAACTTGCCAGAAGTACTCAATACTTTGACTGTTAGCTCTGCATTAGCTGCTATACTGATTTTAGAAGGCTCAGGGGAAAAACAAAAGCATCTATAAAGGCATTCTAATTTTTAACATAAGCTTGGGCTTTGATTGTAAAATGTATCTCATTTGGTCATCTTGGTTTTTAAACTTCATACCATTCTCTAAATTCATCACTTGCTGCAGCTGCTCAGCACTTAGCACCTGTACATTTACCCCTGAGAGACTCCAGACTCTACCAGAAGATTTTATTGGTGTTGAGGCTAATGGCTAAACTTTCAAGATTTGTTTTTCAAATAAATGTGCTTTTTTCCACATTATACTTTCAGCAAGCTGAAATAGTTAAGAGGTTGCTTATGAGAAACCCACCATAAGGCCCTTTAACGCTGGGATCTAAAGAGAACCAGATTGAATTCCCTTTACAGAGTGAGAGTTTTTAAAGAACAAACATTTAATGAGTATCTCATTTCTGCATTAAATACTGAGGGTCTTTCAAGCACAGGTTTTGACTGATCTTAATGAAGGGGAGGGGTTCCTCTGTATTTTATGCTGTACTGTGAAAAAGTGGAAATTGAATTTGTCTCTGTGGTTCTTTTTTATTTCTGAGGGCATTTGGATTTCATGGTGTTCTTGTCATTAGCTTATTATTAGCTTATAAACAGTCTTCTTCTTGGAGTCTAAGACTCTTTAGATCCCACTCACATGCACAGATATTCTGCTTGTGCTTGACTGCATGATTATTGCTAATAATAAAGCAAAAGCTGGTAGGAACAGAGTGGCCATCTGAAACACTGCCTATTCCAAATGTGAGGAGCAGTTTGACCACAGATCTGGGGCAAAAGATCTGTGAAGAGCTGAATCCTGAATGCCTGTATAGGATGAACCATGGGTGGATGCCTGGCCTCCACGTCTGCCTTCATCCTTCCTGACTCTCTCTTTTAGCAGTTCACTGAAAAAGGAGGGAGAGAAGAAATGAGACAGGGATTTCTCTGGCTCTCTAAACACGAGCCAGGGGAGGTGAAACCTCACAGCCAAATGGCAATAGGTGACCTGCCACTATTCGAGTCTTTCTAGTGTTCATCACCTGCCAACATCAAGGTAATCTGATATTTGTTTAGGGTGGAACTCTAAACTAGAACTACAGATCCCAAACACTTTACAGACGGACTTCTACAAGGACAACTATGCAGAGTAAATATTTTCCAGAGAACCAAAATGCTGCTCGCAGGAAAAATCACATGTCAGGAATAAACAAAATCAGAGCTAATAACTATTCAGGTTCTTGGATAATATGCAGGTATGGCTTTAATATCCATTCAATTTTTAACAGCTGCACTTTATCCATAATGTAAACAATGGTAATAATTTTTCATCAATTATATGACATTTGTATTTGATTTGCCCAGATCTGATCAAACTTGTCATTACCTGCTCAAATGGCAACAGCATTCAGTGAGTTTCCTGGTGTCGTTTGACTAAAATCTTATAAGATAAAAACTATATGCCTAAAGCTATATATATTACTTTTCAAATGTCACTACATGCAGCTGCAATAAATGGTAATTTCTCCACAATACAAGCATTTTATTTATGAAATTTTATTATTTACAGCCTTTTGCCTCTCTGGTTTCAATATTTTTCACCTATATATATCTTTTGCTGCAGAGAACAGTACTTATGAAATATTGAGATATTTATTGTTTATGTTATTAGGTCCTTCTTGCATTTGAGCCAGAACAATAAATGGTACTGACATCTTCAATCATTATTCAGAAATTGTTGGATGACTTTATAGTGTAGTATGAATTCATCATGAATCACTGCAACTGAAGGGATCATGAGGGAAGAGGAAACTATTATCAGGCAATATATTATCAAATGAACTGTAACAATTTCCAAGATCTCTTCAGAGAATATTCTGTCTGAACAATACTTTCCTCTCAAAGAATTATGATAACATTTCTTTTTTCTTTTTTTTTGTGATCATGCTGTAAACCGTTGTCAGAATTTCTTATGGAAAGTACTTTATTCCTGGTATAGTTGAAAATCTGCTCTCTCACATTTTCTTCAAGAAGAAAAATATCTCTCCCTGTCTTGATGTGAGATTACCTATTCCAAATTCACTCTGTTTCTCACTTCTAGACATGTTTGTTCAATATAACTATATCTGAGTTTCCTTCTTACCTTCCATAATGTCTGCCATCCTCTGACAGAAGTAACTGTCTTTCTCACAGAAAACCATACATGTTTTGGCTTCTTCTCTATACATAGAAAGTGCTTAGCATACTTTTTGAAAATAAGTGGAGGTTAGGGAAGTGTATGTAAGATTAGATAACAAGATTCACTGCCTCCCCAGGGGAATTAATTGAAGAATGTTCCATAACAAGTGCATTAGTCATCATTAACCCCACCTCAATCTCAGCAGCAATTATTGCTTCTTTTCTTGAGCCTTTGTGTTTACCTAATTGACATGCATTTTGAAATACACTTTCAGTAACACTGAATTTTGTGTGGGATGGATAATTTACTGATATTGAGTATCCTGTATTGAGAATCCTGTAATAGATTTTTCTCAACTGTTATCCACATGAGAGCTCATCTGGAAATATTTTTAGCCCTTCCTCAGTGGTGAACTACTCACTCATGGCTGCTATAAGGAGATTTCTGTGAAACAAAGTAAAGCACTTTTTCCGGTGTAGTGCAAGGGAAAAACCCCATGGACTGTGTAGCAGCTAAAAGAGAGGAGGTTTTTTTATGGGATATAAGGGCTTGGTAGTATGGTGCCTTGAATCCTTCCTCAAGTGAATGCCTCTTCTTGCATACTGCAAACCAAAAATCCTCAGTCATTACATCAGATCAACAAAGATACAAAGGGTTTTGCAAGGCTGTTTTATGATCTGCTGTTTTATTTTTGTTTGGGGGCTTTTTTGTTGTGGTTTTGGTTTATGAGATCAGTACAGCTGAGGTTAGATGCCAGTGAAGTCAACTGGATGTACCTCAGTGCAGAACTGGTGTAGATGGGAGTTCAACAGAAATGTTTTACTCCCGGGGCATCCTTGTTCCCCATGGAATTAACCAATACTTTTAGAAAGAAATTTGCTCTCACTGTGTGTGGAGAAAGAAGGCATAAGACAGCTGCCAAAAGCTGTGAAATCCTATCCCACACTTCCTAGTACCCTGCCTCTAAAAGATCTCTTAGAGACTTTGTTTTAGAAGAAACAGCAAACATTCACTTTTTTTCCCCATGTTTCTTTCCGTCTGTAACAACAAACTTTTCCAGGGAAAGACCTGAGTCCTCTTTGACCTCTCCTATCTCCAGATTCCACTTTTCAGTGGTGTTTTGAATTTTGGATCTCAATGTTTTTATTTTCTCTCCCTGGAATCCACTTTTAATGATGACCTAGGTAGGGTGGGTTTTTTCTTTTTTTTTTTTTTTTTCCATCTTCAATCAGTAGAAATGAGAGTTTAAATCTTTATTTTGAGCATCTGGCTGTTTTCTTTCCTCTCCCGTCTCTATTTTTTTGGAGATCCTCCACTGTATCTGCAAATTACTGTGTTGCATGTACTTCTCTGTCTCTCTCTGTTGGTTCTGACTTCTAAAATTATACTCTAAGTACTAAAGTACTCAAAGATCTTATGGAAGGTAATAATTCAAGTTAAGGCTCCTCTGCCTCAGGACACTAACTTAAGCAAAGGATTAATGTGTGGCACACGAAGAATAGACTGAATGGAGGCAAGAGATATTTCTCTTATGGGAAGACTTTTTGAGCCTCGATGACATGGGAATTAATGTCATGTTGCAAACTCTCAGTCTTCACCTGCAGTGCTGGCAGGTTGACAGGATCCTCTGTGTTACAGCCTGGTATTAAATTATGTCTGTGCATTGCCAGGCTACCACCTGAATTCATTCACTCATCTGCCTTGATGTTGGAACTGTCATCCTGCCAATGCTCTTCTGCTGTTACCCTCTGGGAATCAGCAGTAAATCTCCTTCTATCCAGTTTGCTCAGTTGCCTGTCATTTGTGTTTCAAAGTATTGCCTCACTGCCCCTTGACTTTCTGGATGTCCTTTGGTAAAGGTTTTTTCCTTGCTCATTTTTCCTTGCCCCTCTTGCTGCCTTAGACTGGGAAGCCTGCAAAGCTCTACTTGCTCCTTCCCAAAACAAAAATAGGGACTGTTTGGACCAACCCAAGCATTAAAGCAGCCACTTTAGGTTCTGATCACCATTTTGACCACAGGCAGTTGTCTGAAGGAAAGGTTTATCACACAGAACTCTTAGCATAACTTTCTTCTTAGTTAATAAATTAGATCTGAGCCTTGAAAATGTTGAACCACTCCACAAATGGGAAAAAAAATTAAGCTTTGCTTTGCAGGGATTTTTGTTTATTCAAAGTTGCTGATGGAATGAATGTTGCTTGTCTTGCTGTGTGTGGTTTTGGAGTGGGTTTTTCTGGTGGGTTTACTGTTGGTAGAGCAGGCTGTATCATCTTCTCTTGGTGTCAGGCTTTGCTAGGATAAAGTATTATCCTTCTCCATTTAACTTTTATGTCAAATTCATTATTGGGTCATTCACAGTAAGAAAAGCTAAGGAAAGTGTCTGTCACAATCTCTCTAAAACAAGCACTGCCTCTATTTTGCAGTCTTTGGCAATCTACCAATGTGAGGTTGATTATTGGGGGGGTTGTTTGTTTGTTTATTTGTTTTATATCTTTCTTGTTCCAGTTATGAGCCCAACGCTGAGGTAACTCAAATGTTGCTATGATACACAAACTCAGACATACATACCTCTTGCATGCAGCAGGACTTTGTAGGCACAATGTTTTTGTTACTATTTTCTGGAATAGATAGATTAATATATTTTCAGGCTGCAATAAACCCTTGTGATTACCCAGTCTGACTTATTTTATTAGAAAAGCTGTAGATTTCATGCAGTGATTCTGGCATTTAGCCCAACAAATTGTTTTCAATTGGAAATTTTAAATTGGAAATGGATTTGTTCTTTAGTTAGGGACTCCAGCAAGTGGAGAATTTGCCACAATCCATAGCAATCTGTTCCAAATGACTTTTCATATCATTAAAAGCTTACAGTTTATCTACCACTGAAAAATCTGCCAACTCTCAAACTCCAACCAGTGGATCTTTCACTTTCAGTAACTGAAGGAGAGACTCTTGTATTAGCTCTCCTTTATTCACTGAGGTCTTTGGGGCAAGGCAAGCAGCAAGATTCTTGAGCTTCTTCTTTCCTGCCCCCCAATAGTGACTTCTTTGTGTTCTCATGTTAAAGATGAGTTTAAACTGCTGTGACCACATTATGGACAGATATGGCCATGTCAGACTTTCAGCCTGGTGGGCTGGACAGGGCATAGCCCATGATGTGCTGAGTATGAGCCTGCAAAGCTGGGAAATACATGACCTGGGCTGAGCTCCATGGCTTCATGGCTGCACTAGTGTCCATATGTGCACTGGACTGTCAGGTCCAGTATGTTTTCAAGAAGCACCTTTATTGAAAGAGGAGATGCAGCCTCATTCTGGTGACTCTTCCCAGTTTCTCTGTATTCTCAGGAGGCTTTGTAAAGTATGAGCACCTTCTCTCTCTGCTTCACTCATGCAGGACAGGCTGGAGTGCAGCAATCTTCATCCTTCCCAGCTTACACAAGTACCCCTGTGCCTGCAGCAAATCAGGGGGAACGGCACCAGTGGGAAGGTGATCTCTGATAAATGAAGGAGATGAGAGGGACGGCATCCCTGCAGCATCTTTGCCATGCTTTGCTGTCGTGAAAGCAAGGGAGGAATGCAGTGATGGTACCTTGAATATCCATACTCTGGCTTAAGCTTCTCCATGGGGAGCACGGAAGAAGTATGACCTTCCTGCCTAGGAGCTGACTAGTGGGCTGGCTGCTCTTTGGAGCAGAGGAGTGATGAGGCACAGCATGGGTCAGGAGAGAATCAGACTGGTGTGATGAGAAGGGAAGGAGAAAATTCAGTGGACTGTGTATTTCAGAATGTGGGTGCAGACTGTGGAGCCAGAGGATAGGTTGGGAGGCTGGGAAGGGTTGTGGGTCTTGGGAAAAGGGAATGATGATGGTGAAGAAGAAAAAGCTGAGACAAAGCCTGCACAATTGCTTAGACCACCATGAGGTTCACCAGATGGTGCTGCTCTCTGCCCCCTGCCTTAGCAGAATGGGGGTTTTGTCCTCCCTGCTGTGTTTTCTTCTAATTGAAAGGCTACCTACCACCACGTCCTGCATAAACAATGGCATGTTACCAGAAAAATGTCCTTTCATATGGGTTTTTCCCCTGCCAGCTGAGCTGCCACGTGCGTTTGATGCCCAGGTTAGCAGGTCTCTCCCCACAAGTAGCTGCATTTTGCAGATGGGCAGAGCGATTTTGGTATAGGGCCTTAGCTGTCCCTTTATGGTGCTTTGGCAACACTCAAGATATGTGTGTATGAGTAAAATGAGTATGAAAGCTTGCTTTCTGCATGTGCTATTGTCTAGCTCCAGTGTGCACAGAGGCACGCTCATGATTTCTCTTGCTGTCTCAATTACTTTGACATTAAGTACAGCTAGACTCTGCTTTAAGGACTTACAGAAAGCTGTTAGGTGATCTGGCCTTTTCAATTCTTCCTGAGTGCCAAGAACGCTGTCCTGAGTTGCTTAAGATAACCAGATGTTTAAGTGACCTAAACACTTTTGTAAGTGGTACTGTAGTTTCTTCAGAGCTGTGTGACATTCTGAGTGTCCTTTATTCTGCTTTGGCTCATTTCCCCAGAGATTTCCCCCAAACTTCAAAAAAAAAAGTCTGGCTCATTGCTGGTTTAAAATTTAAGCTTTATTCCTTAGCCTAATAACTGGAAGGCTGATTGACCAATTTGATTGATGGTAATTTATTTTCCAGTCAGCAAATCCCAGATCTTTTGTATGTGACCTGACGGCATGCTCTTCTTGATAAAATGTTTTGGGCGAAGATAAATAAGAAGAGGGAAAGAGGGAGGGAGGGAAGGTGCTTGCAAAATGCTAGAAGATTTGGAGGAATTCCTCTGTGGGGAAAAACAACAAAGGAAGGTACCAGGAAACCAAGTATTAATTTCCCGCACCACCATTAGCCTGACACCTGTTAGCCCTGACCATTACCCAGAGCTGAAGGGGAAAAGGCTAATCTCTACCACATTTATATCAACAAACTCAAACGAAAAAGCTGCCTAATTATCCCATTGAACCTGTGTCAGCTTTAAGGCCAGCTCAGTTTCCCAGGCTGGCCGCCTGCCAGGACCAGCAAGCTGGGGTTCATAAGCTGCATGCTAATGACAACGTCCTTTCATTCCAGCAGTGGCATAATTGCCAAAAGCAGTTTACAGGCTCATTATTTTTATGGTCATATTTCAGATGATGAAGTCAAAGGCCAACCCAGGGTTTAACTGGCAATGCATTGAAAATCATTTGTTTAGCAGGGGTTGCATCTCAGTGATAACGGTGGGATACCTAAAATAGCTGCCAATAGTTTTTTTCCAGGCTGTAAGGGGAGAATGATTGAGGAAGGAAGCAAAAATTACAAAGATGGACAGAATATGGTGAAATGTTTAGTGGCTCTGCTATACCTGTTTCACTTCTGCTGCTGGCAGTATTATGCTTCTCAATTGTAAGCCTGACTTGATGCTATGACGTCCAAAGCCACAGGATTCATTTGCTTATGGTAGAGAAGATTTGATTATCAGGTATCGCAGTTGACATGCAGGATGCAAAGTTAAATTCATAGATTTTGGTCCAAAGATCAATTTCTCCCAAGCATTTCAGCTGAAAGAAGTGAGGGGAATGGTTGTTGCAGCGTTTTATCTTCGTTTATTGCAGGAGCTTTATATTTGGATTTGAATTTGTCTGTACCCAAAACTTCTCTGAGTTTTGGGTTCTTTGCTCCCATTTGGTCAATCATTACACCTGGTTTCAGTGGCAGAAACTGGGTTTGGACCAGAGCTTTTCTGCAATGGCACCGACTGCTCAGGTCAATAACCTTTGTTCAAACCACAGTTAACTCAGTTTCCTCTGGCCATGCCTTGTACTGGCAATCAATCACGCTTACCAAGTACAATTTTATTAAAAAATAAACTCCTACTTGTCTTTGTTATTAAAAAAAAAAAATGCAGTTAAAAAAGGTGAAGTATTTCAAATCTTTATTATTTTGGCCAGTGACAAAAATTGACAGTGAGAGCTTTGGGGAAAAGTGGTGAGGAAAACAGGTAAGTCAACCCTCAGCCTATCTCAAAATGCCTTCGGAGCAGTGCATGAGGTCTGAATTAAGGGCATGTTTGGATTTCTGGCTGTTTGTGCCATGATTTCCTTGCCAAGCTGTGTTTTGTGTGAGCAGGAAACCCAAGCAAACTATCTCCCGTGCTACAGAGGGTATGCCTTGGGGCAGCTGACGTGAGGGATATGTTGTGTCCATGGTGCTTCTGGAACATAGGCATCCCCTGTGAAGTTGGAGAATAGGGACAACCAGCACATGATACTAAAGCCTACAATTTCAGCACAAGTGTGTGTGCATACAGTAAAAGTGAATCCTTTAGATGTTCCTGTAAATGCATCAGCCTGAAGGAGTATCACGGGCCTGGGTTTTGCCATAATATTCCTTGGCTGCAGGGTCTGACTACTGAGATGTATATTCACATATAAAGCAGAAAGAATACAATTAACAATGACACATGGAGAAAATCACTGTCAGTTGCCATTAGTTTGATGATTAATGTGATTTTTTTTTTTAAATAACATGCTTTCCCCCCATCATTGCTGGAGCTGTGTCATCCTAGTCTCTGGGAGAAGGAAAGTAAGATCTACATATTTTTCTGCTTCTGTGGTTTCTTTGACTGTCAGTCTGGCACCAGTACATAATTCTCAGAGAATATCACACTGCTGCTTTCTGGGTGGGTGTATAAAAGCGAACACAGAGGGAAAGAGCTAAGCTGAGTGTACAAATATAACACTGTAAGAAAAAAATAGGTAACACACAACACTTACAGCCCATCCTTCTGACTCTCAGTATGGTGATTTCCAGATGGACCAAATGACCACTACCCAGCAATATACACCTCTCATATAGAACCTTCAGCATTAGAATTGTGCAAAATACCTTGTATTTCAAATTTCATATCTGTCTGAAAGTGGAATCCAAATATCACTTTTCTCTGTCTCAAAAATCAAATGCTTATGCTGCAAAAGTCACTGAAGATTACTTCCTGTTTCAAGAAAAGCATAAGTAAAACGGAAAATGGTTGAAAACAAAAATCACACATTCAAACACAAGTTAAAGTTAAGTGAAAATTAAAGGAAGGGCATAGAAGAAGCATTACCCAAGTACTTCTCCCAGCTTCACTGTGTATATTTAAAAAAGCAAATGAAAACAGCATCTCTCTTTAAACTACGGTTGAATTGTATTTACTACAGTAAAACTACAGCAACTTGATGCATCATATAATAAAAAATGCCAGTTTATTAAGTCAAATAGTAAAACTATAGTCAGTCTTCATTCTTACAAAGTAATGTGGCAAATCATGCTGACTGCGGCTTTATAGTTTCTTTAGCATCTGCAGTTAGTTAGAGCAGTTTTACTATCTACATTTCAATATACTCTTCTGATTAAAACTCCTCATAGTTTTTTTTATTAGATTTTCGGTCTACATATGTTTGATTTACCGCGACGTTGTGAAATAGAGAATGTTGCTTTGAAAGTTCCCTTGATGTTTTGAATTGTGGGTAAAACACAGAAATAGGAATAGGACAATGTGAGGGAGTGAAAATCCTCTTGAACCTCTCCTGTAACAGATCAAATTGGGGGGGCAACTTATTCATGGTAGGTACCATGACTATGGCAGAAACCAGTTTTCCACAGAGGCAGCTGGGTCTGGTCACTGTGAGACAAAGAAGCCAGACGAGCCTTGGCAGGGGCCAGCTGGCTAATCCTTGTTTTTTGGTGTTGCAACTCGCATAGTCCTGTGAGTGTCGTAAGAAGATATGGAGCAATTCAGTTGGGATTAATGGCTAGAAACTTCTACTGACTTCTCTGTCAAGACAGTTGACTTATGTTTGAGCTGAACATGGAATTCTGGCTCAAAAACTGGAGGCATGGGTTAGCCCAGGAGATAAGGGAACAAAAATATCTAGACGTTTCAGATCCCCTGGCTACAGAATAAGAGCCTGCAACTGAGAATCACTCATCTCTTCCAAAATCAATACAGGGACCTCAGTGTTGCACTGTCTCTACTTCAGGTAAGGCCTTGAGAAAAGGAGCCAGTGGACATTAGGAACCTATTACTGTGCTTCTTATTAAATTATTATTTGCCTGCCTTTTATCAAATTTTACCTCCTCTTGGTTGCTGACTAGCTGTCCTTGTCCATTAACATATTAGTATTCTCGTTAAAGTGTTCCCCACCAAAAAAAAAAAAACATATCCCAAACAAAAACAAACAAACAAACAAACAAACCAGCCTTGGCTTCAAAAAAGTAAGTGGAAAATATCCTGTTGATGTCAACGCGTGGGGAAAGAAATGGGCCAAATATCAGCTCGTGAAGATGTTGCCCAAGAAGTGACCCTGAAGTTAGTGGAGTTGCTTGGGATTCACAGAGGTTGTCATGATTGGAGGATGCAGAAGGGACTGTACAACAACAGTGTCATAGTCATATCCTGGGAGTGGGAGTCGTCATGCAGGAGTACGTTCCCAGCTTCCATGTTATTTCACTTCCCATGGCACAGCACAAAAACCAAGTCAGTCATTCTTCTCTCTTCCAGAGACCCTTCATGATAGTGTGTAGCATGTCAGGTTTACAGCCTTCTACCTGATCCATATGAAGTGCACCGCTTCCTTACTGCTTGGCAGGGAACAGCAATTTTGTGGCCCTCCTCTGTTTTATATTTGCATCTTTGTCACCAATTCAACCCCAGGATAGCTAAAAGGGAGTGAGACACCTTCAAGGTCTGTCAGCCCTCTACTGATAGACACCACAAGGAACCTGAAAGCCATCCACCTGGAGGAGGGGATAACAGCCAAACTGAAAACTTTCAAGATGCTCTAAGATACTTCAATCCAAAATAAGTGGAAACACCAGTTGTACAGTTTAGATACTCACTTTCTTCAAATCAGAGAGCCATTCCAGGGACCTCTGTGCCTTTCTTTGTTACCTTTTCTCTGGGGACCTTCTGGTTTTGGCAAAAATAATAAACAAGATTTTTTAAGGGTCACGTTGTAGCTTTAGAAAAGTCAAGATGTGTTTGCTAGCACCAATATCATGTGAAAATTGGGAGGGATCAAAGAATTTTTCTCTTGTTCTGTGTCAGAACTTAGATGAAGAAGAAAATCTGGTTTATATTCTTTCTTTCTTCCTCACTGTAAAGCTTCTGACTCTCAGTAAGTCCTCCCATCTAAATTGCTGCATAAGTCTTGAAAAAAAACAGTATGTGGTGCTTTTGGTCTACTTCTAACAAAACAAAGACGCAGAATGCCAGTGGAGGTTCTCTCACAAGTTTTCTGCAGATAAACAGAAAGCAACATTAGGACAGCGTAAGATCCTTTCATTTTCCCGTAGTACAAACTCTGATAAAATATTTTCTGAATGATCTCTTCTATATTTCAATGAAAACATTATTTTCTTTAATTAACTTTTTATTGGTTTCTTGGTTTTTTGTGTTTTTTCTAAGCATCTGTTTTTTTCATGCTCACGTGAAAGAACATTAATCACGCAGCTGTATTCTGGTCAAACATTTTCCAGCGCTGGACACATTTTGTATTATTACGGTATAGTTTTTAGCTGTGCTATATGTCAGGTTTTACTGCAAATAATGAAAATACAAGGAATTCTAAGTCAAAGATGCTGTTCCCATCTTAGGCCCACTTGGAGTGGAAGCTAGGCCCTCTCATAGACATAGACACAAAAAACAGTCTGGCTGCTCTTAGACAACACATGAATTTTTGGGTGTGTTTTGAGGTTTGCTTTTTGGTTTGGTGCGGTTACTTTGTTTGTTTGTTGGGGTTTTTTTCCTAGGACTGCATTTTTTTCGCCTGATCCTTGAGTCATTTCACTGACAGGCAAACTGACAATGGAAACCTTCAGTGCATCTTCTGTTAAAATTTTACCAAACCAGGCTCTTGCAAAATTTCTTATTGGCTGACAATATCCCAAGAACTTCTCTTAAGGTTACTGTGCAGTTTTTTGAAAACTGCAGTGAAGACTTTAAACAAAACTTTCCAGGAACAGAGAATCTGATCTACTATATATAGGAGTCTTACACAAGCTAAGATGAGACTGAAGCTCATTTTGGTGCTTCAGATAGTGATGATAATATAAGGAAATCTTGCTGCCAGATTTTATTTTATATGAATGTGCTACGGATTCCCCTTCCTCTACGTCTTTGAGGAATGTTTACAAGTGTCTCATGTAAAAGTCAAGTCCCAAAGCTTATCTGCAACTGAATCTTTTGTTTGCATCTGCTTTAAAATGCAGGGGGAGTCCTGTGCATTGACACCAGTAAAACCATTAGATAAACAAACGTTTATTTCCTACATTTCCTTAAGACCTCAGATCCTGCCTTGTTTTTTTTCTTCCTCCTAATGCTCCACTCATTAACAGGTTCATTTGATTCTTTCTTTGGGAATTCTCCAGAGTTTGCCCTCAATCTCAGGGCAAATAGTTTATAAGTGACCTGCCGGATGGTGTTCGTTAACTGCTTCAGTCCCAATGGGACACTGATATACCCTTAATTAGGATGTGAAGGGAAAAACCTCCAAGTGCTCCAAGATGATTTGAGAAAGTTAACTGAGAAAGCCTAGCTGTTCATCTTTCAAGGTTCAAGGCACAAGTATAAAGCAAACAGGAAAGAATCCCACATCAGGAGTGAAAAGGAAAAGAAGAAATATTAGGATGACAGCCATGAATTCTGTCACATTTCTTCTGCTGGTCCTTTTTTTTTTTTTTTTTTTTTTTTTGCACTGGAATATAAATGAAGAGTGTAAACTCTCCTAAGAATTGTATTGGGATGCAGTGTGAAAGCACTTTCACATCTTTTCTCTTTCCCTTCAGGTGCAGAAACCTGATACAGGTGTGTAGCAAAGCAGCAATGCTTCTTGCCTTAGGGAAAGCACTTGTTGATTCAGACTTGTCCTCTTGAAAGAAAAAAGCCATGAGGTACTTGCTGTACATGGTCAATAGGGTGCCAGTCTGCTGAATCAGCTGCAGTTTGGTGATGCACAGGAGTTCAAGCCCTAATACCCCTTTCCTGTGAAACACTGGAGAACTGGAGTGGGAGAATTTACCTTTGGATCTATAGCTGAGGTGAGCCCCGCTAGTGCAGCTACTGGGAATGTTCTTACCCTTGAGCACTTTAAACAAGCCCTGCACCCTCACAGAAACACTTTCCTGAACTGTGTGATCCAGCCACCAGTGATATTATGTGTCTCTCTCGCACTTGATACATTTGGTGGAGATTTAATGCACTACTGTATATTAATAATCCTGTAATATAATAACATCAAGGTTATTCCCCATAACACAGAACAGATGGTGGCACCCTGGAAAATGCTGCTTTATCAAGCAGTTCTGTGAGGGATTGATTTTTCTTCTTATCCCTTCTCATTGAGAAATTTTCTGCACCTTCCAGTACTTTCTGAAGAGTGTGATGTGATTGATTATGTCCTGTTTATGCGTTTCCCAGTTTTTAGCCCTCCCTGGACAGAGGGATATGGGGGGATCCTCTCTCTCCCACTTTGCAGAGCCAAGGTTCCTCCTGACCCGGTCAGGGAATTTGCAAAACACCCTGTTAGAGACTCCAGCAGCAGTGGTACCATGGAAGGCACTGCACTGCTCAACCTGGCGAGATGGGGGCACTTGGGGCTTATATGGGAGCTGAGCTGAACTGATAAATATATGTGCCCGGGGCTATGGATTCCCGAAGATTCCTGTGAAATGGCATGAATTACAGTTTCAAAGGCTTCTCTGCAAGGTTGCTTGAGCTCCTCAGTGATTATGGTGGCGGGGGGGCCCAGCTGGCACTGCATGAACAGCTCAGGAAGCAGGGCAGTCTTGTGGGCATAGGGTTCTGTGGGGTCTCTTACTTACTGGCTTTGTTTTTATTCTGCATATAAGATTGCTTTATTCTTGACACCTGAAGTATCTCTGGGTCTCTAGCACACACAGAATGGTTTTAGCCCACCTTTAACCAGCTGCATTCTGCCCAAGCCCCACTGAAATGGCCCTGAAGTCCTTCTGCAGATCTGAGCCAGGCAGAACTCAACCACAAGGGTCTGCCACGCAGGGAGAATGGGTGTGCTTTAGCTTTGCATGCTCATTTCTCATCAGCACTAAGCTTTGCAGATGTAAATCTAAAATATTAACACTGGGCTGTCTGGAATAATCGATTGTTCAACTGTCTTCATGGGTTTCTTAAATGCTAATTTAACCTCCTGTCTCCCCTTGTACCTAACATGTTTCTAAAGGCTTGTCCCAATTGCTTGTGTGCCTTACAGACACACTGCAGACCCGACTGGATGCTGTGTGTTAGTTTGGAGGATAGCTTAACATATATTAGATCTGCTTGATCTCTATTTTCACTATCACAAGTTTCCCAGAGAGGGAGAAGCAGGCCACCTATAACCTCTGCACCTATAACCTCTCCAGCTATTACTAATGGTCCTCCTTCTCCTTCCTCTACTTGAGCCTGGTCTTCCTGGATGGGAATGACCTCCCCTCCACCCCCACTTCTTTTATTATTTCCAAGACCCACTATGCATGAAACTGCAAACACCTGGCAGACATTCCAGGGAGCGATCTGTAGTGCGTCTCCTGCACTGCACAAGCATCTGAGCTGAACCTCGTTTTAGGGATCCCAGAGGTCCTCTCAATCAATAATCCATGTATTTTTATGAGAGCTAGATTATGGGGATTTGCAAAGGGGTTGATTAAGTAATGCTTCAAAGAGTAGTTACTAGTAACACCTGCAGCATTAATAGGGATCTATTAATAGAAAGTGCACGATTTAGTAATAATCCCTTATTCATACAAATTCCACTTGATTTATGCCTGTCAAAATAGACAATACTTTCCATATATCCAACTGGATTTAGATAGATGTGACTTCAACATCTGGCTAAGCGATGACATTTCAACTATGCAGACGTCATGCAGGGGGCCCAGAACAGTTAGCTAGAGAAGGGATAATAATCATGCTCCTTACATTGCTCACCACCTGCGCATTCACACTGTGTGGAAATGGTTTCCTGTGCTGATCTGTCTCAGGTGGTTATCTGCAGGTGCCCCAGTGAGACAGTCTGAGCACTGTCAATCACTGCCCAGGCATCAGGAAAACCAGTATTAACTCTTTTGCTAATGAGATGAAGTTAGACAAAGACTCAGCATATGGAATGCAGCCTATTGTACCAAAGTCCTGGAAATGTAAGGCTAGTGTGCTTTCCCCCAAAACAAGACTTTGAACTTAAGACAGGATACACATAGAGATCTCTTTTTAGAACAAGATAAGAGCATCGTACAATTGAGTGCAAGCTCTCTGAAAGGCAGATCTCTCAAGCTAATGATAACATCTTGCACTTAACCAGTACCTGTGTCTAAATCTGTGCTGCCATCTGAAGCATCCAGGGCAATCAGTGGGTGGAACTCATCCATTCCACTTAGGCTATTCTAGGTTTTGTCTCTATCACTCGTCTTTCTCATACCAGTGAATTGGAGATTGTGTGAAGCTCTTTCTCACAATAATTTTGCTTTTGTTAAGGTGACTCAGCTCTCCTGGATTGCTCTGTGTTTCACAAAGAAAATGGGACCAGAGAACAGATTTATATATAGGTGGCTTATAACTTTTCCAAAGGCAAATTATGCTGCAAACAAATAAATGGGATAGATTCAGTCCAGTTGAGCCAAAAATGTCTATCACCCTCCATGAGCAAGGTTTTCTGGATTCCAATGGATTTTGATATTGTGACTCTTCTCCTAGCTCAGGCAATAATCTCTTCCACTCCCGTTAGGACTTGCACTTTTCACTTCTGCAGGCTTGCTCTGGATTTATGCCATCGTCTCTGAGAGCAGACTGGATACTCGGCAGCCCTTGGACAGCTTAATTAAGGGCTGGAACTCAGCATAAATCCATGGAAAACTCTTTATTGTTTGCTTTTGTTTTGCTTTCAAGGCAGAGATCATGACGACAGGTCACTCCTGGATACTCTATAAATTATCTGGGGGAAAAAGTAATTCTTCAGTGACATGTAGCCCTTACTCCAAAACAAACTTCGATATACTTTTGGGTAAAGTCTCTTGGGAATGTCCAGGCATTTCGAAATCCTGTCATTTTTCTTGTCTGTTTGAGTGGGAAGCAGTTTTGTTTTGTTTTGTGCCGTTCACCATTCCGACACACTGCACAGGTCCTGCCTCCCTAAGGCACCACGCCAGTGGTGCCTTTCTCCACCTTCAGTGCTCTCAGAAACTGAATGTTGCCTGGCTGTGTTTGAATGTTGTCAGTGTCAGAGGTGGGTGAAGGTTCATGCTGCTTCATGTTGGATCCAGAATAGTTCTTCAGTCACTGACTAAAAGCTCTGCTTTTTCCCCATGCGTGTGAACAGCCACCCTGAGCGGTCCTGCTCACCAGAGACCTTGTCCACATACAAAGGTAGAGCTTCAATGGGGACATATGGACCCAATGCCCAGATCTCAACCATCAAACCAGAGAAATAATGTTAGTGTAAAAATGAAGGCATAATTTAGGGGCCGAAATGAAAATAAGCTAGCCCAGATATAGCTGTCCTGCTCTCCAGATGGAGGTATTTAATCAAAAAGTGACTTTGTAAGGTGATGCTGTCAAGTTTAAACATAGGCAACATGGGTTTACTTGTTTCTCATCACCCGCTTTGGCAACAAAGTGAACAAGCTTTCATTTGGAGGCCACTCTTCCCTTTATTTCAACGTGGTTAGTTGTGTTGAATGGGAGAGACAATAAAAATGTACTGTATGTTAGTAAGAAGTTTCTGACAATATCCTAGTACATAAAATAATGGTGTGAGGGACTCTTGGAGAAGATCTAGTCTTTCTCCTGAGCATAGAAAGCTCAAGCATATCTAGACTACTTCAGTCCTTTAATGCATCACATCCATTTGTGCAACAAAGTAACACAGAGGAAAAATATTCCTCTTCTTCTATACACATCCTGCTTTATTTTCCAAAAAGAAGGAAAAAATTAAAGAGTAAGGATAAGCTATCCTTGCCCTCTGGAATGCATAACGTGGACTAATAATTTATATCCTCATCAAGCAGAATTTGCTGGTGGCTGCAGAGGTGGCTTTTTTTTTGAGGTTTCTTAAATATGGGTTGTCTTGCTGTTCCTGCTGGATTGGGCTCTTAGCAAGTGACTTGTTGGTACTTTAAAAATTTCTGTTATGGGGCTGCAGAGCCACAGAAATTTTACTTTCACAAATCAGTTTGTGTTGTTTTGGGGCGCTTTTTTTGTGAAATGACTTCTGTCCAAACTTTGCATTCCCTGCAGGTCATGAGACATGCAGTATGTTTAGCAGTGATGCTTGCTGGAAGAGTTTCCATCTGCCACTTGTCATTATAAGTGATGTGCTGCAAACAAAAAGCTACAATTAGTCTGCTTGGTGTTTGTCACTGCCTTCGAGAGGAAACCTCTTATCTAGAAGGTGGGGGAGAGCTTTCCAAATTCACCGTTTTACGCAAGCCAGCTAGGCCTTATCACTCCCCATGTGTCTTGCTCTGTCTGTGGAACTCATCCATTCAGGCTCTGAGCTTTTCTTTCTTTCATGGAAACAATTTTTTAAAAAAAGTCTCTTTTCTACAAAAAATATCCCAGCAAAAAAACCAACCAACCAACCAAAAACCCAACAAAAACAACAAACAAAAAACCAACCAAACAAACAAGCAAAAAAATAAACAAAATACCCCACACCACCACCAAAAAAACAACCGTGGGGGTTTTGTTGCTATGTTTGTGGGTTTTTTTGATGTGGCAAAGAGGCACCTATCTTTTGCACTCTGCTTTTCAGCAGACCTTTTAGGTTCCAAAAGACTGAAAAATTACTATTAGGAAAACCTTAAGACAAATAAGATGGTAACTTCCCCTGCAATCTCCTACCCTGGCATCATGCAGATGGGAGGGAGATCTGCAACCAGGCAAACAGCCTGCAGACACCCATGCCCTGAAGGTGGTAGGTGGGAGAACAACAAAGGCGGCAGTCCTGGTGCCTGCATGAGGAAAAGCTGCTCTGTCCTGCATTTGAGTAATTGATTCTCCTTACCTGAGCCCAACCCTCCCCCCCCAAAAAAAACGCACATAAATGGAGAGGAAACAGGATCCAGCCCTCCCAAGGGGCAGCAAGTATCCTTGTAAAATGGGGCCTTTATGGAATGAAGGAAAAGAAAGTTGTAGGAGCTCCATCTGTGCAATAAAATATTTAAATATGCTCTGGGACCAAATCAATAATTCTTCATTGAAGCTGGTCTTGCTGGTGTTTTAATTCTTATTAATATTGCCCAGTATTACGAAGACCAAAATTTAGTAATACAGCCAGCTTGTCTGGCTTTCTACCTAAGTCAGTCACTGACCATCAAGGCAATTCTAAACCTCCTCTTCCCACCAGTTTGTGCCTCAGTTTGCCTGTCTACAGCCAGGACAGAAACCTAGTCTGACTGAGCAGCAGTGACCATGCAAATGAGCCTTGGATAGCTGGATATTGTGCATTGGAGGGCACTGGAAAAGGACTTTGAGTCAATGGAGGTATGGTGATAAAGACAGGCTGAAGATTCGCTCTTTTGGATCGTTACAGCAATTACATTACATCCACTTAGATTGGATTTTCATCTTTACTGTCAATAATAGCCCAGAGCCATCCCTGCTGTACAGAAGCACAGCTCTGTTGGCTTTTTTCTATCAGCTGAAGATGCTGCCAGAGCAAAGGAGAGCAAGGTTCAAGTCTCTTGTGTTACAGGATGAAGGTAAAAGGTGTATTAAAGTTAAAGGATTTCTCCAAGGGAAATGTTAGAAGCCACCATTGCTAGCTAGGGAGAGGTTTTTCAGGAAGATATCTTGTGATATCAGTTTATGTCTTGAAGACTCCTGAATGTACCTGATTTTTTTCAGTTTCTCAAAGTGCAAGCACAGTCTTTCCACTTATAACAGCTTTTTTTTTTTTCTTATACCTGTTTTATTTTAAAACCTGTCTTTTCTGAGACACAGCATAGAAGGTCAAAACCCACAGCAATTCCTATTTCAAAGTTTGAAACATTCTGTGTTGCAGGACAACCAGTCTTCATGGCTCAAGTCATGTTCATTTAAGAGAGACCCCACCAAAGAAGTGTTGTGCTCACTGTTCAGCTCCTTTCTGGATGATTGTCACCTCTCAAAAAATCATTCTAAATTTATTTTTATTCTCTGACTAAGGTTGCAGGGACAGCCACCACCAGGAGGTTCCTTTTTGCAAACCTTGCACAGCAAGACGCTGTTGCAGAGCTCAGGGCAGGAGAATGGTCCAAACCACAACATTTGACTTCTAATTTCAAATATCCTGAAGCTTGTGGCGGATTCAGTTCCTGGGTTTTATTCCTCTCCTCCTCTCTTCAGAGCTACTAACATATTTTTGGGTCTCTTTTCCGTTGCTGTAGGCTTTTACTGAAATATCAAGGCCTCCAGGGACTGATGTTACTCTGTACACAGGGTTTCCAATAACATCATAACATGAGGAGGTCTTTCTGTCAAGGAGCACAGGCATCTAAAGATGCCCTGCCAGCTGTTACTGCTGTGTAGTCTGCACAAAAGGGGATTCTCAGCAGTGAGCTGAGATACACACAGCTGCCAGTATCTCCCCTTCCTCCTCACCCTGTTCCTTTGATCAAGCCAAGGCTTCCAAACCCTATGCTTTTTTATGTGTACATACATATCCCTCTATTTGCAATTCTGTCTGGAATATGTTTGTCTTAGAGTTGTTATGCCAGATATGGGTGAGATGACTGCAGTCACTGGAAAGTTATACCAGTTTTCTGCCAGCTCTCGTGTTGCAGGTGAGCACGTGAATGTCTGAGTTGGACCCTGAAGTTAAAGTATGAAAACGTTTACTGGTTTAATTCTCTCTTTCTGTCTTAGAAGCATTTTCTAAATTAAAATGTTTATATTACTAAGCTCTTTAGAGTATAAAATAGACTTGGACAGCAGAACCTAATAATACTGCGTGCTTATAAATTTACTCAACCATGTACTGAGCCATGTTTCTTCTAAATTAAAAAAAAAAAAAAAGTTAGGTAGTTACTTACTAACCCCTAATGTATTTTAATATTAAGCAACTCAACCTATTTCTTTGGCTGCTGCAGTATAAAATGAGATCACTTTTGGCTGTGAATGCATACTGGAGTAGGACTGTTGAAGAGTGTCTGCTGATAATAAGCATATCTATTCACAGCTGATAATACTAGTTAGCGCTTCCGTACCACTTTTGTGAACATTCTCAAATCACTTCAGGTTTAAGTAATACTCTACAATCCCCTCACCATACCAGAGGTAGCTGAAAGAAATCTTATATGAGTCACACATATATTAGGCCACATAGCGAAGAAACCAAGGAGAAAATTCCCTGATGTGGGCTGGATCACAGTATTAATTTTAAGCTTTCATTAGAGTGCTTCAAAACCATCTCCAACATTTTCATGGTATCTTATTTTATAACATTTTGCGCAGATCTGCCTGCTAGAATTGAAAACACTTTAAGAGATTCAGTCCAGTGGAAAGTTATGTTCCATGTCCAGCACATTAATCAGTGTGTTTATTTAAGCCTAAACGCTTGAGATGTGCTTGCCTTATCAAAAGTGTGCTGACTACATTAACAAATGCCTTCTTCTGGAAATACAGCTCTGTAAGGCCCACATGACCTGCCAGCCCTGTCCATTCTTTGTACTAATTATGGGCTCCTCCCTAGGGGTTGAAAGTTGCTTTTGGTCTGCTTCAGGATCCAACATTTCAGATGTTAAATCAAACCACCTGTGCCTGCAAAATGGATAGAGATCTCAGGCAAACTGGTCATCTTTCATGATCTTTCCATTCCTTCCGCTTTGGCCAGAAACATAAAGCCATTAGTTTCTCTTGTGCTATCATGGTACCTCTAGCCCTGGAAGGACAAAGGCATTAAAGTCTTGAAGGATGTACTGTGAGGAAATGCAACTCAAAACCTGTTTTCT
>JAWMRA010000113.1:18379181-18423366 GCA_035584735.1 Pseudotriccus pelzelni
TAGATTTATTTTATTTTGTTTAACCCGCTTCCCTAAGCCTGTGACATGTGGATAAGGACTGCTACCTTTGCAGCTGATAGAAGAAACCCAATACTGCGTTTATTCTGGCATTTCTGTGGTCATGCTGACAGAAAGGTAGAGCTAATACCTTCCTGGGACTTTTTGGTTCTGCTTTTTTATTTTATTTTTTTGGAGGGAAAATGATGAATTGCCTAAAGAAGAATTTTGCAGGAATACACTGACTTGGGCAGAGGTGTAATTGGAAAGGTTTCTTCGGAACTGATGGAATTTTTATCCAGAGCCCCACACAGAGCAACAAACACCCTTATATTTCCCATTTACTCAAAGGGTGCTCTGACATGTCAACCTCTTACATGTCTGATTTACTAAGCCTTGTCTTCTTCTTCGTCGTCTTATGCAACTGTTTGAATGCTCTTGTTTCCTATTCTACGGTAGGATTAAATCTCCCCACTAGGGAAAAGCACTTGTTACCTAATGCTACTTCAGTGGGCTGTACAAGACCTTCTAGCCAACTGGAGACCTCAAATCCCAGCTTTTTTAGGGCATACCCAGTAAGTCCATGGGCTTACAACCTCACTGTATTTGCTTCAACAGCACAGCATCAGTGCCTTCGCACCCTAAGCATCGTAGAGCCAGTTCTTCAGGCTCCCAGTGTGCTGTTGCAGCGAAGGATGGGAATTCTGGCCCACAACCAATGTTTTTCTCATGAAAAGTGCTAAGGGATCATTAAGGTCCACCCAGACCAGACAAAACTCTCATTTTTAAAGCTTCATCTGAAATACCCACCCACTGTGAAGTGAATGGGACTGAATTTATCTTGAGGAAGATAAAGGCTGAGTCAGCCCAGCTAGGACTTGGACCTGTGGTTAGAGAACAGTTAGGCACACCACACTTGAAGGTTAAACCACTGAGACATCCCCATGAGCTAAGGTAAACATACCATCATTTACCCTTCCTATCTTTTGCTGGCCAAGCTATGTATTATGTGCATAGCAAAATATGCGTGTCACTCAACTGCTAGAACAAACGTGGGAGAATTGGAAAAAACCAAAGTACGCTCTAGCTGGCTACATGTAAAGAAGAGGTGCATCCATACTCTCATAAAAGGCAAAGTAATGTTTTCCTAGAAGGGTCTTCCACCTCCACCACAGATTGAGTCTGAACCTCTGCCCCAAACCCATTCTTTGGGTAGAGCAGATTCCTTTCAGCTCCACAGTGCCAAGGCACAATGGAAGCTTCTTTGTCTGAACCCTCTGATGAGGAAGACAAATAAGCGGTGGGAAGATTGTTCTGAAGGGAATACAAGTCAGCTGCATTTAGGTCTGCAGAAGAGAAGCTGTTCAGGCTTAGTGCCTAACATAACAGGAGGAGAAGCCGGGTCAGCAGCCATTGCCCTCCAGAAGCTCAGTCCTCCTACTGAAGTCAAGAGGGAAATTATCATTGACTGCAGTGGGACAGGAATTAAGCCTTGGAGAGTGAAAAGGAGAAGTACCTTTAACAGGGCTGGCTTATAAAAGCCTTTGCCTCCTCCTTTCTCCATGTTGTTTCTCAAAGCAGCACTTCCCACCAGCAGCTGTGTTTGCTCTGTCGAGACTCACCCATCCAGAGCAATTCACCTTGATCCCCTCACCGAGGAACTGATGGGAAAAAGAGGTCAGGCGGTGAGAACCATGAAAAGAAACAGTATCCACAGATGGAACTGCATTCCCGTTTTTTCCATCTGCCTTTTGATACCCGGATGTTTCAGCTTTCATTCAGGAGCCAGTATCAGTGACGTTCTGGCACAGCATGCTTTGCATGCTCACCTTTACCCCCGTCTCCTCACCCCCTCCATCCACTGCAACATGTTGCCTTAGGTAATTTATTGTCTGTGCATCAAATTGAAAGCGTTTCAGCTCAGGAGTGTCTAACATGTGCTGGATAATTTAATTCTCATTTAACACTAAAAACAAAATGTCCTTTATTTTTAGGCAAATTATGAGGTTCCAGGCTTTGTTTTGTTTTTGCAAGACATTAATATCCATTAAAGCTCAGTATGTTTTCCAGGTGCACAGTTTCCTCTCTGAAAATGATTTCTTCTTTGAGTGTGTATTTAAGAAAAGTCTGTAGCTCCAGCTCTGCTCACAGGATCCTTTCTCTTTAAATGTACATGAATATGTTTGCCTTGGCTGTAGAGACCAGGCAGTATACAAAATGTATTCTATACCCTGTGCTTTGCCAGGTGAACTTCAGCAAGTTCATCCCTTACCCTGGGCTTCATTTTTCTGAATGTGAAATGGGGATAATATGGAAAAAAATTATCCAAGCTCATAACAGAGCCATCTGAAAGCTCTGGGTTAGGGTGTTAGAGTGAAGGTTATCCCCAGTCCTCTACTCTGTCTCTAGCTGCAATGTTTTACAGAAGAGCTTGTCTGCTTTTTCAAGTTTGCCTCATGAATCATATAGTCTCTTCCTACAAGTCTCACATTTTGTCTATCTTCACATGCTGGCGTGAAGTAGGAGATCATAGAGAGGACAAAATTCATTCCCAGTTATAGAGAAAGCGTCTCTCAAAAGCTAGGCCATAACCCTATCTTCCCTTCCCTGAGCATGCAGACAATTTTGCACAGGGATGCCAGCTCCTTCCAACATGTGGGAAAGGGGAATCCCTTGGGACAAGGTAGGCACTCTACTCGTGGATGGAAAGATGGACAGGTTGCCCAATTCCTTATCATTCTTTCTTATCCGCAGGCTTATTTTGATGAGATGTGTGGGTACAGCGGCACAGAGGTTGCTTCAGTGCAGCCCTAGTCCACCATTTCACTTGCAGTGATGTCTCTGTGGTTGAGTCCTGCCATTTGCCACCCTCTGGGTGTGAAAGCCAACAGCTCCACTAGCCCACTCAGTGCCAAGTTGTTGATGTGCAGCAGAGAGATGTTAGGAAAGGAAAGGCCACCCTTTGGTGGAGCAAACGTGCTGCCCAGCTGGCAGCTGCTGGGAGGTCAGGTTTCAAAATCACCTGTTCTGTCTGAAAACACAGGAACTTGCCTGTCAGCCGCTGCCTGGTGATTACTCCAGACTCATCTGCACCTTCTTTGGCTGCATCCTAATTAAGGTTTAACAGGTTTTGTCCAGGGCGTTTGAAAAACAGTCTTCTCTCAGTTAAGAAACAAGTAAATTATTGTAACACCTGCATTGATTAATAATATCAGATGTTTCACACTCAGCTGGAAAATCGCATGTGTGGTACACACCTCTGCAGGAGCCTGACATTGTCTTGCTCAACTGGCAGAATGCTGCAAAGGGCATCTCCAACTCAGGTCTCTAAACGTAGCTGTGAAATTGGGTGGCATTCCTTGTGCAGTTCTCAGGTGCAACCCCCAACACCTCCAGCCCACAGCAAACCCAAACTGAGCAAATGCAGCATTGAGGGTTGTCTCTGACAGATTGTAGGTCATGTTCTAATTCTTCTGTAACTGCATTTCTCTTCAAAAAAAGCATGATCTAACACACTTTTACAGTCAGGAGAAAATCGGAGAGGGGTATTCTCCTCATTGCTTGCTACTAATAAGAAAAAGATTTCCTAAGTTTGAAAAGCATTAGTCTCAGCATAATGTTTCTTTTATGCAAGCATCTGTGATTGCAAGGGAACTATGGAGTAATGCTAATACAGAAGCAATGACCAGAACAAACCTTTAGAATAATGGCTCCAAAGACTTTTCATGGCTTGCTGTAAAGTATATATTAATTTGGTTAAGAGATGGCCTAGTGCCATATCCTGAATCTGACTATGTCTAAGAATTTCTCTGGATACTCGCTGGAAAGATTTACCATTCCTATTAAATGATAATGGGACAATCCAAACAGCAGATCAAAAGATGGGCATTTGCAGTGGAGAAAATGCCGTCTGAGACTGCCGTCTTCCTTACTTAGTCATGGTCACGAACAGCAGACTTAACTCTGGCCTTCCTGTTGCAGTTGGAACTTTTATTTTTTCTGGAGTCATTTGCAATCTGAAAAGACATCCAATTTACTAAGCAGAGGCTGTTTGTAACTGTGGGAAGCAAAACTCATTTCTCCGCTGAGGCCAATTCTTCTGTGCCTTCACTCTAACCACTTCTTGGTTTACTGCTATTTTTAATTGCAGTGTAGCTAAAATAAATAAAATGCTTGCCTACAACTGAAAAAGGAACAGCTTTCACTTCCAAAAGAGAGGTGGGCACTGTCGCCATAATTTGCCCACCTGTAGGAAGCTGAGATGACTGTTCCAAATCACCCTGGCTTCTTTTGACCAGAGGATCTTCACCTTTATGCCCATCTATGCCTGCTCATAACTGGACATCTCAAATGCGAGCACAACAGAAAGATCTGCCTTACATGCAGTACTTCTGTGAATAAATTTACAGCTTTGGGCTACTTGGATAACTAGGACCAGGCCCATCAATCTATGAACTATCACCCTCCCTAAAGAAACCACACAGAAAACATTAAGAATTCAGCAATACATCAGGAAAGCTAAAACTGTTTCAGCGTAATAACATCAATCACTGTTTGACCATATGCTCCAGTGTCTGATACTTTCCTAAGGAGCCTGTTGGAATATCATGGTATTTACAGCACTGGGAGATATAAGTAGGTTTGTACTGTGGTTATTAGATGATAAATGGTTAACTATAACCTCGCAGAGCTGTGCACCATTGCAATACTACACACTGACTTCTATGATGAGAGTTTTTCCAGACAATTACCAAAAGCTCGGTGAAATCCTGTAATACTAGGTACCATCAGAGCCTGAATGTCAGTGTTTCTGCAAAGAAACACATATCACTCTCCTGAATATAGATTTCTACATGATGCTTTTCTCTAAATCAGAGCTGTGATGACAAAGGCCTGGCAAGTGGTATTGGTTATTTTCCATACTCCCACTATTTACTGAATATTTATTTGCTATATTTTTTGTTTCTAATTTGTTGCAACAATAGCTAACCTCTAATACTTGTCTTGGGAAAGAGGGAGCACCTCCCATTTACGCTTTTCTGAGTTGAACCCAGCACACATCTGAAGCTAGCACGGCAAGATCTTGGCTACTTTTTTATTAGTGTTAGTTTTGTCATTACTGATAGCACTGCTGAAAAACAAGGCAGAGTTAAATGAGCACTGGAATGTTTTCTTTTTCTTAATAACACCATCCTACAGGGACTTGGAAAAGGATTTAGATGAGTCGTGTACAGTAACACTGAGCAACTTTCAAATAAAGTACTTTGGTGAAAGTTGTTCATTACTTGTTTAATAAAGATCATGTGCCCTGTTATAAGCATCAGAACTGCAGTCCATTAATCTTGGAGAAACTTTCCCTCCAATTCAGATCTTGACTTGAAGTGGAAGGAAAGGGGGCAGGGAATAGCCATTGAGGGTTTTTTCCACTTTCAGGAGAATGGCATGTTCCTCAGGGAGACAGTAAATTGAAATTAAGGCTGTTTCAGTTGGCCTACAGGATATGCCTGCAAATGTAGACATATCGAAATGGTGAAAAAGTCTGTCTGTGCCCATTCACATAAAGTGAATGGGTTGTAATGTTCTCCAGCCCCTGGGAACGGTGGCTAGATTGAGGAAAGAAGGCAGGAAGAATGAGATGGATTTGACATAAGTATATTTAAGTGCACTGAAGGCTTTCTCTCCTCCCTGTGGTTTAATGGTATATTCCACTGGGGTCTACAAGGAAGAAAGAGAGTGAATCCCTACAGCTTTCCTTTTTAAGGATAACAAATCTTAAAACAGGTGTGAGCACAGAGAGATCCTCTTACTTGTTGTTTTTAAGTCCTCCTCAGCCAGTCGGCACTCTGTGTGTATTATTATCATTCCACAGAGTGAGCGCTGGGGAGAGGGGACCGGGAGGGGAAGAGAAGCTGGAAAAAATAAATGACTGCAAATGAATAATATGAACTAAGTATGCTGGTCATGCTCTATGAAATTTATTATACTGTGGTTACCAAGAAGACATATTAGCCAGACTAAAAAGAACAGAAAATAAAAGGTTGCAGTGTAGGGAAATACCTTCTTGCCTCTTGGCAACGTGTGAAACATGGGAATAAGCGTGACGGGAGCTTGGGCTGCTGAACAGCTTCCCTAGCTGAAGGGGCAGGCTTAGGCCATCTGAGAATGAAAAGGTGTGCTCTGAATTTGCTTTCAATAAAGTGTACCTATGGGCAGGGGGGACTCCCTTAGATGTTTTGTCTGTGGCCAGGGAAAGTGGCAGCTTTCCCTGGTTAGCACTGATCCTGGCACTGCAACCTCCAGGTGGAGCACAGGAGAGGAGCAGCACTAGCTCAGCTTGCTTTTTCAGAAGCCACTAGAGAGGACCCAAAATGGCACTCGTTGACCAGAACTTGCACACTTCTCACGCCTGAATGTGGATTCCTGCTCATCAACAGGGGCTAAGCCCCCACTGATCTCTCTGCCTCTTTTTTGAGCTCCTTGCCCATCTCCTCTGGGGAAGACTTGGGCAAACAGAAGCAGCTCCATTTGACACTTTGAGGGTCCTAACAAGCCTTGTGGTTCTTTCTCACCTGTGGGAGTGGGTTGTCTGAAGTTAGGCCAAAAACTTTAAGGAGTATTAAAAGCATAGTAGGTCTCCCTGAGTCTCTGGGTGTTTGGACACATCTGCTGGGTGATTTTGCCACAGTTCTCATAATCCTGGTGAGGATGAAACAGTCAGTGACTTTAAGGAGAGAGATCAGCTGAACTTTGCAAGATGGTAACTCTTAGTAAACAGGAAATAAAATTAACTTTCTTACTCCCATTCCAAAGTGTTTACTAAAAGGAGAAGAATAAATCTCAAACTCCAGAGCAGGCTGCCCCAAGTGGTTGGACCTTTGAAACTTGGAAGGGAACTTTACAACCTTTGCCCATATGTTTCGACCCCCCTTCAGAAGTCTGGCAACTTCTCAGAGGTTTCCCCTTATAGTTGTGAATTTCACATGGAAATGTAATGGTTTCATCAGGAGTTTTGTGTTTCAGCTGTAATAAAAGAAGAGATAGGAATCAAAGACAGTTGTTCCAAGGGAGTGGAGTCTGCAGTGTATAATTACAAGTCCCTCAGCCAAGGGCAGATGCTTGAACTATTTCAATTCTTTTATTACTCTCCTGAACATAGCCAGTGAAAAGCTGCTAACACACAAGGCTGCAATTGCCTCTCTTGTTTTCCCTTCCCCTTTTTTCCTTTTGCTCATCCTTTGGACAGGCAGGGAGAAAGCAATGCTCTTGCCTTGGATATAGCCCAGCAACACTATTCTTCAGCAAAACGAATTTTAACTTCTAGAAAGTTAACACCATTTTAATTCCAGGTAGGATTCTTGTGAGTTTACCACGAGCTACCTGAGAAGGTTTTGGCTATGAACAAGGGGGACCACCATGATTACCTTCAGTCAAGCTTGAGTGCAAACCCTAGGAAGTATGTGACAGAAGTTAAAAAAATCGAGAGCTTGGATGCAACTCTGTTTTATTATGCATAATCTCTGCTTAATTAGTTGATCTCTGTGCTACCATTGACACAAACATAAAACAGTTAATCTGTTTAAATTTCATTGTTGTTGACACAAGGGGGAAGGGTATTCTGGGTCCATGTTTCTAATGAGGATTTGTCTTAGGCAGGCTAAAGTGGACCTGGATTTCCTTTCTCTGGTTTGTATCAATAGTTATTTCCATTACATGCTATAATTCCTGCATGTAGCTTTTTTCAGCCTGGCATAAGGACAATAGGTAATTCAAATATCTATATTGTCCCTGCACCCTATAATGGTATTACAATGACAATTTTATTACTCTCATAAAATTTTTGCAACTTCCCCACAGCACATTGTAATTTCACCAATGGTTGTAAAAGGTCTTAAATTATATTTGTAGAAAATTGAGATGAATGGGTTTTAGTATTAATGTATTTCTCGTTGTGTAATAAGAATTTTTGTCCCTTTCCTTTTGCCAAGCGTGGAGAAAAAGCAACTCAGTTCAAGTATTTGTCAACTCCCATTAGAAACATTTAATACTAATAAAATTTATGGATTTAGTTTCCAAAGCATACTGCCAGCGAAGTTCACGATTACTAAATCAGTACTTAAATACAACCATTGTTCACCTTATAAATTTATATATGTTGTTTGACATATATAAAGTGCAGCTTTGGAGGCTGAGTCAGGAGTGGAGGAGCTGTTTACTTAATTCAAGCTTGTAAATGAAAGGAAAGCTTATTCCTAATAAAGCAGCAGCAATATGTAAGATGTTCCATAAATGTTTCCTACGTATGGTGGGCAAAATACATCCTGAACCAAAGAGCAGGTGGAACTCCCTCCAAGCCAGGTGTTGCTAATTAAGCCCCAGGTAATGAGAGCAAGTGGGGCTTCATAAAGTTTCCTGTGGTGCCTCTTCCTGCTTTTAGAGAAATCAGCCTATGCAAGGATAAGGTGGTGAGCTATGAAGTGTTGGTGTCCTTGTGTGTGCAGTTACCAGTTTGAAGCTTCAGTCTGCCTGGTCGGTTATCTAGGTTTAAAAGTCCTGTTAAACTGAACGTGCAGGGAAGTCCTAAGCAGTGAAGTGCGAAGGTACAGTTTGAGTTGGCTGGAGTCCATGCAGCTGTGATGAAACAGGAGGGGAAAAAAGAGATGGCACCAAGGGAAGGGTAAATTCTGCTCTTGACATCTTCAGCACTGAAAAAATATTGCGGAGGGAGAGAGGAAGAAAGATGAACATCTTGATTTTTACTGCAAGTAAACGCAGCACCATTTCCGAAGCAAGAGTATGAAAACAAGTTTCTGTTCATGCTCTACTTTTGCTCATCATTTTAGTCCTTTCTGGAGTTTTTAAATTCAGGCAAATCCACCTGCAAGGCACTAATGAATTTATCATTCAAAATAGACTCAAAGAAAATTGACTCAAGTAGACAGACTTTAACGGAAAAAGATTTGGCTCAGGCGGGACAGGAGATTGCTAAAAATACAGAGAGCAGAGCCCATTTTATTTGCAAGAGAATCTTCTGCAGACTTTATGTTTTCAATTTTGACTACATTTGTTCAGCTGGCTGCAGCTTTTGATTTCTGGATGTTTTGATATTCTTTTATTATTATTTTGGATAATAATTCCAACTTCTCTGGCTAAGACACTACTTTTTTTTTTTTTACTTCTTTTTGTTCCACATATGAGGAGAAAAATAATTGATGCTGTAGCTCCCTGAGGCTCACTGAGTGCCTGGGAGAAAAATGGCAACTGCATTTCATCTGAAAAAATATTGCTTGAATGAAAAACAAAAAGCCGAAGCCACATGTTTGGAGCAAATGTGCTTTAACTAATGGATCCCAGTGTATTATTAACTCACAGTAACTCATAAATATGACAAGTGTTTTTTTCATTTTACACCAGCGTCCAATTAGAGCCAAATGACGAACCGTCATTTGTGGCTGAGCTGGTGTCCCTGAACAGTACTTATCTCCTGAAGGATTGTCTGCAGGCATAAACCCCATGTGGGGAGGTGAGCAGGGAAGAGGGTGGCAGGAGCAAGCTGTGAACATGAGGAGACATTACAGCAAAGCTCTTGTGCACGAGGTGAAGAGCAGAGTGTTGTCCATCACCGTTCCTGGAGCTGGGACCCACAGCCATAAAGCTGGCAGCAAGGAGGAGAAAATAAGACTTGCAGGGCTGCAGTGGGAGCAGGGAAGGGTGGGAGAGGAAGGGCTGAAGAGGGAATTATAGAAGGAAAATTTCCTGACAAATTAGTTTGTGTTTTCTGGTTTCATTTCTGACACGCGGAAGGAAATGCTCTGTGTTTTCTTAAGGAAGTGCAAATTTCTCCACTTCATCCATTTTAAATCCTCGCCCTTAGGCCTTTTGTACTGAAGCATAAAGTTTGGAGGCCTTAAATGGTCATAACGCTTCCCTGTAGAATTTGGCCTCAGAAACCTACTAACAATTCTGGAGGGCTGAAAAGGAAAACCATTTTACAGCAATTTGGCAACATCCATTTATAGGGGGGTTCATATGGAGCATCAATTTATTCTCATGGTTTCTTTACCATATTTGATGAAATATAAGATGCAATTGGAACATGCGGCTAAAGAAAAAAAGCCATAAACTTTGAAATGGTGTTGTAAAACACACAGTGTGTTAACGTGAAATAAGTTACAGACTTAAAAGAATTTACAATGGCTTGCTCATATAATAGTAATACAATAGACCTGCAAGCTGCAGACGTTTTCTGGTAGACCTGGTATTTTAATACACGTTCTACTTCAGTGAAACTGTGAGTTTGGATCTGGATAATAATAACTCAGTGACACTGGAAAGCAGAGTTGAAGGAAAACTAGTGAAAGGGGGAGGCAGAGAAACTGAACAAAAATAGTAATCAAATCAATTGTTCACTGAGGTGATAGTCTATTTTTGCATGGTAGAAGGGTTAAGTTTGCAAGTCAGTCGAACAATCAAGACTCTTGTGCTTTACCAGCTCACTCAATGGCCCTCATTCTGCGAGTGGGATATGTGTTTCCCAGGACTCTCCATCCCTAGGTAGAAGTAGGAGGTTCAGTGTGAATGCAGCAGGAAAGACAGAGCAACTGGGAGAGGAGACAAACCCTTGGCCTGTGTACTAGTATATATACCTCTCCTGCACAGATCCCATTTGCAGCACAGATCCACTGCAACCAAAGCCTGTTGCAAACCGTCAGGGGCGATTTTCATATCAAGGGGCAATTTCCAAACCCACAGAATTCTTTTATCCAAAATCACTGCAATTTTTATTTATATTTGGGGCTGTCAATGAAAGCATGGACACAGCCTTATGGTAAATCACTGTACAACAACAAAGATTTAAGGTTAAATCTGCAGAGCAGCGACATTACGAAAAAATAGCAGTATTTCACTGTCAGCTTTCCTTCATCAGCCTCACAGACCAGTACCCAGTTTTAATGGTCCCACTACTCTGTGGAGTAGCTGAGACCTTTGCAACTTCATGCCTGGAGGAACCAGCTGCAGTGCTAAGTGCTGGAGATTATTTGTCCCTCCCGGTGTGCACAACATTATATGATTGGCAAGAACTGCAGGATGGTTTATACGCCCTGTGACCGACAGCATATTCTCCCAGCAATGCTGTTTTAGAGCAGAAAGATAATATTTAGCTGTCCTTACAACACTGGGCTCAACCCAGAGTTTGTGTACAACAATGTGGCAGAGAGAAGGATGTGGAGAAAAGCCATGGTCCATCTGTGACCACCAGATTCTCTCTGAGGGCTGTATTCTCCATCATCCACTAGGCACGTAGTGGAAACTTTGGCCCTGCATGTGGATCTCTTCCACAGGGGAGCAGAGCGTGTTTCCCCATTGGGCCAGTATGCAACTAGCCGAAAGCCTCCTTCATACTGGCCATGAGTGCAACATAGCATCTACTGTAAAAGTAGGCAGAAGCAGCCACATGTGGATTTCAGCCCAAATAAATAAACCCTGTGACACCTCCTTTATGTAGGATCCAGGCCCATGTGAACAATTCCCATTTCAGTGCTCTCCCTGCAACCTTTATCAGTGTAGGTCCTGCACAACAGAGCTTGAGCTCCCTGAAGTAGGGAGTGTTCCCCTTCTAGGCATATTTACACTTTTCACTAACAAAATGGAGATGTACTGTTTAAGAAAAAAAAAATCAAAAAAATCAACAACAAGAAAACCCCAAAAAACAAACAAAACAAACCTAAAACCGAGAAATGAATCGTGCTTAGTTCTTTGCTGACATTTCAAAATTTGTCATCAGTTCTTCACTCTCACTTAGTCTGGGTCTAGTACAGATGTAACACACATTGTGCAACGTAGGTGAATCAAGGGGAGAGACAATAAGAGAGAGGAGGGTCATTGCTCCTATTTTTTAGAGGGTAAGCAGGCAGACTGCTTCTACACTAGTTCTAGTGGTTGTAGAGCTCCTTGCCCATCTTTCCTCTGCCATCAATGGAGGCACTTAGAGAATACAGTTCTACTCACTCCATCTTTGGCAACAGGCTGAGACTTCTAATGTGACCAGGACAGGTCTTTTCCAGCAACAGGAGTTCTGCTCCAATGACTAGTTGCCATCACATAAAGGCCAAGACAAGCATCTGGAAGCAAAATCAGAGCAGTTCCTTCTGTTCTTCCTTGAGGACAAAGCAATTTTTTTATGGAGAGAAGGAAATGAGTGCAGTTGTCTCAGCTCCACACTGGGTACCAGCCTGAAGGTCATCAGGCTTTGGCTAATGATAGCAGCCTGATCTGAGGCTGCGGTGTATGGCATCTTATCTCTGGGACATACTGGGTAACTAATTCCTGCAAAAAATTATGTCTAAGGAGGTTTGCTGTATTGTTTTGCTTAATAGCTCTATTGAGTTAGTTTTCTTTTACAAGGAAACCCATACATACTGGAGCAAAACTACTTTTTCAAGTAGAAAGAAAACACCAGCAGCTGCTGATATTAAATTGTGGAGAGAAACATCCCCCATTATTTCCTTTGACCGCACTGTTTTGCTTTTTAAAAGACGTTTGGAAATGTTCTGTTTCTAGAGTGAACATTCATATGAATCTGCTACCGGAAGCAAATGTCACAGAAAATCTACCACAGGATTAGAGAAGTCAGGAAAAGGGAAATCAGTCAAGTCGATATTGATAGGCACAAATTTCTGTTTAGTTTAATGTTATGTCCCACAAAGAAGGGGAAGGGAGGAGGGAGTGCCAGGGAGACACAGAGAGAGAGAGCCTTTCTGCATGTAGTGCTTGCCTTTATTGGAAAGCGTTTCCAGGATTTAAGTTCCCATCCTGGTTCCTGAAATGGGGAGAAGTTAAAAAAATAAAAAGTGATCCATAAACATCTTGTCACAAATACTCTGAATGGCAACCGTGCACTGGAGTCATGTCTTGTGAGCATTTAGAAGGATTAAATAGTCTCAGCCACCTAATTGTCTTGCGAATGCCCTTTTACTATAGGTAGTTGGTTCAGGGAGAGGAATGCCAGAAGTAACCTCATATACCAGAGCAGAGTGAGCCTTAAGGCCACATGACTGCTCCTGATTTGCATCAATGGGATGAGATGAAAATTGGGCATTCCATTTAAGTCTACAACGTCAGTATTACATGTATCATGTGTGTGTGCTCTGCTTTTCACACTCTCTCTATAATCTGATTCAAGCACATGTGCGCTCTATTCAACAGAGACCAATTTTTTTTTCCCTTGTATAGTTCAGGCCTGAGGTCACCTACAATGAGACAATGCCAGTACAATATTTCTTTGTATCAGACTTGCCAAAACACCACAACTCTCCACTGTGTTTAAAAAAGAAAAAAAAAAAAAAAAAGAAACCACAAGGAATTTTTATTTTCTACAACCCCAATCAGGAGGCAGAAGAAGCTGCCAAATTATATGATAGAAACTCCTACGCACAGAACCCAGTAGAGTTGTAAACTGAACTTCTGTAGCTTTTCAATTGTAAATCCAGATGCTTTTATCCGCAATTCTTTTCAATGACCTTTCACTTGAAAGTCAATTTGTCAGTCTACTTGCAGTGTCTGAAGAAACCATCAAAGCCACAACACCCAGTCATTCTAAAGACGTTGTTCCCTGCACAACTGCAAAGTTGCTACACTTGTTTCCTGAGCTGGGGTGCTCACATCTTGCTCCCGTGTGTAGGACTGGAACATGGTCCTCATTTCAGTCAACAGCAGCATCACAAAGCCTTGCCCTTTGTAATCTAAGGAGAGGAAGAAGGGAAGGAAAATTATCAGGAACCACAAAATCAAAGCCGTTTCTAGTTGTTACCTCACACCTCCATTGAGGGAATCCCCTTAGTTAAATCTGGTCCTTTGTGCAGTTGAACAACTTGGGTTACTCTGAAAGCAAGCACAGCTTGGATGCCATGGAAATCATTAAATTACTTTAATATCACTACAACACAGATGAACTTGGCCTCTGGCTGCAGGGATGGGTGCACAGCGTAGTGCTGGGCTTCGTTCCCCCAGCTGAGCACTGATGCTGAATTCCCCACCCAGATGGAGAGAGAAGCACAAGGGATACACATGTCAGCACCCAGACCTTGTCACTGCAGCACTTGCTGGCAGACAAACCACAGAAACATCCATGTGGAAAAAGAATCCAGGAGCTCAGATATGTTTCCTCCATCTCTTGGGCTTGAAAAACAGGTTTAAGAATTTCTGAAGTTCAGGCGTAGTTGTGTTTCTGGGACTTTCTAAGTTTGGATGAGCCAGAAATATGTGAAAGCAATATTTGGTGAAGGTTGGATATTCTTATTTTGTTTTTGTGGCCAATACAGGACCTGCCAAACTGTGAGGATATAAAAAAGAACAAGGAAAGTTGCATGCTGTGGGAGGGTATTTTAATGTGTGGTTTCTAACATGGAGGAAGTTTACATGTAAGTTTTGAGAAAAAGCTTCTGGCTGGTTCTAATTATCACCTACCAGTTGATTCCATCAATTCTAAGGGTGGTTACACTTCCAAGTGTTGATTAATTTTACTGTTATTAATTCCTGTTTATTTTAAGTGCTGACAATGTAATCAGTCTGATGAAGAAAACAGAACTAAAACTCCTGCACTGCTGAGGTCACAGGCTACAGGATAGGAATCAGCAAACAGATGATCTGAGTGGGTTTGAAGAAAGTGCTGATATTTTCAGAAGATATTTCCCTCTTCCCCTTTTTAGCTAGCAATGGTGGGGGAAAACACACATAACTAGTGGGAGCTTCTGTTCATGAGTCATGAGGAAAGAGGACTCAGGGGCCCAAAGAAAGAGTAGAAGACATAAAAAGTGAGCAAAGCTGGCTGGCAGTCTCCAAATGAGGAAGACTAGGAGAGAGAGATTAAAAAAAAATATTCTGTCAGCTGGTGCAGAGCTGCCCAGGGTAAGGGCCACCAGAGCTATGCATTTCTGGTAGGGAGGAGAACAACAGTTGATATTTGGAAACCAAAATCTCTGTCTTTGGACTAATTCTGCAGTCATTAATGAAAATATTTAACGCCGGATGGGAAAAAGGCCAGCAAAGATGACAGTTATCCCCAGAGATGAGAAAAATCAGTCAGGATAGAACTGGACCTGCCCTCAGCTAACATCTAAACCTTATATGGAATAGAATGAAAAACTTTTCAGGTTTAGAAAAGGAAAAAAAATTGGGTGAGTTTGGAAGCAGAAATACAGGAGTATCATGAGGAAATCTGTTCTTCTATTATACTGGCTCAGTCAAAAACAAGCAGTATTGGAAAGTTCATGAGAGAGTCTGTGCTTGTGTGATTCCAGTCTGATTTCTACAAGAAAATGAGGTCAAAAGTTTATCCGAAGTTTAACCAGTATCTGAACTTTCCAACGCTCAGCTGAACTGAACCTCTAACCCAAAACACTCCTCCAAATGTGATGCTATTTAGATCCACGTTTTTAGTTAACCCGCTTCATGCTCAGTTATTAGACTGCCTTCACCGTGTCTGCTCTTGCTTACTAAAATGCTTCTTTGGAGTTAATATTCCTACTGTGGGGATGTAGAAACTGAGGCCAAAGTCATCGTGAAAGGCATTAAACTACTCTCTCCTCCCACTTGCTTTCCTTGTACTCTTTCCACTTGGTGCCTTGACATGAAACTATTTTGCGTGTCTTTTGTGATCGGGTACTTGTCTCAGCAGGGTAGATGAGGACTGGATGGCTGCACTCACTCAGGCTGCTGTGGCTGCTGCTTTCCCTGCCAGACCTTTGATCTCACTGCTACATGGTGCTGTCCTCGTTTGCTGGTGGGTGCCTTTGCCATTTAACAGCCCAGCCTTGGGTGTGGGCAGAGGGTGGTCTGTGTGTGTCTCTCTACTTCAAGAGAAGTCCAGCATGAGAAAGCTGTGGCCCATAGCACACAGGCACGGTGCCTAGTAAATATGTCAGGGTCTAAATAGGGGAAGAAGTGTGGGGTCCAAGGGACAGACTGGGATGGGAGATTACTACATTTGCCTCAGAGTGACTCCACTGGCACTAAGTTCTGCCTAGGGATTTTCTGAATTACCTGTATATCACCAGCGTAGGAAGAACAGTAAATTCCATCTCCTGGATGTTGCAGTGCAAGATGCAGTTTGATACAGCAGAACTGTTTCAAACAAGCCAGGCCAGCCTAAGGAACAAAATAAGTTTTTCTTGTAAAGCAGTTCTCATATAGCTTGGCAGTTTTATCTGCTGAAGTACTGCGTCTTCAAAACTGTGTGCCATATACTCTACTGCAAAAATCTAGCGGGTTTCCACATAGCCATGAGATTAAAAGCAAGTCCTCAAAATTATTTAATCTATGTGAGGAAGCAAAACCTGAAAAGTGAACTTCAAGGCTGTGTAAATTTAGGATCCCATTCTCACCTCAGAATTTAATCCTTGGACTTAATCTATAGATTGATGAATGTACTAAAAGCAGGGAGGCTCTGAAGTTTATTCCAACAGGTACCCCCTTATAGAAAATAAAACAACTGCTCAGATTCCCCCAGGCTATTTTATTTTTCTAGCTGACTTTTCTGTATCAATAGCAAGAAGAGATGCAATTTATAGAGAGACACCACTTCTTTTCTGTCAAATGCTGCACATTCCAGAGTGCTTGCTCATGCTACATCCTTCCCTATGGAGCTGCTGCCTAACTTTCCCAAAGCCGATATTAATATCACAGACCATTATAATACAGTTATTTTCATGGAAGCCTGGGAGGAAGTCACGTGGCATTAATTGGTCCCTGGTGCCCATAAGGCCTCCATTTAGTTTGTTGTTTTTACTAGCATAAGCAGCAATGAAGTGAAAAGCTGAGGAAGTAGCAGTGATTGTCCTAATTTTTTAGTAGCTGTTTTGTTAATGAATCATTTTTCCTCTTAATTGGATAAACACATTTATTAGGCAGTTTGAGGACACACACATACACATTCTCCACCAGCCAAACTGAGTGCACCTTCTCTGCACCTGCAAGGGCTGGACTGCCTCAGGTGCTAGTGACAGTGTAGTCTGTCTAATGCCCTTGGGCCAGGCATCATCCCAGCTCCCTGTCAGGAAGGAGCATGGTATGGTGGCTGTACATCTTGCTCCATCTATGTGCTTTGTTAAGAAACTGAATACAGTATTAACACACACACACACGAGACCACCAGAAAGGTCTTTCTTGCCAAATACTTTTGCTGCTGTCACCTGCCAGTTCAAAGCAAGTACCACTCTTCCACTGGTGCTGTCTCCTATTAACCATATGTGCCCAATTTTGAGACAGCCAGAGCCAAGAGTGTCAAACTGGTCTGGCTATAAACTTGGCAGTGCATGTGTGTACACTGAAAAACAGGGTGCTCTGTGTCTGGCTCTGTGCAAAATCAGTGCAGCAGAGAGCTGGGGAAGAGCATGCTGCTGAAGACAAAGGGCACTGCTGAGACTCCAAAGAGCTAAAGTCTTATTGGTGACATGTAGCTTAGACAAGAATTAGAAAACTCCCATAATATTGATTTCCAATTTTTTGCAGTCCTCTGGGGATGTGTTTGTAGCTCTTTTGTTAGAACTGGTTAAAAAAAAAATCATTCCTGTTGAACATTTTTTTTTAGCAGAAAATAGTATATGAACCTTTTTCTTTTTTTTTTGTCACAATGTGTACTTCCTGGTAAATATTTTAACTTTCATTCAGACCTGAAAATCCTCAAAAGCAAAAGGGTTTGAGTGAAAAAAACTACAGTTCAGTTCAGGTATGTTACTGTGGTACCTCTCATGGGAATAGTGACTTGTCTGCCTCATTCTTCTCAAGGATTTAGAATCCCCAGCTAAACATTACCTCCAGTATCTACCTCAGGAAGGACTGCCACGATGCAGCATGACATCCTTTCTTCAAGACAGGAAATGTGTGCAGGTTGGGAGGAATGCACAACAACTATGTCAGTCAGCTGGGAATGTGCTCAGCCATTCACAAAAACAGATACCTGAGGCAACTAATCCCCACAAGGTGTCATAGCAGCATTTCTTAGTTGAAACTTTCCTCTTTTCAGTTCCCTCCAACCTTGATGTTTTCACATTTGGAGGTATTTTGGATGAAAACATGGGTTTTCAGACACCTATGAGAAATAAAATGTTTTGCCACTTTTTTTTAATCGATAAATGGTATTTGTATATTTTCATGCTTACATTTCCCAGCCTAAAATCAATGCGAAAGAAAACCTCTGGTGGAGAGAGTAAAAGACTTCATTCCTCTAATCCACTGAATTTTAAAACTATCCTGATGTTTTGGAACATTGACATTGTGAGGCATTCAGGGATGGACATTTTAGCAACTGTACACAACTTTTGCCATGTTCACCTCAGCTTCTCTTCTGCCTATCAGAAAAGGGCTCCAGTCTCATCCTCAACAAGGCTTGCATACTACTGTAATTTCCAATCAATATAAAAAATCTTAGTAGTATTAAGAACCACATATTAGTGCTGATAGGAATGTTCTAAGCTGGTTGACATTTCATCAAGCAGTGCTACTGAATAGTATCAGGGCCTCTGAAAAGTTACAGAACATCCATGCCCCAGTCTTTTGGCCTTCTCCCAAGGCCCTGCCCATTAGGATCATAGAATTGTTTAGAGTGGAAAAGGCCTTTAATCCGACCATTAAGCCAGCACTGCCAAGGCCACCATTAAACCATGTCCGTAAGCACTGTGTCTACATGTCCTTTAAATAACTCCAGGGATGGTGAATCCACCACTTCCCTGGGCAGCCTGTTCCAATGCTTCATAACCCTTTCAGTGAAGAAGTTTTCCTAATATCCAGTCCAAACTTCCCTTAATACAACTTTAGGCCATTTCCCCTTGTCCTTCATTGGGTGACCAAGGAACCCATTAGAAGCAAAAAGTCCTCACTAAAGAAAAGGCTGCATTTTTTTTTAACTATAATCAACCATTTCAATCCAATTCCATTCCATAAAGATCTGAAAGGCTTTTTTGTTTTTATTCCAAAGCCGAATGAAAACAATTTTTGAACTTCAACAGTTGTTGCAAAATGGAATTGTCATCTTGTGGACAGCACCACTGAGCATATGGTGTTACTGTCAAATAAATCTTGTTGAATATCAAAAGGAATAACATTGCACTGATTGCATTCTGCAGTATATTTTTAACTCACTCAAGCCCTATCTTTTCTCATCTAAAAGACCTTTCAGAGTATCTAGGAGATTTGCTGCAGAATTGAGTTCCATTTTGCTGTGCAACTTGTTTTGCTATGCAAGCTATCCATTTTCTTACGTCACTTGCATTGCTTTGCAAGGACAATCACAATAGGAAACAGTCTGTTCTCTTCCTCTTCCTGGGAGCATTAGACATCTTGCAAGAAAGCTTGTTCATCAAGCTTTGACAATTTATACTTCAATTTTGCTGTTCCAAGTAATTTTGATTATCTGGAGAAAAAATCTCTTTTTCTTTTTTTTCCTGAGGGGATTAGTCACATCAAAGCAACCCTACATTGTTGGTGTGCATATAAATATTTGCTAATGAAAGATCCCTAGATATCCAACCACGGTTGGCTAACTGTGGAAAACCGTGCCTTCATTCCTGCAAATTTCCTATCAATGTCAAATTCCTCGCAGGTTTCAAATCTAAGCTAAAAAAAAGGTATTTTAACATATTTGAACTCATGACATGACTGTGAGGTACGGCAGTGTCCATTACACCCAAGGGGAGCTGAGGTTCAGAGATGTGAAAACTCACATCCTTGGGTATTTTGGTGCCTCGAATGTCAAACCATGTTTGCAGAGCTGAACCAAATTAGGTTCTGAAAGTTACTCAGAAAATCAGATGGAAAATAAAGAAATGACCTACAGTTTCTCAGCACTCAGCTTAGGTGAGGCAAACACCTGCATCAGCTGTATCTCCTTCACAAACGTCCTACGTATGTCCAGCTGTCTAGGAAGCTCCGAGGCTAAAGCGTTACACTTCATCCCTGAATTTCTCTATTTTTGAAAGAGATACAGAATACTTGCTCTGCAGTTTGTTTGCATTCAGTTTTACTTTCAAACTGTTTTTGTTCTTTCTGAAATGGAAACTACTGACATACAAATCAAGCTGAACAAGTCATTTCAGCTTTCTCTGTCTTAAGTTCTCTTTCTGCTCTTTGAGAATGATGAGTCTTCTATAAAAATATTCAATACTTATGGATAGAAAGAGTGGTTCAGTCAAATTTTATCTGACACATCTTGGCATAGATTGCACGTTTTTTCCTTTGTACACATGTTTGTGTCAAAAAACACAGGAAAAATTGTACTCACAAACTTTGCATCATAATTTGAAGGGCTACATCTTTATCTGGTATTAACAGGCATAGCTGTATCTACAAAGCTGTAACAACCAGAAGACAGGAAAGGCAGGCACAGCACTTCCCAGGATTTTATGCTGACTTTAGCGCCTTTTGTCCAACACTTCACTAGAGGCCTAAGCTAAATAGGGGACCAGAGGGCAAAGGCCAGAAGAATGATACTAATTCACAAACAACCTCATGAAACTATTCTTGTTGGTCCTTTAAAAAGTTTTAACTGTCTGCCAAAATAACCACTCATGGATGAGGTCACCATGAGCAGTCAGCAAGTCTTGCTATGCAAGAAAAAGATCTGTTCGCGTTTTGCTTAAATCCAGCAAGGAGTAAGTTCCATAGGGGGGATCACAGTCTGGCTGGATGGCCACTGTGCACCTATTTCCTTATCAGGCAGTCATCAGAACTGGACAAATTTGTGCTTCAGCCTTAGTGGAGCCCATAGGTTAAAAAAACCGCATGTGATCTAGTGGTTGTTTCCATAAGATGCTGTTTCCCAGTTCAGTTAATGTGAATGTCATGTCAGGATGTGAAAGTATCGTTGGCTTAGTTTGTCATTACCTGCTGCTTCATACAGACAGGACCTACCTTGCACACAGGGAAAGAGCCTTTTGCACTCCTGAGGGCCAGGGTGATCTCAGTGGTTTTTTTGCACAAGCTATCTCATAGTAAATAAAGTAAATAAAAAGGATTGCTGAAGAACTCCACCTGCTTTTCTGTTTTCAATGGGGAAGAAAAAAATTGCTTTTCTCCCTGCAGCTTTTTGAATCTCATAAATACATTATTTGCATACCAGATTAGTAGCCAGTTCCAGGTCATATTTTATTCAAATATATCTTATATTTTCATTTTTTAATTTTGTCATAACTTCCCTGTTCCAGATTTATCAAACAAAGCTTGACTAACAGTTCATTTTTTTGTTTGTTTGGTGTGGAGTGTTTTCTTCTTTTGCCAGTAATGAAGACATTTTATTTATTTATTTGTTTGTTTTGGCAAGTGGTAAGATTTTTTTCTCACATAATTTTCTTTGCGTTTCTCTTTCACTCTTGCTAAATGCATCACTCCATTAAGCAATAAGCCTGCTACCTCTATATACCCCCCCACAAGGATCACTTCATTTATCACAGAGATTCAACAGTGAAGCAGTTATCATTTTATCCTGTTGCTTTTTATACAGTACTAATAAGGATAGTTTTATTAGGTTGTTTGTGAATTAGCATCTATAATTTTCCTTTTGCCTTCTGCTCTCACTGTCTGAGGCTCTTGGCAAGAGCAGATGCAAATGAGTGGAACTGAATAAAAAACCATGGGAAATGCTCTGCCTGAGTTTGTTTCGCTCAACAGCTGGAAGAAAAAGAGCAGCTTCAGTGGTGGTGCTAAGCTTATGAATGCCAGGTGAGGGTTAAGGATTTCAACCAGGTGACACAATTAGCCTATACATGCTCTGAAGGAAATAGAGAAAACCAAGCTAACCAAGCTTTTTGGAAACACTGGTTCAGTTTAACAGGCTTGGTCTGAGATTTGATGCTCAAGTTTCAATGTGGGAAACCCACTTAGTTGAGCAAGTGGCTTGAAGAGGGCCAGAACTGATGGAGTGAAGTCTAAGGAGTCCTGGACAATGCAAATTTTTGAATGCTAAGAGGACTCAGCTTATTAGCCTTTTCCTTAATGAGGACACCATTAGCATGGTGTCTGCACGAATTTCGTCTCCTTTAAACCTCTCGCCCTCTCCAGTCTGAAAGAGTTGAACTGCTAGTTTCAAAAGTAAGTAATGGGAAGAGCAAGCAAACAGTCACTTGTGCACTGACACATGCATGCACATACATATACACAAACACCCACAGAGAACACAATCCTATAAACTCCATTTCCTTAGGAAGTGAGAAAGACTAAAATTGAAGTGTCTGCACAGAACAGCAAAGCAAAGCAGCAAGGCTTTGGAAGGCTTTCAGCCAGATCCTTGTCTTCTGTAAATCAATGTTGAGGGCAATGAAGCAGTACCAATTTGCACCAATTTGGGTCATCTGACCCTTATTCTTGACTAGTCCATTGTATATCCAGTCTTTGCAAAATGAAAATGTCAGGTTTTTGAGACCAGGATCAAAGATGTGTTGGAAGGAAAGTTTGCTAGGGAATTGAAAACCCACAAGGGATAGAGCATGAAGGCTAAATAATATTATTTTAAAGTAATGGCTACAACATTTTCAGGAAGCTTGCTTTCCCTGGACACATCCCATTTTAAGACATCACTGTTCAGTCTCATAAAGAACGCTATTGCTGACAAAATAACCTCCAGTTCTTTTTGCTGTTTCAATTACTGCATTGATCAATTTGAAATGTCTGCTTGACATGACTGTGAGTGTAAATGATCTGAAATGCAATACAGTGTTGCAAGATGATTTGAACCCCTCTTTACCTCTTTCTTCCTTTCTTCAGATGGATGATGTTGAGCCAAAAAAGAAAATGAAGCCTAGTTTAGTGAAGCACCTACAACAGTTATGACCTGCCTTGATTCAGTGTCCTAAATAAAACTATTATGTTGTGTTCGATTTAATAGCAAAGCCATAAAAATGAAAAAAAAAGAAGGAACCACTGAGTAGTTCCTCTGACCACAGTTTATTAGTCTGCCTTTGTCCTCAAGTGATCTATCTTTGAGGCCTTTGCAAGCTGCTGAATTTCTGTATATATAATTTGTTTCTGTTTTGGTGCAAACCATTACCAGGCAGGAGCCTGAGACAGTGGTCCACGCTACGCTCATTTCTGCACTTCATTTGCTTTCATGCAGCTGGAACCTTCAGCTGGGGTCTTCCTAAAGAAACAAAGAATGAGGCCTGAAGTGAGTGAAGATTCACACCCTCTATGGCATAAACCCGAGCTCTTTAGAAAAGAGTATCATCTAAAATAACAAGCAAATGTGTTTATAATATGTTCATTGTATACTACAGAAGAAAATGGTTAAAAACCGAAAGACCTGACCTTTAGGTCAATGACTCAAAAAGGCTGTTAAGATGGGTACCCAACTATTTTTTCCTAAGTTGGCCATTGGTGTTGACATTACTACACTGTAATCTTATATTGAAAGTAATTTGATTTATTATCCAGAAGAAACCACATATTGTTATGTGTGCACTTTTAGAGAGGCCAGGCATCAGATTCAGCAAAAATCAGTAATCTGGATACTGTGCAGGTTGTCTGAACAGCTATTAATTGTCTTCACTGTGCGGGTGACCACGCCAGGAACTGAGGTTGTGGAGTTCCCCTCACTGGAGATATTCAAGAATCCTCTGGACAGAAATCCCACAATGTGGGATGACCCTGCCTGAGCAGGGAGATTGGACCAGGTGACCCCCTTGGTCCTTTCCAATGTTACCCATTCTGTGATTCTGTGTTCTGCACAGATCAAATATACCTCCTGTAATGCCAAACAAAACAACAACTCATGGATCAAAGCATGACATGTGTGAAAAAAATTATTATTATAACCTGCTTTTGCTCGACTTTTTCATTAACCAACAGCTATAGGCTTTTCTCAGTTTGTTCCTTGTTTCTTCATGGTTGCAAGAACCACAGTAGAGAAAGGAAGATTGTACCTACCTGGAACAGATTTTTATCCAAGAAATTGTACTTCCATGTATGTGAATCCGTAACCAGTTGGTCATTAATTATTACAAAGTCCAAACTTTTCTAATTCCTTGCCCCAAACAGAGATGAAATTCAAAGTACTTCATGTCAAGTCCCTGTACTCTGTAGTTTCTTCTACTCACTGGATGTGTATTGGAGTCTATCTGACTAAGAATTGATGGGAATGTCTTCTTCTGAGAAGAATTTCATACTCTACAAAGTTGTTTTGCTTCAGGAAAGCTTCTAAAATAAAGCTGACATCAGCTCAAAATCCAGGATCAATGTACCCTTGCAGTTTTGAAGATGTTCAGGCATGCAGCCTAAGCTGGCCTCTCTCTCATCTGCTTGACAACAGTAAATTCATGCTGAAAGTGCCTCCAAAGAACTTTATGACGCATCTAACAGGGGTCGTTTGAAGTGTCCATCCTCCTGCCAATGATGTCACCACCGTGCTATAGTGTGAAACAGCCCTGTGCTATTCAAGTCCCTCTTCACTGCTGTTTCCTTATGAAGCCAAGTATCCCATCAGCATATCCCACAATGGCACCTTGTTATCCACAGCAATTAGAATGTATGTATATGAGGTTGATACTGAGGAACTCCCTGTGCAGACTGTCTCCCACCTCTCAGAACATTTTCAAAGTACCTATCCCAATTGTTAAAGAAAATGAAGCTGAACAACTAGGAAAATTGTCTGAAAAGATGCAATGTTTGGCTTCTTTCCTCAGATCCAGAATGTACTATGTGTTCCTTGGAAAATGGACAACATGCTGGGTTGTTCCAGATAAGTTATCCCATAACTCTATTTTTTGTCCCCACTTTTTTTGCCCTTGTTCCAGAGAAAATTGGACAAGTGCCTGAGAAATAATTTTATTGTGAGGAGAGTTATTATGAAAACGTACTCTGCTATTTTTCATTGACCTCCAAAATGAACTCCCTAATTAAGTGCAAATGGGAAACTGACTTGGAGCAGGTTGTCTCTAATCTTGGACAAGACAGACACAGTAAAGTTTATGAACTTAATAGACCAAAGCTGCCAAAATTCAGTTTTGCTTTTCTTTCATTCGCTGCACATAGAATATCTATAACATGTTGCAGAAAAATACAAAAAAGGGGGACTCCTTAAACATCTGTTTGCACTGAAAGTATAAAAAAATAGGAAAAGCAGATGATATTCCAGATGATAAACATTTGTGCAGATTAATCTTTTACGCAGTAGCTTTTATCTTCTTCTTAAAGTATCTTTTCTTCTTATTGAGTTGCACCATAAATGTAAGAAATTGCACTCAAAAAAAATTCTTCCTATGTGCTGTGGAACTTATTTCTTCTGAACTTACAACTGTTAATAGAGAAAAAGAAGAGTAAAGACTAAAGTAGACTGCAATATGTAAATTTCAGTTCTTACTGGAAGTGAACTTAAGTCTTGCGATGAGGTTATTGGAAAATATGAGCACATAATAAATGAATATGTGTTTGCATGCAGATAGGGCTACCAGAGATTTGCCATTTCAGAAGTGATGAACAAAATTTTATGGCACTTGTTCACAGGAGTCTTCCAGACCAAGAAGGAAGAATAAAGAACCCATTATAGGGGTTCACTCCTTCTACACAGTCTGAACAGTGACGGCCCAGTGTCAGAGAACCGCTGGAAGTACGAGGTGGAAGCCAGACTTGAGAATACCCTAAAAGGTAGGGTAGGTAGCCCTACAGGGTGCCATGCCTCCAAGGGGTCCCACTGGGCACCCTACACCCATGGAAGCCACCAATACAGTGCCCAGGTGCTGGAGCCCCTTCAGCTCAGTCCCAGTCCCTGTTCTGTTTGCCCTGGCTTGCTTCTGCTGCTTTTCTGTTTTGATAAATTGACCATAATCTTGTGCCTTACAGTAATTTTATGGCCTTGATCTCAAGACTAGATCCACTTTTGTCGTCTCCACAAATGTTCTTTCAGCTCATGTGCTTCACAAGTGAGAGGGCACTGCAAAGGCAGACCTGACATCAGGCCAGTGGACTACAGAGGGTTTATCTTACTTCTAAACTGTAGGGCATTAAGAGTAATGGAAAGCAAGAGGAGTTCAAATACAACTGTGAAAGCTAAGATAACTGAAATATGGGCCAGAGAATGAATTTACCTTCTGTCTGAAAATTTTCAGGATTTTTTTCCAGACCTTTGGCTACAGTTATGTGACGGTGTTTCTGGCAAAAACCAGCAGTAGCTCTGCTGATATCAGTGTGAATCTGATGGAAGATCAGACTCAGACTCAAGAGATTTATTCATCTGTTTTAACCAAAAATATGTAGTCATCATAATCTGAAATGTATTTTGAACCTATTCACATACATTAAAATGCTGTTAAGTAAGACAGATATGAAGTCCTTTCACTAACCTTTATAGCACATCTGCTGGAAAGATCACCTTTCATCAGAAAGGAACGCTTTCTTTATGAGTGACAAAACTCCTCTGAAATCCTTTTTGTTTCCCAGGGATGTATTTTTCCCTAGGAAAAAAAAAAATTACTTTTGCTCCATAGGTCTTTCTTCATAAGACCTATATTTGGCTCCTGGACTTTATTAGTGACTACCACAGTACTGTCAGGCTTCCTGTTAGTAAAAACAAAGAGTCATTTTCCTCTTTTGAGTTTGCAAGAAGAGACAAACTAGATAGTCAAGTTATGAATGCATGAGGAAACTGATGCTTCTCTCACTGCAACAGCCTTCCATAGTAATTGACAACTTACATCAAGGAAAGGGACACGAGCAGGAACATCTGCAGTGTTTTAAGATGAAGAAATAGGGCAAGAAATGTCAAGTGACATCAGAAAGGTCATTAAAGCAGATTCTGCGGTTAGAACTTGCTCACTCTTCTGCACTGCAGTGCACATAGATATTTGTTGCATTTTCTTTGCACTAAAGTGGAAAGAAGCACCCAAACATGAATGCATACTGTATGTAGCATATCTAAGGATTGTGTAGGTGATTTCTGAGTTTTCTAAATACAAGGAGAGCAGAACTTCTCTAACACAGATTTACTATCTGCCATTTGGCAAAAATGTAACTTTCCACTTTTAGCACTCTCTCTTACAAAATGCTGAATAGCCTCAATTCTCCTGGCGCCTAGAAACTTGTACTGCACAACCCTAACTATGGTAACATGATGTGCAGACACTAAATGGTACCTCACAAAAATACAGATGGTACTTTCACTGAAAGTCAGTGGTGGCCACACATAGGCAGGTATGAGAAGATACTGTGGTAAAAGTTGCATGTAGAAATCACATCTAAATTTTACTATGCTACAAAACTGCTCTTTAAAACTACTTCCAATAACAAATGTCATCATTTGGTCTAGCAGATCAAAACATGACATGCAAGTCCATCTGTGCCATTCAAAGCCCTCTTGCTGCCAAATGTCTTAAAACTATTCTAATTTGGTTTATGTGTAGTTATTAGTACTTAGTTCTGGGTTACATAATTTAAATCTTTCTTAGTACATTGGCATTTCCCCAGTAAGTCTATTTGGGCTTTATTTGTCCTGACTTTGTCTTGATTTTGGCTCTAACATAATCTTTCCCTCCAAATTTAATATAAAGGAGTTCCTCACATTTATGTAACAAACACCTGCTGAAGTCCCTTGGGCATTTTGAGTCCAAGAAGAACAATAAAATGGGCTTATCTTGAATGTAAGACTTCTTGTACTAGGCAGGAGTGTATCATGATTCTGAATTGGGGTTTTGCCTAAAATGAGCCCTGAATGTGAGGTGTCGTGAGAGCGTGAGAATGCTTACCTAATAAACAGAGATCCCTGTGACAGTGTCCCCACCGATTTTTTCACCTCATAAATATGTTACTTTACCTCCATACTATTTTTGAGAATTTTTCCGCCAACTCTGATGAAATGGAGATATTCTGAAAATATTTAAAGACAGAGATAGTCTTCCATTTATGCTTTTGTTGCAGATAAGAAATAGTGATTAAAAAAATCAGGTGCCATTTTAGGCTCAGATAAATTCAACTGTGTCCTGCCTTCATTTTGTTCTGAAGAGATTTGTGCTATGGTCAAGTGCTGAGAAAAGGTTCAGTTTGTATCTGGGCTTTCAGAGCTGCAACTGCTTTGGAGTTGCAGTAGCAGTGAGATAGAAAAGATTGGAAATCTATTTCAGACTCTGTTACAGATTTTGTGTGCTGTTCTACGTGCAATTTTTTTAGGTCCAGGTTTTCAAAATGGCAAATTAGGTATTTGACAGATTGATTCTGAAAGAGCGATCGTTTGTCCGACATCCAGCTGCTAATGCTGCACACCCTCAGGGCATGGCTCCTACAGAATTCTGCAGCATGCCCTGTAAATGCTGACTTTGAATACTAAATGAATATATTTTTAGTATTTTTAATAAATATTATCTTTCTTTCACATCATAGCATATATAAACTTGATGCTGAATATGCATATGTTATTCAAGGGAGGACAGTGATTACTGAAAGCCTTCCAAACAGGGAGAGCTGAAAAGTTTGGAACTGTTCAGTTAAGAGGACAAAGGCTAATACAAGGAATACAAAGAAGAAATAATAAAAGAAATAAATAGGAGGAATAAACAATATAGGTGCTTTGCATTTCTTTATACTTCAAAAAGGCTAATTGATCATCTGTCAGTTAGATGGGCTACTGGGCTAAATGAACTTCTTGAATCCCATTGAGCAATTCCTAGAGCAGACACGGAAATGTGGTTGTGTGATGCAGGCCCAACTGAGGTCCTACTAACGTGTTCTCAGTCATTACTCATCTTAAGAGAGTGCAATGCACTCTTAAAGATTTGTAAAGTGCTTGAGATTCTCTTATACAGGGTGTGAAAAATTGTAAGTGTGTGTGAGCTCATGTGTGTCTGCACATGCTTACTTCAGACGGTTTTAATTTAAGGACAGAGTCTTTTGCACACAAATAAACACAGCTATACATAGTTTCATGTCCTCTTGTATTAATCCATCTGGCCATACCTCAGCAAATTCATTCAGATAACAAAAGAGGAAAATAGAAGGACTAGTGAATCAAAATGGAACATAGAGGTTAACTTGGGGAAGCTGAAGGTGTATGGAGCTAGTCAAGAGAAAATATATTTTAAATGTCAGATTTTCTCCTGGTATCTACCTAGCACAACCCTTGATGCAGTTCCAGTCATGGCAGCGTCCATGGGCTCTGTACTATGTGATGTGGAAGTTTGCACATCCTAACAAGTAGTCCCCTGAGCAGCCACCTTCTAGCATCTTTGCCTTGTGTTCAGTACTATCACCACAGCAGCAGTTATGCTCATGATTATGTGGCATGCTGAGTAACAGCTCGATCTTGTCACATTTCTGTCATGCCTTGACATTGGCTTCAAATGCAGTGATCTTCTTCTATGTTAAATCGAAGTTATAAAACTGGGTCCTTCCCATGTGAATAAGCATGATGAAATAGAGGATGTTGATTGAAAAAACCAGGGGAATGTAAAGTTTCTTAAATATTGCTGGCATGGGAGTATAGCCCTATGGTTAAGGAGCACTGTTCCTATGCTTAAAACAAGCTCTTATCAAATGAGGCAAGATTTCATTGGGGTTTAATTATCATAATATTTAGTATGATAGAGTTTAGTAAAAGAGATAAATACAGTCAAATTGTTCAAATATTAACCAGCTGGTACACAGTCAGCCTTTTCATTGCTGCTTAAATAGCAAAATTGTGACTCCTTTTACTCACAGAAAGTCAGAGTAGCTCACAGAAATGGATATGGTCACTAAAACCAGCTTACTCACTGCTTGCCAAGGGAACTCATCCCAACCTTTACGAGTTTTCAGTGCCTATGCTGTTGTTTTCAACAAGCTGTAGAAAAGGATTGAAGGGAAGATGTGTGCCTAAAAATTGAAAATAGACTTAAAACTCCACGAAAAGCAGCTGCTGAAGACCAGACCTGCCATCAGATGTCTGCAGATGTGAAAGCTGGCTCACCCTATTTTTCACCAAAAGCTTTTCTATTATGTGAAATAAATGCATAGATTCAAACAATATGGAGTTGAAAAGTGAGGGGTTTACCTTACTCAGAAGCTTAAAGAATTTCTTCTGTATCCATCCCCTTTCCTTTCCCCCAGATTTAATAAAGTCTCTGCCTCCTGAGCACAGTGAAATTCAACTTTGCTGATCATGACTTCAGCCCCTCAATCTTCAGCCCACTCAACGTGGCCCCTGCAGCTTCAGCAGCATGGTATCAGGGCTTCAGTGACACCTTCTTTAAAGCCATTTTCAATATGTGCTAATCGGTTAACCTCTTCTTTCTCCTCCTAGTGGCTGTTACTGTTGGAGATGTTAAAAGTAAGGACAATATTTTTAAGAGAAATGTGGTATTCTTGGTTTCATTTGCTGGTGCATGAAGGCTTTGGACTGTGGGAGTGTGACCTGCTTGATTTCCCGGCACACAAACCATCTGCCAAGACCTCAGCAGACTTTATCAGGAAGATGGCTCAGTCCTCCGCCTGTGCCTGACTAGTCCAAAGGGCTTTTCTCTAGTCCAGATCAGGATCTGCAATCATTTATAGAGCTGTTCAGGAAATTAAATTTCTTTTTCTCTGAGAAATACATACTTTTTTTATTTCAGCAAAATAATTTACAATAGAAGAACAGAAAATGCAGCCTACCAAGCTCTGCTGTTTCAATTACTGAAAACAAAACAAAAACTTCCAAAAAACCAAAACCATATTACATTTACTAGCAAACTCAAATACTGTTCCTGAGACTGAGTTTGTTTGTTTTAAAGTTCCTTTTTACTGAAAATTTTCAGTTAGGTTTTAATGAACACGGGTTTGGACTTGCAGCTGTTGAAGGCAACAGGAGATCTGGCACAGAATCAGTTCTGAAATGAACAAAATGTGGATTTCCCCAGATGATCTCTAATGTAGGAATACTCTACACAAAAATTACAGTAAAAAAAATTAGACAGGGCATAATGGAGAAAACAAAAAAACCCCAGTCATTAAATAGCAGGCAGATTTTCCCAGCAATAGCATCTGTAAATGAACAGAGATCCAGTTTAAACAAAGCTTGTTAGAAAGACCCTCTCTTCTTACATACCCTTTTTGGCTTCAAACAGTACAAATAAAGGTGAGATACCTGTTCCTTTCCACAGCACCCAGGACAAACAGTGCTGACCTTCCCCAGCATTTTCATGCATCAGTATTGACCTGTTCTGCAGAAACCACCAATCCTTGACTACTTCTGAATGAAAGAGAATATTAAAAGAGATTGCCTCCTGAGCCCAGTAAAGAGCTTGAAATCCTTCCAACTCTGTTAGCCTGTTAATCCTTAAATTATATATGTTTTTTTAATCTGGCCTAAGTGGGTGTCTCTGCTTTTAGTCACTGACAGACATGCCTTCATTTTGGTGGCTGCTATTCCGGAATTTCTTCAGCTGTACAGTGAATGATAAGCTACCTCTTTACACTCATCATATGGCCACAATGAAAAAGAAAAGACTGATTTTGAAAACCAGTACTTAGAAACAGTTTTGGGGCTGTGCAAAAAGACCTCCTGAAGCTTTAAACTTCAGATGGCAACAGTCCTTTGAGTCTTTTAGAGCATATAGGCCCTGGGGCATTTTTTAGGCTCAAACATAGTGCCTGGATTTTGCAAGCTTAGTGATCTACCTGTGGCTTGCAGGGCCAATACTGGGAGCCGGCAGGCATTCAGTCCATTGGAAAACTGAGCCAGTTATCTAAATCCGGCCTGCAGAAATCTAATCTTAGCCAGAAGTTTGCACCATTTGTCAGCACACAACTCTTCCTTCTGCCTTCAGAGGTTTTCCAGATTGCATGTATCACATTTCATTGGGGACTCCTCTTATTTTTTGAGTAGCCTTATGCTGTTTTTTTTTCGTTGGTTGTTTTTGTTTTTGGCCGGCTCTGTCAAGAGATTTCATAAGGTAACTTCATTAAACTTAAGGAAGTTACCACACTGACAGTTTGCAGTGTGTTGTGAAAGGTGTAGTGACTTGGAAAGTCTGACTCGTTGTCAAAATGAAATGTGCTAGTGCTGTGTGTAAAAACCCACTGGCCCCTCAGGGAAAACAATGAAAATATTCAGCGAGGACACAAGCCTGCCTTTGTATTGTGTGTTTTCTGTTTCTCCTCTTCTATCTTTTTACTATGGAGGCCTCTGATAGAAAATTAAAGCTTTAGGTTTTTTATTTCCTTGGTAAAGCGGAGCACAGAACTTGCAGCAACAGCAAATCAGCCAACCATGGGAGCGTAACTGCTAAAAGTAGTTAAGCTTCTCTTATTTGCAGGGAATCTGAGGTGTCTGGAATAGTCGCGTTGCACGAAAGTTTTCTTTGCGAAGTCCAAATGCTGGTCCATGCACTGACTCACATCAGGGCCTTAATGTGCTCCTAAGGATTCCCGAGATTCTAGAGCTTACGTGCTAGTGCAAGTTTCCCCAGGACCTAGGTCTACAAAAATGTTCACTATCAATCTACCCGTTTTAAGACATTTCTTGCATCACATGCTTAATCTACAATTATTTATATTGGTTCCTACATCCAAACATGTTGCACAGAAATGAAAATCACCTTTTATAAACCAGAGAAACTACCAAGGAAGAGAGGCAGTGGAATCAACTTGCCTATCTCATGTCCATCACCACCACTTTGGAACAGGAGTAGTTGTTGGTGTACTGTTAGCCCTTCCATCCTCCTGCAGCCAAGAGAAAAACCATTTTTCCTTAAGAGGCTGCCTTTTTCTGTAGGTGATTCCCTGAATCTGCACAATGCACAGGGTTTTGCATAAGCCTGAACTCCACCTGAGTGTATCTAAAAGGTATAAACATCACCAAGCTCCAGGAGTTCGTAAAGGAGGTGGTTATTCCCTTTCCCAGTTTCATTGTAGAATTGCCCATATGAAATCCATGTTGATCTTTGTAAGCTGTAGGAAGGGCCATACACAGTTCTTCAGAAGACAATATTCCACCTTGACTTGTACATTAAACCTTTAGGAACAAGCTGAGAAATCCCTCAGTCAAAGAAAGGAGGCAGTGCTGAATAAGCAGCAGCTTATTTCTGTCTTCGAATCACATTGTTATTTGTAAGAAGAAGACTGATTCATGCCTTCAAAGAGCAGGAAAATCCAGAACTCAGTGAAGCTAATGATAAAGCATACCTTTTTTAACGAAAACAGGGTTTCTCTTCTCTATTTCTACCTAAGTGTATGAGGTACATAGAAACGTCATACTGCATTTAGAGGCAAGAAAAACCTTTCTCAATGCAGTAGCTGATCAGGTTGTACCCTGGTGAACAGGGTGTTACTCACTTGACTTTTCTTTCTAAACACTGGCTTTTTTTTCCCTGACCTATATTAGAAAATACACCATTTGTTTGTGTCCAGTCTCAGCTGCTCTCGTGGCAGCTCTTTGGAGGTGGGGATGGTGCTGATTGCACACTGGGTGAACTAGCGGTTCTTGCATTTTAGCTCACATGTGCCTCTGATGGATGATCCACCATTAAACAAGGAGTCCATGCTGAATCCTGAAAGAAAGATTAACAAGTAAAAGTTCAAGATGACTGTGTCTGGCAACGCTTTCCCTGCCATGCCATTAACTGACAAATAGCAGCACAAAATCTTCAGCGATAAGGCAGTGTGTTTTATGAAGCAGGAAGCATAAATTACACAAACATAACAGTGGACCTTTAAAAGCCAGTATTGTGAAAGACATGGGCTGTCTTCAAAACACATTCTCCTTTGAATTTTTCCTCATCTCTTCGATTTGTACTCATTGTTTTTAAGAAAAACAAAGAAACCTTACTAATAAAATTGCATCAGATGATGTTAAAACCAGCCAGAGGTCAAAGTCAAATAAGTCTGTTGGAAATGCATTTGTTCTTTTTTTTTTTTTTTAATTAAGAACCCAGTTATCCTCTATTGATAAAGAGCCTAATGCTACATGCATCTGGGAGCAGTCAGTAGCTTTCTTTCTATTGCACCTCCAGTGCTGCTCTGACTTTAAATGCAGCAGGTGCATAGGTCTGCATGGTATCCTCCCTTTATGCCAAAGGGAATCATAAAGGAAATTTAGGTGGGGGTGGATAATACAGCTATTTGTCAAGTGCTGCTATTCCACTAGAGGCCATTGTGACACAGAGGAAAGGGTGCCTGGCAGAGCATTGCACTCCAGTGCTCTTCAGCCGTCTGCTTTGTTCAGCTCAAATTGATAAGTCAAGGAGTTAATTTAGTAGCTCTTCAAGGCGCGGTGGAGTGGAGGAGTGATTACTCTGGATGTTGTGAAATTTCCCATGTACTATGGAGGAAATTCTGCTGTGCAGGAGCATTGATTTGTGTGTGTAGTTCATGTTTCAGCAATATTGAGTGTATCTTACTGTGGCATTTTGGACAGGACCTTCAGTAATGGACGACTATTTGGAATCTAGAAATCACCCTAACAATTTCTTTTTCTTCTTTACAGTGTTTTAGAAAGTGGTTGCCTAAGGATTGTTGAGGAAATACTGTGATGGCAAGTAGAAGTTAACTAGTTTACACTCTCTTACTCATCTGAGAAAATGGGTGAAGGAATTGGGGGAAGGAGAAATGTATTTCTCTTGGGGTGGACGATGAGCTGTAAGAAAACTTAAATTTGCTAGTGATGCAAAGAGAACCCTAGTAACTGAGGATGGGGAAAAAAGGAGTCAAGTCAGGGCAAATACAGCTATCAGGAGGATGAGACAATAGTGAGAAAGAAAGAAATAGAGATATCCAAGGGGCAAGGCTTCTGGCCATATGAGTTGGTACATCTGAAGGCAGACAAGTGATCATCTCTAATAAATCCTAGGTCAGCTGTCAGAAGAAAGACCTGGTGTATTTTAGTTGTCATTTCCATTTATCCTCTAGCTACCTGAAGATATAGCAACAGCATTTGATGAAATGTTTTAAGGCAGTCAACCAAGTCCAGCCTTCCACTGAAGAGAAGAAGTTCCAGACTGGGTAATTAACATCAGTGAGATGATTCTTCATCTCTTTTCTGCTATGTACTACACACTATACAATACACACAGGACTTTAAAAAAAAAAAAATTTATATGAAGACACTATTTCAGAAATCAGTATAGGAACATTTCACATCTGCATAAAAGAAAGATATCAGAAGGTCAGAGATAGTGCAGTTTCATGGCACACAGACTGTTTCTTGTGGTAGCAATATCGTAATCTTTCTTGTGCTGGGATTTAGGGAACAGTAAACCTGATGAGCCTTTCTCTGGTCTCCCTGAGACTGACAAAAATCAGGAACAATTCCACTGAAGTCAACAGACCTGACAAACACATAAATGGTTGTATGTGGGTGCAGGCTTAGGCTCCCTGTCTCAGGGAAAATATGAAGATTGTCTTTCTTTTATTTGGAGCACCTGGCAACACATACAGGTGTGGAAAATACTTCTTGGGAAAACAGGATAGCCACTTGCGTGTCTGAAGGGACTGATCCCACCTGTTTTTAAGGCAATGACTGCTCATTGTGTGAGGGTGTCGGGAAACTTGGTCAGAGAGTGGCTGTCAACATCAAGTTGAAAATTAAGGAAAGCAGGAAACGCTGCTTTATTGTTCAAAAAATCAAATCTTTTATTTATCAAACGTAAAGGTTACAGACACGTGTTTTCAGACAAGAATATTTCAAGGAGTATGAGAAACAGAGAGAGAGCGAGAGGAAAAAGGAATGCTTGCTAGATAGACAGGATATTTTAAAAATAGAAATACATTAATTTAATGAATAAAGCATTGAGTGTGCACTGTAGGCCCTGTGTTTTTAAAGATTTAGAAAGCTAATATAATATGAATCTAGCCATATAATCCTGTGTTCAAAAAAACCTGAAATAATAATAACAATGTAACCTCATCCTCCCTATTTCCTCATTTCCTTAGGGCCACAGTTTCAAAAGGACTTAAAAAACATAGCAACAACACATTCCAACACTTCCCCCTGATTATGGGAAAGCACCCTGCCCTCCAAGCCTAGGTAGGTGTTGACATGCTCAGTACCTCCAACCTTGTCCTCCACAAGCACTTAAAGGAATGGGTCACATGTGTGTATGGTAGGGGTCAGGTCTTTATTTCAGCTTTTGGGCCTGGCCCAGCAAGCATTTAAAATTAGTCTTGGGCTTTGTTATCTGAAGAAGTTTCATGTGTTTTCACTGAAATGCTATGTGGTACTTAGCACTACTACCAATAAGGTTTGGGGTAATTGAGCTGCTCCGCAAGCTTGGATATTAATCTGCATACAAAAAAGAGTGCATTTCCTTTTAGACTAAAAGGAACTCCCCTCAGCTTGGTTCTTTAAATGACCTGTGAGCCCATCATCCTGTGATAACACCACACTGCCTTCCCCAGGCAGATTCCTCTATCTACACGGCAGACTTGGACTCTTTCTGGGATTATGGATGACCTCAGGGATCCATCAGCATGGAGCTTGCTGGAAGATGGATGGCCCAAAGAAAAGTGAGGGAAGAGTCAGACTTTGTTGGAAGTGTTTAGCAACTTCTCTTGGGAAAGCTAGAAAAGCCTGAATAACTGACAGGAACAGGAGCAGGCATGGTCAGACCTCCAGTGCAAACTGACTAAATTTGAAGAGTCCTGTGGACCTCAGTAAACCACAAAGAAAATGCTGTCTTTAAGTAATGATCATGAGCATTCTCTACTTGTGCTGGGTATTTCATTCAAGATTCTTGGACAAATTTATGGCTATTTATGTTTTTTTTCGTGGGCTTGAGTAAACTGAAGCATTAGGAAGCATTTGGCAGCTGATGATGTGCAAATCTGGATCTATAATCCAGCAATCTTGATCACTAGATAGCTGCTTCACAGTGCATCCAGAGGAGAAAAAAAATATCTTTTTTTAAGCAATATAAGCTAAAATATGTTTACTGTTTTGGTGTTTTACTTTATTTCAAGATATATGCATTGTTTTCTCTTCTCTTTGAATCTTCTAGAGCAGAATCAACTCTATTCCAGTGTTATCATGCCCTTGGGTAGCTTCTGGAAACTAATTTAATTGGATCCATTCCTTGATTTTCCAAATCAGGAGATGTAAATTTATTCTGAACTGTTGTTGCATTGACTAATTTTGGCTAAGGTAAACCCTCTGAGGGATTTGGTTGTGTTTATGATTTGGCAATAAATATTCAAAATACTCCTGTCAAAACAGCCTCTCTCCCCAGCTAGGACAAAGCCACACCATCACTACCACCACATTTTGGTGACTTCAGCAGCACATGTTATGACAGAAATGTTTCAGCCTTGAGAGCAGCTACTTCCCTATTTTTTTTTAATTGTCTCTTCGTGCCAAGAATATTTGCTTTTCTTCTTCTTCTTTTATACACATGAAACAAAGTTCTCCATTACATTGTGCTTCTAATCTGCATTTTCCAGTGCCTGGAAAAGACTTCTTCTCAGCCCACGCTGTAGCTCTCTGGAGTAAAGCTTTTTGTACGCAGTGAGGACTGCATCATGCTTCAGCCATAACTGGAATGTGCACAGCTTTGTGAAGTTTCTCAGAATGACTCAAAGAGTGGAAGCAAATAAAAAACCACAGAGATATTTGTATCTTAAATGTGCTTCAAGTAACTGCATTATTACCACAGCACCTCCGAGGCTTCCCATTTTTGCAGATTGCACATTGTCACCACTTCCTAAATAGCTGTGTTTATTTATTGAAACTCAAGAGTTTTATATAACACCTCATGCAAAAAACACTTCTCCATATCCAAGTCATTTAGGCCAACATCTCCAAATTTTGGTGCCTATAGCAACCCACCGTAATCCTTATTTAGACATCCATTGCAAGTAGTTTCATTTTTAAAGGGAACCAGCTGAAGCATTTGCGAAAAACATACTTCTAATTTCTTTGATTGCCTGGCTTTGTATTAGGACCCAGCTCACCAGCCAGTTAAAACACCAAGTGATATGAGAGTCTCAGGTTATGGCAGGGACTGCAATCAGAACACTCATGTAATCACGAATTAAGCATAAGCTTGAGTGAGGTGCTGGATTTGAGGTTTTGTTGCCTACAGCCAGCACACATGGAACTGAGGTGAGAGTGCTGTAGGAATGCAAGTTATGTGCCCACGTCTTACTGAAGGGGAAGTTAGGGGCATAATTCCCATCAACTTCTTCCAGGTTCGCAGCACTGGCACTTAGATTTGGAAATGTTATTGTGGACATTGTCGAGTGCTCAATCATTAAATCCAAGAGCCACTGAAGGGAAATATTTCAAGAGAAGCTAGAAGCTAGCTGGAAACTTGCAGTGAGAAATACCAGAGATCTCTTCCCTTACAAAAGGAGAAAGTGTGATTTTTTTTATTTATTTTTTTTTTGGTCTGTAAGAGACCCCACACTTGCTCCCATCATCTTGAGTGCAATGTAACTGGTGTTGGAGGCTGTAAGGCAAACACACAGTGGGCTGTGTCCAGTGGAGCCACGACAGCAGCTGAACATCTGCCTCAGTTGGCTAGCGGCTGCTGTATTGGAGAACCACAACTCTCCTGGTATGAACAATGAACAGCAATGAGTTGGGGAAGTGGCACATTTTATTTTTTAATTTTGCAGGTTTAAGCTCCTACCAAGGCTACAGTACCAGCCAAAACCACAGAATTTCAAAATGTGTCTTAACAGCAAACCGAAAAATCAATATGCCTTCCTCATTTTCCCGGTGCATGAAAACCCATTTAGTCAATAGGTGTCTTTCTGTCCGTCTCAGTGAGCACTGTATAAAATCTTGATGGGTAAAAATAAACAGAGAGAAAATGAGGAATATACTCGAGTGCAGAAGGCACCTCTCCAGTAGGAACTCCTCTGGGAAGGAAGCAAATGGGTTTCATGCCATGTGAATAGATAAAGCACCACAGTCTTGCATATAAGACTTCACCAGAAACATATGTTAAGGACTACTTACTAAGTTCATTTCTGCATGGTAGATTAAGTAAGTAAATGCTGAACTGTAAATCTTTGTCAGTTTACAAAAGGGCACAACAGTAGATAAAAGCATCGCAAATTGTGAGATGGACTGACAGCACTGTAGAAATGTTGGTTGGTAATTATACTTAGCTGGCCAAGAGCCTAAAAGCCCTTCTACAACAAAACTGTGTTCAAGGAAACATTTGCAGATTGAAGGGAAACTGTGAGTAAACCATTTACGCAATTTTATTCAGCTACCTATAGTTGTGGTTTGTAATGAAACTAGGAGGCTGGATTTGATCTCTGTATGACTGCAGCTCCATGGAATTGTCTAGTAAGTTAATAATTTGCCTGAAAATTAATGACAATGTTTAGACTATTAATTGTTTGCATGGATTAATATTAATTCATATATACACACTTTCACTTTTCACACATACAGCAGTGGAAGTTTTGAAGACAAAACCAAAATTACAGTGTCTTGAGTCAGACTGTTTCCACCACTGTGTTACTGAAATTTCTAATCATCATCTCATGACAATAGTTTCAAGGGATTTATGAAAAAGTAGCAAAGAATACACTTCTCTGTAATTTACTATTTCCTGTAATTCATCATACCATTTTTTCCCCGAATTGCTTTGACTTTTTTTCAGGAGTATCATATATCACAGTCCTACTAAAGTGACTTTTTTTTCGGCTGATATTCTTCTGCCTTTGTGCACTGTTTATTACTTTCATTGCAAAGACAATTATAAAACTGAAAGGTAAAGTAAGAGACAACCTGGTAGGGCAGGATAGTTAAACAAAAGACTCCCTCTGTAGGGTTTTATTTGGTTTACCAAAAAATCCCAAAGATTTAGTAATGAACTTTTGGTGTCATTGACCTAGTAAGTGAAATTCTATGATCTGGGCTACACAGAAAGTCAGACTAGAGAGTCTGCTCGTCCATTCTGTTTTTATGATACTTGAGTCTACTTCAGTTCTATTGAAACCACTGGCAGATGTTAAGCTCAGCAACACCAAGTACAATTGGAATGGATACACCTTCAAAAAAGCATAAGTAATGACATTAAAGCAGAGACAACTAAAGATGACAATATTAAGAAGGAAATGCAAGCTAACACATAATATGAAGGCTGGCTAAGGTAGGAGTCTGCATCAACTGCTTCACCTTCACATCTAACGAGTACCACAAGCTCACACGTTTTGAGTGATTTGTTGGCAAAGCTAGAAGATAATAAATAAGATGATATTTGCAGGGGGAGGAGGTGTTGTTACACATAAATAAAAAGCAAATCACAATTTTATGAGGACAGGAATTACCATCTGCAGAGGACAATCTGAACATACTAAACGCATAAACCCAGTGTGGCAAAGTTTTTGGATGCCCATGCATGGGCAACGTTAGTACCACTGTGACTAAGCCACCTGAACACATAGAACAGGAAATACAGATTAGGGTGCAATGCTTATGACATGCCCTTTTCAAATCTGTCCTTTCATGATGTACTTATGCATACTTGGAATCACTTTTCAGCATTCCCATCAGTTATTTGGGGAATCATGCACTCTCAGTAATCTTCTTATTGTGGCAGAAGATGATAAAATAATTAGCAAGCTAGCTGCGAGTTGGAAGTTTTGCATTCAGTTTCCAACACTGACACAATCTTACTGTATGACCCTGGCTAAGTCACGCAATCTTTCTGTCACCCAGTTCCTCATCTGTGCTCTGAGTATGTGAAAAAATGAAGCATTTTTATTTATGTCTCTGAAAAAGCAACTTTAATGTTTCACCTGCCAAGTTCATCCTGATCCACAGCACACCTATTAATGACTTTCTGTGAATTGCACAGTGAAAGTCAGTCTGAGTAACCAGAACTCACCCACCCAAAGATTTTTAGCAACTTGAGTATATCGACAAGGAATCAACATAGTTCTGAACTCCCACTCCATGAGTTCATGTTTCCCTGATAGGTGATAGTAACTTTCTGAGTTTTACCAGTTGTATTCCAGGGTTTACAGAAAGAAATTTAATTGAAGCAGTTCTAGGAAATGGGAAGTGTTGTCAGGCATGTAGTACTTACACAGCTAGTGAGAGATAAGCACTTTGCTGGGTTAGAATGTATTGTTGTAGAAATTGCAGCAGAAGTCCTCACGCAGCTTTACAGCTCCTGACAAGTGTATTTACAAAACATGCTGGAGTTATGCTGTACAAGGTCTTCTCTTTGCCCATATTAAAATGCAGAGAATAAAACAAACAGCTGGATGAGCAATTCAAACCTTCCTTGGAGTCACACCTTTCTACCAATCCTTCTGAGGAACAGCTGGAATAGAAATAAAAATACATAAAAGCCCTGAACTGAAGATCCCGCTTGCAGGTATTAGCATGATTTCTGAGAAAGGGAGACTTTCCTACTTTGTCAGCACACTTTTCCTTTTACACATTGTCTTAACACCTCAGCAATAGCAGACACATGGACCATCACTTCAGATTTGATGAAAACCATGAAATAGGAATCAACAGCACACCACTGCATTTCGAGGACTGCTGAAACCTTTTTACTGTATTAAAAGGCAAGAACTGGTTTTTCTCTATTTCTCATCACTTCATAGCTATCCAGGCTTCTCTTGTTTGAAACTGGCTTTTTTCCAGGACTAGGTGACCAGTGTGCAGTGAGCACTTTTCTTTTTTGTTTAATTCATGGAATTGCTGAAGGGTGACCACAGTTTCCTCATAATTACTGTATGTTTTGTTTATTCTCTGAATTGAATGGAAATGTCCAAAATATGTCCTGTGGTGCTGAGCTGTGCCTACTCACGGATGTCACATGGAGGAAGTGAGGGGCTGATCCTGCAAGGCAAAGTCACTGGGACTTGAGGGTATATTGGAGATTTTTTTCCTTCACTGACATGACTTTCCACGGTTATAGGATGACTAGTTCTGTGGCATTAATCTGTTTTTGCTTAGTCTTTATCTTCACCCCAAGACCTAAGCCTCCTGATATACAGAGCCATCTCAGAAGACCAATGATATTTACCTTAAATGTTTAAATAAGTTTAACATCTGAATCTGTATTTATTTTCAACATATGTTAAAAAAGGCCTTAAAAATTAACCTACAATTATATAATTGTCCTTATCTCTTTTTCAGAATGAATTATCAATAACTTCTCCTTGATAACCAGAGTCTGAATTTCTAAAGCACTCATTTCATATGCACCCTAGAACCATTCTTTTAGGATTGTCCTCCTTTTATCCAGAGATGCCCACAACAGTTGTTTTCCTCTTGCTTTTAAGTTTTCCTATCCATAAAGGAGTCTTGTCCGCCTCTTGGTTCAATGGACTGTGTTTGCAGTGCATCTTTGAATCCAAGTGTCTCCATTCTACGTCTAGCCAAAACTCTGTGAGAGGCTCTAGCACAGATGAAGTACTGAGAACAATGTATCAGAAGGGCATGTCATAGCTAGGGAGACAAATTTGATTTATTTCACTGGAAGATAATTGTCTGCACCCCTAAATGGCCTGTGAAGAGTCACGGAAGAGGCATCTTGCTAACTTGTGAAGGGCAATTGATATTCTGTCAGCATGTGGGAGCTTCAAAATAAAAATACCAGACATATGCTTTTTCCATGTCCTTGAACTTCAAGGGGTAAATACATTCATTTCCTTTCATTTTGCATCCATCTGATTGCTTTTAAGCAGAGTTAGGATTAAATCTTTCCAACATGGATACCTATGGCAAACCTCCCTCTGACTTCCATGAGATGGGGATTTGGCTCATAAGCATTAGTGTCTGGGGAAGATGCACTGAAATAAATGGTGATTGTCAAAGCACATTGGAATTTAGAGCACATTTGTTGCAAAGATAGAAGCTCGCTGGGGTATCTGACTCTGTCAGAGTCAATTTTTATTTTCCCTGCTGCACATATGCACATATTCGAACCTTGTCATGCTGCAAAGGGAAATACTTCATTAGATTTCATTAGGATTTCTTCAGAATTGTTTCTAAGCTACAGTCAAGAAAGATATTTTAAAGATTTTTTTGTTTAATAAATGAAAAACTGGAATGCCCTCGTCTATCAGGAAATTGAAGGAAGTACATTTATCCCTGGTAAAGATGAAGTTCTACTTTATGGGGTGCAGAAAGTCTGAGATGTGTATTCTTTTTCAAATAGTTGGAAGATTTATAGTCGTAAATGTTTTTTTTTTCAGTGTCTTGGTCATATTAGCTGCAACAAAGCAAATGTTACAAATAAATACAAGAGTAAACTGAGAGCATTTCTACATTCTGTATTTTCAATTATGATTTTAACAGAAATGAATCACTTGTCCTTTTTTCATTTGGAAACAGTTTTACTTCCCTTTTCCCCTCTGGACATATAATTTTGATTTATAAACACAGCAATCTGGAGCAAAGGGAAGTTTTAAGCACTGTATGTACTCCTGCTGAGGCCTAGAATTATTTTGCTTAGGATTTTTATCTTCCTTTTTTTACATTTTCAGATGCATTTTAGCTTTCTACTTTAGAGATTAAAAACATGGTTGCAGATGACATTGTTTGCCCATTTGAAATTCACACAGGCCTAAGGTTTCATTTTGCACACAAGGCCTCATTTTATAAACACGGTGAAGGGTTCTTCCAGTTAAAATGTGCTTTTAACTGGGATAAACCTGTCTCCCCATGTTAAGACTTATAAATCTTCTCCACAGTGCTATTTACAACCCAGCTACTGCATGCTTACTTTATTGACTCTGAATGAATAAATCAGTTTTCCACATCACCCCATTCTCTTTGCTGATGTTTTGATTTGGTGTCTATCCAAAAGTCTCTGATCATAGACACATGATTATAAAACCATCTCTCGCACTGAAAACTATTTAAGGAACAAGCGATGGAATTAACTTCTTTTAGATATTGTTTTACACTGCACATTTGAACTTGGGGATATACATTTTTCACAGGGCTCAGTTCAGGTGGGCAGAAGAACACTCTGATAAGGCTGCAGAAGCCAAAACCTTAAAAGAAGAGTTTTTTCATCATTCAGTACTTGGCTTGAGTTTTCACGACACACAATCTGTGTCTTTAACTCAACTGGGGCTCTTTGAGTGAATGCTGTGTCTCTACCCTTTCAAGATTTTTAAAACCTTTAAAGGAGTTTCATAGGTTTGTTTTGATAAAATTGGGATTTTTTTTTTTTTCTGCTATACCGCTCAGGGGGAATTTTGCTGAACTATGAGAGAGAAAAGGATTTGCCATTAGAGATTTACAGTAAGGGGGGGGGGGGGGTCCATTCCCTGAGAATTTAGGAAAACT
>JAWMRA010000113.1:18423376-18439869 GCA_035584735.1 Pseudotriccus pelzelni
CCCCCCCCCCCCCCCCCGCCCCCCCCCCCCCCCCCCAGTCCCTGAGCATTTAGGAAATCTAGAGAAGTATTTTCATTCTCAACTTATGCTTGGAATTTTAAAACACCTTGTATAAAAGCTGTGGGAGATCCCTAGAAAAACATTTTGTGTACTAAGATCAGAGACTGGCTTGTGTTTCAGCAATAGCATCTGTCATTATTTTCTCCTCATAACTTTAGAAAGAATGGAACTAACACAAGCATTTCTAGATTTCTACTAGAATCTACTCCTTTCCTTTTAATCCTGAATGGAATTAAAAACTAGAGGGAGCCTGCAGAGTGCAGGAAGCACCTAGTGATGGAAATAACACAAAAACCAGCGTTGCAAGGCATTTGATCCCACAGGAAAAGAGCCCCTGAGAGAGAAACATGAAGGAATTCAAAACCCATATGAAGCCTTTACTCATTTTCAAAGACAAAATCCAAATCTTAGCCTACAGATCATTCAGAGGTGAAAAGCCACTACAGTGCTACACTTGACAATTCCCCTTGTAGAATAGGTATAACGTGGTTGGTAAATTGAGCCTTTTATAGCATGTTGAAATCAGAAGAGGACAGGTGCCCCTTCTAGTTTGAAAGAATGGTAGACAGCTGAAGAGAATGTGGGATGTGCAGAGATCTGCAGGTGAGCTGACTTGGAAAATCTTATTTTCATTAATCTTGATCTTGCAGGGATCTATATGGTCTATTCCAAGTAACATGTCTTTTTGTTTGTGGTCAGCTAAGGCCTGTGCATCTAAAAAGGTTGCATTTCACTTCCTGAAACCAAATTCCTATATTGTATTATCTGGAATAGAGAAGTACCTCTCTATATATATTCTTTATATATATATATATAATATATTCTTTGGAGAATATATTAATGTTCTTCCAAAGGAATCAGACTTTGTCATGCATTAGCAAGTGTGCCTGCCAATTATAGCTTAATTATATTAAGCCCTTCATAACATACTTGGAAAAGAAATCAGTGCCTGAATCACTCACTCTCTGAAAGCCGAGACAATATTTCAGTGTACATGGCTTGTTCACTTCTCAATGGCAGCACTTCAGGTGTCAGGGAATTGCACTGAATTCACCATTTAGTTTCAAGTAAAGAGTCACTTAAAAGTAAAACAGAACTGACTCAGGCTGGTGACGCTGCTGATCTTATGCTTTCTGTGAATGTGCTTCCCTGCTTTTCCTTTACTGGAATATCACACGGAAGAGAGATTCTGCTGGGATATTCTGCTGATCACCCCCTCAGTGGCACCCTCGTTAAGGTTATATCTTCCCTCTGTGGTTTGACTGATACCCATCTAACTCTAACCCTTTCCTGAATTGCCTCAGTTAGGAGCACACTTGCACTACAGTCTCACTATGTAATTTGGTGGTGGTTTAGTCAAGAGAGAAGTGAGGACAAATTCACTCATTTAAGATCTCATTTGTCCTTCCGTCTCCACTGGCTTTATAAAAGAATGACAAGGCGCTTTGAGAGGCAGCATAAATTAGATGAATCTGGGCCTCTGTTTTGTATTCAATATCTTCCTACAACAGCCATTAACAAATAGCACCAAGGCACCAATAATCACCTAAAAAGGCTAAAAACCAAGCCAGAGAAAGTCCAGCAACTGTCCACTGTAGACAAAAATAAGAACATTCAAATTTTGAGGTACGCTGTCTGAGTCTATTTCAGATGGGGAAAATTATTCTGCAACAAGAGAATAGATCATCAAAACCCCAAAGAGCAGTAACAGACAAGAGATTATTCTAAACACCTCCTAAAAATAAAGAATTTGAGTTTTTCTTGGAAAACACTGGCACCAGCATGTGTCCTGTCCCAGAGACAGGGAAATACAGTGCAGAAAGATAGTGAGTGTACGAAAAGAATGATTATACCACAAGTAAAACAACAGTTACAAGGAAAGCTGAAGACAAATGGTAAGAGGGCAACACCAACAGATGTTTACCCTTAAAGTCATAAATGAAAACAGAAATACTGATGCACAGGAGCCTTTCTGGAGAAATACATCTATATCAAAGAATGGAACACTAGTCAAAGAAAAGCAGCACAAAACACAAAGAAAAAGCAAAACAGCCTCTTTTTTCTTTTTTTTTTTTTTCACAAAGAGAATCAGAGCAAATTCCCAGGTAGCTGGTGATGAGGTGTTGTTTCAAGGGCAATGATCTAAATTCTTCCCACCAAAAAAAGATGGGAATGGACTCATAATGCTGCTGGGTTCTGGTGATGTCTAGATGAGTTGCTGCCCAAGGGAAAGGTAACTGGCACAAGATGTGGCCTGAGGTGTTTGTTGTGACTTGCTGTGCTCAGCAATGGCAATGAAAAAGGAGGATCACTGATTTTCATGGGCTGGGGCAGCGAGCAGGGGTGACACAGGGGCAGAAAGCTGGGCCCCCTCACCAGTACACTGCCAGAGCTCAGGAAGATAAAAGTGTCCCGGCTGAGCAAAACCAGCACTGCACCAGACCTTACTCGTGAGCATCGTCTGCCGGGGCATTGCTGGATGCCTCTTTGCTACATTTCGGGCCATGAGGTGCCCTTTGGAAGTCACAAGTTGTACATGAGGTGCCAGAGCAAAGACTGCTGAAGTGAATGTTATTCTGTGCCAGCAGGTGAGTGCACTGCTGGCAGCTGTGGGGTGAGCACATCCACAACCCTGACTTTCCACATGGACTTCTGCTCTTTGTTTTTCCCTTAGAACATGCACATTTGATCTCTGCTCAGGAAAAATGCAGTGAAAAGTGCTTTCTCAGACCAGCGCTCTTTCAAGACTGACGTTATCAGTTTGGAATATTCACAGGGCTATTGGGTGTCCGGAAGAGGGAATGGCTGGGATCTGAGTGTACTGTTCAAGCCTAAACCAAACACCTTCCCAGATTCAGCTCAGACTATCAGGAAAGGTAATTTAGCACCTGGGGAAGATAGGGTTTGGAGCCTGCTTTTGGCACGCCAGCCAGCCATCTCTGAATGGACCTACCAGATGAGAGATATTGTGTCACGAAAAAGTTCATGGAGGTGTTAAGTGCAAAAGCATTCCTGAACCAATGACAAAAAAAATAAACTAAAAAATCCCACTTTTGCCAGGAAATAATTGTTTTCTGTGTGTTTTTCAAAGTGATGTTTGTATAAATAGCCAGGAAAGAAGGATAACAGAAAAAAAAAGGTGCCACTGTGATTTTCACCATTCTGATAAACATGGTGCATATGCAGAAGAGCTTTGGAAACCATCTGCTTGTACAGTCAGTGTAGTTTATGCTTTGCTGGCCCATGAACATACCTGCTGAGTACAGGAGCTACCACAGCTTTATGCTATACAACCCGACTGATTGTCAATGGAAACAAGAGTACTTGCATGTGTCTTCACGTGTGTGTGTGTGTTTGGATCATTCAAAGAGGTGGTGGATACAATTTTAATGAACCTAAGGAGCCTGTGCCCCTCTTTCATAAATCAGTCCTTGCTGGAGATTCAATACAATGTCATGACAACACCATAAGAAGTTCTCATTCCTCAGCCAAAACACTGTAGCTTGAGCTGAGATCTCATCCTTCTCATGTGGTGTAACTCTAACCTCAGGATAGCCCCCTCACAGTCGCAATGCACAGACAGCCTGTCAAGGGGTGAGTTGTAAATTGTTTTGCTGCTATAATTCAGCTCTGTATACTAGCACATGGGGAAAGTCCTGCCTTGGTTCTACCTGCATTTTTTTTGAGAGGATTCCTAAATTACTCAGATAACTTAAATGTTCTCTGGGTATCTGGGAAAAAAAAAAAAAAGGAATATAGAAAAGCTAAATGCTCATAGTTTGAATCAACAGGAGAGCTGACCATGAGCAGATTTGTGAAACATTATAGCACTCTTACTGTGGGTTTCCAGTTGTAGAACCAGGAATAAAACTGACCCAAGATACAGCCAAAGAATAAGTAAAGGGCTGGAAAATGAAATAATGTTAGCCAGCATTTTTTTATGAACATCAGTCTCCTTGGACACATCTGATTTCATCCTCTGGTGAGATTATAAACTTGCTTGATAAAAATGACTGCATAAATATAACAGACATTTTAAGGTTTTTGACTACTACTGCGTGACATTCAGATGTCAAAAATTACACAATATAAGGAGCATGTGATGTAGTGAATGGTGTAAGGAGACAACTAAACATCTGGACCCTAAAAGTTGTCATCATCACGAGGGCATGAGCAGGGAGGCTAGGTGTACTAAACTCCTCTTTTAAACAGTAAGAAGAAATGGCTGAGTGCAGAAATCTTTGTGTTTCAGGAAAGAAAAAAACTAGCCAAGTGTGTATACAGCCTATTAAATATCTGCAAACCGTATCGATCACCCAGCCTCAAACTTATTTGCCTACAATGGCAATTAAACTGTCCTTCGGATATTTCTAAATTAACCATTTTGGGGAGACATTGAAGAGACATTGGGATTCAGTTTCTCAGATTAAAAAAAAAAAAAAAAAAGGAAAAGACTTGTTAGTTTGAGGAATAAAAACATTAAAGAATGCAAATCAGTTTGCATTTGACTCTTGAGACTTTTCTTCCTTAAATATGAACTTCCTGAATTGAAAGGCCAATACCATTTAAAAAACCATTCCACAAGAATATGTCTTCCTTGCCTTCATAATACTGTTGCACTGATGCTCCCTAGTTTTCCTTTAATGTTTCACAGTAAGAAGACTTCTCAGTTTAATATACTTCTTTCATGAAACATGAAATAAATTTCTGTTTAACAGTTTTGCATAACCTGTGAATCATGAACTTTTTCCATTATTCTTACTGTTGCTTACAATGCAAACAAAATGAAGAGGCTTTTGGGGGGGGAGAGCAAGAGATATCCTGTGTTTTTATTTTAAAATAGTAAAAGATCTCTCCCACAGGAGAAGGTAAATCCTATCACCAGTATAAAAATTCTGAGAATAATATGAGTATAAAATAAAGTGAAAGAGAGCTGAGTATTTCCAGCAGACATAGTGTGGTGAACCAAAGACAGTAATTTCAAAAAATAAAACCCGTTTTTCCTGAAAAAGTTGTTTATTTTTTCTGAAACTATTTTTATTCATCATTTCTGTAACAGAAACACTGATTTTGTAATCTATTATGCTAATATCGTATAGATGACATGTAATTCATAGGTTAATATTGTTCCTTGATGTTGTTCATTTCAGTGCATTTTTAACCAGATTTTATTTCAAGTTAAATCCAGGAAATCTGTGGAAAGAAGGTGAAAATAATTACAGATAACTGAAAAAGCAGGAGTATAAAAATCTTGCTTTGTAGCCTAAATTTTAGGCAGAGTGCAAATTTTATGGATATTTTTAGGGAGAGGACCAAACAAGTCCTGGTTGTTATATAATGTGGCACAGGGTTTGTTCTAATCCGGTGACCAGGGAGGTTTTACTTGGCCACTAGAAGTGGCTGGCTGGTTGGCCCAGTACTGAGCAGCAGTCCAAGGTGCTAGTGGGGTGATTATCCAGTTGACTGATACAGGGACCTGGGGGTATAATAACAAGGTATTTTTAAATTCCAGTTTGTATTCCCAAGGAAAAAAGAGGGCACTGAAATGAACCCTTTCTCCTTCTCTGTCCTGCTTTACAACATGGACATTCCCTGGTGCTGCGCTGAGCCCTATCAGGCAATACCTCAAAAGAGAATTGAGCAAACCCACTTGGTTCAGCAGTGTAACCTCATATTCCCTGCCTGATGGCTGCAGCACACATGTAGCACCCTCACTCTAGTTAGCACTCAATATTAGAGCCAAATCTTCCTCTGTGTAACTGCTGCTGGAGTTTTAAAGTGTTTCTGCTTTCCCTCTCACATCCCTATGAGCTAACCACATACTCTTGCTACTGCTGTCCTGTAACTGCCTTGAAAAAGAAAACAAAATAGGAAAAAGAAAAAAAAAGGATCAGAAATCCCCTAACTAATTTTATCAGCTAGGGAGCTGGCAAGCAGAAGTGTATGTGTTGTAGAACCGAAACAGGTGTGGTTTAAGTATTTTCCACATTTGGTCTTGGCAAAAACATGAACAGCGGGTTCAATTTCTCCACACTGATAATGGGGTCTTGGAATCTGTTATCTGAAATAAAAATTCTTGGCAGAACTGCTCACTTACTGGGCAAATAAAACTGAAAATTATGATTTTTATTTTTTTTTCATTAGGAAATTTTTTTAACCATATAAATTTGTGTGTGAATTTTACCAAAGGATTTTTTTGTTCGGTGTGCTTTATATGTGAAAGCATCCCTGTCCCTCAAACAGCCAGCTGGATCCCATGGTTCCATCTCATACAAGAGCCCCACTGACAGGTTTGCATCTCTGTGTGTCTGTGTGTGTGTGTGTGTGTGACTCTGTCCTTGCACACCTGCCCCTAACACGCATGACTCAATCAGGTTTGGTGCACTTGCACAATAAAAATAATATATTGTTGCCAGCATCTCTTTGCAAATGTAAGAAGAGTAAGATGTAAGGTGCTTCTAATTTTGGGAGACAATGCAGCTGGCAGAGCCCAAGATCTAACACACAAAGTGAATGGATGGCTCATTTGGTGTTACAGGTGGCAAATTCTGCCTCTCCCTGAGTATCCATTCCCTCTGCTCTGGCTCTAATCTATCTGCCTCTTAATTTGCCTCCCTCAAGCCTCCTAATCCTAGGGAGACACAAAATCACTGTCAAGAAAATTCTGCAATGCCTATGCCACCTGTGGATGGTGTAGATGATGTCCTATATAGTGTGCTGATGGTATCCCACACATTTCTGCTCAGTGAAGAGCACAATTTACTCCCTGTCTCAAACTCCTTCGAAGAGCCTCTCAATACTCATTGCTTCCACAATGCAGAGAGTGATTTGGCCAGCTAATAACAGATTGATGATGCCCACAAGCCTGCCTGTAGCAGTGAAGTGAAGGAAACATGCAGCCAGCTCTCAATGTGGGGATTAGACATGCCCTTACACGCCCTTGCTATTTGGCCCCTAGATCAGCCTGACTCTTGTGCTCCCACACTCGCAGTTACAACAAATTTCAGCATCTTTGTTGAAGTTGCTCTCAGGGTATGTAGGAGGCACAGGCTTGTGTTTTACCCAGGTGAGGAAGGCCCTCAGTCAGAGGTCCCCTACAGTTTGTTTGAGTGTTCCACACACCAGACCACTGGCTATAGGAACAGGACACTTGCTTTGACTGTTTTAGAACTAAAAAATGGTACGTTTCTCTTGCAAAAGTCAAGGTTTGTGGCTGAGTCTCAGACACTGTCTCAAATGGACAGACAGCCCCTGTGCCATGCCAAGTGGCAAGGTTTCTCCTGCACGGTCCGTGATCTGTGTGTGGCCTTTCATCAAAGCTGGGGGTTTAGAGCTTGCAGAAACCAGTCAAAGCAGCCGGATGCTCATAGATTTACAGGTACTCAAGAAACATGGTTCTTCAGACCTAAACTATGTTTCAGTGGTTTCTTCCTGTTAGATTTTTCTGTAAGGAGAAATAATACAACAGTAGTAAATTATCTTTGGGGTTTGGGGTTTAGGGTTTTTTTCCTATTTCGCTAGTCATTCTTTGGTAAATAGGACGATATAGTTTAAATAGTCAAATTGAAGTTTATGCTCAGTGTTATGTTTATCCCAACCTGAAGTCTGAATATTTGAGGCATGGATTTTGTACCATAATATCATGACTCTAAGTGTTCTATAAACATTACTTTTCCATCCTATTTGAGATCAAACTTCTCAGCTCTTTTCTGAAGTTCTTGAAATCCTCACATTACAGCTCTCGTTTTCAGCGGTATCATTCATTGTTAACTCAGTTACTTTCAGGTCTTCATTATCTTATCATCTTTTGCACAGTTTCATTAATTTATTACTCTTTAGTTTTGCCTTTGGTTTTGTCTGAATTTCAGTGTGCTTGCTTAGGTTACATGTTCTAGTGGCAGTATTCTCCTCTCCGGCTGAATTCACCTCTGTCAGCACAATTCCTGTCAATCAGCTACACCCAAACTCAGCTTCTTGGTAGCAAGTCCCATAGGAGAAGCCAATTGCAATTCTCAATGAAAAGCGAGACCACTTTCATTTCTGCACGTCCAGGCTTCAGGAACCTTTTTCATTCACTGGCCAAAAAGAACACACTGGAAAGCCCACTATCCATAGATGGCCAAAGGATACGGGCCTATTCAAAGGCAGTGCTCAGGAAGGGTGGGGTAATGCCAAAGGCCTAACGTAGCGCTTTGCAGGGATGAAATCCCAGCAGTTTTTGCCAGCTGTAGCAGGACTCCGCTGTGTGGGCGCCAAGCCGCGAGGCCACACACAGGCTCCGTGGCTCAGCACCCACACAGCCAGCGTCTTCCTAAAAAAAAGTGAAGATAAAAACATGCTGAATCAGATTCTCAGAGCCTAACTGAAAAACATGCACATAAACTATAATTTTTTATTATAGAAACTTTGGTTAGGAGGAGAGATATTGTAGAAAAGCTGGAGAAGAGGAGAAATATTCCTAGTGTTAGAAGCAAGCTAGAGTTCATGGCATTTGACCACAATAGTTTTTTTGGCTACTATGGTTCTGTGACTGATTTAAGAGGGTTTAAGGTTAATAAACCATACTTGCATATTATTATCTGTACAGTTCTTGCACTCTTGCTAGCAGTGGCATTTATTCACAGATTTATGATGATCACCATAGTAATACAGAGATTATGTGTTTTTTAGGAACATTTGCTCATGGAGGGAAAAAATGAGACAGGAGAAGAGAGAGAGGGTTGATCTAATGTGCAGTGCTGCTACATCCAGGCCATAAAAGTCATTGGTCCATAACCTGGCCCCAAACCTAGAATGCAGGGAAAATAAAAAACAACCAAACCGCTAAATCTCCCCCTCACCTAACCTGCATAAACATAAATTCAAATGTATCAAAAAAGCATTGCTTGTCTCAACACAACTGATCAATGAATGGGTCACAAAAAGCACAGGCTAGAAGAAGAAAAAACAAAATTAAAATGTTATCCCTTGACAAAAGAGGTAGCCTTTCCCTTTAATAGATTCCACAAACTGATTTTTTTTTAAGAGGAAAAAATAAGGATGTGTTTTTTTCTTTTTCTCTCAGTCTTTTCTTGCTTTAAGACTTTAAAATCATACTGTAAAAGCTGAAGGATATTAATCTGCCATAAAAAGCTTAACATGCAATGATATAAATGACAGGAAAATGATCTACAACAGTGTTAAACCACAGAATAATTATTAATTATTAAAGCCTCAGCTCCAAAATATTCTAAAGGAGTTTTCCTGCTTTCTGTTAGTTCAGGAAGAGAAAAAGTAAGAAAGAAAGAAAAGCCTATAGTCCGTTTCCAGTCTCTCATGCTTTCTGAGCTGAACTCTGCATACAAATCTATATTTGTAAGACACCCTCATCTACCAGTTAATCAAAGCCCTGGAAATTCAAGAAAACCTGTGTTTATGGAAATCTGGCATTTCTGTAAAGTTTTGAATGAGAGCTAAATAGAGCAGTTCATCTCATTGAAACTAATGGCTTCTGCCAAGTGGTTTTGCAGCGCTGGGTCTTCTGGCACAGTCAGCATTTAGGAATTCGTTTATGAGCTGGGTTAGTTGGAGACTCTGGAATTCAAATTTATGTCTAAGACTTAGTGGTTTATTCCTGATAGGTCTCTGTAAAGAAATTGTAATCAATTTACCAAACTTGGACTTGGTAATATGCAGAATAGAAAGCTGGCCTTTTTTTCATGATTTAGAGCTTGGGATTTTTTTTTTTTCCTTTCCCCAGTGAACAATTGCAAACTGTACACATGTATATTGTGTAACTGAAGGGGTCTTTCTAATCACCCATTCATACTTGCTTTTGAAAAAGCTTTGTTGCTGTGCTCTTGACTTCCTACAGGCCTGATCCTGCTCCTGCTGAATTTTCCTGTGGGGAAACAGAATCTTACTTCAAATGAAGTCAGAGCTGCACATAAAGAGCAGAGAAAAGTGTGGCTTGTCACAGGAGTTCCTTTTATTTCAATCAGTATTTGCATGAACATGCAGTCAGGCTCTACTCAGTACTTGTTTGATTTGCTTAAAAAATATATGTATCCAGGAGCTGGCCAGCATATTTGAATATTGGCTTTTTTTTCGAAGGCATAAAAACCTAGACATTTTTAGCAAGCAATGAAAAAGAATTGCTCTACACTTTCAATACAGCTATAAATTTACTCCTTTTTTCCCCTTTTAGAACTCCTTTGAAGAACTCATTGAATAAATTAACAACTTGGAAAGCTGCCTGTGGTTTTTGTTGGCTTTGGGTTTCAGGGAGTTGCTTGGTAAACAAAAGTCAATGGATTCAAACAGTAACAAAGTAATTTAAATGATTAATCAAGTGTTAAAACTAGCTTAACCTCTCCTGTTTTACAAACTCTATATCACCCTCACTAAACTAATAGAGGAATAAGACACCCATCTGGAAATCTCATCTGAAATATTAGATTGAGAATCAAAAATTCAGCCAAGCAGTGTGGTTTGTAGGGATATCCTGGCGGATAATAAATTGCATTAATCTTACTTAAATTTTCCATCTAAATCATGTCTTGAGACCATATTGCACTGAGGGGAATGTGCCTAGCTTTGAATGCATTGTGCTACTGAAAAGGTTATTAAAAGGGGAAAAAACAGATAATGACTTTTCTTGTTTTTCTTCTGACTACTTTTTCCAATATTGAGGAACCTGTGTTAAATATTCTGGCACTAATGAAGAAAGTCTGCTTTCTCCTGCCAGTGCTTATGTTTTCTAATAGAAGATAAGAAAATTCATATATTGAGAACACTTAAAGCAATTTTTTTTTCTGGCCAGAAATTATATATGTGGATAAAAATAACCCCAGAATTTTCCCAGCATCGTCAAAGCTAAGTATTTTCTTTGTCCTGCTCATTCAGAAGAATTTCACTCGTCCAGCTATACAGAGTATGGAAACAATATTGGAAAAGCTCCCACAGGTTTTTCATCAACTTGCAAATGTGAGAATCCAAAGGTTGTGAAGTTCTACCCATCTTTTCTGCTTCTGCCCCCCACCCACCACACCAGTGTCATTTCTATGTCTTAAATGAAATAAAAGATGTTACAATGAAAGGAAGTGTTGCTAAAAAGCACAACCCCTTGGAAACTGGGAGTGGTGCTGTCAGCCATGCTGGTGGGTGGGAAGCAGAGCTCTGCAGGCAGAAGCAGAGCTTTTACTCTACTTGGTGGGTTTGTCCTCAGGGCTGATGGTTCAGGAGACCCAGTGGGCTACCAGTTGGCACCAGAAAAATTGTAGATGTACTGTAGGTGTGGGACACAGTCAAGGTTGTGTTTCCATCTTGGGAGTCATGAGTGGAAACAGATATGGCAGAAGCCATAAGTCCACAGAAATCAGCAGGATGGGGCCTGACATGCTGGCCAGAAGAGGTGGGAGTGTGGCTGTTGCCAGAAGGATTCAGTTCTCACCTAACACATCAGGAACCACATAATTCAAGGCCGAGAGGAGGTTTATTTCCAAACACACAGTATTATGCAATCATAGAATCATAGAATCAGCCAGGTTGGAAAAGACCTCTGAGATCATCAAGTCCAACCTTTGATCCGCTACCACGGTTCTTACCAGACCATGGCACTCAGTGCCACATCCAGTCTCATCTTAAAAACCTCCAGGGACGGAGAATCCACCACCTCCCTGGGCAGCCCATTCCAATGCCTGATTACCCTGTCTGTAAAGAATTTTTTCATAATATCCAACCTAAACCTCCCCTGGCAGAGCTTATCCAACTTGCCTGTGTGATATGTTGCCTAAACATCCAAAAGCAAGAAAATGTGTTAGTTACCTCTCTGAGCATTTCTTCTTTGTAGCCACAGTTATTAAATGTGGATTCCTCTGAAGTATGAGTAATATGAGGGCTATATCTTTTCAGTATTTGTGGTGAGTTGACCTTGGCTGGCTGCCCACCAAGCAGCTCTCTCACTCCCCCTCCTCAATGGGATGGGGAGAAAATAAGATGAAAAACTCATGGGTCAAGATAAAGACAGTTTAACAAAGCAAAGGCTGCACGCAGAAGCAAAGGAAAAGAAGATTAATTTTCTGCTTTCCATCAGCAAGCAATGTCCAGCCACTTACTGGGAAGTAGGGCTTCACTATGCATAGTGCTTGCTTTGGAAGACAAGTGTCTTAATAATGAATGCTCCTCTCCTCCTTTTTTTTAGCTTAGTATTCTTCTTAGTATTGCTGAGCACAACATCATGTGTTATGGGATATCCCTTTGGTCAGTTTGGGTCAGCTGTCCTGGCTATGTTATAGAATTGTAGAATGGCTTGGGTTGGAAGGGACCTTAAAGATCATCTAGTTTCAACCCCCCTGCCGTAGGAAGGGACAGCTTTCACTAGACCAAGTTTCTCAGAGCTCCATCCAACCTGGGCTTGAACACTTCCAGGGATGGGGCACCCACGAGTTCTCTGGGCAGCCTGTTCCACTGCCTCACCACCCTCACAATTAAGAATTTCTTCCTAATATCCAATCTAAATCTACTCTCAGTTTAAAGCCATTACCCCTTGTCCTATTTCTAGTCTTCCTGATAAAGTGTCTTTCTTCATTATTCCTGTAGGCCCCCTTTAAGTACTGGAAGGCTGCTATAAGGTCTTCCCAGAGCCTTCTCTTCTCTAGGTTAAGCAATCCCAACTCTCAGGCTTTCCTCATAGGGGAGCTGCTCCAGCCCCTGATCATCTTTGTGGCCTCCTCAGGACCTGCTCCAGGGGGTGCATATCCTTTTTATGTTTGGTGCCCCAGAGCTGAACACAGTACTCTATGTGGAGTCTCATGAGAGCAGAGGGGGAGAATCACCTCCCTCGACCTGCTGGCCATGCTATTTTTGATGCAGCCTAGGATACAATTGGCTTTCTGGGCTGCAAGTGTGCCTTGCCTTTGTCTCTTTCAGATAGTTTGCAATTGCAGTAGCACCACAGCTTGGTTTTGAAGTTGAGAATATGCAGCTGAAGGACAAAAAAATGTCACTGTGATACACATATATCACTTCTGTGACAGTGGGAAATAAGCCTACTATGGCAGGTTATATACTTGGTTCCTTCTGTCCCATATTCTTCAGGCAATATGTGTTAAACATTAAGTACTTTATGTAAGCACTCTTGCATCAACATGGGTGGACTTTTTGAACAAGAGGGAGAAACTATGGAGCCTATCAGGTACTTGTTAATGGTAGTAACAACATACTGTCTACCAACACTAAGTACAAAAAATAAGATGTTGGCAGCCCCTTCTTTGAAGAACAAAGTGTAAGAGGTTTCAGTCCTTAACAGCTCCTCACTGCCTTGTAAATGGATTGTGCTAACATGTGAGTGAGCTGTGGGTTGGAAAGCCAGGATTTAATATGTTCATCATTGATTAATTTCTTCTTTGTCAACATTTAAATAAGCTTTTATTCTGAATCAATAATTGTAAATGTTTTGAGGGATTTTGGTTGGTTGGTTCTGGTTGGGTTCAACAAAGGCTTAATTGTAAATTTAAGTTCATTTCCATTCTGAAGAAAACATAAGTTTGAACCACTTTGACTTCCAGATTATAATTATTTATCACCAAAATATAAACTTGTTACTAAATATTAATCCCTTATCTTTATTTGCAAATAAACCATTTAGAAACCTCAGGTTTACCTTTTGTTTTGCTAATGTTCATCACATACAATATTCTTGGTTCAAGGTTGTTGTATGTAGCTTTTAACTGTGCTTGCAGAGAAGGGATAAGCTTTTTGGGGTTTTTCTGTATATTTGTTATTCTATTATAATGTGCTAGACTGCACATTAAATTCTCAACTAATGGCAGTCTCTTATTGAACATAGCCTAATAGTTAAATATACCTTGTTAAGTAGCAGAAAGTGTTCCTTTAAAGTTTTTGAATATAAATTATGATAACAAGTATTCAGCAATCCATATATTGATGTTTCTGTTTCAATCTTTTAAGATCAAAATAAGATTATAATATTTATATTATAGCTAGGAAGTGCTACTAATTAGCCATGGGAAAAATTACATCATCAGATTATTCTGAATCCTATGTCTCACTGTTTCTGTCAATGAGATACATGCCTTATATGCACAAGCAAAACAAAAAGCACATTGATCAGCTGAGGACATGAAAGCTTTGCTCAGAAGAAATATATTGGGAAAGTCAATTGATTATCTGGTGTAAAAACAGTCCAATCCACATTTGTGATAAGTAGCAGATGGTGATGAATTGGTTTATCCACTACTTGACTGACTTGAATGAGTTACCTTATCAATTCATCAACTCCAAAGAATATGAAATATAAAATGTGTATTAGAAATGTGATGTCATTCTGTTTCATTATCTGATTATGCAAGTGATGTCCCAATGTACAGCTGAATTAGGGCAGTGAAAAGTCTGCTAGAACTGTTCATAGGCTTTGTAGAAAAGCGAAAAACAAGTGTGTGATGGTGTTTTTGATTGTTTTGAGTTTTTGGAGGGGTGGATTTTTTTTTTTGTTTGGGGAGTTATTTTGTTTAAATGTGAGGGGCTTGATTAAAAGTAGATTTCATCAAGAGTTGCAGAAAAAGAGGAAGCTTGGAAGTTCCAGACAGTTATTTCAGAAGGGCACGTGCTAATTTTGGAATGGTCAGTGGTCTGACTGCTGCAGCTTACTGTCAGACCAGACTTTCAATTATGGTTGAATAGGCTGGTGCAGATCATCGCTTAGCAATTTTAAGATACCAATACCACCAAAAAAAGTGAATTAATAATTTTGTTGTATGTGATTGACTTATTATTTGAGCAGTAAGCTATCTGGGAAGGCATTTTTATACGTTTTGCATAAAATGTTACAGCCTTAAACTTGGAAGTTTCAAAGTGTCAAAAAAATACATCTGACAACATTTGGGACAAATGTAGTAAAACTAAGAATAAATACTAAAAATAGTAACAAAGTGGTTCAAGAGCAGACCTGATAGAGGTATGAGCCCAAGGCTTCAAAAAATTGTTGCCTAGGTGTGCTAGGTAGCTGGGGGAGCAGAGGGGCTTTTCCCCTATTTGGATGTTAAAAAGAAAACTCTGAGTATACTTTATTTACAGCATGCTTTATATGTCAACTTCAGTTTTCAGGAGTCTGTTAAACCATCTAAGAGATAATCTGTTCATATATTTGATGGCACAATTTTTGATCATTTTTATTAATATTCTTTTGCTGAAGCAAGGTGACGTGCTGAAAACAACCTTTTTTTATTCAATACGAGCACTGTTTTGCTGGAGATAACCTACTTAACAATGCTTTTTTCCTAAAGTGTTTATGCGTTGCCAGTTAAGCCGATTACAGAAAGGACATGCAACAGATGAGTGGTTTCAACTCAGTTCCCATATACCACTGAAGGGTATTGAGCCAGGATCTTTGCGTGTTCGAGCACGATATTCTATGGAGAAGATCATGCCAGAAGAAGAGTACAGTGAGTTTAAAGAGGTATTAAATTCGTCTCAGTTTTTCTGTCAAAATTCACTTCCTCTGTTGTTTGAGAGAAATTTCAGTAATGCTAACAGTAGTATTTGTAGTGACTGTTATGTTAGCGCAAGTTTCTGAACATTCTTCTGGTTTTCTTTCAGCTCATTCTCCAGAAAGAGATGCATGTAGTCTATGCCTTATCCCATGTTTGTGGACAGGATAGAACACTGTTGGCTGGCATTTTATTGAAGATTTTTCTTCATGAAAAGCTTGAGTCACTACTGTTACGAACACTAAATGACAGGGAAATAAGCATGGAAGGTACTGTACTAATTACACTAACATTAACTGAAACTCTGGGGAAGAAGGGCTCCCATGTCTTCATTTCTGTCTCCTCCCTTAATTACATCATACATCAAACTGTGAATGCAGCTTATTTTTTCCTCTGCTTTTTGTTGTCTCATTTTTCCAACTTTACACTTTATTTTTTTTCAGATGAAGCTACTACTTTGTTTCGTGCCACCACTTTAGCAAGCACACTTATGGAGCAATATATGAAAGCCACAGCAACACGTTTTGTTCACCATGCACTAAAAGACAGTATATTAAAGATAATGGAGAGCAAGCAGTCCTGTGAGGTGATAACTTGAACTATGCTTTTTTAAAAATTTGATTTGTTGAAATTATGATTGTCATGGGTTTGTCTAGGGACAATTTTTTACCACACCCCCCACAAATTGCTCTAAGGTGAGAGAAGACAAAGAGATCTGACTGGGGAGAAAATAATATTAGGATTTATTACTAGCAAAATAAAAATTAAACAACTACCTCTACAGCAACTCTAATTAAGCAAAAGCACTATATATTTACAGAAATACCCCTCCCCCCTTTGTATCAGTCCAGGAGGAGAAGCAAGTTTCTTTCCACTTTTAAAGCTCCAAGTCCTCCAAGCAACTCTGCAGCACCTTGCAAGTTCCTCTCTGTTATCTCTGGGACG
>JAWMRA010000113.1:18439969-18525030 GCA_035584735.1 Pseudotriccus pelzelni
CCACAGCCTTCCCCTCATCCACCAGGTGGGTCACCTGATCATAAAAGGAGATCAGGTTGGTCAGACAGGACCTGCCCTTCCTAAACCCATGCTGGCTGGGTCTGACCCCTTGTCCATCCTGTAGGTGCTGTGTGATTACACTCAGAATGATCTGCTCCATAACCTTGCCAGGCACTGAGGTCAGGCTGACAGGCCTATAGTTTCCCAGGTCCTCCTTCCAGCCCTTTTTGTGGATTGGCGTGACATTTGCCAACTTTCAATCATCTGGGACCTCCCCAGCGAGCCAGGACTTGGTAAATGATGGAAAGCGGCTTGGAGAGCTCTTCTGCCAGCTCCCTCATTACCCTAGGGTGGATCCCATCTGGTCTCATTGACTTGTGGGAATCCAAGCGGCTCAGCAGGTCACTAACTCTTCCTTCTTGGATTAACAGGGGGAGGGAGGGCACAGGGGGCTATTCAGCTTCTTATGTCTGTCTGCAATGTCATGCTGATGAACAATTTTGTTCTCTTCCTAAGAAAACTTGACCTGGGAGCCCTGAAATTTTTCAGCAGTTTATCTCAGTATTTCAACCCAAATCCCAAGTCTTAGAATTCTGTCAGAATAGGAGTGTGGCAGGCTGGTCTGACATAAGAGAGGGAAATTGTCCGTCTGATTTCCTCAGGACTCACTTGGCTGTATGTTCAATGTGTCATGGTCAAGCAAGGACTGAGGTGGATGTAAACCTGTTTTATCTCTCCCTACCCACACCCAAGCACGGCTCCTTCCAGACCTGTGCCTATAGCTCTGGGCTAACCAGCCGTGCAAGAAAGAAGCAAGGTTAGCTCCCCCTGAAAATGTGATTCCTGCGGTATGTCCTGTGATGGGATCTGAGGAGCCTGACTGCTTTCACAAATGCTGTCAACTCTACAAATGCTGCAGCCATCCCAGCAAAGGGCTGCTGGCTTTTTGAAGCCCCACAAGAATCCCAAAATACTTTTCTGCACTCTTTCTGCAGCATCAAAAGCCCAAGCAAGACAAATCATTTTCCATGCAAATTTTTTTTGCACAACTAAGAAAATACTGAACCAGCAAATTCTTTTTGGGAAACAAATTACCATTAAAATCAATGAGGCAAGCTTCCCACTTGTTTCTATGGTATGTTGTTATATATACAACCTTATGAAAAGAAAATATTTCAGCTGTATTTAGAAGCATCAACACTTTTATATGGTGCTGCTGCTAAATCACAAATCAAGCCTAAAAATGAGTCATCTGAGCTCCAAGTTTATACATTTCCTTACACAATTGTTGCAATCATCTCCAAAATTACTTTTTAAACTCCGGTAAATCAAAATTAAAGTTATGCTTCAGAGGTAGTAAATACTTTCAAGGCACCCAAAGAGCCTTAATTCTTCCCTGAAGTCTAGGCACAGAGAAGGGAAAAAAGATAGTTGAGTGGGGAGGTGAGGGGGCATTAAAAAAAAAAATAAGGCTTTTAAAAATCAATTTATTCTCATTTAAGGTCATAAACTCTAAAATAGCAGCCTGACTTGATTTCAGGAGAGAATTAATGTTACCTGGGTGGTTTTACCCTTCCTTTTTTCCCTTCATGCATTTGGATTTGTTGTGAATGCAGCCTTGACTGGGGTTTACAATGCTTCTGTTAGGGTATAACCACATTGGGCTTTTTATCCTTTGAAAAAGGATACATGTTCTTAATCTTGACTTCATTTGGTGTAAGGATATGTTCTTTTTGCTGTCTAGAAAGGTACTGTAGATGTATTTTTGCAAGGTTGGGCCACTTCTGATCTTTTCCAAAAATTCAGCAAATTCCAATTCATAATTGGAATTTATCCCCTTATGAATAATGCCACAAATTAGACCCCATAGTCAAGCCATCTTCAAGCTTGCATCCTGCACTTGGAATTATCTTTTCTTTGATAAGTCCAGGAAGTGTAACAGGAATGCTTTCCACACCTGAATCTGCTGAATATTGAGTTTAGGGATGTACTACTGATGTGCAGGCAAAACCTTTTCCCAGAGCAGGGGATTTCCTCCTCCTTTACATCTCTCAGTTCTGTGACTGGTGCTCCCAGCCCCATCCCCTGGGAGTGACTCATGGATTGGGTCGATTTAGGATGTGTATCAGGAGCTTCATTCAGGCCTAAATTGCTCATCTGTTTTTAATGCTGAAAGCAGTTTGTTTTCTTTATGGACAGTGTGCTTGCAAAATCATGTTGTTTAAGATTGATATTCTTTCATCTGGACAATGACAGCAATAACAACAATAAAGGGGGAAAATTTTTGAAAATAATGAAAAAATCAGGATACTTTTTTTTTTTAATAAAGGAGAGTAATTACATCCAGGCATCCAGGCTGACTGCAAATGCCAAGTTTGTGCTTGACGCTGTTTTAACTGGTTGAAATATTATTTCTAAACAAACAGAATTTAAAATGGAAATTCTGACAGAGCTTTGACTATATTGCTATTTCTATCATATTAAATCATTGCTATTGTCCTAGTGGTGTCAGTGCATAGCTACAATTGCTTGGAGAATAATGAAAGCTCAAGGCCCAAAAACTCAGCTTCTCATATAAACTTCAGTGTATTCAACTAGAGAAGAATAACACCCCACCAACTTCTTAGCATGAAGTCATAACAGATTTGTTATAACAAACAAGTTAATAAATGGAGCTTCTCTCCTAAATCATGCACATGCTCTACAGATATTCAAGGAACTTGTTTTTAGTATCCACATCTTATCTAGGATGTTCATCAAAACAGCAATACTTGATGAAGTGATTTAATACACTGCTGTCCACACTGACTTAACTTCCTTGTTCTGCTGGAATTTTTTATTGGAACCCTTCAACGGGGATTTTTTTTGGTTGTCAGCTTGTACAAAAGAAGCTTCAGCAAAGTATCGGTGGTGGTTTGATTTGGTTTAGATCATTTATTTGTGTGTTAGCACATTTGTAAACCATGGAATTAGCTCAGTGAACGTGTGATTATAGTAATAAAACTTCATCACGCAGAACTGGACTTTCTTAGCTCAAAAGATCTTTTCTTTCTCATGTGGACTCACAGATTTTTATTAGGAAAATTAAGTTCCCATTCTTCTCATGTACTGTCACTGTGTAGCATCTATCACAAATGATGGTGTCCTCCAGCTCCTGTCTACAGTAGCTACACAAACAATTGGTAGGAATGCCCTCTAGTTTCTGCTGAGAGACCATTTAACTGGACCCAGGATAAAAGGCAAAGTTTCTACCCCAGAGGGCTCCTAGTGATGCCTGTTGGCAACTTGGAACTCCACTGCCCTGGGCAAGGAAGTTTGTATCACCATTTGGCACACAAACCTACCACTGCTACAGAGACCGTGATGTTCCACCACTTTCAGCATCATCTTCTGGTGCCTCAACCCTGAAATAAACATTTTGCACATGCATGGGAAAAAAAAATTAATGTTATGGGCGCAACGATCTTCAGAGTCTACGAATTTGAAAACTATTTGTGGGTTTAGGCACTTCTATACCTTTAACAGCCAAATCACACCATGTACCCAGCTCCTTCCTGGCACCTTTTAAAATCCATCAGGACCAGATGATGCCTACTGGTATAGTTGTCCTGGGAAAAGCCAAATGATAAAGAACACCCCAGCCTCAAAGTGAGTACCTGCTGTAATCCGTCTTGCTCTGAGTGCCTGACTACCTGCTGCAAGCATGTGCGTGCTACTCACCCTGCTCTGCTCAGTGGAGAGCTGAGGTGCTTGTTTTGCAAACTCATCATTTTAAGTGGAATGCTGACAGGGGGTTATTTATGAAAACCTGTGCCTGAGGAGTATGTGTATATTTATATAAATATATATAGTGCAGTACGCAGAAGGGCACATACACCACAGTCAGAGTGAGAAATCATTCAACAGGCTTCTTGCAAAACCACTCTTTTTCTTCTTGGAGGAACAGGGTTTTGAAAGATACTTGGCAGTAGCTTGAAAGCTCACTTTCTCATCTAATCACTGGTGAAAATTACTGTGGTGTCCAGGTGTTACAGCTGGACAGCTTGTCTTGCTCTGTGCGTTGCTACTTCCTTCCTGAGATAATAACGAAACCATATCGGCTCTCTGTGATCACCACTAGGAGGAATTTTTCTTCCCCTTCTCTGTCAGTTGGTTATTATTTTTTGCCAGGTCTGTCCCACAATATTTACCATGTTACATCCCCCCTCTGGTGTAAAATAAATGGTCTGTGGGAGGGTGAGAGAAGGGGTCAGTGTCTGATTGCCCCCATTACATGTGAATTAGAAGTCAAGACAGAGCATGGATGGACAGCACTTCTTGATGTCCTCCTCTCGGGAGAGACACTGGCAGACAGGTTTGGAAAAGAGAAGGAAGAAAAGCTAGAGGAACTAAAACTACCCCCATCCCTTCATAGTCCAGTATTCAAGTACTCTGCACTTGGAAATCAGCACTTATGGCCCTGCAGCACCACGGCTCTGCAGGCAGCACCCCTGGGGACTCCAAGTTTGGCACATCCCTTGGCCCACACTTTGGGGAGGTTCCCCACAGCAGGCCGCAGCTCAGGAAAGCACTAGACTAGCTGGGCTGCCTAAAGGATCACAACTGTGATAGCAGGAAGAGGGTGTCTTCGCCTCTGTTTTTCCACAAAATGCCAAACACAGTCACAGACTCAGGGCATAAAGCCCCTTGGGTATAGACAAGGTCCTGCTTGGTGCAGGCTGGGTGCCTAGACCCCTGGCACGACGTAACCTAGTTTTAGCAAGCTGTCTGTCAGTTTGTGGATGGCTTGTCTAAAATCCCTGAACTTTCTGTCTTGCTGAGCTGGACACCTCACAAATGTGCTTGCTTCCAAAGTTGCTGGCACCTGAAGTTTTCTCAGAAGTTATTCCTTCTTAGCTTTTTTCCCTAACTGAATATTTTCTTGCTTCATCGGTTTGGTTTTTCAGCGTTCATTCTTCTAATTTTATTAGAGAAAGAGTTGGTGCTTGACACAATATAGATAGAAAACAAAACCAAAAAAAGAAAGGAATAGCTCAATTTCAGACTCCTTCAGTGAAATAATCCACAAGTTGGTTTTCCCGTTATGTCTGAAAAAAGGGCCTAAGTTCTCATTAGCATGGTGCTATTCATAAGGTCTCTGATTCTTACTGAGTTTGCTGGAGCCTAAGTACAAAGTGCAGAGAGGTGCCAAACTGAGTGAATACGCTTTTCTGAGCAACATGGCAATTAGGGCTAGGTGTGATTCAGCCTGAACTTTGGCTGGAGGTTTGCAAAGTGGTTGTCCCTTGTTCCACAGCAATGAAATCCTGAATAGAATTCCTCTTCTCCAAACTTCCCACCCTTTGGGTAACCCAGACTCGATTGAATCCTGGCTGTGATATTACTGGGCTGAACTAAATCCTGGAGTTAAAACTTCTGAACTCAAAGACAGTCTAACTGCAAATGTGGGTTTAGGTTTACAGTTAGGGCATGTCTGTGCCCCTCATCATCAGGATACACTGTAATTGACAGTAGCTGGGAGAGAGGATTTCCCTCCTGTGTCCACCACCACCTTATAAGAATGGACATCCTGTTCCTCTTATTCTGAAAATGAAGTAATTGAAGCATAAGATTACTTATATCAGGCCACTTATAATCTGTAGCTCAACAGTTATTTTGGTAGGTCACACTCAGCCCACGTAGGAGTCCTGTGCAGGCAATAAAGCCGCAGCTCTTTATTTGCATTAGTACTGCAATGGCAGCCTGATTTACAGACTCTTCTGCTGCTGGGGTCAAAAATTAAGTCACTTTTCAGCGGTGGGGGCAGACCTGCCAACTGTAATTAAAAGCTTTCTTTGAAATATGTGTCAGACTTTACACATGGTGAAAAGTGCTTCTCACAATATGAGCTTTCAGACTGTTGCGCTGAACAACATACATGCGGCTAACCACTTCTCTGTTGGGTCCCAACAGCATCTGTTCCTTTGCCAACATTTTACTGGCATTCCATCGAAATCAGTGTAGCATGAAGTTCTGCCAGGTAGGGCCAGAAGCAGTTAAGAGGTTAATAGACTCAATCAGACTTCAAACGACTACGATGCAAACCTCAGAGCTGAACTGAACAGACGGCTATCAAATGAGGAAAACAGATAGACTTTGTGATGATTTGACTAATTTCAGAAGTGGTTGTCTCGTGCAGATGGTACTCTTCCCACCCTTTCTCCAAGACATATGTTGGTTGGAAGGGGAATCATCTATCACAGCTTGTGTGAGAGTCTTAAAACCTTAATTCAGGGAAGCAATCAAAGGTAACTGTGTCCCTGAGTCATCTAGGGACCTGTTGAAAACCCTAGCATCAGCTCTCTGTTCTGGAAAGAACTACCTTCAAAATTTCAGCTCCTGCTGGGAAAGTATAATACCATCCTGGCTGCTCCCCAGCAGCTTGCTCTGCCTTCAGCAGGAACTTTTCCTGCAGCGAACACCTCACCCGCCACTTTTCAGGTGGATTAAGCTGTGTCTAGAGTCTCACAGAAGGCTTTTTTGTGAGATTTCCAAAGCACCTCATCTCCAGCCAATTCAGAAATACTGCTAGCACAGCCACCTTGTGGCATTGGAGTATCTGCACTTTCAGTCCCAGGAGACAAGAGGAAGCTTAGAGTCAAGCCAGAATGTAAAATAAATACATTAAAGTTAAGCAAATATTTTTGAACCTCTCAAACAGGTTTGGGTTTTGTTTGAATCAAAGTAATAATAATACTTAGCACTTACAGTGTACTTTATCGTTTGAAAACACTATACAGACTTTAACTATTTAGGTTTTAGGCAATAGTTTGGACCAGCCTGTTTGATCTGAATCAGTTCTTCCACGCCTGGAGAGTACATTTAAGAAGTCAGAAGAGAGAAGCAGGAATATGATTTGTGTCTTCTGTGTTCTTCTTTCGATTTTTGCTGCTGAGTCTATTTGTAGGAAATCATTCCACGCCTTTTCACCTTAGTTTATCCAATAGATGTGTTTTCCAGCCTCATTTGCAGGCCTTTGTGGGATTTAATTCCAGTGATGCATCTAAGGTCTCCTCACAGTTACTATGCACATGCAGATGTTCTTATTCTTCCTCACTTACCTGGTGAAAATTAAAGCCTAAATTGTGAATGAAATATATACTGGCAGCCAAACAGTTCAAACCGTCCCTGTTACCTATATTGTTCTAATAGTAATCTCATCCGCTGCCCAAGGCACAAGGGTTTTGAAAAGGTTACAGTAAAATATGTAAATAGATGAACCATATGCATGAAAAAAATTCTCTTGGGTCCCAGTGTATGTCTATTGTGGCTTGAGTTCTCCTTCCAAGTCTTGTTTTTCCAAGAGTCAGCTTTAAAGCTCACATAGCTACTGAACCAGTTTATGATCTAAAGACATATTTACAAGTTCAAACCACTTCAGGAGCTAATTATATTCTGGACACGCTACAATATTTGGATGCCAAAAAGTCCGCATTCTTTGAAATGAATGTTTAGTAGCTTTCTCAAGAAGACCTAGTTTCACAAACTCCAGTTACAGCAAATGAACACATGTTCCTCTTTTTGTTTCCTCTTTTTTTGCTGAATTTGGGGGGGGGGGGGGGAAGAGTAATAACACTGCAATGGAAAACACTTAATTTTCTCATTAAAAAGTACATTTAAGCAGCTTTTCATCACACTGCCCTGCCACCTTCAGCTTTCTGTGAAGGGAGCTGCTATGAAGGAGACAATCTTCTGTCAGCCAGTACAGCATGCAGAAGGACACAAATGGTCATGGAAAAGCAAGCGGCGCCATTCTCCATTGACTCTAGGGGGTGCAAGCAGAGGATCCTTTTAAGGGGTGTGGCAGTCCTTAACCAAAGCTTCTTGCTCCTCAGTCGGGTTATTTATTCCCTAACCTTGACACTTCTTGTGGAGACAGCAAGTGGGCAGTCTGAGTAGAGGTGGACAGAGTTGATGTCGCTGGACCTGGTCCTTGCCCTGTACGCTATACAGCGCTGAGCCAGCCACTGCTGCCTTAATTCCCAGTGTTGTGCCAGCCACTGCTGCCTTAATTCCCAGTGTTGTGCCAGCAGGCAGGCAGCTGGTGAGCTTGTGGGCCTCTGTGGATGTGAAGGATGCTGGATGCTTTACTGCATGTGGTCAGGTCAGAGCAGAACTAGCCCAAAGCCATCAGAGAAAGGAATCAAGGACCAGAGGAAATTCCTCACTGACTTCAGCATACATTTGGTCAGGTTTGAAGTGTGAGACAGCAAGCCAGGACAGCAGAAAAAGTGGGATCTCTGGGAAGAGACCATACAGCTGGTCATGCTCCCAGGACAGAAGGCTAAAGCTAACGGTGAAAAGAATCCCAGCCCTGACACGGCAGAGTGTGTCATGTCTCTGCATGGTGCCACTCCAGCTGTAGGCAGCAGCTGGGGAAAATGCAGGAAGCTGCTGGTAGAAGAAAGCTGGAGGCCGAGCTGCGTTCCCAGGCCCTAGTGCAGCGTGCCTTGATAATGAAAGGCAACAAGGAGTGGGTGACATGCCAGCCCCATGTGCACATCATGTCAGAGCCACATCTGAGTGCAACCTATTTGCCATATCTAGAATCAAGTTTTTCAAGTTTTCCTTCTCACAACTGATCATTTACCATTCCTATGATTTTTCTTGCTGCTTATTCTCCATAGACATTGCCACCTCTTTGATCTCTACATAAATACATGCAGCTCTTGACCGCACTGTTTACATAGATTAAAAGGTATCCTAAACCTTACATGTACACACTGATAACCCCAAATCTGATTTGTGATTGAGTACCTGAAAATGGCTTTTACTCTCTGGAATTTTAAGGTTTACAACAACAAGCCAGATGCCTTAGACAGCAGGAGCTTTCTCCTTTGAAAATAGCAAGCACCAGCTTCCACAGGAAGGTCGGATCTCCAGCAGCGGTGTCTCTGAATACCAGAATGGCATCTGAGCCTGTGAATTTCACTGTGATCCACAGAGCTAGTTTTATCTTCCATGAGAAGGATCAGTTTATGCATCATCCTGACAGTGCAAGTATCTTGAGAGAGGTATGTTGTACTCTTAAACTCTTCTCTGAACCAGAGAAACCAGGTCTTAAAACATAATGTGATATGGTGCATGAAGTAACTTGAATGCCAATAAGTTGAATTTGTAAAATTTCTGTATATGTTCAAAAGCTGATGGACTCTATTGCTCACAGTTCTAATATCAAGATTATGAAATTAGAGAACACCACATATAGTTAACAAATACATTAAGGTCAGTAACTTTCACAGCTTCTTGAGTTCCTTGATTCATTGTCTTTATAAACACCATTGCTGATTCTCAACACTTTAATTATAATTTTAAAATTGCATTCTGAAAAATGTTCTGGTCAGTAGAGCTGCGTACCAATATAGACTGCAGTAGAACGAGGGAACAGCTTGTGTGTCTATACCAACATCAATACCAAAACCACTCCAGCTTACTAGACAACCTCACAAATATTCATAAAGCCATTAATTATAAACTGCAGTTATTGGAGGCTATTTTTCTCATGTACGCTAACCGCAAGACTTCCCTGCATGAAATCTTGTAGATTTAGGCAGATCATTTAGCAAAAAAAAAGCACTGTAAGACCAAGTCACAAATATTTTTCTGTAGTACCTACACTGGGATTTGGGCCTTTAGAGAACAATTACCTGGTGGCACCCATATTGACCCAGGGTTACAGGAGCCTTTGATCTGCAAGGCATGGAGACTTTTAGGTGAAAAGGAATCTGTTACCTCATTGATGAAGTTAATCCTGTATTACCACCACCACTTAGCTCAGCTCATCTAAAGCAACATCAGTTTCAGGGAGCCTGTGGTTGTTTTTAAAAAGCCACAAAAGCTGTAAAGAAGCTTCCTTCTACACATTCGTTTCTGCACGCCTCTAGACAGGCAGAGAAATCATGGCGGTGCAGGCATAGGAAAGTTCTTATCTGCTACACAATTATTTTTGGGAATAAGCAGCCACAATGAACTGATCTAAATAATGCAGAACACATACATTGATGGAGTGTGGTGCATGGAATGAGTTTACATAGAATTGCATAAAATCCTGAAGCAGACATTGAATAAAAACAGGCTGTTTATGGCCTGAATCAGCCTGTGAAGTTACCATACAGTAAGTTATAAGCGCCTGGAAATTTACCTCACTAAGAAGAGATATTGTGATAACATTTAACAGATTGTTTTTTTCCACCTGGCACTTGACACTTCAGTCCTTTTCAAGTCTCTGACCACCTCCATGTGCTTCGGAAACCTCTCTGCCAATCCCAACAAGGCTTGAGAAGATCACAGGAGTTTTCACATACTTGGCTGCCCCAACTTATTAAGCAGTCTCCTTATAGGATGTTTTTATTTTTCAGCCTATATCCCAAAAATCTGATGTTCTTGGACAAGGAAATGTGATTGCGGGTGGGCCCAGGAGTTTCTACCCTGTCTGCTTTCCTACCTGGTCTGAAGAAAGTTCTTTAGATTGGAAAGAGGCTTCTCCCAGACTTCTCTGGGAGGTGATTCCACAGCCCTAACTCACACTGATTGTCTCTTAACCATACATATGGCCAGTCCTGATAAAAATGGGTAGAGTGACAGGGTTTTGCCTCTTCCTGCTTGTAGGACAACTCATGTCATCAAGGGCTGCAAAATCAAGATATACATTTTAGAGCTGTAATATATAAATCATTCACTAAAGTATCCAAGGGAAACCTGTAGATCTTGAAAAGCACACTTTTTATTGAAAACACCTACATGGATACAATGCTTACTTTGAAATAAAGAATTCTCACTGTCCCACAAAAGCTCACATTTTTTTCACTCCACCTTGTTTTCAAGGGAAGCCTAGAAAAGGAGAAAGGCTTTGTAATGTGTTGAAGGTCAGAAAAGCCAGACACTCATTCCTGGTAATGCCTTGGCTGATCAGACGTGTAGAAAATCCACGCAGCCCTGCTAATCTTGAAGGCTGGCTTAGAAAGTCAGAATAAGGTACATTTGCCCTGAGCCTGTCTTCTTGACCCAGTAATATTAACCTAAAGGGGAAAAGGTCCTTCTAGAACATGACTTAAATCTTTCCGAGACAGATTATGAAGTTGGCCAAATGAAACATGCCCTCATACAGCCTGTATCTCTCCATGAAGCGGTGAGATAGATGCAGGAAACTACTCTGTAGGACATATTAAGGCAACACTGGACATGTTAAGGTAAGTGAATTTCACTGGAAAAGATTTTCCTAAAAAATACCCAAGGCCTCTGCTTTAAAGTAATTGTAATATTGCAAAGGTTCAGTACAAGAGAGACATGGACCTCCTGGAGCAGGTTAAGCACAGGGTGACAAAGATGATTAAGGGACTGGCGCATCTCTTTTATGAGGAAAGGCTGAGGTATCTGGGCCTGTTCAGCCTTCAGAAGAGACAAGTGAGAGGAGACCTTGTCAATATCTCTAAGTATCTGAAGAGAGAATACTGATGGATCCAGGCTTTCCTCAGTGGTGCCAACCCATAGGACAAGAGGCACAGGAAGTTCCACCTGAATATGAGAAAGAACTTCTTTACTGTGCAGGTGATTGAGCACTGGAACAGATTGACCAGAGACATTGTGGAGCGTCTCTCACTGGAGGTATTCAAGAAGATGACACTCTGTGGTCCCTTCCAACTTGATCAATGCTGTGATTCTGTGAAAAGCTTAAAAAATATTTATTTTCTAAGTTACCAAGACATGATGAATCCTAGAGCTTTCCTGAATGATGTTTCTGGCCTAGTGTCTTTAATCCACACAGTTCTGCTTTTCTGGAGTCAACTGCAGATGAAGCAAAGTGAGTCTGAGGACTGATGACTGTTGAATCCCTGCAAGTATGGGATGATTCATGGAGTCCCAGCTTTGTTTCTATAGCTGTTTGCTTTTCAGGAAGCTGTCTGAGTTTTGTTACAGCCTACCTTAATCTTTTGTTCCTGCTTGGCTCCACTAGTCAGCACGTTTGAAGGACTGAGGCAATATTCCAACAGTCCCTACCCAACCTGTCAGTCTTTGTTCCCTCCCATCTGTCTAGGAGGCTTAATAGTCTAGACCATGGTGACTTCTCTTCTAGCTATTCCACACTGTTACCTTCCAGCAGAAACAAAGTACAGGAGTGAGAGTGGTAGAGACATGTGGTTCGGTATGTCTTGCTACTGCTTTACGTCCATGTGCACCAAATTCTGAGCCCTACAGCAGTTTATACTCAAGTGTCTCACAAGAAGAAAACTGCACAGTCCAGTGGTTTAGGTTGGTAGTTAAATAAACACCAGTGATGCTGCAGCACGGCCTCACATTGCTGGTCAAACCCCATTACAACCTGTTCTGGCCAATGCAGAGTTGTTATCTTTGTTCGCTCCTGCTGAATCCCTTCCAGCAACATAGTAAGCCTGAAGAGCCTATCATCTCAGGACTCATGGGTAGATTTCTCCTCAGTAATACCTATTATTTAAGCCAGAGTGGAAGAGTCTGCTGGGCCTTTACAGAAAACCTCCAAGGCTGGTGAAGACCCCAGTGTGATTGACCTCATTTTGCCATTGTTTGTTCACGAGGGAGGAGAATTGTTATTGAGTGGGTGGTCTTGAAGGTACCATGCACATCAGTGCTGCCAACTCCTTTAACTTATCTATATTGATCCTATTTTGTATCAGTGTTCATCCAGAGAATGCCTGACTGTCAGCAGAAAGGGCAACTCTTCTTTCCACCATGTCTTCCTGCAAAGATTAAGGACCTGGCCCCTAACTCTTGCTGTCATGAAGAACTTGCCCCTTTAATGTGGGTCCAAAGTCAGTGCAGTTGAACATATGCTTTCCAGATGGACCTAATTAAGACTGTGTGGCAGTTTTTGGGGGTGAATAAATAGAGAAAGAGGAAACTTGCTTAGTGGGAGGTCTATGAAAAGAGCTGCAGAAGACTAAGGGTTGGGAGACCAATAGAGGGATCAGCTGGCGTCTTCTCACTGAGACCCACAAAGAGTGGAGTGAGTCCTTCACATTATGGAGTGAAGCTTGATGGCCAAAGGACATGGGGAACAACAGAAGCAGAGCAAAAAATAAATCTCACGGTGTGTCTGGAAAGAAACAATACTGAGATATGGCAACTGAGACATTCCTGCAAGGAAGGACAAGGGAGCAGGTAAAAAAGTTGCTCATGAGAGCAGATCATGAGCTATGGAAACTGCAGAAGAATACATTATTGTAATATTTGCTGTGCTAGTAATACCTCTGTATGTAATTGAGATGACTAATTTCAATCATTTGTACGTTTGAATAATGCTACTTCTGTTTTATCTCCTCAGAGAGGTACGTTTTTCTAAAGGGTAATATTGTAAAATTCTCGAAGGACTAAGTAACTAGATTTTCCATTCCTGCTGTAAAACAGTTGCTCCATCTCTTTCCTCAGATAAGGCACCTGAAAAACTTTCATTCCTTGGTGCACTCACACCAGGACAAGAAGGAGTTGAGGATCTATAATTTTGGAAAGCATTAGTAAGTGTGAAGGAGAGTTAGGCTGATGATAAACAGAACATCATTTGAAATTACCAATGTGAACATGAAGGACAGGAACAGCTGCAGCATCATAGCTGTAAATTCTTTGGACCAGTAATTGCTTTTGGCCATGGATACAGCACTTGAAAAAATGGGACTGCATTATGGTTTCTTGGAACTCCTGTCATGCCACTAGTGGCAAGTGTGGACTTCTCCAGACAAGGAGATGCTTGCCATCATCTCCTAAAGGAGGCCTGCGACTCAGCTCCTGCACACACGTCTCTAAGTTCTAACTTAAAGATGTGCTGAATCCCGTGGGAAAAGTGATATGGTTGTGAAACTGGGAGTGGGTTTCATATGAAGACAGTGTTGCACAGGATTTTTTGTTGTCTTGAAAAAACACAGGAGTTGTATATTACTGATACAGTTTCATAACCATTGCCACTTTATTTAAAATGTTTGTTAGAAGTCCTGTAGTCTGCCATAACAGGATGCACTGACTCCCCAAGACACAATGACCAATTCATCTCTTTACATCCAGCCTGGGTTAAAAGACAAAAATTGAAGACCTCAAGCTGACAAAAGAGAGATTTGTGGCCTTGGTCTCATCTCATCCTTCAAAAGGTCACAGTCAACACAGCAGAAGGAGTGATGCAGTGGTGTTGACAACCTGGTAAGTGTGCACAAAGAAATCTGAAGACTCTGAAAGTGAAACAGTTAGCCTTGGCTGAGAAATGCGTCTTCCAGAGGGTGTTCGTGCAGTTTAGTGGGTCTCTGAGCAGAAAGATGACATTGAGGAAGGGCTTTGTGCGTCTCTACCAGGTCTGGGAATAGTTTGAGGATAAAGTAGTGAAAGAGAAAAACAAGTGCAAACACAGCTGTCACAAAACAACCACAGCATTTCAGGCAAAACAAACATTACACTTGGGGGGGGGGGGGGGTGGCGAGAGGGATGGGGGGGAGTTGGCAAATGTACCTAATACTTCCAAATGGGAGAAAGGTTTTCTTCTTCTTTTTTTTAAGTATTTTGCCATCAAATTATTCCATTTAACCAAATACCTACAGGCATCCTGTGAGATAGCACTGCAGATTACAGGTGTTTGTTTGTGTAAGAGCTCTAACACTGTATGCTTCACTTTTCTCTCCCTCTCCCCAGCACTCTCCTCCCCCAGTTCTGAGTGCTTTCCAGAGTCTGACTACAGTTCCCAGATCCAGTATTTTTTTCTCAGGGAAGGTTCTCCTAGACCTCTAGGCTGCAACAGTTCCAGGAATGTGGCTATGGGAGAGCAAAGCCCCAGAAGAAATATGAAGTTCATTTTTTTAACTAAAATTATGATTTATGAGGAACAGCTGAACAGACTATGAGAGGTTTCGTTTAAAGAGATTTGAAGGCCACAGTGATTTAGTAGAACTGTATATGCCTACTCTTTTGTGAGGCTTATACATTACATATGTAACTATCAGGCTCCTTTTCCTACTGTCTCTGTGTTTAGGCTTACATGTGATAACCATGCGCTTTCAGCACTTCACATACACTAATGGGTTTTTTTTTTGTCAGAAAATGCCTTGAGAACTGAGGGAGGGAGAAGTTTAGTGAATATCCTAAGCACGCCCAGGAAAGCCTTGGACCAGGCAGGCTTAGATCGGGCCTCAGTGTTACCATTACCACATCTCAATGTCTGCCTCAGTTGCTCCCTTTCCCCCTCATTCTCTACTGCAGTAGCTGCTCTTCCTCAGCCAGAGGCTCATCGTACATGTCTGTGTTATAGCCACAAGTGTCAGCTCATCTCCCGGAGTCCCTCAGCTGCACCACAGGATGCTGAGGAGAAGGTTGGGGTCTTACCTGGGCCACTGGAAAGCTCAGCAGTTGGCCCTGGGGCTGGTGGCCCCTGCCACCAGGAGCGCTTTGACGTTACTGCCTTCACTGCAACTTAGACAAAGAACCCAGCTGAACTCCTGGCACAGAAACGAGTATTAACACACTGAGAAGAGCTGATGTTCTTCAGAGAAACAGATGGAAACGTTAGCTTAAAAAGTCACAAAAGGATCAATGAGTTCACTCAAGCATAACTGTCAGTCTCTATCTACTTAAACTACTGCTCTGCCCTGGACAATTTCACCCAGTCAAACACAGTTCTCCCCAGAAGCCTCTATTTCATTAATTCTACATGGAGCCTTCCCTCCTATGCCAGGTCTGCCAGGGACAACTATTTAAAATTTTAATAATGAGTTTAGCCCCTACCTCTGGCTAAACTGTGTAGAAAGGAGGTATCTTGGAACCATTTCCATTACTGTAAGGTTTTTATTTGGGCTGGTGCACTAGATGTGAGGGTTTTAAGGATATTTTTTCTGTCTAAGTCTCCCATTACCATGGTTGAAACAGTTAGTCAAATTTGACATACTTTCCTTGGCAAAATACCTTTAAAATAGGTAAGAACCCTATCTTCAGTTTTGAAGGTTGGGGAAATGTGGGGTTAATTTATGAATGTGTTTGACTACCTAAAGGTATCAGGTGGGATTTTCAAGAACTTTAGTAAGTGTCAAACTGGACTATTAGAAGTCAACTACAACTTGAAGTTCCCAAATCTCCTTTGAAATCTGGCTTAAAGTATGCTTAAACAGCCTCAGTGCCACTTCAGTAAGTGTGTATGAGCAAGAAGCTGAATGCTGTTTTCTTATATCTCAGTGGAAGGCACTAAAAACCAAATGGGTTTTCTACCATATAATTACAGAGAAAATTTCTCTGTTAGTTGCATTTGGCAGACTGGCATCAGTGAGTGTAGGAAAGACCATGTGGCTACTTTTTCTCTCCTCCTCATTTTCAAATTTAATTGTGTATTGCTTATATGGTTTCATAATGTAGAAACCCAACAGATATGAGAAAGTCTGTCTGGTTTTTTTCTTGTGCTTAATAGATAGATTATCTGCTCTGGCGGAACACTGGTGAAGATAAACATCCAATTTTTTTTTAATAAATCCATGTACTACATAGTTATAAATTAGAACATAAAATTATATAATATATAGTATGTTTCTAATCTTTCTATATCCAGACAGCTAATGGCTAATATCCCTTATTGATAATGATTTTACTTCTCTTAGAATGGCAGCATAAAACAAGATTAATATCTCTGTGTCACCTGTGTGTATTATCAATGTATTATCAATAGAAAATAAGGTTCAAGGTTATATGAAAGGGGTGTTTGCACCATGTCATGTGGTGGCCAGCTAAGATTAGTAGAGCTTTAATGAGCCCTTTCACAGGAATACGATCAGAACCCATTTCTTCCTACTCCATGATCCATGTTTCTTCTGAAAGAGGTAAATCTAGACCTCTTCAGGGCATTGCCTGTGTTTTTTTAGCATTAGGGTCAGACCACAGAGGTCAGCTCTATATCCTAAGTTTCTCAACTCCAGCAGCATTTGGATGTAGAGCTGGTCTCATGTCAAAGAAATATACCACCTTGAAAAGCTATGTTTATATACTAATGTCTTTGCCAGTACATACAAACACATTTGAGGTAAAACCCAAGACTTCATAGATGGGTAGGCCTGGAAATCACTGTTGCTAATGAGTTCTGCATTTAACCTGTAGGTAGAAAGTGGCTCAGCTCCTAAAGCCCAGAAAAATGTCACAGTAAGTCCCTGTGATTTGAAAATGTGATGCATTTAGAGGAATACATGCACACTGCAGTGAAGAAATCCTGCTTCACACACGGTAAAATAAAAGCTGGAGGGGAATCTTACTGCTAAGGTGGGTTGCATATGTGTTTTTGCAAGTGTGTTTATGTAGCGCTTTTAGATCCCAAAACTAGAGGCCTTGCTGAGGCAAAAATCCAAGTGGCTGAACTGAAAATGTTGCCTTATGCAGTCTGCAAAGTTGGACTGGGAGTCCGTGTTTGTACATTCTCTGTGCATGCTAAAGGTCAAGGAAAAGGTTGCCAACTTCTTATTGGTGTCTCCCTCCCCAGTACATTGCCAAGATGCAGGTAAAATTCCCACAACATTCAAAGAGGCTGCAGAATTTGGCCCACTGGCTATCAAAACAGCTATGAACAGTGGAGTACAGCTAAATTATTCCAACACCAGACAAATGGGTCTGCCTAACCTAAGCCATAACATTTGAATTATTAATGTTCTCTAATAAAGGGGATAAAGTGTTTGTAGAACAGAGTGTTTCAGAGCTCTGTTAAAGATCATGCCTATTTTAATTTAGAAGTTCAGCTTGAAGGGAGACAATGCTGGCATTGTGTTACAGAGATTTAAAACAAGTCTGTCTTGAGGATTTTCCTCTGTCCTTATCTGTAATAATAGAATTTTAAAAAGAGTCAGAGCAAGAGCAGCAGCACTGGAAAATATCTTTCTCAGAAACTATAGCAGACAGGTCACAACATTTTTAAACAATGATAGTAACATTTATTCTATCAAAGCCATTTTATGTTTTATTTGGAACTCTGGCGCCTTTATTTTTTTAAGCTCTCATAACATGACACTAATTACAGACATCAAGATGCTCTATAGGAGATACCAGGCAAAATCCAGATGCTGCTTCTTTTCCTTTCTCTGCACTCCCACCCCAGCCCTTTTGTGTGCATTACATCATTGCATAGTTTATTTTAAAAGTGCCTCAAATATGCAATGATAGTAATCGTAGACAGAAGAAAATTTATGGTGAGCACCTCTGGTCTGCAAATTCCTTTACAAAGCATTCCCGCTGCTCATCAGAAGACCTTCTTGTTAGCAGAGAATGTACACAGGCTGGAAAATACACTTTGGGTGATGCATTAAAAAATTGGTGGGCTAAAGTAATTTTCATCTGAGGACTGTACATACACTTTTTCTTCCCTCTGTCTCTTGCAGTGAAGGGAAACGACTGGATCAGTCAGAAGAATGGGTAGAAGGGTTTGTGGTGTGCTCTCTGGGAGGCTGATCTGCTACTGCAGTGCATGGGGCCAGGTAGGAGCACTGCTTGGCTCTGGCTTCCCAGCAAAGCACCCACACGTGCAGGTTTGCAGTGAAATATCTTTAGAGAGACCCACATCTCAGGGGTATCAGCCAGCCCAGAGAAATAGAGAACAGCGAGCAGATCACGTTCCCTTTCTGTCACAGCTGGCTGCAAGAGGTCATTGCCATTTCATGGGGATCTGGTGATCTCCGTAGCTCTACGGGCTGTGGTGGGCCTCCACAAAACATCCATAGGTAAAATAACCAAGGGCCTTCAGGCACCTGTGGCAGCACTGAAACTGAAATACCCCATGGGATTTTAGAAACTGCCTGCAGCAGGTGGTAAAATTACCATCCAGCCCTCCAAATTGTTGAGTTTCACCTTGACTTGGCCACAGAGCATATGCAGATTATGTGTGGCATTTTAGTTGTGGTGCCATCATCCAGAAGAGCATCTCAGCCATGATCTGAGCCTCTACATCACAGGGGTTCCTCACAGCCCATGCCATGTTTCCCTGGGCCTGGCTGGCACCACAGAAATGGTCAGCTTTGGTCAGGATAACATGGAGTCAGTGCTGCTGCACATCACCGATCACTTAGCACATCCTCAGAGCTTTGTGGTGACACATAGGCACAGCCCTTCCATGCTGCAGGGCTGAGAGACAGCCTCCTCCCTCACATTTTCCCACAGGCAGAGCTCACAGGATGAAATCCCAGCCCTGGTCAAAGTGTGAATCAGGATTTCATCCAAAATCTTGCAACAAACACATTCGTCCTGCAGAGTAAGCAAATAAAGTGGCAACACTACACCAGTAGAGAACAGGAAGCTTTTGATGACACTGGCTCCAATTTTTTAGCCTATTAAGATTTCCATTACCCTCAGGCTCATTATTCAGCAATAAGTAAACACCAATAAATCTGAAATAACAAGTGGAACACATGCACTTAAGCAAAAAAATAATCCTAGGAAATGTTCTTTCCTTTAGCACATTAGGAACAGTCAACACAGCAGTATCAGGATGATTGGGAAGCTCTAAAATACATTCCATCCTCCAAAACAAGGGTCCCATGAGCCTGCTGAGATTCAAGACTTGGGTCTCAGGAGGATCTTAGGATCTTGGATGCCCCATCTCTGCAAGTGTTAAAGGCAAAGGTGGATAAGGGCAAACTGATCTAGTGGAAGGTGCCCCTGCCTGTGGCAGAGAGTTGGAACTACATGATCCTTAAGGTCCCTTCCAAACCAAACCACTGAATGATTTTATGATCTACAGGTCTCAGGGAGGAAGGAGGGAAGATCCATGGTTGGAATTCTGTCACTGATATCTGTCATGCCCTTATCTGAGAAGTTCCTTTCCAGCAGCAATGGCAAGAACTAAAAGAAATATGCTGATATTCTTTCCCTATTCCAGTGTTGTCAGGAATGGTGCAATCTGCACACACCTCCGTGTCTACATTGTGCTGTAAAGTAGTTGCATTCTGCTTTATGTGTATGAAAATCACATGTTTTAAAGTACTGTAAAAGTCATTTTCCTAATAGAAGAAGGATTATCTTTTTTGCCACTGTCTGTGTTAAAATACCTTGTGGACCTCTGAGCGGATCCATATTCTTCCTTTTTCATTAAACTGTGGAAGGTTTATTCTACATTTCCATAAGTAGCCATTTTAACTTTTCCATTTTCCTTTTTTAAACAGGAAACCTCTCCACTGCTTCTCCACTTTCTCTAAGCTCTTTGTTTATATTCTACTTCCATTACCAGAATTATTCTTACATTTTTCCACCCCCTATTCTGAACAAACATTTACACTGACTCTGAATGACTTGTATTATATAAAAAGGGAAACAACAAAGCAAGCGGGAACAAAAGCAACATCTCTGTGAGAGGATGAAATGTGGCTGCTGCCTCCTTGATGACAGCAATCTCGGAAGGAAACTGCTTGCCAGGCCTCAGCATCCCTGGCCACAGGACCATGCCAAAATTGCAGAGATGCATCAAATGCAAAGCAGAGTCATCTGAATCATACAGTCATAAGGGTCATGGTTCACAAGAGTAAATTACCATCTCACACATGAGTTTTACAATGTGATACAATGATTAATATATGTCTGCCCACTTAGGCAGAGATAAAAAGATCCAGACAATACAAGGGATGTGGTCCTAATTTCTCCTTCAGGCTTGCAGCTCTGTCAGCCCCACGTTACCTGGAAAGGGAGCTATGGGCAGGTGGGAGCAGGTGGGCCAGGAGTGTTGTCCTGGTTGTCTGGGAAGAAGCAGCAGGGAAGCAACACTGCACTGCAGAGAGGAGAAGCAGGTGCTTCTGGACAAATTTGGTGACCAGGAAGGTGTCCATATCCACAGGGACAAATGGCACAGTGGTACAGGAGGTTAGATATGCTCTCTAGGAGAGTCTGCGGCTGAACTTCAGCAGTTTGTGGTTACCTTGATTCACACTTAAAATATCAGGAGTCCATGTCTCATTTTTCCAAGATGTGTCAGATGTGTCAGCCGGGCTGCTGAGCACTGATCAGCCTTTGGTTCTGCACTTGCAGTGCATGATGCCTACCAGCTGTGCCAAAGTAGCAAGGACTTTTCTGTCCAAGAACCTCACAGAAAACTTTTTCTCATTCTATGAGAGGACAAGGAAGGCTGTCTTCAAACAACATCTCTTCACAGCATCCCTCCATTTGCAGCAGGTAGGAGTTGGGCACGGGGAATATGTCTTCTAGTCTCCAAGCCCCCAGTAACATGTCTCGATACATGGAAACCACAGCAATCAACAGAAAGAAAGAGACGCAATTCTTTCTTCTGCTAGAGATGGAAGTCTCCCTTAAAACAAGGGAGAAACAAACTGCTTTAAAACAACAATCCTGCTGTACATTTACTAGGTAACATGTCTATTGCACTGAGCAAGAGACCAGAAAACACCTCTCTTTCCATTCTTCTGCTGCTGTTTTGTGATTTTTTCTCTAAATATTCTCTTAGTATCTTATTAGTTGTGATATGATAATCTATAAAAAGAAGGGAAGTTTCCATATTTATTCATATGTTCTCCACTTTTTTTCCAAAATCCAAATAATCAGTTTGAAAAGTGTGTATATATTGTAGGACCTTTTCCACAGATGGTCTTTAGAAACTTTATTACTATCCATGAGAAGCAAGAAAAGAATCTGCTTGGAGGTCCCAAGATGGATTTTCAGGCCTGGTGTTTGAAAAAATGAGATGTTTTTACTTGGAATCAGAATATATTTGTTCTGTAAATCATTGCCTGACAATAAACCCATGCTCTTTTCAGAGCTGCTTTTTTGCTGTAAGCATTTTACAACCTAATTTCCAGAGAGATGTTTGAGTAAAAGATCATGTGATAAAATTTCTTAACATAGTTTATGCTTTTATGTGTTATTGCCACTTTTATCTCAAAATAAACAGGGCTAATATTGTGACAATTCTGTATCTTATAGATCTGATTTTATTTCCATCTTCCATACTTTTGTGTTGGTAAAATGACTTACAAATGTCTAGATATTAATTACACTGAAGTTGCCTTACAGCGCAGTCTTTTAGCTGAACAGCTAATGTTAATCCCACCCACACATGCTAGTAAAAGAGCACAATGGGTTTTTAAACTGTGGCTCAGCATATCATCTCTTCTGTGGTGATGAAAATGAATATTGCATCTATGGTGAGCCATGTCAAGCTCTCTGTGGAATTTATTATGCTCTCTGCACCAAATGTTCTACCAGCAGGTCTGCTCCTTCTGGTATTCAGAACATGTATAATTAGAAAAGAATTCAGCTAATGCTGGAAAGAATGACTGTCCATAATTCATCAGGTTAGAAAGCTGGAAGGCCTGGAGTAGAAAAGAAATGAGTGGAATATTCAGCTGAAGGGGAAAAGCTCATTTTCTTACCTAGAATACCTATTTTAGGTGTAAGATGAAGTTCACTATCTTCTCTTTGAGTGGGCAAGCACATTCTTGATGACAGCAGAGACTGGACAGTGTCAATGGTCCCATGTGGATCACAGCACAAACTTTGGATAGCTGGAGGGGCAGTTCTTGCTTAGCAATGCACTGTCCTGTCCTGGGCTTGCTATGTTTACGTTTTAAGTCCATGGAGGAAGCTCTACCATGTATGGATCCCCAGGATCTCTGGAGACCAATGCTAAAGCGCAGTGATCTCAGTTTGTCCCTTTCAACCATGCCCCATACTACTGATAGCAGGGAGCTTTAGTGGTGGCTTATACACAGTAACTTGAGGAGTATTTCAGCAACTTGAGGAGTATTTCCCTTTCCCATATTCTTACATAACACCAAGATTGCTGGAGTCAATAGAGAGATCTCTGTGGTCAGCTTGAGCTGTGAGGAAACCCATACTGTTCCTAGGTGTCAAAGACCAGGATCCCTATTCCAAGATAAATAACTGTAGTCCTTGTTCATGATTTCAGGATTTTTGCAGCCTCACAATGTGTACTGCAACAGAGCTCACTCTTCATATCTAACCGGGTTCTAACAATGAGGATATTTTTGCATTCTTCTTTTTTCCTCATTGTAATGTCTTTCCCAAGTATCCCAGCTGCATCAAATTCCTTTGTTGTTAACAGAACCTTAGCACCGATCTCTTCTTATTCTTAGCCCTCATGGATTCTGAGTTCTATCTGCAAAGTGGAAGCAAACACCTTTGGGAAGAGCTGGCTCTTCATAGGCGTAGCCTTCACACGAAACTCACTCTTCATTTTCAAATTGAAAACATCTGCCTTAACATGGTTGACATGTAAGATAAGGTTTAGGGTTCATTTTAAAAAATGATTTTGATGATGTTCCCAAGGAATCATTTTAATTCCCTTCTAAGTAAAAGTCTTGATTGCTGGTCTATATCTTGGAGATTTCCAGGGCAGAAGGAGTTAGTTTCTTTGTCTTTTAAAAAGTTGATAAGGGCACGAGATATCCTTTTGCACATTTGCAAAAATAATAATAATTACATTTTGAGTGTGAGCACACTTCTGCCTGTCTCACTAGGACCAAATCCCTGCTTGTTCGATTTTTCTTAATATTTTTCCCATCTGCAGTTTCACTGAAGGAGGTGTTCATCATACAAGTCTGTCTTCAAGGTTCAGTGGTGCAGGCTCCTTGTGAAGGAGAAGGACTTTCTGTGGTAATAACACTGGTAGAAACTGGTCAATATAGCAGGTGGGGCTCAGAGTTTTCAGTTCATCATGGTCAGTCCAGTCTTCTGTGTATGTGACTAAGAAGTGTACTACTGCTTACAGGGACCAGGAACAGATGTTTAGGGAAAGCACAGAACTAGGGCACATATCACAGAGTGACTCATTCCCATTACACTCATCCAGTTTCCGAGAAGCAATAGTTTTGGATTTCCTGAGGTAGCGGTTACACATGGACAATCACTTTGAGGAGTCACTGGTTGACCTATCCTTGATGAATTTGTGTTATCCCTTGTAGAATTCATTAGTACTTTTGGTCTCTATGAGGTCCAGCAGGCAGGAATCCCTCCATTGCTTTTGCAACTGCTGCCTTACACTGTTGCTGGTGCTTGTATGAGTACATCGCAGCTAATCATTTCTTCATGTTCTCTGCCAGCTTCAGCATTTCACAGGGGTCTGTCAAATTCTAACTCTGCCATTTCTCTTCTGAGCTGAAGTGAGCAAGGTCTTACAACCCCTCCCTCTAGAGAAACCTCCAAATGTCCATATTGCCATTCTCTCTACCTTTACTATGTTGCTGGATAATAAAATAACAGCATACTCCCTCTATTGTTCTCTCTATGTCTTTCACTCCATCTTTCAGCTGATTGATCTCTTTTGATGTTTTTTTGGCTTTTTTCTTTTTTTTCTCATTTTAATTTTCCATGAAGACACATTCCCTACATTTGCTTTTCCAATTATTGTGTGATGGGAGTGGGAGAGATGAAAGACATTGTCTGCTCTTCATGTCTGCAATTGAAACAATACCCTAGAATATAAACAGAGGTATAACATAATCAAAGCATAAGATTAAAAGGCTTAGGTAAGAGATGATCATTAAAAATATCTACACATTAACAATGGTTACTTATGATGCCCCCTCATTCCTTGCATGGTGAATAGGATCATTTCTGTGTACTTAATCAGAGCACATTGTAAATCAGATGGTATACTATACTTTGTGGCAATGTGTGATGGCCAAAGTATATAAAATATGATGAAGTTAAGAAGTTGCAGCTGAACTAACAATATATTCTTCTGGAAGGAGACACTGAATAAATTGTGGATGTTTTTTGATAGCAAATTAAAGTTCTTCTAAGAGCTCTGCTATATTTCTCTGCATTCACCAGGCATAACCTTTTAAACAATTATTTCCAATTGTAGATATTCCTTTAAACTTCTATGGTATTAACAACTTAATGTATATCTTGCGATGACCATTTAACATAAAGAATACAAACTTAAGAGAACATTTCCCATCAGGAAGTAATAATTTCATACAGGGTTTTTTTGTGACAACAGTGATCTCTGTTTTGGGAGCAGTCACGTACATATGTTCACATATATTTCTTCAAAGATTGACAAAGTTGGTTTAGAGTCAGACACACATTTTCCCAACAGAAAGGACACAGATCTCTGTAATGGGACAGAAAGAAATCTTTTCCCCTTAACTTTGTCAAAGGCAAAAATGCAAGCCACAAACAAAACCATTTCCAACTGCAGTATATTATTGTATGATAAGCACTAATGAACGAAGATAGAAGGTATGATCTGGTAAACCATTCACAGTAAATATTAAGAAGCAGCTCTGACTTTTACCTTAGAGTTTGTCATTGAGTCATTAAGAAATTGAGCTTGTCACTGTGGACTAGATTTCACAAAGTGCCAGATGATTTTACTGATCTCATTTTTTCGTCTGTGTGCACCATCAAAAAGGTTCAAGAGTTGACATCAGAAAATTCATCTTCTAGAAAGCCCTCTTGAAGCTGTAGATTCTCCAAAAATCTGCAAAGACTTTCCTAAAACCTTGATCAACCAAACCACTTTAACTTACCTGTAACTATGTCACTGCTTTTTTCCAATGGCTGACTCAAAGGGGGCAAAACTTCACAAGCCACGGTTGTACTTCCCAAAGGCCTAAGGTAGCCATGGATTGCCTTGGAAGTTGCTTTCCATCTCCTTTTCACCTCCCACTTCCTGCCTTGAGCACTCCTAAGCAGTTAGAAAATGTCTTGCAGCTTTCACTCAGCTGGAAAATTTTGGGGTGCCATTTGGGAGTTGGCCAACTCTTGCCTGCAATCTTTAACTAGCCACTTCTTCAACATTAGCTCTGGAATTTTTGCAGTTTGTTTCCCCTAGAAAGGATTGTAAAACTGGCCAGCTTCATATCCTATGCAAAGCTCTGTTAGTGCTTGGAGAGCTTTGTGATCCAGAGACGAAAACCATACTGCAATGCAAAAGACTTATCAGATAGTTACAGCATTGGAATATAATTATTCAACTTTAAATTCATCTATAAAGAAGCATGTTGAGAGAGTGAGAGTAAACACACTTGCATGAAACCTGAACTCATCCAAAAGTTTCAGTTCAGGTTATATTAACTGTTCTCCCTTTCCCAAGCCATCATCACTCATCAACCTCAAGCCATACTTGTTGTTCACTTGTGCCTATGCAAAGGGCCTCTCTGATGCTGCCTTTCCAGTTAAGACTGACCTCATTAATTTTCTTTTTCTTTACTTGTTTGTGAAAAATATTTCTTCCTTCCCCTGGGAACACCCAGGAAGACAGCAGTTAAAACTTGATGCAGCACTGTATTTCTCTGGTTTATCCAGTCAAAGCCCATCTCTCATTGAAGAATCGTATTTGCAGTCTCTCATCACTGTGGAGATTATTGGCTGCAAGCATGACAAAGACTCACACAAAGTCTCAGCCATATCCATAATTAATTCTGTATTTCAACACCCCTGAATTTACCTACTCTCCTACAACTTGATTCACAGGCAGTATTCTACACAAATGAGCACAATACTACCACAATAATTGCACTCCTTCTATGTCTGAGGAGGCATTTCAGAGTCCCTTTTGCAATAAAAGCAAAAGTATTAAACTTGGAGGAAAAGCGCTCTTCCTATCTAACTGTAGTCCTGAAAGCCTCAGAGCTGACATCTGTTCTCAGTGTATTTTTCCTTATGCATTTAAAAAAAAAAAAAAACCAAAATCAAAACAAAAGAAAAAAACCAAACAGAAGAAAAATCTGATTATTGAGATTGTGATCCAGATCAGAAATTAATTGCAAACTACAGCTGGTGAAAATTTTTCTATTCATGTGTAAATGCAAATGGAAAATAACAGTCTTTCAACACTGTGCATCAAGTTCACTTCTTCTCAGAGTGGCTGACTTGTGGTCTCCCATCTCCGCAATGTCCCCTGAGAGTCTGGTCAGGCCAACAGTAATTTTCATCAGGTATCTGAGTACATCACTGCTGTACTTGCCCTTGGAGGCAGTAAAAACCAACGGTACAAAGATCCAGATTTGCCTCCTTCCTGCCCTGCTTATAGAGACAGCTGGGGAGCAATTTCACACCTGCACTTTTAACACGGACCTGGATGTATCTCCAGATGTGCTGACTGAATTTAAAAAAGTCCTTTCTAGCCCTGCAAGATGCCACTCTCCTCCCTCTTCTTGGCGTCAGCAGCTGTGCCGACATCCCTGAAATACTTTCTGACTTTCTGCATTTGCTCTCCCCCTCTCCTTCTCTCTGGGCAAGCGTGAAGATTCCCTGAAGTGATTGTTGTGGAGCCTATCACAATCAGCTGGTGTTAATGCTACAGCACTTGTCAAGCGCCCTGCACCTCCCTCTATCACTGTCGCCCCCTCTGCATTAAAACCTTCCAAATAAAGCAAAACAAGGAGAAATGCAAATATGCCCTGTGAGGCACTTTCACAGGGCCCTGGAGAACAGTTTGGGAGAATTGCCCTGGTTCAAGGCATGAAAGCTGCCCTGTCCGCTGGCAGCTCCCACCTTCACCCCTACCATGCCACGTCTTCCTGAGGTGATTCTGAGGCTCTGCCTGCCTCCACCATGGCCTGGCATTCCCACAGCAGCAGCCCCATGGCAGGTCAGAAAACCTGCTGCCCTCCCACAGCACCCAGCTGCAATGCCCATTACCCACCTCAGGTCACCATCTTCTGAGCCTCCACGCTCTCCAGACACCACTCATGACATGAGCATTGCAAAAGCAAGAACCAGCTTTTTCCACACCAGAATTAAAAAGTACATAATCTTGACTTCGAGGCTGTGAGATTGTTGTAAATGGAAATGTATTAGAGGTGTTGTCGTTTTCTCTCTGGGTTTTCAGCATTCCTGGTTGTCTTTCCAAGCTTTCTGTTTCAAGAGCAAGGATTAGAAACCATTTATATTCCCGTGCAGCTGAGGTTGTCATGTAAATGTGGTTCCAGGAGCTGGAGCCTTGGGAAAGAAATGGCAAGCATCTCCAGTAACATTATGAATGTCAGCAACACTCTTTGCACGTACGAAAACCTTAGCAAGGCCCTAGAAGGAATAAAGATCATAAAAACATAAAATAGATTCATAGAACGATTCCGGTTGGAAGGGACTTTAAAGATCATCTGGTTCCAAACCCCCAGACCTGGGCAGGAACATCTTCCATTAGACTTGCTTGCTCAGGGCGCTATTCACTGTTATCCACTGATATCAATATCCAAGATGGAGCTAAGACTACAATGGGACCTAAGACATCGAGACTTGAGCCTTTAATTTGCCACAGGATTTCTGTATCACCTCAGGGAAGCGTGTCCCACTTAGTTTCACTGAAGACATTGAGTCCACTGAATTTGGGAAGGCCAGGAAGAGAGTGTTCAGCATCTTGCAGGATGGAGCCCTCAGTACTTCAGTGTCCTCTATGTAAACCTTGGGCAAAGTTACTCCTATCCTTCTGCTCTCCGGTGACCCAAGTGCTTTCTGCAGCAGGGATTTTCCCCTGAACCTGACGCACGTTCAAAAAACACTCGAGTAACTATTAACCATAATTAACCCTCTGCATAAATGTCTGCACTGTCATTACTCTGAAGGGGTAAGGTTTTTGTGTGGGGGAAAATTACATTCATTTAAAAAGCACCAAATATTAGCATTACTGGATGAGTCTGTCACCAATACATATTTCAGGGACAACATGCGGGCAGTGTACCTGGAGGATCCCACACACAGCAAAGCAGACAGTGATATGAAACTGAAAGGAACATGATTTGCTAATTTACAACTAATAATTAAAAGGGCCTGTCTAGGACCCAAGCTTCCTCAGCATGTGTTTAACATTACTTCTGAGAAGGTCACTGCTGGCTTCTCCAGGAAGGGAGTTCCGGAGAGGGTACAGTAAGTGCACAGAGTTTAAATGAGCAGCCCCAGTGCAGACATTTCACAGTCTTCAGGGATGCACAAACAATTCTGCCTCAGCAGCACAGAAACAATGCCCTGTATTCACAAAGACTACAGGAACTTCAATATTGTGTAGAGGGGAGGTGGGGGTGAGGGAAGTCTTGAAACGCGGATAAATTGGTATTCACCAAGTGCCATTCCGTAATTTACAACAGTCTTTAACTTCGGAGGCAATTGCCAAGGTGCTCATAAAAAGAGAAATGATGAATATTCAGGATGTCTTCTGAATCCATTAGGCAACTGAGGATGAGGTCTCCATATGTACAACTTCGGCTGTTTTCTCATGCTGGTAGAGAGAGTGCCAAGGTGGCGTCAGGAAGAAAAATGGTTCCTTAAGTTGCCAATGGGGAGAGAGGAAAGGAAGAAAAAAAAGTGTGTATCAAGTGCATGGAAATGAAAATTTGTTTAAGTATAGTAATTCAACCTAACTGTGCGCTGCGTGGCAAGGCATGAGCCTGGCTGCTGGAGCTATCTGGCACGGCCAGTTCTGTGGACAGGTGTGCGCAGTATCAGTGTCAAGCTAAAAACAGTCACTGAACCATTTTCATTTTCCACACCATCCTCTCTAAGAGTCTCAGAGAGCCTGAGGACAAGAAAAGGCTCAGGCCACACCAAGAAGAGGAAAAACTCAACCTACTGAGGATGACACAAGCTCTAAGTGTCTGGCCTGAGCGAAGAGCAAGTCAGTGATGGATCAGGCTTTCTCCTTCATCCTCTTGCCCAACTCCCCGTTTCCTTCCTTGACAACCTTTACCAACATCCCAGATAAGGAAGATGAGGCGCTTACAATCACAGTTCGTAACTGATGAGGAAAACATGCTGTCCAGCTCTTACGTCCCAGAAAATTATGTCTCCTGGATGCCATGAATCACAGAGGATCACAGGCCATTAATCACAAAAGGGTGGAAGGGACGGGTTTAAAGTCATGTGTACCAAACACAGCAATTTCTCTGGGGAATCTCAGACCTGGCATGATTCATTTTGCTTTCTCAGGGAGGAATTGCATGGGGTGGAAGAATAAATAGTGCCACAGCCTCCTGAGTTCATCTGGTAGCGAGGCCAAGACTCCTGTTGAAGAGGGGCATTGGTCCTAGGAGATGCATATTGCCACGGTAGAAATTAGGGTGCCCCAGAGTTGGTGTAAAGGTATTACTCAGACACCAGATCTTCCCCTAAAGACTGTAGAGAGTCACTGGGATTCACAGGGAAAGCAGGAGGGTAACATTATCCCTGTCTCTTGGAGTTGTTGGTATCCTGATTTGGTAATAGCTCAGGTTCCCAGCCTGTCCCTGGAACCATTCCAGGTACTTGTGTGATGGAATATCCCAAATGCAGCTTTCTGGAAGGAAGAGGCTATCCCCCTGTGAGGCTGTATTGCCTATACACAAGGGACAGATGTTAGCTACCTGCATTTGCAGCCATGACTGTAAAATGTGCATACATACAGAGAGATCTCATGGGGGAAGCACTTGGTGAATTTTAGTAGTCTTTGTGGCTGGTCTCACATAGGTGAGTAAATTGCAAGTGTGTGATTTACCCCTCTCCCACTCCTAAGTATGGATGTGGGGAGGAGGATGTACCTCACACTTGAAATCAAGAATGATTACAATATAGTCATGGTTAGTTTAGTTGCTTATGTTGCTGTTGATATTGTTTCTTGGGTTTTCCACATCAGTTTCCCAGCCACTTTAAATAAAAAATGCCAACATCCCTGGAGCAGAACAAGCAGCTGTCTCAATAAAGACAGTTCTAAGATGCAATTCTTTGGACTCACAGATTATCTAGCCACAGAGTTTGAGTTCAGTTCAGTTCAGAGTTTTCCACACTTTGCAATTATTTACAGAACACTCTGTGTTCACACAGCTCGGCTTTCTAGTGTGCTTTTTATTTTTTAAAACTGTTTTTTTTCTGACCAATCCCTCATTATTTTGCATGAGACTGTTCACCACTTCTGGTCGGGCTGTTCCTCATCTGTGATGAAAAGAGTAAAACCGGATAGATGAGAGAGGGTATTTCCATCGTTAATCCCCAGCATTTACATTCACACACGAGTACCTTGCCCACATGCAAGCATAGGCATTTGAAAGAAGAACAATGAGAACTTGGCTGAGCAGCCCCCCATTTGAGTGTTTGCAGGAGGCTGTCAAAAAGGAGAAAGCGGTAGAAACATGCTGAGCCCAGAGCATTTCATAGAATTGTTCCAACGACATGTTCCACAATTTTCTTTCCTTGCTCTGCTCTCAGCTGTAATCACCAGGAATGCACAGGGGTATGGGCAACACAAGCACACACTTTTCCCACTGCTCCTAGGGTTAATATGAATGATGTTCCACAGTCTGTTACTGTGGAAATACCAGAGATCATCCTTTAATAGTAAGCCAGACTTATAGCTACACATTAATAGGAAGGGACTAAAGAAAGCAACTCAAAGATGGCAGAATAGCACCACCAGAGTGACTAGCAGGATGAAATAGCTCCAAGTAAGTTTTCCCTGAACTACTGTCAGCAATCATCTCTTATGCAGCCCTCCGAGGAGTTCAGCAATGTGTTGTGTTCTGGGCTCTCAGCAGCAGAGGCTGCACTGAGGTGAACAGTTCAGCCGGTGAGCTCCAGTCTGTCAGTGGCGTGATTAGCCATGGGCTGAGAAGGTAGCCAGCAGTGTCTGCATTCCAGACCACAACTAAGAATCTCTTTCACAGTTCATTGCATTGCAATGAAAATTAAGTTCCCTTCATGATTTTATTCTCATGAAATGCAAAAAAAAAAAAATAAAAAAATAAAAAGGAGGAAGAAAAAAAAGGAAAAAAAAAAAAAAAACACTGAACAGGAGGGAAAACCTGCGGGCCATTTAGCTGAAGGAGCTCTCTGAAAGAGACTCTAGAGATGGAAGTCTTGTCTGTCATCTCAGCTGCTCAGTAACACTAGTGGTGGGACTCCTGTAAAAATCAGTACAAATTGCACTGAAGAAAGGACTGGTGCAAACATGTTTCTGTGCAGTTTTATGGTTGCCGTGAAGACCAGTGGGCATTAAACTTGTCTTCAGGGCTATAATTTGGGTAAATCTCAACTTCCAAGTCTTCAGACCCTGAACTTAAAAGGCAGATTCCCCACTAACCACTGCCCCTCTTCCAGATCTTGCACTTACAACACTGTGTGCAGGTATGTGTGCCACCAAAAATCATGGCAGCTCTTCCAGAAATGTCTTTATCCAGAATGCTTGGGTACATATTTTGGAAGCTGTGATGGTTTTCCCAGGCCTTTCTTCCTAAGGTAAAATGAAAAACACCAGTTGGAAACAGAACCTCTATATTTTTCCCTTGCTAGGAATACAAAGTTCATCGATTTTTCTACTTTTTTTCCACCAACAAAAGGCACATTCCGTATGATTTATGGCACATGCTGGATGTTGCCAGTTAAAACCAGATTATTATCCTATTGCCTGTGTTCTTTAGCATCTATTGTCATAGCTCAGAACATTCTCAGCTTCGTTTCTGTGAAGTCATTTCTCATGGTTACTTATGACCAAGTGCAGTGAGAAGTCCCACATTATCCATGCTGATGGTGGCATCCATCATTTTCATTTGTCTATTGTGGGAGATTCAGGTCTATATATTTCTAGGAAGGTGAGTGTAGAAGTAGAGCAAGAGGACTGCGGTTCTCTGTTTCTCTGTTCAACACCACCCATAGCAGTGGAGACTTTCCACATTGTCATGTAAAAGTGCTTTCATCGCTGACCGCCTCTCAAGGAAGAGTTAGGGGTTTATGCCTCATGATCCTCCATGTCCATTCCCCTTTCCATGCCTCAGTTGTTTTTACTCTTGAACAGAGAAACATTACAGAGTCAAAGGCAGAGAATCATCCATTTGCGTGGACCAAGGGCTGACTGACATTGCTGGTGTCTGAATCTCTGGATTTAGGGTGTTCTGTTTTGAACGAACTAGGCTTATTAAACGGCAAAGTCATCTATTCAAATGCAACAAGCTTAAGCTTTTTCTTTCTTCTAACAGCATAACTTTATTCACTTCAATGGAATTGCATTTGGTTTACACAGGTGTGAGAGGGAAATCAAGAAGCATGTAGAAATGTTTTCTTTTGAAATATTTTTTGGAGAAGAGGGGCAAAAAACCTGCTTTTAGACCAATGCAAACATTTGCATGGAAATTTTCATTAGGGTTAAAATTTTCTGGACAAAAACTGGAAAAGACTTTTTTTTTTTCCCCCTGTAAAATAGTTTGATTTTCAAAAATCCCACAAACATTTAAATGGAAATCTAAATATTTTCACAAAAACTTTAATTGTATTTTTAAGGCTTTTGGTTTCCATTTTTTACCAAAAAATGAAGTCTTTTGTCAAAAATACTTAGAAAAATTAACTTATTTTTTCAAAATTTCCCGTAACAGATTTTGTAAGGAATTTTAATGGAAACATTAAAATAACTATAAACATGAAACCAGAAAAAGACTGTCACAACTGAGCTTGACCAACTAACTATGGAAGTTAACATACGTGAATGGGATGAGCAAGAGTTGTTTAATCTATAGGTTTAAGATGTTTCTGCTAACATACTTCATGGAGGGGTAAGTGAAGGGCAATGGGAAGGCTTTCCCTGAATTTAGGTTTTATACAACTCACATAAAAGTAAGAAGGAAATTAAAGGAGAATGGAGGGTGATGGAATAAAAATAAAAAGGAATCCCAAGCAATAACCATTTTTGTACATTCTGAGCCTCCTCAACATAGAGATGTCCCTAGCATGATGTACTCAAGGATCATCTAGCCCATGGGTTCCAAACCTGTGACACATACCCTGCTGTCGAATGAGATCACGGCAACTGAGCCACAGTTCATACATGCAATTGTAAAATTCTGCATTCTCCAGATGACAGTTCAATGTTTGAATATGTGGCTGATTACAGAAACTCCCAGGACTTCGATGTTTGTTTTGTCCAGAAGAGTTAGAAACCTCTGATCTAACTGCTGTGCATATTTAAGCACTATAAGAGAGATACTCTGGAACAAAGTAAACAGAGCAGTAGTTAAAGCTAGGCCTCCTCATTTTTCACAGCTGGAATGTGGAAATTTTCACAGGAAATTTCACACATTTCAAGTGCGACATTTTTACAGGAAAATGCTGGAATTTCATTCACCTAATTGCAATGCCATTGATTTATAATACAGAAAAATAAAGAGTGGCATTCAGAAAATAAAGAATTGAACCCTGTACAGAGATCTGGAAATGTGGTTTTCAAAACCAGCTCTTCCAAAGATGAGAAAGAAGTTGTGACTCTTTTGTTCATGAACCATTTCTCTAGAAAGACCAAAAGAATTAACTATGATAAAACAAGAAAGCAGAGTTTAAAAAGAATAGCAGAAGGCCCAGTCTGAACAGGGATCAACCACACAGGGCTTTAAGAGTATGGTTCGTGAAAAAAAGGAAAGAAGAGGAAGAGGACATCTCTACAGCCTCAACCAAAGGCTGAATGGCTCCATCACTAGGATAAGCAGGCACACTGTCAGCTGTCAGCAAGTAGTGCTAGCTGACTGTGCTGGGGACAAAATAGACCCCAAAATTCCTGGACATACCTGACAGAAGTGAGAGGTGACTGAATTTATTACACAACTTCTTCCCCAGTCATACAAGGTTGGAGGTAATTAGAATTTAAGTGATCTCCCAAGCTATAGGCTGAGTGAATATAAGAGGAACAAGAGCAGGTAGAAACTATTTGGACAAGCACTGAAAATAAACCAGAGAGAGTTCATTTTTTGTATTGTATACATAACAAATAATTTTTAATAATATAAGATTTATGATATTCTGGAAAATTTTGTAACATCATTTCAAGAGGCAAGACGTGACTTCTTTGCTTACATTAAATGGGGCGTAGCAAAAAACACTGAAATCATCATTTATGGTTAAAAAAAGAAAAAAAAAGGAAAAGAAAAGAAGATATTGGGAAGAAATCGAAAAGGCAAGGGAGGAAATGAGAGTCATCACGTCATATCTGTCCCAGTAGAATGAAAATCCAGAAGCTGCTTTCTTTCTGGGAAAAGAACCAGGAAGGAAGCTTTCAGCAAAATAAGGACAGCAAAAGGGAGGTCAGGCTTCCCCCTGAGCAAAGAGGGAGAATTTCTTTCATGGGGTTGCTGTCTGAGTCTAACAGGAAGAGACTTAAGAGGTTACATCTGCTAGGGTTCCCCAAGAGATCGCTGGGAGTTGACTTCACTGCCCTTCAGCCATCTACACAAGGAGACAGGTTTCCCCTGCCAGATAAGAATATAACAAGGTCTAGGGACTACAAGATGAAACCAGCAGAATTTAAGCGCATGGGTTATAACAGGGATTGCTTTCAGCAACATCCGAAGATGTGTGGCAGATTCTCCCATGATGTGAGGTCCCTGAATCAAGATAGTTTTAATTTAATCTAGGGGTACAAATTTTTATGCAGGGTTCACTAAATTAAAACTTGTGGCCTTTGTTTGACAGGAGTTTAAATTAGATAACCCAAATACAAGCATTTCTTTTGTCTTAAAATCTTTAGGATTGCAGAGGAACAAATCTTATGTCATCGTCCATTTGCAAAAGTTGTTGTAACAATCCTTCTTTCACAAGAAGATTTTGAAGAATTATATGAAACAGTAATAATCCCAAATAAGCATCTTTAAATCAGGTGTTTGGGAAAAAGCCCAAGTGCCTCAAAACAAGGCCTTTTCCTCAATGAAATTGAAGAGCACCTGGTCTGCAAGACCCCAAATCTATTTTAATGTATCAATCAAGAATAACCACCAGAATTTTCTGTTTTATTATGGCCTTCTGAAGTAAGTAAAAAAGAAACCGAGATTCAAAAACTGTAACAGAAATAATTGTGAATTAGGGAAAGGAAATTAAAAGATTCAGTCTTTATGGTAGAAAGAACATGGCTAACAGTTGAGATCCAAGAATCCAAAGGTTTGCAATGGACACAAGACATAATAAATTCAAAATTAAGAAAATGTTCTTTCACTGCAAAGCCCACTGCCAGTCCATGGCTGACAGATTCTCAGGGTTCTGTGGAAAAATCAGTCAATAACTAATTCTCCTCCAAGGCCTGAATGTGTGTAAAGTTTCCTGGTCATGCAATATAATCCTATGGGCATCAATCGAAGTTGGAGATTGTGTGCACATTCCGTGTGTTTGTGCCGTCCTTGCCTTGGCCTCCCTTCTACAGGGCAAACCAGCTCCAATGATCCACTCACAAAGCTTTAGACTCAACAGAATATGTATTTTCTGTGCTTTAGGTCTTGCTATGTACTTAGTGCAACACAGACTTCAGACTGATCACTGCCTCAGTCATCTTACTTCTGCCAAGGGCCAGTTGCAGAGGACTCCTCCTTCAAAGTCAGATGCCATCAGCTTAAGAGAGAAGAATTTCTGATCTAAGCATTCCCAGAGGGCTGTGGGAAGCACCAAACAGACTTCAAATAGCAAATCAAAAGCCTTCGAGGTATAGCCAAAAATCCTTGAGACTGAGGAATATACGGCTGAGCCAGGATGTAAACTCAGTTCTAACCTTGGAGGCGTTACCAATAACTTCCTCTGTTTCTGGGCATAAACCATCTCCTGACTGAAATTCATTGGGAACAGTACTTCTATTTAATGGAATTTCCATAATTATCTGATATTAATTTCTTTGCACCTTTTTCCTACATCCTCTGGTGTAGGCAGCAGCCACTAATATGACACATACAGCAAGATGATCTGATTTTCCCATTAATTTCTTCTGCTCTTTGCCTCTTCTTTAGCTTTAGGCTTGCAGACGGACTGTGTCCACCCAGCTGTTTTGAAAGAGACTGCTGGGTGCAGATGCTACTCCAAGTGTCATCATTATTTTTGCAATTGGAGTCATTATTCCATGCTCAGATGCCATGAAAGAAAATGAGATATAACTGCAGAGATAGGTGGCAGAGACTGTAATAGGTTATGGATTATACAGTGTCATAGACACAAACAATACTCATCTAAAGTAAGATTTTAATACCTTTAAAAGCTGCGATAAATTATAAAGAAAGGTAATATAAAATGTATGATCAAGTGTGGGCTCATTTTACTTTAGGCATCCTATCGCGTGGGGACCAAAGGAGATGGAAAGAAGGGATGGAATTTTATTGCTTGGCTGAAATGTCAAAATTGGGTTGGTTTAAAATATTTATGACATGAGAGTAAGAAAATCTGTGAATTACTCAGAACTTAATGTACGTACTCTCAATGTGTTTCACATTTTCTTTATTTGGGGACAGCAGAGTGGGGAATTGAGGATAACTTGTTTACTGCCAAACAGCTCTCCGTAGTACCTAGTTTTCCTATGTATTAAAAATCGTGGCTGGGGCCAAGAATGCCGGGGCTGGAATTAAAAACACACAATAACTTTAAGTAATGGCAGAGAGATTTAAATAGCACACATCAGCAGAAAAGAATGGGGAAACCTACAGTACACTGACTTCATTGATACCCCATTTATCAGCAATTACTGACTCCATTAAAGGCAGAGTTTACAGCAGACAGAGAAACAGAGCCTAAAATATGTCCCAACAGATGGACGGAGAGTGTCAGTGATGCCGTATTTCAAAGGCATCTGCAACTTTGTTATCATTGTACATGGAGTCAGAAAGACAGTGAAAAACACTGGAGTAAGGGCCAGCAAATGATTTACTTGACCCTGCATGGGCAGAACTGACAGCAAAAACCTCATTAATTCCTCAGGTCATTCTGGAAGACATTAATTTGGTTTGGACTCAGGACGAGGGGAGATTTTCCAGACACACACCAGGAATTATGAAATCTCTATAGCCAGAGGAAAGTATGTCCAAATCACTTTATGCATAAATCAAGCTGACTTTCTGAAGAAGGATAATATGCCTAATCAGGGGAGTTATGGAACTTCTTGTACTTATTAGACAGAAAATGAAACAGTATTTTATTTGATAATCAGCTTGGGGAAGATTTTTTTCCCCCCCTCTTTCTTTTACTGCTGTCTTCTCTTGCCAGAAATGAGCTGGAAAAAAGACTCCTACGAATAATTTTGAATGCTGTGATACTATTTGTTTGTTTGTGGGCATATGCACATTAAAAAAATATATACATATGGGCAGTATATGTGTATAATTTCAGTCAATCTGCTTTATTTGCACATATTTTGGCCTTTTAACTCCATGCTGCAGAATGCCAAGTACTGCCACCTTCCCACTCTGAGTCTGCTTAACTCTTACTTACCCTCAGCTGAAAGCATATTGGTAAATAGGAGGGTAAGAAAGCAGAGCTTCTCCTGTGGTGACAGACCTCTTGCCATGTTCCTGCTCCTGCACGGTCCCTTCTCCAGCCCAGCTCCTACCAACACAGAGGGGGCCTTTGCCTCAGCAAAGACTGTTTAAAAACGGGGAGCCCATCCTGCAGGACTCAGCGCAGAAACATAACTTGGGCTGAGCAGGAGCTCCTTTGAGCAGGGCTCAGGTCCCAGCTATGACTTCTCCAGTCTGGCCCTAAATTTCTTCTCCAAAAAAGGCCCCTGAACAGAAAAGCACTGGCAGGATGCCCCTGACTTGGTGGCGGGGAGCTCGAGACCCAGCTGGGGAGGACCCTCCCTCCTGCCTGGCTGACCTCCATGGTGAGCCTGGTTTGACTCCAATAGCAGTCCCCAAAGCTCCCAAAGCCCCTGGAAATAGCCAGGAGCTGGACCAAGTCATCCCCCCAAACCCAACACCCCCCCCCCCGCCCCTCAAACATGCTTTCCAGTGCTTATACATAAGCCCTTTCCACACAGGGTATCTTCCTTGGTAAAAGATGCATTCATCATGTTTAGAGAAGGGTTATCTCTCCCTGGAAAGAACATGCATTAGTACTTTTTACTCATTCAACACTGGACACTCCCTATCAACAACAGCCTGCCGAAAGGGGAGAAAGAGGTGAATTAATCACGGGAAGAGACAATTTAAAGGAGTTTGGCTATAAAATGGAGTTCATTAGGAGGCCATAATGTATTTGGGACTAACAAGCTGCAATTTCCCTGCCTCTGCTGCCCCAGACAACAGTAAGCAACACTAACTGCATTGATACCATGGCACAGGATGGCCATTTACCATCTCTTGAATCCTTCCATAGAACAGTCATGAAAAAAAAAATTTGTTTCACCTATTGCAAACGTGAGTTCTCTTTCATAATGCTTAGCTCCTTATCTCCTTTGATTGAGAGAATACAGTATTAAATGGTCTGCAGTTTTTGCTCTGGAGCTGAGGTTGTAATAATAATCATGTTACTTGGCTCTAAGTTTGCACTTAGGGAGATCTCAAAGCATGTTACAAATGCACATGGTATAGACAGCGTATCACTATAGGCACAGATCCAAGCAAACCCCAGTTGGGAACACAGAACAAAGCACTCATTCCCATCTATCTTCCAGGATGCAACAGTATCCATTTTTAATGCATTTTCTGGTTTGGCTTGTTAAAAAGTATATTGCATTGGCTAGGAATTTTTTTTTTCCTGGGCTTCAGATTTCTGTCAATTTATTTTCCAATTATTAGTATGCAAAACAGTGTGTATGAAGCACTACCAAACCCATTGTCCCTGTAGGGAGTTAGGTCTAGGGCAAAAAGAGAGGTAAAACAGGGACTGAAATACACTAGTGACCCAAGTTTGTGCAGTGCTGCACATCTGGACTTTTTTGATAGAGTCAGAGCAAGCCAATTTTTATTAAGACTAAATAAGAGCTCAGTTCTTCATCAGGATGTTAGTCAGTGACCTTAGCTCTATACAGCACACTAGAATCTAATACAAAGTAAATATTTCATTTGGGAAGCCTTTGCAGCCCATCAACTGCAAAAGTACCACAGGAGGCAACTTGGTTGTGGAGAACTGTGTGCTCTCCCATCACCTAAGTGCTATCACCAGAGAGGGTCATGTTCTTGCTGTTACAAGGGTGAGACAAAATCATTGCCAGCCCAGCCTGCTGGTTCATGAGGAGGTAAGCTTGGGAAGGCAGACCAGCAGCTATGAATCGTTTTGTTACGAGCAAGGTAAATGACAGGAATAATTTGCAGTGCACAGATAATATTTCTGTATTCCACTGATTTTATTCTATTCAACTATCAGTTTAAAAATACGAATAGAAATCATCTGGAGACTCATTTTCACGTATGCTCAGACTATCTCTCTAGTAACAAAAAAGAACTGAAAATAAAGGTGAATCATATGTATGACCAGTTTGCCTGGCTTTAACTGGAGAATAGCAATTGATCTTGGCATAAATGAAAATCAGACAACAGGAAGGATTCTGTTTGCTTATGGTGACTTGATGCTTGAAACCGGCTGAATATGTATTTTTCAAAAAAATATCGTGTTTCAGATACCAGTTAAGGTTATTAAAATATTAATGGTTGTATTTTTTATTCCTTGCACTCACTGCAGTATCTTTTTTTTCTAATCCCTTTTTCCCTTCTTCTCCTTTTTTTTCCCTTTCCCCTTCTCTTTATGTAGTTCTGACAGCATAAAGATTGAACTGTAGCTAACTGCTTTCACTTCAGTTTCCAGTCAATTCCTGCTGAATTTTGCTTTCAGATTCTCATGCTTAACAGAATGCTAGAAAATCTAAGTTGAAAGTACAGTAAGAACATATTTGCTTGTTGGTTTTGTTTTCAAATATTTCCCTGGGGATTTGTAACAAATCATAGAAATGTTTTCTACTGGTCTTAAATATTGTAAAAGGTTATTTAATTTAATCAAAAGTTAAATATTATGCCAAACTTCATTGCACAATGTGTTCCTTTAATGGAAAGAGCTAATGAAAAACACACTAAGGCAAGTTCACTCTATTTTCTTCACCAAGGAGAAATTCTTCTTTATTGCTAAGGATCTTTGTTTCGCTTCATTTTTCTGGGAACAGTGTGCAAATTTGTATAATCGGACCATGTTCTGCACATATTTTTCATGGCTATTCTGAAACAGTTCTGTCCTCATCTCTACCCCTGGAATGGTTTTTTTTTTTGAAATGTGAATATTGGCTGGATGACTCACTGGAACACTAGCTTTATCTTCATCTGTTTTACAGTAATTGGACTGGAGCGATTTTTGTGGCTGTATCTAAGATTGTTTCCTGCTTTGAACTCAGCACTCACACTGTTGTGTTAATTTTAGTGATTACAAACTAGACTCTAGCCAATAAAGTTATTGTAGTCAAAACCATGGCTCTGATCCAAATCACTCTTACTCTATCTGCAGCAGAGTAACTGCTGCTTCACACTACGAATGGAATAAAATCAAATAAAAACGTTCACCACAGTAACTTGCTAGCAGAAAAATGTGTAGTATCACTTCTTTTGCCATGTAGTTGTCAATCTTGTACAGGTCCATTCTGCCTGAAAGTCTTCTATCTCAGTTATAAAATGGCATTTATTCTGTAAGGAAGGGGCAAAAAAATGTTCGATGTTTTATATTTCATTCAGGTAAAATCCCAGTTCAAAAAGGGCATAAAAGCATGTGTTGGAAATGAAGTGTGTGCTCAGTCCCATTGAAGCCAGGTAGATTGTAAGCATATGCTGAAATGCTTATTTAAATTGGGCCCTTAATTATTATGTGCTATGAGATTGAACTACATTTCGTATTATTTTCATACATCTATATTTATATATGTGTGGGTGGGTGTGCAGGGATATATGTAAGCTGTTCACTAAAAAACATTAAAAATGGGAAAAAAAGGAATCCCCCACACCCTTCTATTTTAAGTAGCAGATTATTTGATGTTTTTGACAAGAAAGTTTTTTATATTTGGCTGAAATGACCATTTTTTCAACAAAAAGAAAAAATAATCAGAACCTGTTTTTACCAATCTTTCTGATACTGCACTTCAGGGATGCTGGGTATGCAGACAGGGCTGCAGGGACCTCAGCCTATCCTTGCAGATCTTCGCAGAGTGCATCCCTACCCACATCTGGGGTTTTGTATTTGATGAATTAGCTATCATCTTAACTTTATCTGTGCTCTAACTCTGTCAATTATTTCTATCATTTATGTATATCCAGTTTAAAGCTACATGTATCTACTGTTGACCTAACCATGCGTTGCCTTCATGATGGATCTCTGTCCCATTGGTTTACTAAGGGAATAGCTTCTCAGAGCTTTGGCTGGTATCACTGGCCTGTGCCCTACCAAGACAGGCTGGTGTTTCTGATATTATGCAAATGCAGGGAGCTAATAAAATTTGGGGGGGAACAGGGTGGGGGGGAGGGGGAGTAAAAGATCTTAAATACACTGGTTTAAAATATACCACGAAATGTAAGCTACGGAGAAAATGAAGGTTTTGGGGAAGGATTTGGTTTAGAGGGGCAACATGCTTGGCTCCAAACAGAGAGAGGGAACAGGCACAAGTGAAATGCCATGGACTATCCCTGGGAAGGCACAAAATATGGTCCAGAAGGAGAGTAGTCCACTGGTAGGAAATGAGGGAAGGTGAAACAGAACCCTGAGGGGTTTTACAAGGCCGGAAAGTGGTTTGGAATTGAATTCAACAACAGATAAGAAGGTGATAGGGGATGTGAGCAATATGATCTTATTTCTTGGAATGAGAAAAAGTGCAGCCATGAAAATCTGTATTGACCAAAGTTATGAGAGAAGGAATTTTTTTGATCTTTTTAAAATAAAAAGAGGATTTGTAATTGCTGAGGTGTAAAGTCAGGTCTGTGTATGAACAAAATTGCTATATTTCTTGTAAGATAGTGACAGACCTGTCAGCAAGGAGATGCAGCCAGGCCGGGAAAGATTGGACTCCTTAAGAGTATATCTTCAAAGACCATCTAACGCAGTAGGGCCTCATGCACCTCTCAGGGGATTCAGCCCACTGCCCCACATCCAGAGACAAAGCAGAGCAGGGAAATAGGGTTAGGAGAGGCAAAGAAATGTAAGAAATGCTGCAAAATCAGTTAACAGCAGAGCTCAGGCTATACCCCCATCTCAGGCTCTTGTTCAGCACATGGTCCACCAGGACAGGCAAGATGGTGACTGAATTCTCCTGGTGCATTTTAGCTCCCATATTCTTGCTGACCTAAGCATTGTGCTGCCCTCCTAGCTTCTGGTTGTACTTTGAAGGTCTGCCATATCCATCATGTGGGCAGGTGGAGACAATAGCAGTGGCACAGATTTTTTGTCCTGAAGCAGAAAGAAAGAACATAAATGCCCAGAGGGCAGAAAGTACTTGTATGAAGGGATACACTGGGTACCACGAACTAGCAAATAAGAAGCCACTAACAAAGAACAAGGCAGAAAAGAGACTTTTTCTTCTTGTCTAAAGACAGACCTGGAGCAAAGGCTAGGATGCCTGTGACTCCCGGGCTCTGAAACTACCCTCAGCAGATTTTGTGCTAACTTTGTCCTGATTCAGCATCAATAGCAGCTGCCAGCTCCCATGAATGTATCTCCCATATGAGACATAGACTTTGAAGCCCAGCCTCAGCCCTATTACCCAATAAGCAAAACATATGTGTTGTCACAGGTTGGTTTTAACACAGCTAGACTCAACCAGGATACTCGGCAAAACCCCCAAGCCGGTCAGTGGAACACTGTCTCTCTTAGCATGCAGCAGGCAAACGGCTGTAGGAATGTTTTATGTTTCTGTTCCATCCTTGAAGTTTCCTGTTGTTTAGAAACCTCCTGGATACAAGGGAGATGAATTACTGATATGCCAGCCTTGGGAAGGGCAAGATTAAGGCAAGATTAGAAAAAGGCAAGGGACTTTTGTCTGAAGTAAACTGTATAAAAAAGCAGGGCACTCAGTTCCCAAGGAGCCACACACAGTAAAGAGAAATCAGGCTACCATGGTCTGTGCAGTTTATAAACCACGAATCATGGGTGATTCAGTGCATACCTCTGGTTTTGTTGCCTGCACGGGGGCCTGTGGGGAGTTGCCCTCCGGCGGCGGGCGATGCCAGGGAGCACACAGCACCTCTCCGAGCACCCATCCCAACGCACTGCCCTGCGGCCAGGCTGACACCCAGGGCCTGGCTGCAGGTGGATGACGGTGCTGCCGCAGTGGTCTGTCTGTGCAGCTCACGCTGCATCCCCAGACTAAGGCACCATGGCCATGCCTGGGGGTGTTGTTGGGCCCAGTCAAGAGCCCAAACATGCAGGATTTCGCCGCTGATCCCCGTGGTTTACCTGCAGGGATCTCCGTAGGGTTACTGTGAACACCACACACAGTCTCCAAAGCACCTGTATCCATTAATGGGGATAAGGCCTCTCCAATCATCTTCCAGCAGCATGCTAAGCCCTCAGAGACTGCTCAGCTCCCAAGGTCCCCGCTTCCAAACGGGGTTCAGAGGAACAGGCCCTTTATGTCTAGCAAGGAAAACAGCTGTCCAGCCGTGCAAAAAAAAGCACATCTGGTGTAGAGCTGATCTGGAACAGGACCTTTTCCATTGAATTACCCTCCAACAGGTGCATTCCTCTGAAGCAATACCAACTGTGCCCTCAGCAGGGGCTCTGGGATTAGAATGCTGGAGCCGCCCTGCTAACACCTTGTCCTGCAAGAATTCTCATTTATGGTTTGATTAGCCCCATTAAGTAGGACAGAGCACTTCTGCATGATTAGCATGTGTGGCATTACACCACTGGTATGTCCCTGCTTCTCTAAAGATCCTATATACAGCTCACCACTGGCCACTTCCCCTCAGCTGTGCACGCTAAATGCAGGCAGGGAAGTTGCAAAAACACTTGCTCACTCTTCCATGAAATTATGTCCACACTGTTCTTAGAAAGTAGAGAGTCATGCTCTCTAAAACTTTGCGGCGTGTGAAGAGGTACCTGCAGCACTCGTGTCTCCCTGTCACGCCAGGGCAGGGCAGCTGCAAGGGCAGCAGGAGAAGCATCAGGAGCAGAAACGGGACCCAATGAAGCTGCTGAGCTGCAAACTGGTCACCTTCCCTCTGCCTTCATCCCAAAAGCCCTAAACAAAAACTAGTCAGGCTGACTTATTTGTGGCTGATGAGTGTAGCTGGAGAAAAAGAGAAAGGCCTGTTTGCCCAGAAAGAGAAGCAAAAACTGATCTTTCATCTCGCTGACAAACCAAAAAAACAAGAGATGAGCCCAAAGGGGAAGGGCTGCTTGAAGTGAATCTGAAATATCTGTTGGTTTGGGGTTGGCCTTTTTTTTTTTTTTTTCACAAAACTGGAAGTTTGGAGGAAAAAATATTTGAGTTGAAGGATGTATTTTAGTTCCTTCATGAGCTTTTAATGTCATTCTCAAGCAGTTTCAATAAAACTGAAGTAAATCTGAAACAAACATTGGCATTGAATAATGATATTGAAAGGCTGTCTTTAAAATGTCAGCATTAAATGTGAAAATATTTTCAGATTTGTTTTAACTACAACAATTCATTTCCTTCTACAGTAATTTTATATTCATCCTAAATACATGTTCACCAGTGGAAAAAAAATGTGGCTGAAAATTGTTACCCTGCATTATTTACCAGTACAAATTTTCTCATGGAAAAAAATCTTGCCAAAAATAAATGTCATCCAGCAAATAATTATTGTGATTGGATGCTGCTTGTAAGGAGGGACAGGAGACAGAAAGAACCATCACATACCTAAGTTCAACATTTGCTGAGAGTGAATGGAAACCTCCTCCTAAAATAGGATAAAAGATGTTTAAGATTTGCTTTGCCCTGCAACTCTGTGAATAAGATAAGGAGACTCCTTGACAACACAAAACCAGGGCAGTCAGCAGAGCCAGTTAAAAAAGAATAATTGTTGGTCAAGAGGTTTCTTTGCCAGAATTTTGCAGTAACCATTTGTTTTCCTTCTCCAAAAAAAATAAGGAGGAGCATCAGGGATAATGGGTTTTGCCACTTTTTAAGTGTTTTGAGTGTTTGACTTCATAACTCTAAGAATTGTTTGTTTACACAAAACAAGTACCTTCCTGGATTGTGAAAGAGTCATTAATCAAACAGTATGTTTCCAATTTGTTTTTTTTCTGCAGTGCTGAGATGTCCTTTGTCACTATGTGCGGGCTCACGGTACCATCTTTGTCCCCAGTGACAGTGTACCTCCTCCAGGCTGCAGGAGGCAGCCAGCAATGCCAGGAGCCAGCCAAAACGCTGGGAACAACCTCTGAGAACTTCGTGTGCCAGCCCTCAAAGAGCGCGACCACAGGGATGAGTGTTCATGAACGAACCCAGCACCAAACAGGAGTGACACAGCAGGACTGGCCAGTGCTGCATCTCTGCTGTTTTCAGTCTGAGATCTGGCACACTCATTACCTCTTTGGCCTGGGTGGTGACCCTCTGTATTTCCCCTCACCAGCCTGGGCTGCTTCCAGCCTCCTGGCCAGGCCTCCCACCGAGCAGCAAGCAGTGGTGGTGGGCATTTGCCTGCAGCCCTAAGAGGGACAAGCTGGGAACAGCCGCTTCTCCTGATTAAGATAAATGGAGCTGTGCAGATCAGCAGACTATCTGGAGTGTCCATCATGTACCACTCGATTAGCCGTAACAAGCTCTGGATGAGCCCGCACGGAGGAGTTGTGCTGCTTAATTTGTTGGACCAGTCGGGCTTGAAGACCACAGAGGAGACAGCAGGAGCATGGCAGAGCATACCTAGCAAATCTGTAGAGATAGGAGCTGCTAATTAACTCAGAGTGTTTATTTGGAAGGAGAGCCAGGCAAAGAAAGGGTTTTAGCCCCTGTGATCCTGTGTGTTCAGTCTCCCACCTCATCCTCACAAAACGATTTTTCAGACACATTTCTATCACTATTTCTGCATTTCATTTAAACCCTGCCCCTCTCCCTTTTGGCAAGCAGTTGATCTCTGACTCGTTTTCCCTCTTGGACTTTGCCATATACTCGGTGGAGATTTTCAGCCTGACCCTGCAGCGCAACAGCCTGGATGGCACAGCAATCCTGGGATGCTTTCTGAAGCAGCTCTCGGTAGTAGCAGTAAACCACAAACCATCTCAAACATCCCCAGAGCAGATCAACACTCTGTGGGGATATGCTGAGAATTAGACCACAGTGGAATTCCAGTGCACAGACACACAGGAGAGAGCAAATAAGTCCCACCTTATCTGGCATGTGGACAGCACAGGCGAGCTTATCTCTTGAGTTTTATAATGAGAAAGTGATGGGCCAGATCTCCAAAGGCATTTAGGTGCTTCGACATTTAACCTCCCACAAGGAAATTAAGTGTGTAATTATGCTTGGAGGTCTGGCCCTAGAGCTCTGCTTTCCTGCATTGTTTATTTCTGCATCATTTACTGCTGCCCACGAAGGCAGTAGACATCATCCTCTCTGCCCCTTGGCCATCTAGGTAGTGTGAGTTAATGTTACAAGGCTCTGATCCCAGTCTCTCAACACACCACCTTCAGTGCAAAGCTGTGTGCATGGTCACATTCACTTCTTGTTCATCAAGCCCCCTGGCACTGCTTTTTTTACATTTTGCTCACACAGATAAGTGTGGGCATGGGAGGGAAGAGCAGAGGTAGCAGGACTAGAGATGACAGCTCAACAAAAGGCCAGATGTCACTGGAGTAGAAAGTGTTGGGCTTTAGTGTGAGCTGCACCCAAGGACAGGAGCTGCCAGAGAAGTTTGAGATGTCATGCTCACACCCCTGCTTTGCAAGGCATCTTCGGCAGTGTTGATGGCAGGATATATACAGCAGTGACTGTGCACAACTGGGACAGTCACTCCAGAGCTCCCACGTTCTGGACAGGTGGAGGAGACAGAGAATCTCTCCAAGCAGCTGAGAAAGTCATGCAGAGATGAGGAGATGTCAGAAGGCACCTTCTACCCCTGGTTGCTTTCACTGAAGAACCACATGTGGGCTCTACCCTAAGTTCCTCCACCGTCCCAGAAACCACGTGCCAAGGGAAGAGCAAGCATCTCCTGTGTCCCTTTAATACCACTGTCCTTTCCCAGTTGCAACCTGTGCAATGCAAGCTCTCCTCCATTGGTTGACGTTTACTGGTTAACCTGGCTGGCGAGGTGGTGGCCCATTGGCTTGCACAAGCCCATTGCCACTGCTCTATCTGTACAGGTGTTGTGGAACAGCCGTGTGCCTCTGCCACCTGGCATGGTATCTTGGTGGGTGGTGAACCTCCTAGACTGACCATAGCTGTCTCAGGAGAGGGGTTGTCCTTCCAATTATGTCTCCAAGCTCTTTGTTTCAGAGCCCCAGACGGGCAAAAATGACTTTCCTTTTGCCGGAGTGTAAGTAAGTCCCCTGGCACCACACAGGATTTGGCCTCAAATTGTTGCCAAATTCTTCACAACTACTTAAAAATGAGGAACATCTGACAGCAAACTTTGACTGACACTGCCCTTTGTGATGTGTGGGCATTGGTGATTTTGGAGATTGTGGGACTAAGGGATAGGCCTTGCTGTAAAAAAGTTTAAGTATTTCCTACATCAGAGTTTGTAGCTGAGGCCTGTTTCTGATAATGTCATTGGTCCATACAACTGGATGCTTTCCTGCATCCAGTAGTGGCCAAGAAGTGTTCCTGTCCACAAAAAAAAAAAAAAAAAAAAAAAAAAGAAAAATAAAGAATAAATTTAGTCCTTGTGAAATAGAGGTCAGTAGAGTTACACCAGGGAGGAATTTGGTCCAAGATACCCAGCTTTGATACAACCTTTTAAATAGTAAAAATATTTTCAGTGGACAGGGAACTGTAAGAGGTTTATAAATGCAAAAGAGAAGAAAAAAAAATGGTGCTGCTCCCCCGCAGTCTCCTAAAAATAGCAAATTACACACCTAATAAATGTATCAGCAGCCCATGAAATTGACAGCCTGAAATTGAAGAACAGACTCGTTTTGTTTGGAGAAATAGTCTTTAAGAGTGTGGAGGTGAATTAGAAAAATAGCAACTGACATTAAGAGTGCAAGATTAATTCGACCAAGCTTTAATTGAGACAGCCTGAATGAGCCAGAAAAAGAGAAAAAGGGAGAGGATCCCAGCTCTGTCTGGCTCCATAGAAACTCCACCTACCATCTCTTTTCAGCTGGAGCTCAAGTTACAACATTACATCACCCCGAAAACGTCCCTTTGGCTGATAATTCCCTGGGAGCTGGGCATTGATGCTGGGCTCAGGGTTATGGATGCAGCCGCTGGGTGGAAATGCACCCTTTTGGGTTCATCAGTGTGGGGACAGGCTAAGGGCCACCCTTGGACATCCTTCAAAACCCCCTCCCTCATCAGAGCCTGGGAAACATTGGGGCCACCATCTCTTTGAGCAATATCCCCACTGTCCCGTTCCTGGCTGCAGCTTTCCTTGTGGCCGGAGGAGATGGATCTGGCTGGTGCGAGCAGGGCAGAGGGGAAGATGTTATTTATATTTCAGAACAGATCTGCATACTCGACAAACCCCGAAATCCCCGAGTCTGTAAAAGCATTAAGCAGGCCATCCTGACCGTGAGCCTCGCTCAGGTTTCCTGGCTTAAACAGAAAGTCCTTCTCATAAGCAAGGAATAAGCTCTTGCACAGGCAATATTTCAAAAGCCCTGCTACTACTGAGTAAATAAATGTGCGTAGCAGATACAATAAACATTTTCTTCTGTTCTGAAATCAGATCTGCAGATCCCAAATCCCCCTGTGCTGTGCAGACTGTAATTACAGGATATGTTAAATTTTCTTTATAGCCAGTCCTGATGGTTGTTAAGTGACCGCACCGCCCAGTACAGCACCCCTCTCTGGTCTGCTACCATTCGTAATGAAAACCAGATGTTTGTTTAAAGTTAATAATCAATACAGCACTCATCCCAAGTCAAGTAGGGCTAAACATTTGCTTAGAGAAGCCATGTCAGAGCTGTGATAAGCAGTGGGCTCAGTGCAGCACGCTGCCTCAGACCCTGCTGGGGTGTGAGATAAACCATTCAAATTCCACAGAGAGAATGCTGGGGCCGAGGGGTTGATCTGAACCTCTATGAGTAATCAAAGCAACTAATATAAATGCAGGCCTGGCTTCATCCAGAGCAACCCAGGTCTCTGACACTACTGGAGCCCTGCTCCCAGCTTGCTGTGTGCTCCCAGTGAGGCCAGCCTTGCTTTGTGCTGGCCCTTCTCTTGTACCTGAATAGAATAAGCACGTATGCAAGGGGAAGAGCACACTGCAGTTGAAAGCCACAGTGTTGATCTGACAGGTGGTAAGTGCTTCCAAATCACTGTAAAGGCAGATGGAGCTGGCAGAGAAGAGGCACCCAACATCTCACCGCAGTCAGCTGAGGTCAGAGCTGAGATTTGCTGATTTTTTAAATCGCAGGTTAGCCAGTAAATTGTATAATTGACTTCTGACTTGGGCAGTAAGATGAAGGAACTATTAGGGCAAACTTTTCATGTGGCCCACACACCTTCTCACAGGTGACAATATTCGAGTCTTCATCTCAGTGAACAGATGAGGAGGAGGAATGTTGGGAATGCTGATGGGAACTTCAGCTGGAGGTAACTCCAGCTGGTCTGCTTTGCCCGGACCTTTTCTAACAGGGTCAAGGGGACTGTCTCCTTGTCAAATGATCTCGACAGCCAGTCCAAGAACTGGACAATGCACTGTTATTCACCTGCACATGTCCCTTTCCCACCTCAACTCCCAGCCTATGAACAGAGAAGTTAGGGGCCATCTTGTGAGCTTGACTGGAACACCCACCACACCTTACTTTTGTACGGCAATACTATGACGAATACCAAGTGAATTACAGAGAGTCCTGAGCCCTAGTGTTTTGTCTGATAGTGAAAAAAGAGAACTCTCTTGATTTAGTCTGTTCCTTTCTGACACTATTTAGCAGCAGAAACTGAATCCTTATCAACAGCCTAACTGGGTGACAGAAGTCACTGGTAAAATACACTGGTGTAAAAGAGACTAAAGTTTTAAATCCTAGGTTTTCCCTAGGAAAACTAACAAATAAAATGGCAAAAAGAAATTATGAGGAAGTGTATATGACTTACAGAATCATAGAAATTTTGGTTAGAAGGGACCTCTAGAGGTCATCCAGCCCGACTTCCCATCTGAAGCAGGACTATCACCAGAAGTGTTTGAATGAGGTTGTATTTCATGGAATAATGTGTGTGTTTATTCCATCTTTTTTTCTCTCTTTTCCTACCCTCCCTCCAATTTTTGTATGCAACAGCTTTCCAAAACCTTTGAGTTTAATTGCATGTAATGCCTAGCCCTTAACTCATCTTAACTCACATGATTAGGCTGAATATTTTCCATAAAAATATTTATGCAAGGTGGTCAATACCTAAACTCTTTAAGGCTTTTCTGCTCTAAATAAAAAACTTTTTCTTCTTTGAGCAGGACATCTGCTGAACTGAGGTGCCATCCCCACTGGCTCTGGCAATACAGTCATGCAGCTCCTGAGCTGGAACCAGAGGAAGGACAAGGGGATTACAATTAAATAAGGTGCAGGGAAACTTAGACCAGCATCACTTTTCATTGTGCAAGTACAGAAAGGGAGACACCGAGGCATCAGAAACACTCAGATGACAGTTCTACTTCTGCGCTGTGCTGAGTTGTTAACTTCCCTGCTTCCTCAGCATAGAAATCCCCAAGTTAAAGTACTCATTTAGACTTACCCAGAAAAGCTGAAGATAGATTTGGACCCTGTTGAAAGCCACTGTTTTGTAACAAGCCAGAACCAACCCTTTTGGCTTCAAAAAAAACCACCATCCATTCCACTTAAAACAGGTTCAGTAAATGATCTGTGACCAAAAACAAAACCAAGTACTAAAAGCTGGATAAAACTGCCTACCTCACCTCCAAATTAAATGAATCTGACCTGCACACCATGCACACCAAAGCATTCCTAGAGCTACATGGCTCATGAACATATCAAAAACAAAAGAAAAAGGAAAGGCATTTATTGACAAACACTCCATTTGAAATCATTCTAATGGTGAGTTTTTCTGAAGAGGATTCATCTCCATTCCCAGGTCATGTCATGCCTGTGGAGCTACGATATCCTCCTGATACACTTCGTTGTCTCTCCTTCTCCTGCACAACTGGACTCCAGCATGGAAAAACACTTCCTCACCACGTAGCTCTGGGTCATGATACAAGGCAAGAGACGGCCCCAGAAGTGGTGGCTGTGTGTCTGCCTCCTCAGGGCTGGTGTAGTGGTAGAGACCCCCCACAGAAAGCTCCTGCTGTTGCCTCGGGGGTCCCTGATTCCGGTGGCATTGGTCCAGAGAGAGCAGGGCCATCCTTCTCCTCAGCCTTCCCCATTAGCCGAGTTAGGTGGCCCAGCTGCCGCCTGGCCCCAGCTTTCGCCACATGTTGTCTACAGATGCCTAAAAGCTGGGCTTTGCTATGCCTAATTCCCAAGTCTTGCCTCAAGCAGCCAAGTCAGCCCACACCGTAATGCTTTCAAAATAGCAGTCCGGTGTCAGCCTTTGTGCCAAAAAACCACCTTTCCCTGGGACAAAAGCCTACAGTTCCGGTGTTCCTGGGACCTGGTTGGGCATGGTTCTTCCATCACTCTTAGGAAAAGGCATGGGTTTAGGCTGGTCACCAGTGCAACTGGATCTAGCAGCATATTCTCATCTAAAATCTTCGTTTCCTGGAAAAGATACTGCTGCTTTTTTTTTTTTTTCCCCCGGCTTTGTTAGTAATCCTGTTCTTCACTCTCTGCTGTCTTGGCACCTTCTAAGCAAAATCTGCCACTGAGGAATAGATTTCTTTTTTTTTGAATAATAAATGGAAATACATTTTTGCTGCAGCCTTCCAGTCCGCACAGGCGACACTGTCAAAATGCTCTGAACTTTTTTTGGAAGCAGCAGATGACTACAGCTGGTTAGCACAATTATAGCCGTTGTGTAATGCTTGGATCCTCTGTCGTTTCATTCATTCTATTCATCAAACTCTGCATTAGGCTGTGGGGGAAGATCTGCCTGGTGGTAAATTTACTTTTTTTCCTATGTTGCTGTTATTTTTTCAAAGTTAAAGGGACACTGGCAAGTGACACATCACTTTTTTAATGTTGTTTCAGAAGTTGTTTACTCTGTAATTTACAGTATCCTCCTAGAAGCCAGAAGAATGGAGAGCTTGAGCAATTTGGCATTTCCTCACTCTTGTATATTGATTGGGGTGTTTTTTCCCCACTGTGGGCTGGAGGAAGCTCAGACGCTTTCCACTTAGAGTGGTTCGCAGTGGACTTAAGGACAGAGGTCACCAATTTTCACAGCACTTCCAGAGGCAGGTAAGTATTATCTGAAAACTATCCCCATTTCACAGGCAGAAGGAAAGCAGCCCTTGTAGAGATGTGCCCAGAGCTGTGCCAAGTTTTGTACAGAAGTGCCTCTGTCCCAGCCAAGGGATTTGGTGAGGAAAGAAGAACCTGCCCTAAAAAAAAAAATCTTCCAAAAAGACTGTCCACCCTGGAAAATGAGCAAGCAGTCCTCGTCCTGCCATCATGGTCACAGCCACTATGGTCCTGCTAATCTCAGCAAGGGAACTACCAGGCTGGCCCCAGATGTCCCTGTAGGGTGTCCAAGTCCCATCAATAATGGGAAAAAGGGGTACAAAGCTGTCTTCTGTCCCTCACTTTATCCATGATTATAGAAGGCCAAGGTGCTGAGTTTTAGTTCTTGCATACATCATTTTTTAATAATAAGTAATATCATTCACATTATATCAACATGAGATCACAATAATAAAATTGGTACTGATGCTGATATAAATTTTTTATTCTGTGAATAAAAAATTATTTGAGCTTTCTTGATTTTTCTTTAATGTAGAAAACCAAACTGTGTTCAAAACTTTCTCTTGCCTTTCTCAAGATGGAGATTTTGGGGAAACGTTGCAGACTTCTGTGTGCCTCAAGGCTTTCCCTGGAAAAATGAAGAAAGGAATGAAAAAAAAATATTTCTGAAGGGATTTTGATAGTGCTATAACAAAAGAAGTAAAAAGAAAATAATGGGATGGCATTGAAGGAAGAAAAAGGGAAGAAATACATTTTACAGATGCTGTTCCTTATTTTTCTTCCTCTTTTTGGTCTTCCTATATTAAAAATAAACAAATGGACCAGAAATAAAATTGAAGTGTTTGAGTTTTTGTAGCTCCCTTCTATGTGATTATCCCTTATTGTTCCTCTTCTTTCTCTCCATTGTTCAATCTTAAGATTGTATACTTAAAATTCATTTGGGTGATTTAGTGAGAGCAGCAGAATTTCATTAGGCTGAATCAGAAAGCAGCTTGAATGAGCATCAGAGTTTTCACACTGTTTTCAGCATACACAGTATTTTCTCAGTGTTTGCACTTCTACCCCGGGAAGGGGTAGAAGCACGGCATCACCCAGAATCAGCCCCTCAGCACCGGGGGACTGAGAAGCCTGAGATAAAACCTGCAGACCCAAAATACACCTTGCTGTGCCACATGAAGCAGAAGTCCAGCATAGTGACAAGTGGGTCACCAGCAGCGTTCCTGGGTTCCACTGCAATAAAGATTATTTATGCACCATGGCTGCTAAGTGCTACTAAACACAAAAACAAATGACACTATAGTCCCAGACCACTAAATTTGTCTCTCTGCTCTACATATCCTTTGCTTTCCCTTTGGCTGCCTTCTTCCTAGCTGTAAATTGCATAATTCATTCTCTCAGTTGTTTTATAGTTTTGTGGTGAAATTCAGATTTATCATCATTAAATATTGTTATCACTGTTTACACAATGACGCAAACTGTCTGAAATGTGTCTCAGACTCAGTGCTGACATCTAACCTCAGGAGAAGATGGGACTCTCCAGACCAACTCAAATCCAGCCTGCAAGCCAAATAATTGGGATGAAACTGGAGAAAACTATTGTCATCCAGGGCACTGGGAGAGAGGATCATTAAGTGTTTAATTCTGCTTCTCAAAAGTGCAATGCACAGCTTGTCAAGAAACAAGCCACTTACAGCTTTTAAATATTGTTAGTTAGCAAGGATTATTTTTTTCCCTTGAACTACATAGAAACCAAAGACATTGTAGAAGATGGGACTGTGTCCAACAGGGGAACAAAAGACTCATTTCTCCCATGCTTTCCATGGTCTTCTCAGACTCTGATAGATTTGCAAACTAAAAGCCTTTCCATTTTGCATGGTTATTTCATGGCCTGGGCGCTGGAGACCTGCTCTCTGTGCTCTAAGACCTACCATCCTCCTCATTCAAAACCCAAGAAAGCCACTGGTGTGTGTTGTTAACTCCCAAAACAAAGACCACGTTATCCTGTGGTGATGGTGCTGGTTTGTAGGTCAAGAGCAACATGCTGTCCCCCTGAAATTCATACCATGTCTTGCTGTACTGGTGTGACCTGCAGGACACTTCATTTAGCCTCACTTAAGCAACATCACGGATTAGCAAGTCTCCAGGAAAGCCATGAGGCACTGGGCCGTCGATCTCTCAGGGCTGTCTCTGCCTTGGCTGGTTCATAATAATGTCATCGTGGAAGATTAAGATGTTGCAGCTTGGTGAAGAGGAGTGATAGTGCAATAAATCCCTCCATTGGGGCATTTCCTCTGGCTGATTGTCTGTGCAGTCATTTCAGGCTGCTCTGAAATTAATTTCAAGATTCTTGTAGGCACTTATCTCCCCAAAGTGAGATTTCCTGGGAATCGTCAGGGAAGGAATGAAGACAGAAGAAATACGGCTAAACCCCGGCACTTAAGACCTGAGCCCTCTCTCGTTAATGCTCTTCGTGTAAATCAGGAGGAATTCCACTTTCATCAGGGGAATTATGCCAGTGATATACTGTTAGTGAGAGGAGGCTCAGGTGTAAGTCCTTTTAGCTAAGCTTCCTCCAATTCATTTTTACAAAAGGAGACCCTGACCCCGCAGGAGATCTTGTGGCAGAGAGGTGGGAGAAGAAACATGATCACTGCACATTTATACTTTGTTCTGTATATAAAAGTTTCAGAATCAAAGCTTATTTACATCGGAGAGAAATTATAGTCACAGACATAGGCAAATGCTAGCTCAAAAGTGCTCAGAAATCACACACTCTTTGTAGACCAGATACTGTAGATATGACCTTCTTTCTATTGAGGAAAATTATTTTTTTCCCCTCACTTTCAGAAGATTCAGCCCTGAAGTCCAACGCCTCTAAAAAAAGTCATGATTTGCTGTATCTAGTAAGAAATAAGTGATGGGGACCAAGGCTGGGGGAGGGAATAGTGCAGGGTAAAACATTCAGAACAAAATGCCATGGTAGGGAAAGGCATCCTGCAGTGAATACAACCAGCTGGGTGTCTGGATGCTTTGTAAAATTTTATTGTGAAATGCACAGATGATGAGCACAGCTGCAAAACATCAGGAGTGTTTATCATGATCTCCCAGAGCGTTCTGGGTGTGTTCCCCTTTGACACTATTTATGTAGGCTTAACCTAAGCTGATTTCAATGGAGACATCAAAATTGTTTCAAGGTGCATCCTATTATATACAGGATAAGCTTGTGGCTTAAGGTTTCTCTCCCCTGTCTTATGTGGTGTTTATCAGCACGCAAAAGACAACTGAATGAAGAAGTAGCTGATAGCATCTGACTAACCGGCTGCTGTTGCTGAGGCAAATAAAAGATGTTTCTGGCACTCACACAAGTATTAAAAAGGGGATTAAGCAGATTTTTGGGATGGAATTCAGGCTGAAAAAAAAATCTGTAAGCCATCCTTCTAGGCCTAAACATTACGGCAATCTTCAAGCAAGGGTCCTGAGTCTTCTCAGCATTATTTATTTTACCTGAATTTGGGTCCTTCCCAGTAACATGCTGGTGTGCTGTAAGAATAGCACAGATGAGAATCAGTTTCCCCCTGTGATGTGCTTCAACTGCTTGTGTTCCCAAAGGTTTATTACATGATCACTCGCATCTCATAACATACAGTAATGCTCTAATTCAATCAGACAATTCACAGGCATAATGTTATCATGACTGTGCAATGAATTTGTTTTACTATAGAGGAGGAGATAAGGTAGGAGCCTATTTCAACTTCCTTGCTGTAAAAAAAAATAAAATAAAATAAAATTGGAGAGGATTTCTCTGCATTTTTTACTTCCTGATTTTGACAACCAGTGAAAACATCAAAACACCCGAAAGGAAGCTGGTTTTGTAAGTTCCGGCTGGTATCCAGGGGAAAGAAAGGGAGCAAGAATATTGGATAAGAATAAATACTGACAGCTACCTGCCCAAAGAGAGGGTTTACACCAATAATTCAAGGAGCAACTTAGGAAATGTTGTTGTTATAAAATGAAATTACACAACTATTAAAAAGCTAAGAAACTTTGTTATACTTTAGTAGAATTTCTGGAAGGAAAAAATAATAGTAATTAAAACCACAGTATTAATCTTAACAGCAATCCCCCCTTTCCCCAACTAAGACCTTGTGACAGCTTTACTTAGTCTTCATTAAACATTTTCAAACAGTTCATTGCAAACAGTGTCTGATATGACTGTGAAATCCCTGTAGCACTGTCCCAGCTGTAGTGTCAGATTTTAAGAGTGAGGGAGTACTAGGACAGACACTGTTTGTAATCACTAACCCAGGTCTCAAAGCTTTTCAGATTGAGCTGTTTACATTGGGCAGATTTTTTCCCCCTCTGAGATTCACAAATTGCTTAACAGAAATCACAACACCTTTTTTCTTTTTTTTTTTACATCAGCAGCTGAAATGCAGAGTACAGAAAGATTTACTAAAACCATATTGTTAGAAAGCTAGGATCAGAAATCAGAACTTTGAAATGCAACCTCCTACCTAATCAGCAAAGACAACAGCTTCCTGGACCTAAAAAAATGGAGCTTCCACCCTATTCTTCCAGAGTTGCACAGAAAAAGGAATTTTGGTTCTTCTGGTCCTGAGAATGACCCCTTCTGAAGGAAAAAGCCATTTTCCCTTCAAAACATCTCAGCCCAGCTAGCTGCCATAGGTATGACAGACATCAACACAGGCCAGCCCTTTGCAAGGCAGATGCTGGGACTGCACTGTGTGCAAGTTCCATGGATGACAATGGACTGCAGGTCAGATTTTCACCACTCCTTGCTGTCAGCTTGCAGTGGTAATGCTGATCATAGAGCAATAAAAAGCCAAAGGCAATCCCTGTGTTTGTGACGAAACTTCTTATTAAAGAGTTATAAAAGTTTGAGTGCAGGAGACATGTTTCTGTAGCCTCATCATTAATGTTTTTAGTTCTCTCTTTGCAAAGTTGTTCTTATAAAGCCAGGTATTGGCTAGACCCCAGCAGCTCTTATCACGAATCAAATTTTGCAATTATCTGCACTTTTGTCATTGGAAAGGAGGAGGTTTTATTAATAGCAGTACTGATGTTCATATCTGGAATTCACTTCTGGGTTGAGAAACTCCTGTGCCAGCGTTCAGCCAGGAGTGAACTTTATGATCGTGTTATCAGCTCTGAAAACAGGAGGTTAAGCAACAGCCACTGAAGTGGTAACAGATTTTTAACTCTATCAGAATCAGCTGCCCACCCTTCTGCATTGTTTCCCCGTTGTTTCTCTCATATTTGAAGGCTTCCCCAATGAAAGAGAACCACCTACATAGCATTATTTGTAAAACAGCTCTGTCCTGAAACATGATAGTGCATGAACCCAACCTGATAATTTATGAACTCACAGCTAAGCAAGAAACAGTTCCCCTGCAGCCCAGGGAAAAGATACTGTAACATGCTAAATCTCTTTTTTAAATGTAAAATCATATTGCTATTCAGGTTTGTGGCTTTCTTAAATGTGGTTGTGCTCAGAGAAGTGATTATAAAAACGACACACTTTTAATCAATGGACCTGCTGTCTCCTGCAGGAAATTTGAGTAAAGTATGTTTCATTTACTGACAAAAATAATACCTTGTTTTTGTATTTTCTACTCTGCTAGGAGTGTAAAAACTATATGGCCCTGGGAAAAGTCTCCAGCCCTCCTCTGGTTCACGCACCATCAACACTACTGGTAATTAGTTTTAACCACTGAATTCTGAATGCCTCTGTAAAGAGATTAGGTTGATTTTCATATCCGAGGCTCGATCTACTGAGTTACTGGCTGGAAAAACTAGGCCACTTTTTCTGCTGATACACAGTCCCCCTCAACTGCAGCTGGAAATTTGATCCTTCATCTTCAAGCAGGGATCTCTGCTTGGTGACAACAATACCATGCAGCACACAGATTTGGACCTGGCATATGTTCCTGCACAGGAGGATGAATAATATCCCAGGACCAGCAGTGTGGCCAACCTGGCCAGGTGAGAAAATGCTGTGCTTGGGATCTCAAATACCCAATTGCACACATACTCCTGGCTCACCCCAGCTGCAAAATAAAATACATGATCATGTACCACCAAGACAGCTGGCTGGTAGATCATCTAGGTGTCAAACTGTGGGGTAAAATGAGTCTCCAGCCACCAGCAACTACACAGAACAACCATTAGTCTAGTTCATAATGAGCTTGCAACACTTGTGGGCATGTAATCAGTGTTGAGTGGGGATGGGTAACCTCCCTCAAGCCATGCCATCTCTCCTGCTGACACAGCCTTGCCATCACCTTCCCAGCTGCAAGAGCTCTCCCACGTCTGCCATGCATTCAGCTATTTTCAGAAGGATTTAGCCAACAGGTGGACTGCACTGCCAGTGCATTTCATCTGGTCCTGGGTCATTTTGTTTACAGTGCCAGAACAATTCAAAATGAAATTATCCCTTCAAACAGTTTCCAGACTACATAATCTTCCAGCTGCAAATGAAAGCCATGCTGCCACCCAACAATCCAGCTGTTTGTTTGCAGCACTGGAAATAAGCGTGCTGAAAGCGGACGAGAAAGCTTTCAAGTTAGTCCATTGTTGACTACAAGAGATGATGAAGCTGTAATTGCCTCACATTTTCCAGCTAAACCAAAGCAGGAAGCTCCCATTCTGATGGTCTGAGCTACAGGAAGGGCAGTTCTGCATGAAAAATTCACATTTGTCACAAGCAAATATACTCTATGCATGGTATTTTGCATGGAGGGCATGACAAGCTGACTCTGAAAACCTGAACATCAGTACCCCTGCCGTGAGGATGATGAATGGTATCAGTGCTTGCCAAACACCTTTGCAACTATGAGAGTCTTCGCAATTTCTGTGTAAGGTATATGTCCGTGTGAATCCGATCTCATTGGCTGTGATCAATTACTAAATTAAGATCCTCTACAAAACATTTAATCTGTAACTGAATTTTCCCTTTCTGGTGATTTCATGCAGAGTTTGACATTAAACACAGCTGTCTTAGGTAGCTAACTCCACTTTCCCCTGATATTTCATTATGACAAATGGGATGTATTTCCATCACTTATCATAAGATCAACACTGCAGCCAAGCAAGTGTTAGCTTATTTATTGTCAGCCAGGGGATGGATGGTCTTAAGTGCCTCTTTAATCAAAGGGATGATTCCTTAACAACGTCTCTTCTCACAGATGAACTGTCGGTCTTCAGTCTTGGTCCATCAGTCTACCAAATTTTATCAATCGCACTGATTGTGGTCACGTGCAAAATGAGTTTGTTCTGGCTGATCCAGCAGAAGAACAATTCCAGTTTTTATTTTTTTCTTGCCTGTGAGCATTGTCAGTGTGATTTTCCTCCCTTGATCTGACAGGACCAAACATTATCAGGTGGTACTGCCATCCTGCCACTGCATGGCATTTACACCACACCAAGCATTTACACCACACCAGCATGGCTCTTCCTCACCTGTCTGCTGTCCTTGTGGGAGGAAGGTGGGCTGAGTGTGGCAATCACACACTCTGCTTGGCTTGAGTTATCAGGACCAGGCCAGATCGGCGGAGCTCAAACTGTGTGCTGGGTCCCCCCTACACCCTGCCGTACCTGGCTTTGAAATGGCCACAGAATTAGAGCTTCATACTACAATATTTTGGCCAGGCTCAAGGAAGGCGCTTCTCCTGTAAAGGGCTTTCCCAATATTTACTGTAGTAAGGAGCCCCCAGGCAGTCCTCCATGGCCAGGGGAGTTTGCATTAGCGGCGCTGCCACTGATAAGCCCCGACCTGGTATTGTTTGTACTTCTCAGTCACCTTTATTTGTTTAAGAGGCCAGACAAGGCAAACACTTGTGATACCTTGTTTATTCTGTGGCTTTCACTGGAGCATATTAAACTCATCATTACTTCATATAAGCCTGAGATAGGCATTTTTTTGCTGGCAAGTGTTGACAGTAAGTAACAGACACTCTGCCACAAGGTAACATGTTTACATACTGGTGCGAATGCCTGGTGGATTTTATTCCTGTAAAACTATCACAGATAAAGAAGCTACTATCAGATAAGTGACTATAATAAATGGCCACAATTAGTGCTCTGCTGATGAGACTACTTGGTGGTCTCTCTGCTCTGTTTTAGACAAACCCCAGGCTCAGCTTGCTTAGTATAAATGGAGACAGAGACCATTTAAAATAACATCAGCCTCTTCTGATTTCTGGGGGCATTTTACCAAAATACTGCTGTTAACTGAATTGAAATCTCCATGTATTTATCTTCAGAGGACATGAAAATGGGAAAATCTAGTCAAATAAAATAAAGATGTCCATCTACATGCACACACACAGGCACACACACACATATACTGCCTGCTTGCAGGTTTCCCTCCGTTTCAGCACTTTGGGTTAAACTGTGGGGCTTGGTCCCAGCTGGCATTAGTGCTTTTCTTTTTGATATCACGGGAAATAACATTGACTAAGGGGTTTTGGAGAGGCACCAACATGAAGTTTCCTGCACCCCACTGGAGTTGTGTACACTCTGCTGCTCCCACCCCAAGCGAGGAGTGAAGGATGCTCAAGACACTTCCACTCCCCAGCAACATGCCTTCCCAAGACTCCAGAGGAAACAGTGTCTCCCCCTTCTGCCTATGCTCCTGGGAGCTTGCTGAACCTGCAGGGGCACTGCAACTGAGACAGTGCCACCACAGTGCAAACCTGGGTGGTGGCTGCATCTACCTCCAGGCTAACACCCCTGGGAAGAAATGCTGTCTGCTCTCTGCCTTATGTCAATCCTTGGTAGCAGTCCAGAGGGCCTGATACATCTTCAGAGATCTGCTCGTATTCTGTATATATTTATATTCATACATCCTCTCTGAAGTCAGTGGGTCAACTTCCCCCAAGAGGCATATGTCCAGATGAAATCCTTTCCTTTGAACAACCACGGTCCTCCCCAAAACACCTACCTATCACATACAAGATACCAATCCCCCTCTCACTTTTGCCAACAAGAGAATGGAAGAAAAGAAGTAGAAGAATCAGTGTGACCCTGGAGCTGTGAAAGCCAAGCCCCATACAGAACCAAGCTCCATATCCTTCCAGTACCTCATTGGTAAAAATACTCACTCCCAAGCCATGCTCAGGGGCTGTAGCAGTGAGAATGGGTTGTTCTATCAGATGCAAAACCTCATTTCTCTTCATTAGCAGGTCTTTTTGTAGACTAAGCTTGTGCTTCTTCATGAAGTTATCTTACAGTCGGTGTTCTAAAGGCATCTCTACTGACATCCAGACAGATCTTACTAGAGTCAGGACTCTAAAATGCCTATAATTCAAGCATTTTTGCTGAAAAGGTCTTATAAAGACACTTATATCCTTGCACAGTCTAGCCATTTATAGAATTGCCTGTATTTACAACAGACTGCTTTTACATATAAATATGCATATATGTATGCATATGTACATACTCAAATCATAGATATGTATGGATACCTGTATGAACGCACTGAGATTTCCAACATATTTCTACTGTCATTAAAATAATGACAGTAGAAAGCTCAAAAGGATTGGTTGCAAAACACAGGCTGTAATCCTGTTGAGTTATTTTTCATCTGTAACTACACATTTGGTTTATGTAGTGTCAAAATGGCATCATCCAGCATGGTCTCCTGAAGATGCCTCCTGATCTGTCTTCACCTCCCTCCTGAAATGCGATGCCTTCTTCAGAACTGACCAGCGGAAAGAGCTCGTCCATGAAAGCATGCTCCTAGTAGGGTTTATACTTTCTATTTGATTTAGCATTTCCCCATATGAGAAATTGCACTGCATGGCAGCAGAACCCCTCCACATGCACACCACACCCCAGGAATTAGGTGCTTGTGTGCAGTAGGATTTATGGTGGTTCTTCGTATTTCCATTGCCAGAATATCTCATAAACTAAGAAAAGTTATGCAGGCATCAGTCTGTTTACCTTTTCATGAGCTTAAAGCTGATTTATTTGACCTCTAAAAAACATGATAATACTCCATGGAGTCCAGATTAAAGGAATACTGTGAAGTAGTTTAAGCCCCAAGTCTGAGCTGCCTTTAAACATCATAATTTGAGTACAATGTTCACTTAATTTCACTGTAAACCAGTATATAATATCTGCCCACCTATGCAATCTATACATGTGTGTTCCTGTAGACTTTTGCGTATATTAGGCCCTGGGACTCCCCAGTGGAAGTGAGATAACGCGCTGTAATAAGTTGCTGCAGAGTAAACACTGCTCTAGGCCACCACAAAAAAATCCATGTGGGGCTTTGCACCCCAAAGGAAATGATAACTATTTCATCATCAGTACGCTAGTGAGAATTTCCTTAGAGAGAGCAGGGTCTTGGAGTAGAGCAAATAATTTCTTTCAATGATTTGTCCATATAGGTCACTATTTGTTGGTTTGCATTTGTGAATGGTTTGTGTGCACGAGGCAGAAATCTGTTTAGCTGTTTGTCTCGATTTAGAAATTTTGAGTGCCCCTTGACCTGCCAAACATTTGGTAGCCATGACCTTGTGCAAGCTGTGTTGATGCCAGCTAATACCAAGCCCATTGCATTGCTTCTCATCAGCGAAGGATGCAATTAGCCAGTACAGTACAAATCACACACGTAAAAATCTCATTCTTCTGCTAGGAAATTCCACATTTAAAATCAATGTTTTTAGTGTTCACTGCAACCATGCACAGTAGCTCACAGGTTCAGAAAATGAACCAATGGGAAAAATCAATAAGAAAAATTAAATAATTTCCCCCCATCGTGGCCCAGGCCTGAACTGCATACCAACAGACGTGGAAAGTTAATATACCCAATTATTTCACAGTATCAATTTCAGCAGTGACAAATGAGCCACAGATACTTACGTGCGACCCCAAATCCATTTGTCTGTGACATCAAATCTCATTCAAAGTACACAGAGGTATTACCAGCCTTCAGGTGCTTAAATAGGTCATTTCCAGTGAAATGATCAATTCAAGTGAAGTGTACTTTTAAAGACTAAAGACCTGGATCCACAAATAAGTGATGTACTGAGGGGAGAGAAGGGAAGGAGGCTCCCTTGGTAAATAAAGACACTGGTAGCAAGCTATGCTAAACGAACACTTCATACAAAATACCTTGAGGGAATAGTGGCTGCTGTGTGCCTGTGTGGGGTATTGTCAAGGTTATGAGTTCACAAGAGGAGTTTCATACATGTGTGGCTCATGCAAGCCCTCCCATTTCCATGGAGGAAGGATGTGACTTCTGTAATCAGAAGAACACCTCATTCTTAGATGAAATCAGGGCAAAAAACAAGGATTACCTGTACTGTTTACACCCTGCGGTTCTTCCTCATCTTCAAAAAGGAAATGGTCTAACTTGACTTAATCCTAGAGCTGCCTGTTATTTCCTACTCACAGTTCTATGGCATTATTAGTCCCCATGGTTTTATAGGAGTGATCAGATATACAAATCCTTTTAAAAACACATGAAATCACTGGAAAAAATGGAATCAAGTAGGACAGACAAGATGATGGGGAGGAGGGGAAGATCTTTACAAGTAATAGAATGAAAAAGCTTTGTTTTTTGCCTCTATTTTCCCTAGTCTGGTCATTCTGTTTTTTTAATCTTCTATGTAAGTATTTCTGAGTCAGCGTTCTGCAAAGCCATGTTTTAGTAAATTAAACAGCTATTAAATATAGCCCCAGAAATTAAAATACCTATTGCATTCCTCAAAAAATGCCTCCTTAAATCACAGTTCAGGAAAACATCATTCACCTTAATGGAGAACCACTGTAATGAAGCAAGAAGCAACTTGGAAGCAGAAGCAGCGAAGACGGGAAGACATGGTTCAAGTTCCCCCTCATATTTTTTTAGGAAGAAAAACCATCTTTTCATAAGTAACTCACACACCATTCCAGCCAGGTCCACATAGATTTAAACAGGATTAGGTTCAACCTCTCCTCTCTTCTCTTGTTGTTAGGTTAAAAAAAAAAAAAAACCTACAAAAAAGTGTATTTGGCAAATCTGTGTGCATATATCTTCAGACACAGAAAGAACCATATTAATGCTGCTGGCTTGGTTAATTTGTTCTTATGCAGGCTGAGAGAGGGTCTCTACATTCAGATCTGTTTCCTGGAGGTTATTGATCCTCACTGCAATCTGCTGAAGGTTGCAGCCCAGTTTGAACCCCGAGCTCATTCACAGTGTATGTAATGGTAAATCCCATTGCATGACTACAGTAAAGGCACTGTTTAGTGACTTGCCATAATTTCAGGTTTTAAAAAATGGTGGCCAGAGAGGTGTCCTTTTCATTCACAAGCCAGGCTAACCAGGGGAGGTGAAGTACCTCTTTCTCAGCTCCAGACTTGTATGTTCTGTTGGCTTTGATTCTTGGCTTGGTTTTTAAGCACCAAGAAGTGTTTAAAGTCAGTTAAATGTCCAAACAGATTGCAAATGTGACTGGGTTTAAACAACAAATAAGTGTCAACAATATTTATTTGTGCCCCAGAAGCTTCATACATTTAAACAAAAAATACCAAAGTCTACCTTTCGCAGTCTGGACCTTGTTGGCTGATTTATTAGCTTTTCTGTTTTCATCAACATGTTCAAGTTGCTAAAATCCATCCCATTAAGCCTAATGTGTCTGGCATTCATCTTAAACTCAGTACCATCTGCAGTAACAAGCAACAGATCCCTGATCTACAGTAGTAATGCATCCTCCAGTAAAAAACCAAAATAAAATAAAAAGGATGAGCAAGGTGAGCCTGCCTGCAGCTTGGGGCAATTCTTTGGTCCCATTTTCCTTGATAATCACAGTAAGCTGTTACATCACCTGCACTTTCATTTTCTAATGGGATGGGTGAAGGGGTTTCAAGGTTCTTCTGTTTTAATGAGATCATAACATGGCAAATAACAGAGGCTTTTCCAGTTCCTGTGGGAAGTATCTATTCTCTTTATTTCTGCAATAGTTAAATGAAGCTGTGAGCAATCGAGTAAACAGTTAGAAAAGTGTCCTACAGGCATTTGCTTCAGTGAAGTTTTTTATGTTCAATGACATTTTCTTCCTACGGCTTCTTCTCCATTCCAGTCTTGGTGGAAGCACCACCTTGCTGACAGTAACATGAGTGAAAGGGGCACTTTTTGTTAGCATGCCTGTGAAAGAGCATCTGAAGTAACATTCACCCCATGACAACACACTCAAAAATTTTGTCTGAGCTTTCTTAAGAGGACCAACACCCTGACCTCGAGTCAATACCTCAAGAAGGATTGCTGCAGGCTGCCAGGGAGAGAAGTGTAAAAGCAGGGTAAGTGTAGTAAACAACCTCTCCCTCATGTTCTCCTGCCTCTACCCACTTCTAAGACTTCCCATGCCTGATGTGTTCATGTCCTTGGTGTCCCTGTGTGATTTTCTGACACAAATTAGTTGTCTCTCTTTGAGTTTGTTATCTTCTAGCATCCACCATAACCTTGAAAACGAATAATCCAGCTCATCTTCTCCTTTCCTTGCCCTTCATCTTGGCTCTCACTGGTTTCATTTAATGGCTCCTTGGTCGTGCACAGGAACTGTGTGTCTCTCTGAGTCATTTCACATTTCTGTACTGAAGTGGTAGCACTGAAAAGTAGCTTTGGTCAGACTCAGATGATCAGGCCATCTAAGAAGTATAAATGGCAAGGGAGGTGATGGCAGCTACACCATGTGAACACGATATGTGTGCCCCACAATCTGTGAGCTCAAAGCTAGGTGAAGAATCACTTTTAAATGGGAAAATTGCAGACATTTGGCCTCATGCACAGATATCCTGCAAGCAGAAAAGGGAACTCTGATCTCCGAAAGTATTATATTGTAAGTAGTTCTGTATGCAGGTCCATTAGCAACAAATGTGTTGAAGGAAGTTATTATTGTGGTAAATTTATTGACAGAGCTGGAAAATCCCTTTGTATCACTTCTCTCATTCTCTTCACTTTTTGCTTTGTTCTGCATACACACAGTATTACCTCTCCTGATTTGGGCTCCCCAGGCTAAGGCAAGCAATACAAGAACTGCAATGACTAACATGGTGTAGAAGAACTGATAACCAAAAAAACCCTCAAGAGCAATTACATTAGTACCTTCACTTTTTTTTTTCTTTTTTTTTTTTTTTTAAATCAAGGTTTCTCAGAAGGAAAGCTGTGAAAAATAGTTAATACTTGAGTGGAGAGCTTCACTTGTAAGACAGCAAGAGCCCATCTCAGTGGAGCTTGACACTTGCTGAGATCTTAAAGAATATTATTATATGAGAAAGAAAGAGTGGAAATTCATGTTAGCCAAATTTGAAAGGGAGCATCAATACTGTTTTCTCTTGCTTCTGACTTCATCAGAACAAAAGCTACATGCTGAGGTGTGGTTAGATTTCCTTTGAGTCATTTGTAGTAAATATGAGTCTAAATACATATAAGTGATGGGGATATTCTGTGACTTCAGAGCACAGGCATATAGCTGGGGAGGGTGTGTTGCAGCAGGGCTTTTGGCCATCCAGGAAAACTGACAAAATACAAGACAGAAGAGTTGCCTTTGAAGTGGAGAGTTCCTAGGCTTTAACAGCGTAAGAGTAGATTGGAACTAGATAGGTAGAAAACTGTTTTACAAAATCAAATATATTGACTTGGAATAGAAGCACTTCATACAAAAAGTGCCAGGAGCCTCTGGTAAACAGCCTAAAATGGATAGTTCCAGCACTTGTAGATAAAGTTGGTGACAACGAGTTTTGTAACAGAATTCAGAGCAATTAGGACTTTTGATCACTATGAGATCTGATGAAAAGCACAAGGGGGGAGCCGAGTGTATAATTAGTGTTGTTATTATTCTTAAAAGCAAGATTACAACACTGATATCATTACAAATAAATCAGCAGATGGCAAATGCCTTTCAGGGAAGGCAAAGGCATAATAATGTGTCTGGTAGCAAGAAGTAAAGCTAATGATTATGTGCTAAATGAAACAGCCATTCAGCATGCTGATCAGGAAAAAACATTTGGGAGTTATTGTGGAAAAAACATGGAAACCATTAGCCCTGTTCAGAATAGCAGGGAAGGTAAAAGCAAAAGAGGCTGTATTGTTTCTGTACAATGCTCTGGTTGGGTGCCCTATTTCTGAGTTCTTTCAAAGTAGATGTGTTCACGTTGACCACAAAAGCAAGGGTCCCGTTCAGTTGGGCAAAGTGTCCCTGTACCGAAAAGGAGAGTCCCTGCTCCAAGGCATTTAGGGCAGGAATCTTGAAAATGCCAGAGGAGGTACCAAAGGGTGCATCCCTGATTGTTCCCATTGGGTCCGCTGGGCCCTCTTGGCCAGTTGAAGCCGGAGGAGCTGAGCCTTTCTGTCTCCTGCTGTATGGGAAAGGCAAAGCAGCCAAAACAGCCAGCAGTGCCAGGGGCAGGTCACAGCTCAGCACCTCCAGGCTGCCTCTGCCTATGGTGTGAGATGGCAGGATGCTGTCTCACACCACCCCAGCCAGAAGGTTGAGGTCACCATCACCAGGAGCTGAGCTCACACCATCCAAGAGCCGCATGGTCTTTGCCAGGATCACATGGTTCATTTCTGAGCCAAGCCTGTCAAGAGGGGTGGGTGAAGCACCCCTGTGAGAGTACCCTCAGGGGAAAGCAGGACACAGGCTTGAAGCTGGAAGGGAAAGAGGTAACAGTGAGGGAATCCAAAAATTGTTTTTAACTGTGTGATGGGGATTAACTGCACAGCATTCAAAGGGTTTCATTTTTTATAGTATGACACAACTGCTCCACCTCTAGCTGCCTAAAGCTTCCCCCACTTCACCAGCATTTTCAATCAAGCTTTTCTGACTGCTGAGGCTAGACCCAAACCATTAGTGCAGAGGTGGATGGCTTTTGTTTGCTTTTCTCCTGACGTCGTTTTTTTTTTTTTTTAAAACGGGCTCTACTGCTAAAGTGTAAGAGTGCTTTGCTCCTTTAAAAACATAAAGGTCTCAGTCCAGTCATCTTTTAGTGACTTCCTTGCAGTCAGTTTCCCACAAAAATAAGCAAACTGGAGAAAAGAGTCAGAGCCTAAGCCCTTTATGGGAGATTGATTGTAAAGCTGGTGGCAACGTGACAAGCTGATTTGTGGTGGCTCCTCATAGCTTGTTTGAACTGTAAACCTCAGTCACATTTATTTATTGTATCAATACAGATTTGTCACAACCGGCCTGAACATAAATGTTGGTATCTCATGTCCTGCCTACGGAATGCTAGGCGCAAGGAGAGCGCAGGTATGTGTTTGTGTGTGGATGTGTGTGCGTGCATGCGTGTGAGACACACTGTGCATACCCTCTCAAAGCCCCCACTTATCCTCTTCTCTGCTTCAGTGAGTGCAGGATCATGAGCTTGGCTTGCTGCCCCATTCAGTGATGCCACAGCTTTCCATGATAGCACCAGCCTGAGGCTTCCGTGGCTCCTTCGAGAGATCTGGACCCCTTTGCAGGGCTTAATTCCCTTCACTGTCATCTTTTCCAGTGATAGGTGGAGCAGCTGTTTCTTCTTCCTCCATAGCATGTGGGTTGCCAGAAAGCCTGAGGGGCCCACCAGTTAATTTCCATACTTGGATCTAGGTCTGTATCTGCATCATATTTTCTTGAAACAGTAGTCGCATAGTGGGTCTCTCTACCTTCTACACAAATGTGATTTAATGTCTTCCTCAGGAGCAGTGAGCTCATCTGCTATAACATGAAATTGTAAGAAAGATTGGCTTTTCTTTCATTAATGTAATCACTTTAGACTAGTTGATATGTCCTGTATACAGCTTATGGTGTAGAGTTTTATGGCATATTACTGCACCTCCATTTAAGTCTAAACTGGTCATAAAAGATAATCACTTACTGAAGAAAAATATATTAACATTGCTGAAACTAGGACACAAAATAATTTTCATAGCAACGAATAAATAAAGGCCTTGGCAGTAGTCCTTTTTTTGAACAGAAAAATGCAGATAAAATGGAAAGCCTTATACTCTTCCACCATCTCTTTCTTACCTTTTGTTCTGTCTTTTTTCCTTCAAAGTGTTCAATCAACCGTGGGCAGAACCACAATATTAATAGTGGCAAAAGGGCTGCAAGCTTCTTGCTTGGTCCAACAAAACTTACTGTTACCAAGGACCCGTGGATCCACAGGAAGAACATCCTGTGACTCCAGTGGCAGTCTTGGAAATGTTTTTGACATTTTTCTTAGAGACATCAGCCCACTAGGAAAATTAATAATGTTGAGAAGCAAGACTATTCTGTACCTACCTCAAGTACCAGAAAGCAGCACTGAGTCAGACTCTGATATTGAGTAAAGCTTGTCTAGACACAAAATTAGATCAGGTTAAAAAGACTACTGTATTTCTGCTCTCTTCTGTTTATATGGCTCATATCAACACAGTATTTTAGTACGTAATGTCTATTTACGTATATAACAGTTGTTAAACAGCTGTGGTGCAAAGCACTGTCTGGATATTTTTATTTTAGTTTAAAAGTGAGTTAAAATACAGTTATATGTGTAGCACAATGTAAGACTACCAGGCCTTTCAAAAAAGCCTACCTGTTGAGAAATTGTGGATGCCCTCCCTCTAGCAGTGTTCAAGGTCAGGTTGGATGAGGCTTTGAGCAACTTGGTCTAGTGGAAGGTGCCCCTGTCCATGGCAGGGGGGTTGGAACAAGATGATCTTTAAGGTCTCTACCAACCCAAACCATTCTATGATACTTACAGAGGCCCACCTTGCTGATAGCAATGAGGTCCTCCCTTCATCTGAATAATGCATCCTACAAGGAGTCCTTTACAGTAGGGCAGGATTATAAACACTTGCACGGTAATTTCCAGCAAGGCTATGGTAGAAACAAATTTGCCAAAGCTGGAAAAATGAATCTGTCATCACAAGATTGGTATTTGCAAGTAAGAGTGTTCAAGTTTAGCTTATGAAATTGTTTGCCTTGGCTTCAAGTCTGTCACTTTTAATGGATATTTTGTATTTCAGAAGCATATAAGTGAAGGAGTGTGTTCTTCCATCAAGATTTCAACAACTCCTAGCTTTGGAAATATCTCAAGCAGCCCATCCTTCATTTTTTTACTGTGCCTATGTAAAAAATGGCATGATCCCTACTATTTCAACAGGTGGCTTCTCACTGTAATGTGCTCCATGTGTTGTATAGGTCTTCGTTGTGCTCTTGCAGTTGGCCACCTCCACGAGCAAAGTAAGCTCAACCCTCTTAGATTAATGTTGACAGAGCAATCCAAAAGTCCAAGTTTTGAAAAAATTATACCAAGCAAATGGATCCACACTGCAAACAAAAAATAAATACAGCAGCTGAAAGTGGGATTTATTTCATATGCCTGAGTAAGAACAAACTGAATCTGTCAGTCAGCAAGGGGGAATTACAAGGAATCGTCTCTCAGAAACTCTGCATTCTGCCATGGAATGGAATCCTTTACTTTATCTTGATCAAGCATGGGATATGTATGCATTTTCATATTGTATTCCCAGGTATTAAGAGAAAATTAAATCAATCACAAGATCAGTAACTAAAAGTAAGCAGTATCATTTCATCATCCTTACCTCTCTCAGCTAACACTGTCTTATTAAGGATCACAAGCATAAGGTCATTACCCTAAATGAACCTTCTCCAATATCCTCTTAGGCATTTTGGATCAATCTCATATTCCAAGGCACAACACAAACCTGAAAGAGAGAAAAAATTTGTTCCCAGAAATACTTGTTTACAGAAACCTTTCGGCAAGGCTGTTTTGAGCGGAACAGTTCAGCCTTCTGTCAGACGTGGTCTCCAATTCACATTTGGCAGCTTTGGACACCAAACCCCTACGAATCAGTTCTTGCACACAAGTAGATAATACCAAGTCAAAGGCTTTCACTGCACTACAGATGGGCTTAGAAAAACCAACGCTGAAAAAAATTCAACATTCCAGTGCAACAGCAGATTAAATAATTGCTCAAGAAAATGCCTGCAAGGCCCACTATTGGTACACAGGAACATTTTAGGAATATTTTAGTCATCTGCCTTCAAAAAAAATACAACTATGGATGAAAAATACCCACTTAGCATTTCTTTCCTACAGGGAGGAGCCTAGGCTCTCATTTGACTCATGTTTCTGATTACTGTTCCACACCATCCTTTTTAAACAGCGTCATTCAAGGAATCTTACATGCTTTGCTTTGTGCAAACTGCCTTTAAAATAGTTTATCAGGCTAAAAAAAGTTTTCTAAAAGGTCAATAATTGTTTACACAAACACAATCTTTTTCCCCTAACAGGCTTAGTGCTTTTGCTTTTCCTTTTTGCCCTATTTCTTCTTCTTCCTCACGGTTATAGAGATAGTAGCACTGGCAAAAAATGTGAGACAAAGCTAGGCCTAAGTAAGCTTTGTTCCTGATGTGTTACCTCAAGGAAACTTAGGTCCAGCACTGAAATTTCCCCAGCAGAAAACCCCTGACTTCAGTTACCTCCTTTCACAGGACTGATCTTGACCTGGAGTTTCATCACTGGAGGTTCTGGGGTTGGTGACTCTGGTGAGTCTCACCACAAGGGCAGAGGTCCATAGGAAGCACAGATCTACACAGTAGGTTTGCCTCAACCTTTGCAAAGGGAAGGAGTGGAAGAAAGGAGTGCTCTGTGTTTCTCAGGACAGGTCTTGTTGCCCGGTTCAGTTTCCGCTCAACCACATCCTGTTGTCAACCATCACCAGTACTAGACTAAAATTACAGACTAGGAAGAGGGGTTATATTGAAATCTGGCCCAGGAGGGATAGTGAGGGTTGAGTTTGGACCAATCCATGGAACACTGACTTAAGGAGAGCTAGATAGGGCTCAAGGCTTCGGCAGCCCATCCGGTCCTGGCGTGGGGACGACCCAGCTCACTGTTCATGGGGATGAACAGCCATCACACTGGGTTCCCATCCATGCACTGCCAGGGTCTTCTGGCCTGCACCTGCATCAGCATCAGCCAAGGTGAACCCTAATATAGCATCATGCAAATTTGAGTGGGAAGAAGGAAAGAGAAAGTCTGATTACCTGCAATTTAAATGGCCCTTTGCTATCAAATTCCCAACCTCTCAGCAGCAGCCTGATTCTCTCTGGGGTTCAATTGGACTCCAAGGGGAGTGGGATAAGCCACGAAATGATGGATACTGACCCAGCATTGCTGCCAGTGGGTAGATGGGCTGGAGAGCTGCTTCCTTCTAATGAGGCAGCTGTGGGCCAGGCCTGGGGCTTGTCCATGGAAGCGTGGAGTGCTCCAGCAACACGGGCCAGCTTAGGAGCTCATGCATTTCAGAAACACACTAAATAAATAAGCAGACCCGGGATTGGTAACCACCACTCCTGTAGGAAATCTATGCAATGAAAAAGTCATCAGCCCTGCCTTTTTTTATCCATTCCTCTCATTCCTTAACTTGAATTTCTTTCCATGCTGTGCTTTCCCACCCCTCACCTCTCCCCCCTCCACCCGCCTGCCCCCTCAGATATTTCTCTCCTTCAGAGCTGCAATATTGGCCACCAGCAAGGAAGAAAAAGCTGATAAAAGATGATACACAACTCTCACTATTCCATAGTTTCCTCTTGATGGATTTAGAAAGGTCCCGAATGCAAAGAAAAATTAAATCAGCAGGTAGGAAGACAGATGCAAAGTGAAATTCAAGATGCTGAAAAGCTGCTTTTCTCCAGAGGTCCTACTCTTTTCTCCATCCGGAAGACAGGAAAGAGCAGGCTGTTCATGACAGAGGAGAGAAAACTTCTGGGGGTCTTTAGGGGGAACTCAATCAAAGAAATTATTTTCCCACAGATCGGAGCTGAGCAAACTTTAATGGCTTTTTCCTGATTGAAGAATAAACCAACTATTAATTTATGACTTGAACTGTATATAGCAACCCTCTAAATGTTTTCCAGTTCTGTGAATAGCAATGCCCGTGTCCTTTCTGTTTGGGTTTGGTTCTCACTGGTTAATTTAGCTAATGGGCTAAATATTCCTCATGAAGCTGCATTTAAAAAAAAAAAAAAAAAAAAAACCACCAAAAAACTTAATTTAAAAATGTTTAAAAAAGGGCAGCCATGAGTTTCCAACATAACATTAGATGTGTGTGCCTAGAGATCCACATGTATTAAAGTTAAGTGTAAGCACATGGTGAGCTGGAGGGGACGGTGTATGCATGAGGAAGCCAAGGGTCCCTGTGCAAGTTATTAGTGAGAGGTGAATCTTGTAGGGTGTGAATAGCAGCAATGCAGAGGGTCTGCTGGAAGAGTGTAAGTGCACACCATCACTGCTGGACCTGTTAACTGGACCTCTGTAGAACTGATAAATGGCTCTGGATCACTTTGTTTATTTAAATGGAATTCAACATTTTAACAGCAATTAAGAGCAGGCTAAATAATTCACTGGGCTGGCTATTAAGGCAAGTATCATCTCTGAAATATGTGGGCTGCGTCTCAGAAACTGAACCCCATTGCACCTTCATTTGTTTACACACATTTTTTTGGGCAGATGGGATAAATTGTAAAATAAGATGACAATATTAGCATCTTCCCTTGGCTTCCCCTCACCAAAAGAAAACTGCAGAGAGAACACTATTCAAGCATTTCCTTTATGCTCAGAAGTTAATCGCAAACATCAGGGAATAAGACAGGTTTATGTCTTTCCAGTAAAATGCAATACAATTCACAGACACTGAGTGATTCTACAGTTACCTTTTCAAAGTGTGGCAAACAGAAAAACAAGAAGGGAAAAATAACCCAAAAACAACAAACAGAAAACCCCCACCGTTTGCCCCTTGTTCTCAAAGGCTGGCAATGCGGTTTCAGGAGAAAAGGATGTATTTGTAACTTCCAAGCCTGCTGCCTGCGGACAAGAATACCAGCAGTATTGAAGCCATGGGACATCTTGAGCAATTTACTACTGGATTCGGGTAAAAAAAAAAAAAAAAAAAAAAAAAAAAAGGAGATTGCTGCTGTTTCAAAGTCAGGGCTACGGGTAGGGTTTGTTTTTTCTGATGCCTTTGGCAGCCCCAAGTCCACCGTGTGCTGCTGCCGTGTGTTATGGATAAATTAAACCGGTTTCCCCGAAGTGGTGCGTGCCCTTGGCTGGGGCGGGGCGGTGAGGTTCAGACCCCAGGAGGGAGCGAAGGGAGCAGAGGGAGTCTCTAACTTGCACCTGAGCAGAGCCCGGGTGCTTCATGCCGGACCTCCCCCTTTCCTCCCACCCCCATTATCATCGCCATTCCAGGAGGAGACTTTAATGCCCGTACAACTCTGAGGCTATAAAGAAGACGGTCGGAATACAATAAAATACATTCATTCACCTCTTTTCTCACTCCTCCCCCACCTGGACCTGTGGAAACAGGGGGAAGGTGGAGAAACCTTCCACGATCATCCACTTTAAAACTCGAATAGACTCCTCCGCATCCTCCCCTCAGGGTACGCCTGAGCGGTAACTCTCCTGAGTCCCTCTCTAAACGTCCATGAGAGGTGCCTTTCGCCCTTCTCCTGCTCAGCATCTCCGGTGCTGCATCCCAGCGCTCCCTGTTTTCAGGTCTGGGAGCTGTTCCCGCACCCTTGCCTTCACCAAGAGAGGAGAGGCACGGAGAGGGAATCCGGAGGGTCAGCGGGCACCCTTCACTTCTCCACTCGGCGAGCACCGCTACTTTTCATTCTGCTTCCCCGCACCCCCCCTCCTGCCCCCGCCCGAACGTTTATGACTAAACAAGTTCACAGTTTACACACAGTAAAATGTCGATATTGCAGTTAATGGTTGCGGAGAAAAGGGTCTTCGCAGGGATCCTCATAAAAACCCTTTATTTAGTTTCGAGCATTTTCTTGTAATCAATAAAAGTTGTCTGTTATCTCCCGGCGCATTTAGCGGAGAAGTTTATTGCCTGCCGGGCGGATTAAGGGCGAGACAGGAGTGCACCATACATGGAAGGGACTCCCGAGTCCCTAGATCCGAGCCTCGGATTCATAAAATATAACCATCCATTACGTTGCCGATATCTGGAGCCAGCAAATATATACAGACCATAAATTGTCGCCGGCGGGGTGCGGGCCGGCCGCGGGCGAGGGGGCTCCGCCCGCCCGCATTCCTCCCCGCGCCGGGGGGGCGCGGGGGGGGTCCCCGACCCATCCATCACCGCCGTTATGACTCTGCGATGCAGCAAATGGGTTGTGTAAAGAGGCAGCGTTTGACAAGGTGGCATGGTTATCCTGTCCAAATGATGCATAATATTAGTATTAGGGCTTAGATCATCGCATGCTTTTAAAATCATCACCGTTAACTAGGGCGGGGAGGGGGGGTGGGAGAGGGGGGGTCCTGGGGGCTGCAGGGGGCAAAAGTTTCCATGTAGATAATGATTATAGATGGTGGGATTTATGGAGAGGGGTGCGCGCACAAATAAACACGTCTACTGTAGCCTGAGAGAGGGGCCCTATCCGGACGGGGCCGCGGGGCCGCCCCGGCCGTCTCCGCCGTGCGTGAGTTGCAGGGGAGAGGAACGGCTGGGGCCGAAGCAATCCTCAGCTAGGGAAAGGCCATTAGGACCGCTCCCACCCTCCCGTGAACGACGTCCCCAAAGGCTTGCTTGAGGTTAAAGTAGAGAACCCCTCCTCACCTGTCACGGATGAGGTCACAGACACTAGTGGGTGGAAAGGCACTCTCCAGGACTGGGGAAGGGCCACTTGGGCCAAGCAGTGCACATTAGGATTCGTCCTTGGAAATACAGAGTTGTGAAGCGAATTGTACTGGATGTATTAAGTTCCAGAGAACTGAAGAACTACAGTGAAAGAGGAAGCTGTACAGAGCCAAGCCCCGGCCAAAAACGAGCTTCATATCCTCCCTGTTACACCACTGGTAAAAATACTCACTCCCAAGCTGTGTTTAAGGGCTCAGAGGCTGTAGCAGTGAGAAGCAGCTGTTATATCAGCTACCCCGTTTCTCTTCATCAGCAGCCCTTGTTTGTAGATTAGGCTTGTGCTGCTTCATGAAGTCATCTTACAGTCACTGTTCTAAAGGCACCTCTGTTGACATCCAGCCATATCTCATTACGGACAGGACTCAGAAACGCCTATAATTTAGATATTTTTGCTGAAAAGCTCTTTAAAAGACGTTTATACTCTTGCATGGCCTAGTCATTTACAGAATGGCTTGTATTTTCAGTGGACAGCTTTTACAAATAAATATGTGTATACGTATGTATATGTACATAAATCATAGATATGTATGGATATCTGCATGAATGCACTGAAGGAGATTTCAGACTTACTTTTACTGTCATTAAAATAAAGATAATAGAAAGCTCGAAAGAATTGGTTGTAAAACACAGGCTGTAATCCTGATGAGTTATTTTTCATCTGTAACTACACATTTTGTTTACGTAGTGTTAAAGGAAAATGACAAGGCTGTGGGCTAGATCTTGGGCTCGTCCACGGAAGCGTGGAGCACTCCAGCCACACGGGTCAGCTTAGGAGCTCATGCATTGCAGAATTGTGCCGGGATGTTTTCGGGAAGACGGGCCAGCTCCGTGCTGCATCCTTCTTCCTGCTTTCCGGGGCTGGGTTCAGGTACAGACTGGAGGTTCGGGTATCCCGGTGGAGCTGGGGCGTCTGTCCTTGTCCCTCACGGATCAGTGCCCTTTGTTGCCAGGCTTAAATTGGTCAGGGACAGGCGAGCTCCCCCTCCTACAGTCAGCCTGCCCAAAGAAGGATTAGGGACAGAGTATCTGAGCCAAAGAAGAAAACGAGAAATGGAAAGTCCCGGCCCCAGCCCTCTCCTCCTGCCTTCCCAATAAACTCCGCCGCCGCTTCCCTGCCTGGGACACCGCGCAGCGCCCGCTCCCCGCGGGGCGACAGGACCAGGGCAGGCGGCATTTGTCCAGGGGACGCGGTTTCGGGCTGCCCTCGAGTCTGCAGACGCATGAGGACGGGGTGGGTGGCGGAGTGCCTGTTCATCTGGCATCTGCGCTGACACCTCGCCGAGGCCGGTACCGGAACACAGCCAATAGTGTGGGCAAGGAGAGCCCGACAATGGTGCCGTGAGGAGGATAAAATCCCCGCTCGGCGTGATTTAGCAGCCGTCTCTGACCCCTGAATATTTGACTTACACGACTGGTGACAACATTACTCCGTAAATGAAGCTGGTGTCTGTGTCTTGTGTGTGTGTCTGTGAGAGCGTGTCTCTTGCCCACTGACCCCTGTTTTCTGCTGCTGGGCAAGGAAACCGTCCAGCCTCTCTGTTCCTTCCAACATCCTCATCCCCTCCATCACCCTCAACCCCTCCAGCATCCCCATCACCTCCATCACCCGCATCTGTGCATGTAGGCGACCGGGCTTACCCTGCTGCGTCCAGCCAGGTGGACGTGGGTGATCCCGGGCAGCCTCCTTTTTTGGTGGCCGAGGAAAGGCATAGGTCATCGCCACGCGTGGCGGAAGAACAGGCGGTGGCACGAAGGCCAGGAGCGATGGCCTGGGACCAGGCATAGCTGGAGGGGTGTGATGGCTAGAAACCTTTGATTTGGGGTTTGCCCAGAGAACGGGGGTGGAGGAGGGTGGCCCGGGTTTTTTAAGGCAAGCAGAAATTTGATTATAGCGTACGGCAGAGCTCTGTGATTTGCGGTGAGCGGATTTCATTAGCTACGGCCGTTTGAGTCTCGGAGAAGCTGGTCAGGCCCGCCGGGACGGGGATAAAGCTGACCCCGAGGGCGGGTGGCGAAAGGGGCTCGGCCGCGGCGCCGGTTCTCTGGGCCGGGGAGAGCCGCGGCTGCTGCGGGTGCGGGGCTGGCATGGCCGGTCACTGCCCCTGCCGCTCCCCCTTTTCCCCGGGATCGGCCCCTTTCCCCGCTGCCCCGGCGGACCAGGGCAGCCCCAGCCCCTGAGCTCGGTTTCTGTAGGGGCCGCGTGGAGCACAGGGCGTCTTTTGCCCCACCTCCACCCGTGTCACCTGTCGCAGCCGTCACCGAGGAGAGAGGAGGGTGGGTTGGCTCTCCTCATTGCGAGGTTTACCTACAGCGTTTCCACTTTTGATGAAGATGACGATAATTGTGGCGGAGGCAGCAGCGGGCAGGAGGTGCCCGGAGCGGCCTCACAGGCCGTCCAGTCGGGGGCTCTCGGGCTGCCTGGCGGCCCCCGGCGCAGAAGTGGTATTGGCTCTAATTGCCGTCAACGAATGTCACCGGCGGGAGGAAAAACAAAATCTGCCTCCAATGATCTCGGAGTAGAATTTGGCAAAGCTCCTAAAGACACCAATTAGCAAAGGCTAAACCCATTAATGAAGTGGCGGCTCTCTGGTTTCAGCCAGGTGGTGCAGATCAGAGCGCTTGTATCTGCAGCAGAGCCCCGCTTCCCTCCAGCCGGGACCTCACAGCAAACCTCCACATCAATAATAGGCTTAATGGATTTCATTAGGGCTGGGGCCGCGGGTCCAGGGCTGGGAGCAGTGGAGATGAGGGGTGCAGGGGAGCTGCGTGCCCCGCGCCTGGATGGGCCCCGTTCCGCCGTGGAGCGATGGGTGGTGAGGCCACCCCACGCGGGTACCCGGCGCTGCCTGTCTGAGCTCGTGGGTTTGCGCGAATTTCATTCCAGCCGGTTCTTTCGAATAAACGAGACCTTGTTATCGCCCTACCGGGCTCACCAACCCACGTTCGACCCCCTTACCCTTATCCACCTCTACCCGCCGAGCCGCAAGCATCCACAGCCGTGCGAGCTGCGGAGGGTAGCGGTGTGGCCGCAGCGCCTTTCCCTGGAGCCCGACAGGGCTTCGCCCCGGAGCACGCCTCCGAGCCAAGGCTGTGAAAGGGGAGAGGAAGGGGCTTCTGCAAATTGATTTAAAAAGAAATGCGTCCGGACCACACCTCTGTAAAAAGAGACTGGGGAGAAGGGAGGAAATATTTCCGCTTCAGCTGGGGGAAAACATAAAAAAGAGGAAAAAAGGAAAGCCGAGGTAGTATAAACCTGGCCGAGGTGAGCGAGAATATTTAGTTAATGGAGGTGGACTATGAAAATCGACTTCATATTTCTCTCCGAGGAGTCTCTCCCGGTCCGCAGCCGAGAATACACACAGAAAACGTTGTGCCTGAATTATAGCTGAGGGTTTGCTTTATTTGAATTCACTGGTGTTTATTTAAGTAAGTGAATAAAGGTTTTGTGTAAACAGCCATTATTTCTGATGAGCGCTCAACAGCAATAAGAAGGGGGTGGTTTTTTTAGTCGAGATTGTGGCAAAAGTTGACATTTCGGAGATTGCAGTTTGTCTTGCCGACGCCAGGCAGTCCCGAGGCATGAACTGCAGGGAAAGTTGTGTGTGCCTGCGAGTGTGAAACGGCGATGCCGAGCGAACCGGGGTCTGAAAACAATTATTTTTTAAGACATCAGCTTAAGCCCGACATTAAAATAAAATAAAAATATTTTCCTAAGGAGCGGGGCCGGTCTCGCTCAGCTAACGAGGGAGGCGAACTCAGGTTTCGCTGCCGCCGGCTCCGCGCCCGCGGGGCTCCGGGGGGAGCAGCGCCGAGCCGGGGGGGCCATGGAGAACACCCCCTCCCCATCGGGCGGAGCAGCGGCGGCCCCCGATGCCAGCTCCTCACCCGGCCCTTTTGCACCGTATTTTGCTTGATTAAAATATTCCTCTTGTTTTGTTGTATTATTGTTATCTTTTTTTCTTCTAATGTGGCTGTTATTTCTGAGTTTCAATCGAGTCACTGGAGATGCGAGATTTCTGGTAAGAAATCAGGCGAAAAGTATCTCGCTGGACTGCCTAACATAGCGCCCAGGAAAGGTGGGGGTTATTGGTAAGGTTCTCCTCGAGACGAAGTCCGGCAAGACTTGACTTTGATCTAGCCCGGCTGCGCATCTCTGCGGGTGTGGATGCTCGCAGACGGGGCTGGGATATCGGAGCGGCACGACGAGGCCGCCCGCTTCACCCTTAATCCGATTTCCCACACATGCCACGCAGGAGGAGGCAGGAAAACCTCTTCTCTCCGTGCAGACGTGTGTGTCGCTCCGGCTTCTTGGTCTCCTGTACAACTTTTTATCTGAAATCAGTCTGAAAAATCTCTGCCTTGCACGCGGATAGGGAAGCGCAGCGAGTGTATGCAGAGAGTCTGGTCTGGCCGGGACCGCGGAGACAGAGGGCAGAGCCAGGGAAGCTCGTCCCGGTCCTCCAAGGGGACCCCGGCCCACTCTGCGACGCTTCCTGACACACAGCCGCGTTGCGGTGGGTCGGTGCAGCCCAAGGGGGTTTCTTTCGTCTGAAAAGAGCCCGAACAGATTTAGGGGAGGCGAAGAGACCGCCTGGAAAGCTGCGACCCCCAACTGAAAGACCGTCGAGGTCTTTAGGTCGGCGGAGAAACAGTGGGCTCGTGCGTTTCGCGGTCAGTCACAACCAGCATCAAAAGTCTGTCGCGTTACCAGGCCATACTAAAGCAAACAAAATAGAGGCAATCCTAAGTTTTTCTTGACCGGTTCTGGAAGGGGGGCGGGAGGGGGCGAGGGAGTGTTGCATTGCACTACGGACGTGTCGACTTCGCCGACGAACGGCGCTCGAGCTGCCTGCAGTCGCGGCATTGTCTGGATTTTTTCTGCAGAAATTGAGCAGTAACTGCAGCCCTTCCCTGTCGAGACGGGCACAAATCCCTTCATCCACGCATCTTTCTGCACAATCGTTTTCTTGGCTTTGCTCTACCTGCCCGTGCACAAACTGCGTGAGCAAACTGAGGAGAGATAGCATTTATTTTCCCTGTCGCTGGGGGAGAGGAAGAGACCCACCCTCCCAGCTCTGCCACTTGGCCCCTCGGCCCGAACAGCACCCGAGGTGCGCCGAGCACAAAAAGCAGCCGCGGGTCGAAGAAATTTTATCCCAGCTCTTCCACTCAGACCTGAGCATCTTTCTCCGTAGCTCGAGTCCCACCTTCTTTTGTCGTGTTATCCTAGCGGTGCCATAAAGGCATTGCCCCTACTCTCTCCCCGAACCGGGGTCCAGGTGGGCATTGCTCGCGTTATTTGAGGGGGCCGAAGTGGGGAGAGCCTGGCCCCGCGCAGCCAGCCCTGCACTTGGAGGAGAAGCAGATTCTTTTAACCCAAGGGAAGAGAAACTCTTTCCCGACGTGCTTTTCCTTTCTCATCTGATAAGAGCCACTCAAACCCCTTTCTCCTGCATGGGTTAGACTTCAGCAAGCAAACTCAAGAGGCAGACAGATTCCTGCGGTTCCGTGAGCTGCACCATGGAGAAGAAACAAACGTGTTTCGCTGGACATCTGTCCCGCGGCTTCTCTTGTGCTTAGGGGACTTAAAACACCACGCAAATTCCACGCTGATGGGCGCAGCCACTTTCTGGGGCTGGAAGCAAACTGCTGGGCCCATACTGTGCCCCGAAAAGCCGAGACACCCCCTCGTTTCCTCCCTGGCAGTCTTTTAAAGGCAGAACTAATTTATAAGCCCCTTTCATACCATTTCTTCCCCCATCCCGCTTCCCTGTCCCAAGAGGGGTCGGACAGGGATGGCGCCTTGGGAGCGCAGCCCTGCGTGAGTGTTGCACGCATCCAGGAGCGCATCAGAACTTTATGTGCACCCCTCCTGGGGATCACCCTGCCCTTTGTGGCCCTGGAGAAACCTGTGTCCGTTCGCTTAGACATTTTTTACGAATTTTACCCGTTCATTTTTCGGCCGGCAAGACAGTCTCTTCGCCTGCCGTGTGTCCCAGCTCCTTTTCCCCAGTGCTTGTGGCAAGGGGATGATGCTGGCGTTTGCTTCTCTTTCCTCGGGGATTTGCCCCCGCCGGGTTACCCCTTCTAGCAAGGGTGGCCCCGAGGAGCGTGTCCTCCCCGGCAAACCCCACCGGCCCTGAAGGATTTCTCGCCTGACCCCTGAGAGAAGCAGCAGGCGAGAGCCAGGCATTCACCCGCCTCCACATCGCTGGAGGACACTATGAATTTTTCGGTTCTTCCCCTTATTTCTCAATCTTCCCTTTATTTCTAGGGGTGTCACAGGCTCAGCCCCCATCGGCCCAGCTTGTGGGCGAGGATGAGGACGGTTTTGCTTCTCCTGCCCTTGCCTTGCCCTCCGTGAGCAGGATCAGGCCTTCCTGGCCCCTGCGTATTTGTGCCCCGAGGCAGTAAAACCGCTTCCCAACGGGGAAGGACGGCGGCTTTCGCTCTAATCGATGCTGCTTGGCAAGGGAAGAGGGGGAAGCAGGATGGCTGAGGAGCGGCCTCAGCCATCCCACGTGTCCCGGGAAGAGCGGAGCACCGATCACAGTGGCGCTTTACGCTTTTCCAAGAGCGAAGCCAACGATGAACCCGAGGGCAGCCGTCGGATCCCGACCTGGAGCCCCAGGGGCACCAGAGAGGGTATCCTGCCCCCAGGCATCCACCGAGCTAAGGGGACAATCCACAGTGTGTCCCCCTGGTGCTAGCCCTAACCCTAACCCTAACCGCATACCGCGACCGTCCTCCGCACCGCTCCCGCGCCGCGCACAGCGTCTGCATGACGTCACAGCGCCCCCCGGAGCAGTGACGTCAGAGAGCACTACCTCCCCACCCCGCCGCGGCGGCTTGCGGAGGGGTGCGGGGCAAACCGAACCGACAACAAAGCAGAGCAAACCAAAGCAAAACAAAGCAAATACGTCGCGTCCCCCCTGAACGCCGAAACTGCCTCGCCGGCGCTTGGCAGCGGCCCCCGAGACTTTCGGGAATCAGACAGTCCAGTCCTGTCTGGCATCGACAGTCAAAAGTCGCCTTACACGGCAAATACACATGTGTAGGCACACGCCGGGCTACAAATGTAATCGGTAACTTTCTCATCGGGGGCACAAATTTGCGTCATCAAATCCGGTCCTTGTCACCGCCTTCATTAGGAAAGGAATATAAGGAAAAGGCTGCCTGGAGGGGCTCCGAGGCGAGGAGAGACAGTGGCTGCCTTCGAGCGAAGCAAAAGAAGCTAGGACAGCCTCGCCAGCCCTCTCCCCTGGTCAACAGACTGACGTGGTTACAAACCATAGCAAACATTTTATTTACAGGAGATATATATATATATATATTTATATATTTTGTCAGTGCAGTATTTCTTGGCCAGATTACTCGAAGCAACACGTTGTAACCAATGAGGATGTTGGCAAAATACTTCACATTCTAAATTGTTTGTGGGCAGGGGCGGGGAAAGGTGAGGATTTTCGGAGACTGTACTCTGAGTCCCTCGCTCAGATCTTCCTTGGAGAGGTCAAGGGGCGGGAAATGGAGAATTAAAAAAAAAAAAAAAAAAAAAAAAAAAAAAGAGAGAAATCCCACTCTCCTGCGAGCAGCGAGGAGGGAGAGACGGCCGCCTCACGCACAGCCGCCTCGGCACCGGGGTCTCCGCTCCGCCCGCATCCTTGGCCCCTCGCCCCGGGCCAGGCCGGACGCTGACCACAGGCGGTAGCGGGCCGTGCCGGGCCGGCCTTGCCGCACTCGCGGGGCGGGGAAGGGAGATAAATTAGCGCACAGGTCCTGGGCGCGGCGGGGCCGCCCCGATTATAGTCCATTCCTCGGCTCGGGACTGGCGGCGACGGGCGGCGGCGGGGACGGGAGGCCGGTACTGCCGGAGGATTTGCCGAGCCCGGCGGTGGGCAGGCTCCGGTCGGCGCCCTCAGTCCGTTCCGTGTCGCTGGGGGCCATGTCGAGGGACTCAGCGTCGCTGCTGTCGCTGTCTCCGTCGGAGCGGCTGGGGCTGCGCTCGGGCTCCCCGGCGGCGGCGGACGCTGCGCCGGTTCTCTGGGCCGCCGGCTCCGGCTCCGGCTGTGGCTCCTTGTCCTTCTGGGCCTGCGCCTCCTTGGAGTGCCGCCACTTCATCCTCCGGTTCTGGAACCACACCTTCACCTGCGGCCGCGCCCCCCGTATACGGGCGGCACCGCCCCACCCCGCCCCCCACCCCGCCCCGCCCCGCCCCCCGCCCCCACGCCCCCCCCGGGACAGGCAACCC
>JAWMRA010000113.1:18525130-18577382 GCA_035584735.1 Pseudotriccus pelzelni
TTCACCTGCGGCCGCGCCGCCCTTAGACGGGCGGCACGGCCCCAGCGCGCCCCGCACCGCGCCCCGCACAGCGCCCGGCCCCGACGCCTTCCACCGGGGACTGGCAACGCGGGGAGAGGAGTCGTCCTCACCTCCCACTGCCCACACCCTGACGGGACTAAAGGGCTTTATTTTTTTTTTCTGCTTCTAGTTTGTGTGTTTAAATACCACACACCCTCCCCTCTGTGTTGTTTGTTTGTTTCCTCTCTCCTCCTGCTTATTCTTCCAGGAAACCAAATCTTGCTCAAGAAACCACAGCGTTATACAGTTCTGCGCGCTGTGGGCCCTCAATAGTGGAATCATTACAGGGTGGCATTTAATGATTCCGTTTGAAGAAGTGTTTTCACTTCCTCAGAACGATGGGTTTCACAACGCAGGGAAAGATTTAGAATTATTAAAAAAAATAAAATAAAAAAAGAGAGAGAAGGGAAAAAAAGGGGACATTAAAAATAGCGTGTTTGCTTCTACTTCCTTTGACCTAAACTGCCTCCTACAGAGAACTGCACTCCAGTAAAGCACACTGTGACGGTCTGCCCTATCCCCACTTTCCTCTCTGCCCGGCCTGCTCCTTGGTGGCCAAAACAAAGGCAAAAACTCTGCAGAATCTGCACGCAGGAGATGCTCAGGGTGAGGTCCAGCTCCTCAGCCAGCCTCGCTAAAGATGAAGGAAAGGAAATCACTTTGAAACCTCCCCACCCTCTGGTATCCATCTAAAATGGAAGTAAGATTAGAAATAAAACCGAAGCCGTTCTTACTTGAGCATCTGTCAGCCCCAGCATCGCCGCCAGTTGCTTCCTGTCCGGTTTGGTGACATACTTCTGGATTTCAAACCGTTTTTCTAAACCTTTCCTCTGCAGGTTGGAAAAGACAGCCCTAGACCAGGAGCGTTTCCTCTTGTACGTCTGGGGCAGCGTATCCTTGGTTAAAACTGCATATGGACCTGAGGAGGGAGAGAGAAAAGCGGAGGGAGAGAGATGGAGACGGCGATATTAATATCACAGTCTGAAGGGGAGCCTTAAATCGATAAGAATAAGAGTTGAACTGTGGTGTGTGGGGAGGGCCTGAGCCAGCATGGCCCTGCCTGCTGGCTGGGTATGTGTTCTATCAGCCTACGCTTCCTCGGGCACTGGTGAAGCTGTCTAGAACCCGAATTTCTTCCTCTCTCCCCCTCCCCGCTTCTTCTCTCTCGGCCCAGGTATTATTTCTGCACTCGATGGAATGGTCCTCTAGATCAGACTCTAGTCAGCTTTTCCTCCCACCAACGCAGCCCGGCTTTAGCCCAAAATCTGAACTCCCTAGAAAACACACGGCCTGGCCTTTCAAAGGTGCCTGGTGAATCCCTCTGGGAGGAAGGGGGCTGCTCCAGGATGGAGGGCCCTGCGCAGCGGGAGGGTCGACGAGGGACGAGATGTACCTGGAAAAGTGTCTTGAAACTGGTGCTGCACTGAGCTCCTTGGGTTTGTGTTTAAGGGACCCAGGATAGCAGAGGCCTCGTTAATGGGGTCTAGAGACGCGAAGAACTGGCCGGCGGAAGGCTGCAAGTTGGGGAGATGAACCCCAGTTTGGCGGCTGGTAGTTAATAAGGAGGTCAGATCTGCGAGCACAGGAACAAGGAGAGCTCTGTTATACCGCGGTCGAGACCGACACCCCGGCATGGTCCAGACAGCGGAGCCGGGGCCGGGGCCAGCCGGAGCGGGTCCCCGGCCGGAGGGGCTTGGGGGGGGGGGGTATCGGGCAGCCGTCTCCCGCCCCCAGGGGCTCTCCTCGGGAGGGGCGGCCGTGGCCCAACGGCCAGACATTCTCCGATTTATTTACTCCCTTTGGTCAGGATGTTTACAGGCCGCGAGGGGGGATGGACTGCAGCGAAAGCTTTTAAACGGGCTGTGCCCTCGGAGGCAGAAATCCCCGGCCGCTCGGGGTAGCGCGGAGCGCTCCGCTCGCTATTTTCACACTATCGCTATTTTCCCAGGGGCGCAAGCCCTGTGCCGCGGCTCTGCCGTGCGGGGGCCGGGGTGAGGGCTGGTTCAGAGCGCGCTATTAGAATCCTGAATTTATAACGCGCTTTTTTTTTTTTTTTATAACTCTTTTTCGGCTACGTCGGAAAGTTTTCAAATCGCGGGTGTAACTCGCTAAAGCGGTCACAGAACAAGTAACAGAGCACCGAGAGCGCTAGCAGGGAAAGCAGACAAGCCAATTTCTCTACCTCTCAGCGTGTTGCCTTCCTTGACTTTGGGGTCAAACTCCGCCGATAAGATGCGGTCGATGCCGAATTTCAGGTCCTTGCTGGCGGGCGCCGGTGCCGAGCCGTGCGTGTGGCCGCCGGGCAGCCGGGCGGGGGCCGGGGCGCCTCCGCCGCCCGCCGCCGCCGCTGCCGCCGCGGGGGACCGGTGCTGCGGGGGGCGGTGGTGGTGGGAGTGGTAGGCGGCGGAGAGAGGCGAGAGGCGCGGCGGGAAGGCGGCGGCGGGGGCATCGGGGGCCACGACGGGCGTGGGCCGGAGCGGCGAGGCGGTGGCGTGGAAGGGACCTCCGTGGTGGACGGCTCCCAGCGCCGCCGGCATCCCGGTGCCGGGACCTCCGGGCAGGCTGTCGGCGGGTCCTCCCGCCGCCTCGCCGCTGGCGTGGAGGATGTCGGCGATGCAGAAGGACGGCTTCTTCGCCGCCGCGGCGTCCAGCGGGAAGCAGCCGCCGGCTGCCGGCCCCGATGCAGAGCAATACGCCGCTGACCACAAGCTGAAGTTGGAGGCGTAGAAAGGAGCCAGCCCGGCCGTGTACATCCTGCCCGGGGAGGGGACGCGCCGCTCCGCAGCTCAGCTCCCGGGTACGCGCCGCGGAGCTGCCCGCTGCCCGCGGCGCATGGGGAGGGATGGCGGGGCGAGAGGCGGCTGGCGGAGCACTTCCCGGAGGGGCGAGGGGGTAGAGCCAACCACCCAAAGATGAAAAAAGAAAAAAATAAACCCGAAAATTAAAAAGTCCCCAAAAGCCACGGCCAGACGAAGAAAGCGAGCGGGCGAGGAGCGGAGCGGCGCAAACAAAACAAACCCAAACCAAACCCCCTTTCCTCGCTCTGGGGGAAGAAAAAAATAACCACCCCTCCCCAAAACTTTCTCTGGCAGCGAGCAACCCTCGCTCCCTCCCCACGCCCAATCCGCGATCCGCGGGGCCGGGCAGCACCGCCCGCCGACACGCCCACGCAGGGCCGCGTCGCGGTACGGGCCACCGCGGCGACAGCGTCAATTGCGTGGCCCCTACCCGCGACCTGGAGCGGTTTGCCCCACAAAGTACACCCCAACACACACCTATCCTCCCCCTTTTAAAATTCTGCTCTCGACTTTAAACACTCTCCCCTTCTCCCCTCAAAAAAAAAAAAAAAAGAAAAAAGAAAAAAGAAAAAAATACAGCACAATGTCGCTGCGCTTGCTGCTGCTGCAATTTCCAAAGGTCTGAAAGAAACGCTCAGGGAAATTCTTGGAGACTGGAGACAGGACTATCCTCTTGGAAAAGATTCTCAAGGAAATGTGTTTCCTTCCCGGATAAATGAGCCGGGGATAGTCTGAAAGAGAAGGAGTCTGTGCTGATGCATGCAACATATGTATTTATGAGAGCTCCCAGATATTCTGGGCCCAGGAATTTTGCGTACTGCACTAGCAGCGACTAATTAACTAATTGTATTTTGACGATAGTGTAATTTTATAGATTTTTATCATGTTCTCCATCCCTGTGGCTGCATCTACTTCCACAACAATTACACCTTAAAAATGACTTTGTAATTTCTCGAACCCTTAACAACAGAATTACCACCATTTTTTTCTGGAACACAACTGTATCCTGTATTCGCTGCAATGATTTAGGGACAGATATACCCAAGCGCCTTCGTTGCTTTCCCCCCCTCACATCTAACATCATATTTGTCCTGACCTGACTCTGAAAATCAATTATTTCTTCATTTTTAGTTTTCGTACAAATAAAGGAGTCGCTGCCGTTTTGAGCAGGCTGCCGGGTCGGACAATTGCAAGTGTGCTTTGATTTTGTTTCAAACTTATCATATTATTTTTTCCGAAGGGTTTCCCAAATTCTGACGGTTTTCTGGGAACCGCCAGAAAGGCAAACTGTTTTTCTTTCTTCAGGTATGAAGATGTAACTTCGGTGTGAATATTGAAACCACCTGCGAGCAAGAGCGAACGCGTTTCTTAGCCCGTGTGCACGGGTAAAGGTGGGGTTGGTTCTCTGGGAAAAGCCAAGCACCGCTTTGGTTTGGTTTGGTTTGGTTCTTATTAACGGGGCAAAACCGAAAAATGAAGACGGGCTGGCTTGCCAAGATGTGTCCCGAAAGCCGAAGTCGGCGAAAGAAAAGGTTGATTAGGTTTGAACTTTTCCTGACTCTTCAGCGGAAAGCTCCTTTTCCTTGCATCTCTCCCCCGTGCCCCCCACCCTCACCCCGCCTTTATCCCCTCGCCCGCTGGCCCCAGCGCCAGTCTCTTGCTCTCAAACAGGATCGAACGACTCCGGTTCCGCTGGCGCTCCCATTGCAGGGCAGAGCCGCCCTGCCAGCCCTCCCGAGGGACGGGCAACGAAGTGTGCCCTGAGCGCTGCATCCCGGCCGCAAACCGCTTCGTTAAATTACTGCTGCAATTGCTACTGATATCCCATATCGTTGTATCAGCCCGTGGCTGCTCACCAGTCAGTCAGGGGGGGGAAAACAAACAAAACCTAACACGGTGGTTTTCTTTATTTTTTTTTCTTTCTATGTTTTTTGGGGGTTGGGGGTTTTGGTTTTTTTAAGAGCTGATTTCAAAACTCCGCTCGCCTCGCTGACGAGTGGAGCCCGGCCATAAGCAGCACCGGAGGGAAGCGTCCGTCGCCGTTTGCGGGAGTCCCGGGCAGGCTCGGCCCGGGCATGGTCCCGGCTCCGCCGCTGCAGTGCTGCCGGTGCCCCGAGCGCGGAGAAGCGCTGTCATCCCGCGGGGACTGAAATAACCCCAAAGGAAACTCTAAACTCCTTGCACTGAAGCACTTAACCCCTGGACTGGGACTCGGGAGGGCGAGCGAGCTGGAATGTCCGGGCCGCGAGGGCAGGTGTTTTTCCCGGGGCTCGGTCGCGCTGCGCCCCCGCGCACCCTCCGCGGGGGAAAGGAGAAGCACCTGCCTCATCCCCGGGTCTCCCTGGGGACAAGGATGCCCTCTCTCCCCGAAGCCCTATGAAGGCCTTCCTGCCCTCGCACCCTCCGGCCCTGCGGCCGGGGACGAGCAGGGCTGCGCGGCCGCTCTGGCCCGGGGAGGCGGCGGCCCCTCCTCCCAGCGCAAGGAGGGAGAAGGCTGCAGGAAACCCGGGGCTCGCTGCAGTCCAGGTCATCTCCTGTTTTTTTGAGAGATTCCAACTCGGACTAAATGAGCGGATGTGCCTGCGAGATTTGTCCCAAAATAGAAGCGGCTTTAGTATTTTAGGATACAGCAGAAATCCTTATTTCTTCCGGAGAAAAACTTCATAATGAGTGCGAGCACTTCCCTTTTCAATATTTGTGCAACTTTATCTCGACCAGCAAGTTGCTTTGGTGACGCAAATCCGCCCTTGTGTATTGCAACTACAAAAATAAATGCAAGGAAATCAATTCCCTTCTAGCAATGAAAACATAAATATACAGCTGCGACTTTCCCCTTTAATCTTGCTTTCCGAGGGACTCGAGAAGGAGGCGAATGAACTGTGCGGCAGGAGCGATTCTGCTGCCTTTTTTTTTTTTTTTTAGGAATGGAGTCTCGAAGGACTTTTTTTTTTTTTTCTTCCCCGAGGACTACAAAGGAGATGGAAAAAAAGTTATTGGAGTTCTTACGAGGGGAAATAGAAGGGCTAACCCCGAGGTGCTGCAGCTCCCCGTCCCTACTCGCGGGCACGGGGCCGGGAGCATCCCGGAAAGGGCCGGGCGCTGCCTGCCTGCGCCCCGCGGCGAGGACGAGCCGCTCTCTCTCCCGTCTCTGCCCCATCCAGCTCCCCGGCGAGTTGCGGGCGGCAGGTCGATCCCACAGACCCCGGCGGGATTTTGGCAGCCCGAGCCCCTGACCGGAGGGCACCGAGCCCTGGACGGTGCCTGAGCCCCACTGGGGGGACTGTTCACCCCCCTGGGGGGACTGTTCACCCCACTGGGGGCTCGGGGCTCCCGTCAGTACAAGGCAGCGCTCGGCGGCCCAGCCGCGCTCTCCGGAGGCGGAGCGGGAGGGGAGGAATATGGTGAGCTGAGCTTCCCCCTCCGAGCTGGCCCAGGAGCTGCCGGAGCGGCCTCCAGCCCTCCTCCTCCTCCCACGGCCTGCGCCTTGCCTACTGCCTTTTAGGTTTCTATATGTGCTCTGTTTATTCCTCTGTTTTTATACAGAAACGTATATGTGCGATATATTTAAAAACAAAGAAAAATATTTTTTAAATCCTATTATACCTCTCTGTAGGAGTACTTGTAAAAATAATTGTTGAAGACTCATGACGAGCCGTCCAGGAAGAGGGTTCTCTCGGGTGGCGTTACAGGGACTGCTGCACCCCCTGCCCCGGGGGTCCCTCGGAGTCGCCCCCCGCGCCCCGCCCACGTTGAGCAGCGCCGGGCACTCCTCTAAACCCGTGCTCTGTCGCCACCTGCCGAGCCCCCTCGACGGGGCTCCCCTCACCCTCCCAAACCCTCCCACCTCCCAAAAAACCCCTCACTCCCGTGTCCGCCCTGGTCCAGCACCTCTCGCCGCACCCGCCCCTGGCTGGGGGCTGCAGGGTAGGCAGGGGTGGGCTGCAGACGGCCGGGGGGTCCCGGCGGTGCTGCCGGTGTTCCCCCGGCACCACCGTGGGATGCGGGGAACGCTGCACCGCGGCTGCCCTCCATGACCGCGGGCAGAGCCCCCCGACCGCGGTGCCAGTGGGGCTTCCCCCAGCTGGGCACAGCCCGTTATCTGCAAACTCAACAGCAACGCAGGAGCTGCGGGGCAGGAACTGCCCAGGACCGCATGCGAACCCATTGACTGAGCTGGTCAACCCCTTGGCGTTTCCTTTCCATTGTTTCACGCGTTATTTAGTTGAATACCTGTGTCAGTAAGTCACGACTAACGTTATGTCATCTGCTGAGCATACGTGGAAGGCGCCTGAAAGCAGGCGGAATCCGAGTTTCCGTGCGGTAGGGCAGGATTTCAAGCCTCCTGAGGGTGTATTTTCACTAGTGTATGAGTTTGAGTCAGAGTGTGCTTTTGGAGAGAAGCGTTCGATCCTCACCACTTGCAGCTTTGAATCATGGAGAGGTCTTGGGGTGCACACAAAGGAATCCTGGACGGGAATTGAGTCCACAGGGCATGCTAACATTGTTCTGAAGCAAAATTCCTCTGAAAGGTCTATCCTGTAGTTGCCTGAAAATTCCATGGGGTTTTCTGCACGTGAGAATTGTCCATATGTTCCAGCATAATAGGTCCCACTGAATGGGTCCATATGTGAGAGCAGATCAAAGCCGGAAGCTCCCAGCTCCAGGGACGGCACACTGGCCACCGAGCTGGAGACTTGTTCGCACACTGGCACGTTTGCACACTGTGTCTTTCTTTCAACTGCTGGTCTGATGAAACACGTTAGAGCACGTGGAGCCGAGGTACTTTAAGTGGAGACTTTTTGCATTCTCCTAAATGCTGTGTAGTCCCTCATGTCCCTTCAGACAGAGAGAGAGAGGACCTGAAAACACTGATTCACCTCTGCCCTTGAGTGCCTGGCTCACGGATCTGGGATGTGGGAGGGCACTGCATCTTCCACAGCCATACAAACAGAGAAAGGGGTGACCTTTCCTTCCTTCCCCCCCCAACTTTTTTGTGTAAAGCTGCAGATTCATAAATCATAAAGAAGGGTCAGGGTAATAAATAGCGGTTGGAGACATTAATTTAAGTGCTGCTTCTTGGAACTGCTTTCTGCAATCTAAAATGGGTCCTTCTCACATGGAAAGACTCCAAGTTTGTTTTCATTTTCATCATATCATATATCATATCATATCTACCATCCAATCATCCTGATTTCATAGGTTACTCCACCCTTACACTGTGGTTGGACCATAATCTGCTTGTAGAGGGACTTATCACGGGCTGGTTGCAATTTTCCAGGCCACCCCAACAGAGAGGTCTGCAGAGAGCTGGTCTGCAATTAACCCTCCGGTAGCTGATTAAAGGTGACATGACGTGCAGAAGTGCTGACCCCCTGCTCTAATGTGCAACCACCGATGAGAGAAGCACTAACATGCCCTTCCTGGATTTAGTTTGCACAGTGACTGAAAACAAGAATCATTCCGTAAAATGAAGGTGATTTGACTCTCAGTGTAGAAAGGCCATCCAAAGGTACTTCCTAAATCTGACAGGAGAGTATAATTACACCTGTTTTCAGCTGAGACCCGAAGGGGCAGCCCCTTAAATGAGACAAATTACTGCTTTTGAGGACAGGCTCAGTATATCTCAGTTTAAGTTGCATATTTAGGTCCAAGTACAGATGGAAACTGAACAGAGGGTCTTTTATTCCCATAGTAGATCATCACCCCTATGATTTTGTCAGAGCAGTCCCATCAATTTCCACAAAACTTTGCTTATGCTTTAGGCCCTTTTCCCCTCCAGCAGCAGTGCATTAAAGTCACTACACAGAAAAGCTGTTCAATATTGAAGAAGGAAATACTAATAACTGCCTAATAAAAGTTTTAGTAAGAAACAGTTTCCTCCTTCTTGCCAACAGCGGTCAAAAATGTGGGGAAGCTGGAAATAAAGATATCAGAATGCAGACACATAAAAGGCAAAATCAACCCCATAAGGAAGTCAAATTTCTAGAAGAAAATTACTCTGTAAAACTCATCTGGATTTGAAAATAGTTATTGTTTTTCTTCCACCACTCCTTTCATGTTCAAAGTGGATTTAAAGGCAGTAGGTACTCATCAGCCCAACTTTAAAACCAGCTCTTTCCTTGCTACTAGCACATATAAAACCCCACCAAGACCCTTCAAAAAAGTCTTATTTTAGCATTTTTTTCCCAAGGGAGATGCTTTCTGGTGGATGCCAAATGGGAATGCCAGCCAGGGGAGTTTTATGGGCCCATAAACAAGCGTGCCAGACTGTACAGCATTTACATAGTACCCTCCAGACCTGCTTCCCTCACTGGAACTGAATCTGCCCTAAATAAAGGCCAGCCATGACTTGGACAGCTCACAGATTCTCTGTGCCAGGCTCTAGCAGCTCTTGAAAGACCCAGGTCCCCTCCCTGTGAGACACCCAGGAGGGTGGGAAGATGCTCTCAGAGCCAAACAGAGTGGTATAAGGTATCCCCTTCCCAGCTGTGGGTCTGGGATGCTGCCTACAGCAATAGTCATTCCTCCATGCCTTCAGCAAATGGAAACAAAAACAGAGGAGGCACAGTCAACAGAGCAGTGCAGCACACAGGGGAAGTCATTTTCTGCTGATACCTCTAACCTATCATTTTGTATTTTGATGCCTGGGGTCTGGTTACCTTTATCTTAGCCAAAAGAGTGTAGTGGTCATAAAATGTATTTTGATTTTACTTCTTTGATTTACTTCTTTATCATGAGATTTTGGTTATCTGTCCTGCAGCACTAAATTTCAAAGTTTCATTGTCCCCTGTGTCTGCCTTCACTGTCCTGTCCTTAATTTTTTTTTCATAATTTCTTAGCTCCTTGAAGCATCCATTCATCTTGGAATTGTGAAATGGAGAGAAAAAGGGCAAGGCTGACTAGTTTTTCCTTTCATTTGTCACCATGTCTAACCCAAGTGTTTACCCTGGTCCCCCAGATGTATAAACTCTTTTCCAAGCCAAGACATTCTCTTTTTCCCAGCTAAGCAATCCGTTTCATTTTGAGGCCACACTGAATGGTAATATGAATCTCAACACGTTTCAGGTCTAAGCCTAACTTCGAAAGGAATAAAGACATTGGAGACTGTCACATTACTGCGATCACTCCCAAACCCTAAAGAAGCAGCACCCTCTAGTGCAAGCTGACAATAAAATCCTCAACTACAACCACCTTCCTGGGTCAAATTCAGTCTTGGTGCATCACCACTGGGACCACTGGGAATGGGCTCAGCCACAAAACTTGACCCTTCTGGTCTCTGAAAAATTCTGAGATTTTCTCCCTAGGCCCCCCATGGATGCTTTGGGTACCCATTGGATGCGGATTGTTGCCCAGGACCCTGGCAGATCCAGGACTCTGGCAGACCCAGGACTCTGGCAGACCCAGGACTCTGGCAGACCCAGGCTGCAGCACTGCCTGCAGGCAGGTGGCACACAGATGGCAATTGTGCCATGCTGCTTTCATTTCTACGGGATGCTGCTGCCCACCAAAGTGGAGGTCAGAAATATTCTTTGCCAGGAGTGTGACTCACATCTTGGGTGTTTTGAGACGTGAGAGGTATCCTACCTGGTTTGAAAGGACCAGGGGCAAGAGGGAAGGTGAAAAGGGGTCAACTGATACAGGGAGGGGGCTGAGCCTGAGGCTGGGCTGTGGGAAGCAGGGCTGGGTGTGGAGGGGGGACTGCGACTTTCACATGGAGAAAGTCACTGGTTTCTGGGAGAATTTGGGACTAACCGGGTGTGAAAGCTGAGGCTGAGGGCAACGTGGTGTTGTATTACTTCTGGTACACTTTTCTTTCATTACTAGCAATTTCCATACGTTTCATCAGTTTTATTGTTGTTAGGAGGAAGGAGAACAAGAAAATGACACAATTTTGGCAGACCCTGCGCAGGGGGTGACCTGAGGGGTGAGCAAGGGGGAGCGGGGTCATTCCTGGATGCCATCGGCCACAACACGGAGGCAAGTTAACTGTGTCGTGTCCCGCACAAAATCCCTTTGCCTGAGCGCACATTTGGGGATTTTATGAAAACACAGACCTCCCCTCTCACGCTCTAAAAATAACACTGAGTAAATGGCTACTTGAGATTTTGTAAAAATTAAAAGAAACCAAACCTGCTTAACCAGAGGTGGAAATTTTGTCCGACATTTCAAGGCTACACCTTCCTTTCATTAAGAGCTAGAAGAGAGCTGCAGCGCTTAAGCCGGGGAGGGAGAGTAAATCCTTCAGTGTCAAACCAAGGTGAGGCTAAGCTTTGGGAGCCAGTTCGTGTGCCCGCACAAACACAGGGGTTGGCTTTCACCCCAGGCACATGCAGCTTCTTACAAGGCAAATACCTGAGCCAGAGCCCTGGGGAAAGCAGGCAAAACACCAGAGCTATGAGTTGTGTGGCAGTTTCACCTTCTTCTATTGCTTCTGCTTTTTAATGTACTGGGCACACTGTGAGTCCAGCTGTGGCTTCAGCATTAAAGGGAAATGTGGGAAATGATGCTTTTACTCTAGACATGAAAAATAATGTCCAGGATGGTGATTTGGTTTTGGGGAGTGTTGTTTTTAGATTCATGACAAGGAGTTCCAGGGTGAAGTTGAATCATGTGGGTAAGGGGGAGGAGGTGGCCTGAAGCCATCCCATCACTCTCCAAATGTGAGGATGCTCTGGGGAGGAAGCAGAAGTAGGTAGAGGGAGGCTGGACCCCTTCTCTTACCCAGCCTGGGTGGGGCCTGCTGGAAACAGCACAGCAGTGCTTTAACCCCCAGCCCAAGAGATGCTCCAGTTTTCTGGAACAGCTCTTCCGTGCCATCCTCGTTCCCTACCAGCTCTGGGAGCCTCTTCACTGCACCTGGATACAGCTCTGCTAGTCTGGGAAGGGAATATCTTATGGCAGACACAGAAACCTGTAGCATTGGAGGGAAGAAATGGTTCTCTACCTTCTCTGTCTCCACACTGTATTTTACTATTCTCTTCAAATGAAGCAAACACCATTATTTCCCATTAGGTGTTCCTGGTGCAAGAGTATTTCATTGAAAAATGATTCTTTAATGCTAATGGGAGTTATACTCCTAGTGTGATTTATATTAATAAGGCATGTGCAGTTCCTTAGCACATTTAGACCCTGATGGGAAATGGACTTTTTTTTTCTTTTGTCTTTCCACACAACATCTGATGAAGTGCTCCAAGCATACAATTTTACAAGCCATTCTCCTCTGGCCTTACAGATGAAAAATAGTCTGTTGTGTCAACTCCTCAGATGCCTATTTTTACACCTTCTGTTTGTTCTTAGTTTGACGTTGTTAATCACGGTCCCACCAAAGCTCCATTGTTCAGCTCTTCAAGAAGAATGTTGTTATATTGACTGTTTGTGCGTCAGCCCAGCTCTCTCTGGAGCTGCACTTGGATGAAATTAGATAATTTCCATTAGGAGAACAGGCATTATTAGTCCCCAATGCCAAATTGAAAAGAGAGCCAAGATTACTATTTCTGGCCGTGTTCACCTCAGGAAGGAACCTTCTCAGCTTTAATGGGATTTTGCTATTGTTGGTTGCCTTCTGTTTGACACCAGGCCAGCAGGGTTGAAAATTGTTTAGAAAGCTGCATGAAATATAATAGAGCCCAAGCCATTTGCTGCAGCACATTCCAGCATGATGTTTATTTTGAAAAAAAAAAAAAAAAGAGGAAAAAAATTATTGTCCTTGGCAGTGAAAAAAAATCCCACTAACTTGACTCTCAGAACATATGCTTCTTGTTGCTGTTGTGCTTTCACAACGTGCTGCCAGGATTGGCACGTTATGTACAGAAATGATAAATCTAATACTATTTGAAATGATCTCCAGTACTTGTAGAAACAGATCACAGGCACAGGCGGCAACTTTATGACAAGAAAACAGCATAAGGATGATACCAGCTCAGGTCCAAAGCACGAAATCAAGTCCCATGTTTGGCAAGAAAATGTGTGTCTTCATGTTCTGTGGCTCAGTTTTCCCACCTGCAAAATGGGGTCAAGTAAGCATCTCTATCAGATGAAGAAATGAAGAGGACACATGCTCCCTGGATGTTGCTTTTGTGGGTGCTGGAGGTCACCTGAGGCAGACTCAGCCCCTCCACTGCCCCAGGTGCAGAGCCCTGCCCATCCCACCAGCTGCCTTTCCCCAGCAGTGGCTGGGCTCTGCCATTGCTGCTATTGTTTGGAGGGCAGCTTTGCTTTCTCCCCTTCCTCATGTCCCTCCACCATCAGCTCAAGTGAACACCTTGCCTGCATCTCAGGATGCTAATACTTGACATCCAGCGTGAGAATGGGGATGGTGGCCTGAACTATCGCTCAGCCCCCAATTCCCCGTGGGTTTCTTTCTGCTCCATATAGTACTGTTTTGTTCTCTGAATGCTGTCTTAAAATAATTATTAATGAAAGCAAAGTTGACTTTGGAGTGAAAGTTTCCGGTTCCTTGCCATTTCCAATGTGTAAGCTATCTAATGGTATTGAAATGCAGGACATTTTTTGGATGAGATCAGAAACCAAAACCACATTTTCCCTCCAGGCCTCTTCGGAGTCAGACGCACCTTTACTACACTTTACCTCTTGTCTATTCAAGCCCTAAAGAAGCTGAGCAAATAGAACAAAGTTATCCACTTTTAGAAAAATAAATAGAACAAGCAATCTTCAAAGCCTTCAGATGAGGATCCACACAACAATGTCGGCGTTATCCCTGGGCAATAAACCAGAGCACTCCTTTGTTTATATAACCTAGTGTTTACTTCTATTTTTACCAACAAACATTGACTGATTGCACAGTCTTGGCTCTAAACCGTCCGCCAAATATTTAAAAATACAATTAGACTGAAAGGAAAAAAACCCCACGGCAGACGCCAGCCGACATGTTTCCTCCACGCAAAGCTGCCACCTGCCTGCCTGGAGCTTTTTGGACCCAGCCAGAGCAAAACAGTGATTGTCTCCAGCAAAACCAACACCCGGGCCCCCACCTCGATCTGGGGCATTGGCCACCCCCGGTGCCTGCTGCCCTGGAGGTTCTCATGGAGCTGAGCTGTCCGGTACAGTTCAAATTTGGCAGGACATGGGCTAGGATGATCCCTTACTGTATTCGATTATCTCCCAGATCTGCTTTCCTGTGGCGCTGGCATTTTTAGCAGAGGTCAGGTCTGAAACCAGCCCCAGACTGTCTCTGCTCAGAGCATCCTTTGACATCCACCTAACAAGTGAGAAGTTCTGGGCAGGCTGTGGGAGATGGTGCTGCCCCTTCACCACGAGGTTTGGCAGCTGGGCTCCCACAGGAAGCTTCTCTCCCTACAGCCCCAAGTGCCACCACGCAGGTCAGCCCAATAGGAAACAGACTGGTCCCAGTGTGTGACCTGTTGTGGAAAGTCACCCCTGACAGCTTGCAGAGGCATCTATGTCCCCCCTCCCCCAGATCTTATCCTAATTGCCACCCCTGGCAGGTATTGGCAGTGAAGTATTTGGATATAATCAGGGTGAAATTTATAGGTCCCAAACAGAAGTGTCCAGACAACGCCCAAGTCCCTGTTCTCACCCCTCAATAAACTCTGGAACTGACTCAACAAGTGAAATGTTCAGAAACTGTAAGTTAGAAAATAATCTGTGTGTACAAGGCCGGGGGATCTCATCTACACCCTGGCTATCTTTTCACATAGAGCATTTGTCTTCTCATTAACCTTTTTATTTTTTTCCTCTTCATGCTGTGAAATGTTCATTGTCTCCCGCTAAGGAAAGTTTGATAAGGATCTTGCTGAGAGTGGCTTTTAGGAAAACCCGTTGCTCCAAAAAGGAACCAACCATTGTAGAGCCAGCACTTCAAAGTTATAGCATTATCTTGGTTTTTTATACCAAATAAATAAATAAAATGAAGATGAACAATGTGTTTCCATTTAAGGAGGAGTGTGGGAAAATCAGGTCTCATCAGACTGGGAAGTGGAGTGGTATATGCTGACTAAGAGACTGGAAATAGCACGGCTGTCAACTGGAGGAATTCGGGGTTGAATAATCACGTCAAGCAGGCAACGTCAGATGGGAACTGTGGCCCCAAACCTGTTCATTTGAACTCATCAGGATTCACAAGAGAAAACACACATTGACTCCACATGTTGCTTGTGGTTTCAGGGGAAGATCAGGGCTGGACCATCCCTGCTGTCAAGCTGGCACGAGCATGCACTCTCCCAGACACCCACTGTAGAGCTACATTTCCAGCACAGGAGATCATGCAGATTGCATGTGCCATGTTACATTGCCACCAAAGCCGGTGACAGCCCTTCCAAAACTTCATTGTCTCCAGACAGCTCTGAGTGGGAGCTCACTGCCTTACTCTTCAACATAATCTTTCCTGCAGCACTTTCGTTTGCATTTGGGTCTAAGGTCCCCGGATGATAGAGGGGCTACTTTGTCTTCGCAAAGACATTTTCTGCTCTTCCTTCACCTGGCACAGGCTGACAGGTGACCAGGCTCAGCTGGATGCCTCCTCAGGTCTAGGAAACGTGCAGGTTTTTTCCAGCATGAACCATCGTCAGGATGGCAGCTGTTCCCCCTTCTCTCAATTGTGCTCCAGGGTGGGTGGGCGGTCCAGCTGCAAGCAATCTGTGCCATGTTTCCATCTTGCACTGCCAGTGCCCCCAGTTCAGCCCTGCCATCAGGGATAGTACAAATGTCCTTCAATATTTTCTTTTATGGATAATTACCCTTTTTCATTTTTTTATTAGCTGTTGAGGAAGGGAGAAAAGAGCAAGAGAGATCCCATCCTTTGGTGCTGTGGGACTTGGTGCTGTTTTAATAACAACAAAATATTGGAAAGGAAAAAAAATTTGCAGTATATCAGCATGTTTTTAAGGTTGGTGGGAAAAAAAAGACCTCTAGTCCCAGTGGTATCAACGAAGCAAATGTCCATTGGATCCTAGTTCTTAAAAAAAATCTGAGTCATGCAGAAAGTGCTGGGCTTGGGTAATGTGTGGTTACTGGAGTGCTCAGGGAGGGGGAAGGGAAACACATGCCAAGGACAGAGCCTCATCACAGCTCTATGAAAATTAACCCATCTGTGAAGATGTGTTTTCTAAGGAGGGGGATGCTGCATGCCCAGGGAGAAAGGGAAAAAGAGTGGGAAGAGAAGAAGGGATGTTTTGCTTCCATCCCACTCCAAACTTGCTAAATTCAGCCCTTAGTTTGCTGAAGAGAAGAACTAGAAATCCCACTCCACCTGGGAAGATCATTTTCTCCCGAACCGTCAAAGTCTGGAAAATGGGTGTCTGCACTGCAGGAATTTTTTTGAATAGCAGATTACAGATGCAATTTTATTCCCTTTTCCACTATTCCATGGATATTTACACGACTCCTACAATCTGTACCCATAGGAAATCCTCCTTTCTAAAGGCAGGATCAGGCAGAGATCCTCCTTACCCACAGGGAGAAGGTGCTAAGTATATATATGCTCATCTACACATACTCAAGCACGAGCAAAGGGCAGCACCACAACAGTGACACAACAGTCACTTTGCTGTGGATTCAGATATTTCACTTTTTTCTGCAGAGAAGCTTTCTTTGAAGGTAGAGAAAAACACAGAGAGACACAGCAGGGGAGGAGGGATCTGTCTATGTTCGACTGGATTCTGGTAGCTCCCGCTGTGGATTGTATGCTGTTCTCTTGCCACTGGTGTGCCAGCAGAAGGCTTTGTCTCTCCCCTCTCTGGCTGATAATGACAGTAACGACAGGAGCAATCTCTCCTCTCCCGATGTTCTGGAGAAACCACCAACCACCTCATTTCAGAGGGCTGAACCCAGCCCAGCCTGCCAGGTCCTTCCAGCCTCCACCATAATGTTGCTATTGGTTTGATGGTTAAATGAAAACATGGATTCCCCCGTAGCTTCATGATTCAGTAGTAGTTTTAGGATTCCCCCATAGTTTTATGATTCACTTTTCAGATTCAGACTTACTGATGGTGGCTTAATCCACACCCATCTACAAGTGAGCAGGGATTTCTCTTGCTTCTTTACCAAACCTTCAAATTTTGCAGGTTTTCAGTAGAACAAAAATGCTCTTGTTAAATGCTATTGAAAGACAAAACCTTTTATTTTTATCAACAGCTCCCAAAGACATACGTTTTCTCAATAACTCCATGGACAGGATATGTGAGTGAGAAAGATGCGTCTTAATCACTGTCCCTCAGCCAGACCAGGTGGAAGGAAGATGGTTATTTTGTGGCTTAAATAAAGGTCTTATTTCCAAAAGGAGCTGGTGGTAGCGGCTGCTTAACTAGAGACAAACCAGTGGGATCCATCACCAAGAGACTGCGCCCTCCAACTTTCTGAAACACTGGACCTTCAGGGCATGACAAAATGAACAACTCCAAAAGGAATCAGACAGAATCACAGTCCCCTCAAAAACAAACAAACCAATCCAAATAAATGGATGAGCTTTTGTCTGTCCATCCACATGGAAGTCCTCTGAGGTCCAGATCCAGCTTTACAACTCCTAGAATGAACATGACTAGAGTATCACATTGGAACCATCTCTTTAAACATGCTGCAAAACCCTTCACAAAGGGAAACGCTTCATAATCCTTCCATTCAGGACTGCCCCTCCAAATTTAAACATGCGTTTAAAAACTAAATAGGGCAGGGGTGACGTGCGGGAACAGCTTGCTGATTCTGCTTTTTTTTTTTTTTTTTTAATCAATAAAACAGCCTTAAAGAGGCCCCCTCGAAAGAGCTCTGTTCATTTATTTTTCTTGGAAACTTCCAGTCTCCTTAACTCCTTTTAGACACATAAGAGGTGAATGATTAAGTTGAAACTATTATCTTTGCAAAGAACATCTCTGCTGGCTGCTGGCCAAGAGGAGAGGAAAAGTGAAATGAAATAAACAGGCTGGAGCTATTGTGTCCCTGACGGGTCCCTGTGGTGAGGTGCTGGGAAGCTTGGAGAAGTTAAAAGGAGGTCCCTGGGTGGGGACTATTAATGAGGCGGGGCACATTTGGGAAGAAAGCTTTTTCTGGTCAGAAATACAAGCGTTTGAATAACTTAACGTGAGATGAAGTCAGCCCTCATGCTAACAGGTGCCACTGGGAGCTGCAGCATGCTGCTGGCCATTCCTGCCAGCTGTGGCTGCTGACTTCCTTTCCTCAGCCACCCCTCCAGAACATGAAAGCAAAACCTTTGCCAGTGAAGGGTAGGAAATAAACTAAGCTTTGCAGTGCCCTCCTTCACATGCAGGCATAATGTCCACTACTCCCCCTGCTGTCTCTGAATGACTGCAGCGCTCGGGGGCCATGGGCAGGGACAGGGACCCTGCGGCACCGGGCACAGCAAGGCAAGGAGCAGCCATGCTCTCTGCCCGCTGGGACATGGTCTGCTGAGAGCTCACACATGAGATGTGTACCTATCGTACCAGATACGTACCTGGCTCTGCCACCAGCTGGTGGTTGGTCAGTCAGTAATAGCCTGTGCATCCACTTTCCAGCTGACATATGAGCTTTGGGCAGACATTGCCAGGTGATTTTGGGAAGAATTAAAGTCTTGTGCACGAAGAGATGAGCATTCTCAGAGTCTGACTGCTGGGGCTCCAGCAGTTGTGTTTACTGCTCTCTCTGAGACTCCAAGGCTGGTGCGTAGCTCAAGGACAGCACCAAGGCACTGCTGCATTGGTATCAGGGAAGCTCAGGGACACATCCAGTTGTTGGGGCAGGACGACACAAGGTCTCGGGCTGCTGCTGTCCAGGGGGACATTTCAGAGCCCCAGGTGACTCACTGATACAAGACTGCTCTGGGAAGGGGCTGTGCCAAGGCACCAGCGGTCATTCAGACTGCTGGCCTCAACACGGACACAGAGGGAGATCAAACTCACTGGGCTTATCCTTACAAAACACCAAGACAAGCGAGCATCTAGAGAGGTTACAAACACTTTGGTGCAGCTCCATAAGATGCAGCAGAAATCACATGACATCCTGAAAACGAGGTGATTTAAAAGACCTAAACAGTTAAATTCAGCTTTATTTTAAGTCTTCAGATTATGGAATTAACTTGTCTTGAAAAGAAGCATGAGATGGAAAATACTTACTGATTCATTACTCCAAAAGAGTTACAAGCAACACTTCAATATCTTGCTCAGGACAGAGACATCAGTAAGCCAGTGGTAGGATCCATTGCAGGCAGTTACAAGGGATGCACATATTGAAGCTGCTCTGAAAATTTCTCTTACTGGCTAGTTTAATTTGAAAAAATGATTGGTAAGGTATTGCAAATTGTCCCTGGATCTGACTGAGCCAAGGAAAAGCTTGTAATTACCACCATAGACCGTGTGTCTCATGTACCAGTTGACTTTTGCTTTGGAATCACCCCGTTGGATTAGCTAGGAAAAAAAAGGCAAAAAATGGCCAGAAGTAACATTTACGTCACAAGTCACATCTGCTTCTGTAATTACTTTCCTGTTGGCTGTTTTCAGCAGAGAAGGAAACCCGACAGAACTGGTATCCAACAATGGATTACAATTCCCTCCTTGAAATCCCCAAGTTTTCTGAAGGGGGGAAGGCCATGGCGCACAGCTGATCCTCAGTGTGTTGCCGTGAGGAAAACAGAAAAATCAAATGCTTGGCTTTGACAGCATGTTTACAGATCACTCTCCAGGAAAGGAAAACTTGAAAAATCTCCCCTGTGAACTTCCTACGTGCGTACGTAGCCCCACGCAGCAAAACAATGCCAAAGTCACCTGCCAGGCTGAGCTGCTGGAGGAGAGGAAAACTCATGAGAACCAAGTGGTGCCGGCTCATTGAGGCTTAATCTTCAAGCCACATGCAATCAAAAGACAAACAGTCCAGCAGCAATAGCGGTGATAGGACATGTGTGCAGAACAATAGCACAGCAGCCAGGACAAGCTGTTTAAATGTGGGTCACTTAGAAAAGAGCAGAAAACCTGGCAGACTACAGAGAAAAGGACATTAGCTTAGTGCAAGTTGTTTCCAAAGAAAACATGTAATGTGCACAAATTATCTGGTAGGTGAGAAAGGGTGGGTTCCCTGCAAGAGTAAAAATGGGGATGAAGCAAAGACTCTTTGTAATATATGCCTCAGCTTGGACGAGCTAATGGGTAACTTCTTCTGCCTTCTCCAGAACAGAAGGAACAAGAGAGAGCATCTGTTCACCAGAGATAGGATTTCTTTGCTTGGATTTGAGACCTTGATAGGTAAATTCTGAAGAATTTCAACACTAAGGCACATAAAATCCTTATTTCACTACTGCTGCTGCGTATTCTGACAGTGGTATCATCTTCTCAGCCTGGATGCCCTCCTGCTGCCGGCTACAGCAGCTGGTTGGACAGGAGATGCTCTGTGGAGATGTCCTGAGCAGGGCTGAGCTCACCCTGGGCATGCTCAGCCCCTAGCCCTACTGCCACCACAGCAGTGATGTACCTCTGCACACTGGAAAAAGGTTTCTTTTTCTTCCCTGCACAGTGGGTGCCACACAAGTTTTATATTTTTAATTTTTTTGATGGCATTTGGTCTCAGTTGTGGTGGGCATCCATAGCCCTTGCCAGCTCAGCCTGCCAGGAAGAGGCTTTGGCTGCATATCCATCAGCTGTTGGGAGCGAGCAGCCGTGACTTTCCCAGGCAGATGGGAAAACGATCTATCATGAGCACTGGATCCAGACATTCAGTATGACTGTTAACAACAAATCTGTGGGGACTGATTTCCGTGCTATGCCTGTCAAGCCCAGAGCACCAGTCCCATCTAATTCATCTCCATTTTCTTCCTTCTCTTAAAGAAAATCTCAAAATTATTCCAAAACTACTGTTTTAACACACATCTGATAAACCAAACTTCGTAAGGGGAGATCACTGCTGTCCCCTGAGCCAAACACATTCCTGTATTTCCTGGCCAAGGATGGTGACCATCAGGACAAGCATTACGTTTCAGCTTTGCATGAGTCTGAAGTCAGCGAACAGTGAGAGGGTCTCCCTCTGGAGTCATTTTATAGCATTAGAACAGTTCTCCTCCAGCAGTAGCCACTGCCTGCTAATATAAAAATACTTGGGAGAAAAAGCAGTACATTTTGTCATGTTGGTAGGAGGGAAAAAAGTTCTATTCAAGACTTCTATTAACTTTTATGAATATCTCTAAAGAGATTTATTTTTTTAACAACATTGACACAGAGGAATAAACCCCAAATTTCTTGACATTTGCAATTATGATTTCTCACTAGAGGCAAGTCCAGAGTGTCTGTGACCAAGCCCTGCTCACCTTGTTCATGTGAGGAGCAGCTCTGAAAGCCTGAGCCTGGCTGCGAGAGGAAGGATGGCCCCATGGCTGCCGCTCGCAGGATGCGTGCTCATATTTTGGCACTGCTGTAGGCTCCCTGAATGATCTTCTCCACATCACTGTTTTGTCCCAGGGATATTCAGATCTGCTCCTGGAGTACCACCAAGTGCTGAAGTAACCAGTCCCACTTCAGATCCTAGCTTCCAATAACCAGAGGTCATGTTCTGCCTGAAAGCTTAGTAGTTCTACCCAATTAATCCTATGTGCCCTCTTCTGACTTTGGTAATTCTCAGCATTGCCACTGCCCATCCAAATTTCAAACCCCACCACATTGCTGTCCTTCACTATCTCCTCCAGTGATAAGCTTTTTAGTCTGGACTCGTCACATATAAAAATACTGCCTCTTATCTCTTTTGAATTTACCACCTTCTAATTTCATTGAATGCCCCTTAGTCATAAGACGTGGTTCTACCAACCTGTTTTCTCTATTTTTTATTTCCCTTCCCCTCTTAAAACCTAAGGTTACCTTGTGGAAGGAGGATTGAGAAAAATCAAATAAAACACACTCCTTCCACCCTCCCCCCACAAAAAAAACCTAAAAAAAAGCTTCCCAGGAAATTGTTCAAATAAAAAAATTATTATACTTCATGGTGTGGCCTTGCTGCTCTCTACAGATGTTGCAAACAAAACCGGGGACAGTGGCACCACATGTGAGATGCACACATGTGGTCCAGGCAGCCCAGAGGGCAGGTGCTGGGGAGCAGGGAAACGCAGGCACTGGCTGAGGATGTGCCCACAGGCACCAGAACCAGCAGAATCTCCAACATTGCCAGAACCTGAGCTGGGAACTTGTTTGGATTCGAGTGAGGCCAGGCCAGGCAAATCCTGAGACATTTCATCATTGCACCTCCCACCCAACCACCACTATAATAGAGAAGAAGGTCCCTTACTGCCCAAGCATGTTCTATTGCTTGCAAGTTGAACTTTCATCAACCCAATAGGAAACAACAAGAATATCACTCTGATGGGTAAAAGCCCCTCAGCAGACTTCCAACAACAGCTGGGAAGCAGCCGGCTGGCCAGGGTGCCTGCAAGGCTGCTGTGACAGGTGGCTCCTGCCCTGTGCAGCTCTGGGGATGTGCTTTACACTGCAGCTACTGCATGATGTGAAACAGAAGATCCCCAGCCCCCTCCCTAGACCCAGTTCCATCCTGCATCGTGTTTGCTTTCAGCTGCATATTCAAAGCAGGGCTGGTTTCTCTGTTGATACACCATCCATGACTGTGCAGCTCCTACTGGGAAGGTCTGAGAAGCCCACAGAAGCCCACAGAAGCCGAGTGGCATAGAACAGCACACATAGGAGCACTGGGACCAGATTCAGTATTGGTGCAAGCAAGGTGATCCAAGTGGTTGCTACTGGGCTTTTACAGTCCAAGGGGATGAGTGAATGATACCTGCTCAGCCTTTCAGCGGACATTTGTCCCTGGCCACCCAGTCCACCATCCAGCTCCTGGCCAACCATGTGGCCATGAAATACCAAAACACTTGAAGTAACAGCTATACCTTTCAGCAGTAAGCCAACGGAGAGCACTGCCTTTTTTTTGAACAGCCCTGAGGGAAACAGGGTTGCTCACTTCTTGTTTCAGTCTGGCTGCAGACTTGGACTTATGACAACACACTGATTTATACCAGGATCACGACATTCTTCCCCACCACAAGAGCTTGCTTACCTTATGTCTTCTGCCTTCCTTTAAACCAGCGGAACGACAAAAGCTCAGATTCTGCCTTGCAACTTCTGGAGCCACTTCCCAAGAGACCCTTTTCAGCATCTTAAGCAGCTGCATCCTCCCACTATCCAGAGGCTCCCAATACCTGAGCAAGAAGAAGACCTGCTACCACAGGGGCTTGTTATTCCCTGAGAAACAGCCCAGGCCTTTACAGTTCTGGTGTTGACCTTGGAGCACCAACTAGCACCAGCTCTTGTCCCCAGTCTAGGGCCACAGACTACTGGGACCATGAAATAATCACAGCCCTTCTGCCTGCTTCACCCAGCATGTCAGCAAGCAGCTCTTGATGAGGAAGGCCAGGGCACCGCGGGGCAGCAGCAGAAGCAGAAGGAGCAGCAGCAGCAGCTTCTTACCTATCCCTGGCTGGAACAAGGAGCATGGCTGGTGCTTCTTCAGGGCTCAGCCCAGAAACTTCAGCTCACCCTTGCCACCCTGAAACAAGAGGTGTACAGCTTTGGCTTCTCATCCAGGATGACATCATTTAGACTTTTCAAAGGTCCTAAGCAGCTCTGAAGGGTTCAGAGCAAAGGATGCAGTGAACAAGCACGGTGCAACTGGCCTGTTCAGGTACCTGTAAATTAGGAGAAAAAACCCCCCACAATTGTTTCAGGACATTGTCCTCTGGAGACAAAGTTCCTTTGCTGGATTGGCAGGCACGTGTCCTTTCTGGGGAAAGAGAATCTGCCTCCTCGCTTTGCTTCCAGTGATGGAAGTCCCAGAGGGCAGGACGTGCGGTGCATGAGAACAGCACACATTCTGCTCAGCACAGTGTGCTGGGACTGTCCCTCTCTGCAGGGAGGAAAACAACTCAAGGCAGCTCCTTTTTAACTTCAGGAAGATTCACATTTCAGGCAGGATAATTTTTTCAACTGGTCCTCGCGTGTCTCTGCAACTCCTGCTCCCAACTCCACGTACCATCAGTAAATTGTCCAGCTCCAGAGGAATATCAGAGGCCGGGTACGACGAATCTATCCCTCTGTTTCTACAGATCAGTGGAAGTTTTTGGGTTTTTGTTTGTTTTTGCTGGGGGGCGGGAGGGGGGAGGCTGCTGTTTCCCCCAGGCTAGGGCAGCAAGCTCAGCCCGGAGCCGGGCTCCCTGCACCGTCTGCGGTACCCGACTGCCCTCTACCCGAAAGAGCGGGACACACAACGTGCAGCTCGCTCAGCAGCCGGCCCCTTCCCACCCCTCGCAAAGCAACGCTGTCAATTACAAAAAATTAAGAATAAACGCATCTAGCCCTCAGGACATACCCTCTTTAGTTTCTCAAGACTCATGCCACAGTGCCCCGAGTAAGGAAAATGTGCCATTGCAAATGTTTATAACATCTGATTTAGTGTTACGCAGTTTCTCCCAGCCATAAACCAGAACAAATACTCCCAAGATTTATTACATCCTTCCCTCCAGGGCTTAAGCAATTGTACTTGATTAATTCAGCGGTTAAACAGCACTGAGCAGAAGCATGATAATTTTGTATCCAGGATTCCTAAGTCACATACTGTTTTCCACAAGGATTTAGGTCTAAATCCAGAAAGATGAACCTTTACATATGTAGCTATCCATATGCATGGGATAATATGCAATGGATGTTTCCTCTTGTTCCCTGACATTAAGAATTCTTCATCACTTTCTGAGGCAGTAATTACCTGTTCCTCAGCTTACATTCTGGATAAGACAAGTATTTGCAAACCTGTGTTACTGCAGTGTAATTTTAAGTGAAAGAAACATTTCATCAGTACCAGTGTTAATAGGAGTTAACAGCAAGGGAGACCTTCTGGTGCATTTCTCCTGTAAACACAAGCAGTACGAAAAAACTTCCCTTTGCCTGAACCACCCACACAAATACCCAGGTTTGACCCAATTCTGCTTCCTTGTAAATCTGTGAAAGAATTTTGAAAGTTTATTATTTCCTATCCCTGCATGAAAGCCTCACAGCAGAGTCTCCACAAGGAAAGATTCCATCATGTTGGTAGCATGCTGGTGTCAGAGAACAGGAGGTTCTCCTCCAGAAAGGCACTGGAAAAACAAAGACCAAGGGTTTTTTACCCATTTCCTCAGGAGCTCTTAGGGCAGGTCTATTCACATAACAAGAGGTCTTCAAATGCCAGCCAGGAAACATGAAAAGGAGCTGGAAGAAAGCAGGAAGCCTTTCTGCTTTGTAGCTTCTTCTAGAGTCCTATTCTGCCCTGAGAGACCTGTGTGTCCAAAATGGGTGTAAGCCAAGGAAGAAAGCAAACCTTTTGCATACAGTTAATTCATTTATGGAAGCAGAACCAGAAAGAAGCATTTGTGGACAGCGTATTTGCCTTGAAGTGCTAGAGCAATTGAAAATAGCAGGCCTACTTTATATCATCACCGCAGTTAGCAGTGGGTACTGGGTAGGGTGTGCTTCAGTTAACTACAATGCACAGAATTTATTGCAAATTAAACTGTTTACTGTACAAGGCAATTTTCAAGTACTGCCATGCCCACAAGGTTTTTTACTGCTGATTTTTCAAGTATTAAAAAACCGTCAAAATAATATTAATTGAATGCTCCCTATGCCCTTCCACAGCCTCAAAGACATTTACACATCTTCAAGTAATCAAGAAAAATGGCCTAGGTTGTTTGAATCTGATGGGCCATTACTGTTCTACAATACCCCCTGGAAAACGCTTGCTAACTGCGCTTTGACAATAATGTATTTAAAGCTACAAAAAAAAATCGCGGAGTGTATAGACTAGTGCTTCAATTCATTTGAAATATGGCTTAGCATTTGTCTTGGCTGCATTAACAAGGTCTGTTTTACCAATACATTTGTATTTATGATGACTAAGGGCAGATTATAGTTGTTAAAATTTGTCCTCCTGACATGAAAACACTACTTTGTCATTAATACATTTTGTAGCATAAACTATGATGTCAGGTCAATGTAAAGGGTAAAAACTTTCCTAAAGTATGCACACATCATTTTTTTAAAGCTATTGAGCCTAATGGAATAACAAAGGTCATAATAACAAACCATTACAGCTTTGGTCTTGGCAACTATGTCCACAGAAGAATCCTCCAAGAAACAATCATCATTTCTCCAATGTTATGGCATTAGGACGACAGGAATGGTTCACAAATGAGTCATGTGAGCCCAGAAATGCAGTAGCTATGTGAAAGCTGAGCAATCAATTATTCATTTGTTTACTGAAAGCTTTCTCGGCCGACATTAACCAGAACTTCTTAAAAAGAAGAACTTTACAGCTGTCCTTGGCTGTCCCATGAGGCTGTGCTCAGAGGCTGAAAAGATTGCTTAATTTCTTTGTAAGTAATCTGGTATTTTTATTGAAATAAACAACAACATTTGGACTTATTAGCTAGGTTCAACCTCAGACCCTGCAGGTGTCAAAATAAGAACGATCCAGTCTTGGGTTGAGGATAAGATGGAAGAACAGGGCAGGGGAGAGGATATTCAAGCAACTGAAATCTAGGTCTTGCTCCAAATCCAAACTAAGCTTTCCTGTGTGTGGAGTACTGAACATACATATATCTTTTTTTTTATTAATACACATAATTAATTTGCTCTGATTAAATTACATTTTTCTCATTTCTTAGTGATTATTTACCCCAGACCCTAAAAAAGTTGTTAAGCTGAAATGTTTTCAGCCACAAATGAATATGATTTAAAGAGGATTAAATACCACATCTTCAACTCTCTTTAATCTATGTTCTTTTTGCCTTTTTTGGTATGAAAGACCCATCCAAACTAGGGAAAACTGCCCTACAAAAGGAACTGAGAAAATCTGGATATAAAATCTGGATATAGTCACAGTGTATTGAAATGCAAACCAAGATCATAAAAAGAGCTGATCTGAGTGGAAATAAAATTTTTTGTTTTGTTTTGTTTACACAATTTCCTCTATATGTTAAAGCTGATAGGAAACGCTAAAGCTTAAGATAAATGTAGACAGCAGAAACATGTTTATACATGGGACTCCACAGGAGTCTATCTGAAGCCCACGAATATTTCAGATGAAACAAAACTGAGAAAAACCTGAAATAGTAAAATCTTTAATGCTGACATTCCCATTGTGTTCAGGCTGAATTCTCAAGACACCATCTGTGATATCAAAAAAGAGGTGACTATGCAGTTGAAGACTTCGGTTTTTTGAAATTGTTAGCAAAACAAAACCCCTACCTTAACCTTCTAGTGTTTACCCTGATTTGCAATTAAACCCTCAGTTTAATTCTGTGTTCTTTTTCAGATTAAATACAAAAAATTGTGTGCATATTTTAGGATACATGTCACCCTTTACATTGGCTTGCATCTACTTCTAGGAATAAGGGCCGTAAAAACTACACTGCTTAACAGCATAACTTATGGCCGGAGTTGATCTTAAAGATCTTTTCCAACCTAAATGATTCTATGATTCTTTCAAAAGCCTGTTATATTTCTAGGGTTTGTAGAAAGAATCCAGATTTTGGCAAGAAGGAATTGAGAGGTGGTGTGGCCCGGTTGTGAGATCCACTTGCTGAAGAAGGAAGGGTCTCACTTTTCAAATGCTTTTTTATCATTTCCAGAGGGAATTTACTTACCCGTCCTATGCATGTTTCTTGAACAGAACTGTCCCTCCTCCATTGTTTATAAAAACAACTGAATAAAACTGGCAAACCCCAGCACTTATGGGAAAAGCAGCTGGGATTGCTGGAGTGTCTTGCTAGCCAGGGAAAGCTTGGAGGAGACCCAGGAGTCCTGCTTTTACTTCTTCCCCTGATTATGGCTAATGATACTGACACTTCAGATAGTTTATTGCTAAGCACATCTTCATCTTCCTGCTTTATGAGCAAAGCAAGTATCAGTCCACCCATGTCAGAGATAAAATACAGGAGGCTCAGAAAGGCTGTGCAGGGTCACTTCAGGCAGAGCTAGGAACAGAATCCCTGTCTAAACAAAAGTCTCACCCATTTCACTCCACTGCTCTCCTCTAAATTATGACGCCAGTGCTGTGAGCTATAGGCTGTTTGTAGGCAAAATACCATCTGTCTACTTTCACTAACAGAAACGAAGAGATAACCAATAACAAAACAAACAGTACTGGCTTTTCTGCATTAGCCCCTATGAAGAGGAAATTCAGGAGAACAGGGAAACCCTGATTCCCATCATGCAGCTACTGCAAGAAAATAGGTGGATAAAATGTATAAAATTACCACCCTTCCAATACGTTTGTCTTTGTCACCATGGGCTTCTTCTCAAGATACTTAACTATTTAATACAAAAGTCTGTGTAGAAGGCATTTACTCAATGTTGGTTTTGATAGACATAGCTTTAAAAAAAAAATAATCTTTCTCTTTTTTTTAAGTGTAAGACTGTCCGCTGAGAATTGGGGTTTGGTTTGTCTGAGGTTCTTTCTCTGTGGCTGCACACGTGAATTGAGGGATGGAGTTTTACTGAACACATAAAACATAAAGGCCAGGAGCTGATCAAAATGAAAACCTACAACATTATGTCTATCTAGATTAAAAAAAAAAAAATCTGATTTAAACACACTTCTTAGCATTTCAGTTGATTTGAGCTCCTGTACATGAAATACATTGGAAATATACAGTTAGTGGAAACACTGTTCATTTGTGCAAAGTCTGAGCTGCTTATTCAGATCAAAGAATGAAGCAGTCATTAAAAAGTATAAAACATCAGAATACGCAAAACAAGAACCTGAATATCTGAATTACAGTCCTATCTCAAACAAATACTATACCCTTTTATGCAGTTAGTTGGAAAATTGATCCCATGTATTAATTAATTTTCTCTGGTAATAATGGCAGGACAATATAATTTCTGCACAATTCTAATCAGTTAACGGCAACGAACAATCCTATACTAATGCAGCTACACTGGTTTGAAGGTAGAGTTCTGTCTTCACTTTCTTTGCTCCAAGCTGCTAACATATTGCAAATCAAATCCCCATCTTTTGATTTCTTTCACCTTCCCATACCTGTTTGCCACAGATGATTAAGGCTTCCGTGGTACTCTGACTGCCTTTTCCAGCAGCCCAGTTCGAGAAGGGGTTAACTATACATGGCACATCAGTGATACAACAGTAAACAGCTGCTGCCTTGACATATTCTTCTTTTGGAAAGCAGCTCTGATGCATCACTGACCCCATTGCCATGCTGTGTGCCGATTCCTGATTCTGGGAGATCCTAAATCTGTGGCCTCAGTGCAAAGCCTAATTTTAGATTTCCTTCTCAGAACAGTTTCCAGGCCCTTTCTGGAAAAAGCTCATCCTACAATCACAGCAGCAGAATCACTAGATTTCAAATGCTGACGCAGTATTACTTGTCTAAAAATCCTATTGCTAAATCACACTGCCTCTTCCCTCCTTTCTCCTGCACCCAGTTGTGCTTACAGACAGAGCCACCTTTGCTGCTTTAGGGTTTTATAAACAGGCAGTGATGAGGAGGCTGCAGGAGGGCACGTCTCCTTTTGGCACTTGCACAGAGGGGCAGCAGCTCCGGCTTACTGTTTGGTAGGTCTGAGGATCTGCTCAGCACTGCTGAGAAGGCAGCAGAGCCCAGTGTTGTGGCACTTGCTCTCCATCACCTTGGCACCTGCTACACCACCCGTGCCTTTAAGAAAAGCAGGTGAAAACAAGGTCTTGTTTAAGTCAGTGGGAGCCTGAAGAGGGATTATCCATCACCAGGTATGTGGTTCATGTGAGCCAGGAGCAACCACAGGAGCACCATTGAGCAAAGACAAAGAAAAACCACAAGGACAGATCAGCAAAGGGAGAGCAGACAGGTGGTGAAGAAAACAAATAAATAAAGACTGTTGCAACGCATATATTGATGCTCATGACTAAGTGACTTGCCATAGCTGTTTTATAGAATTCTTTCTTCCTGAGATTAATTTTCAGGTCATTGTCCAAGCTGTAATTGCACAGAAGAGAAAGCAAAGCCATCCCATCCCTCTCATTTAACCTAACTGTATTCTAGTTACATTGGTCTGCTAGAAAAAGTACAGTAAACAAGAGCTTCCTTCCCTGTCATATTCCTTCCGTTTCATTACTCTGTCAAAAAGCTAAAACATATGACCCAAAATATAATTCATATTCATTTCAGGACTGTTGTTCTATTAGAAGGGGCAAGCTTGTGTTGTAAAGAACACCTGAAGACCAAACGTATCATCTGGTGACATGAGAGGAAATAATAAAGTTTGATAACTCATAGAATCTGTATATGGGTAGTATTTTTTCAGAGGTCAGTGTGATGCAAAACACAACTCAGAAAGGAATATGGTAGTTATTGCAGAAATACAGGTTCAGAAAAAATATTTGCAGATAGCTGCAAGAGAAAATATATTCTCTTGCTCAGTTTCTACATGGGAGCCTGAATTCCACCCACCCAACTCCGTGTATGAGATTATCTTTGCTTTCTTCATATAAGGGGAATGACAGAGCCATCTCTTCAGCTTGGTTTGGCCCTGTAGTCTGCTAAATACAGACTTCTCTGCTGGACCCTGCAGCTACATGGGAGGTTTTCTGGAAGGCATGTTCATGCTGAAAAGCATCTCCAAGCAGCTGGCACTTTAAGAAAGACCCTCACTAGGTCTAAAAACAGTTTGTTAAGATGGTTCAGATAATGATCCTTTAAGTTGTGCTTCAAGTACCACTAAAAAAAAGTTAAATTTGCCATCAGAAAAGCAGAAACACTGTTCCTAACTCAGAGTTTTTAATTGGCACTTTTCTTTCCCCAGCACCAAAGAGGGTAAAAGGTATCACAGAACAACGTGTTTGCAATCCCTGTTTATGGCTATTCCCAGCACATCATTAGAAACCTCTCAATTGGTACCAGAAGAACTCCGTGTTTCCTGGCTTTGCAAGGAGCGCAGAGATGTATCTGGGGGAATTTGTAAGGCCACACGTGTGAGTGGCCTCTTTCAGTAGTTTTATTACACATTTTTCCCTAGGGTTCACTAAGTCAATTGAAATGCTCTAAAATAAGAAAAGCACATAAAATCTTAAAACTGGTGAAGGCCTGATTTTCTTTCTATTGAAAGCAATGGCAAAACTTCCGCTGATACACAGAGCAGGCAATTCAACGGCAGAACAACCATTGGTGCACTTGTGCACATGCCCCAAGCAGCACATGGCAGAGAAAGATCTCTCCCAAAATCCCAGCCAAAAGAGTTTTCAGTAATACCAAACCACCTAAATCCAAGCTCCCTGAAACATTCAGCCAAGGGTGATATGAGCTCCAGTAACAGCAACAGAGCCCTAGCAGGTGAGCAATAGCCACTCTATTCAAATGTGATTTTAAAGTGTATTTATGCTTTAGCTATGATTTAAGATCTTAACTTTCGTATTTATTTAAAAAGCAGCAGCACTGTCAAACAGCTGACAGTAGAAGTAAAATATATCTTTACTTCTTGAACATCTGCAAAAGGATAGAGGTAAGAGAATAGTTTGCTGACAACTGTAGAGCTAGCACAAATTTAGGACTCAGTGCTGCCAAATGCAAAGCTCCTTCAGGCACGAGTGAAGGATCCTCAGCTGGATTTGTCCTTCAACATGCAAAGGATATCAGTCCCTCAAATTAATGATTCCCTTTCCTAGGAACCTACACTTTGTTACATTTACAGGAGCTTAAAGTTCATGCACAGTCTTAAGGCAGGCTAGAGAGCTCATGCTGAATTCTTTTATCTGAGTTTTGTAAGATGGTAAAAAATAGGCAGAGTTCATTTTATTTACATCTCAGTTCTTTATAGACACAATTCTCATTTACTCACAGAGACATCCTAGTGAGCAGGTACATGGCAGCAGACCACATCAGGACTTCTTAGATGTAGACTTCGGCTGGACCAGGTCTCAGGGCAGAAGTGCTGTGTTTCCAGTGCTGCATTTTTGTGTATAATTAACATGGTAACACAAACAGTGCTGCTCCTGTGTGGTGAGTTTATCAGGCTAATCAGTTCAGACAAGAAAAGCAGAGCTCTGAAGGATGCCGCATAAATCCCTGAAGCGTTGCTTCACAAAAACATCCTGAAGAAAGGGAAAGACAAAGATCATCCATAGCACACTTAGATCTCAAGTCAAATCCTAATCACCTTATTCAGGTGAAACAATTCTTCAGTTTCAGGTCTCACTCCTGGAGATGCTGGATGTACAGCTTCTTAGGGCTTACAAACCCTTAACTTTAACACTTCAAACATGATGACTAGGAAGGCCAGTGATTAAAGTTATGTGTATTAAAAGTAAGAGCTACTGAAATGTGGAACATGTCAGGAATCACAAAGAAAAAATAAGGAATAAGTTACTCTAAAAGCAATTTTCAGTAGAAACTGAGAGTGAAAATGTACCGTATTGCACTGTGAGTTTTGACATATTTAAATGATAACTGAAGTGAAGCAACACAAGTTTGCTGTGTTCTATGGATATGTGAGGCCAGTGCAGCTTTTCACTGTGTCCACAGATTACAGATGCTCTGGATTTTTATTTTCTTTTTGGTGGTTGCTTGTTTGCTTTGTTTATCCCAGAAGGTGCAAGGAGAGTTCAATAGCAATTTAAATCTCTTTTAGCCTGTCTATTCTTTGTACAGAACTTTCTACCCAAAGTTATCCATTGCAGCAATAGCCAGAAATTAGCATTTGTTGCTAATGACTTAAAATGCCAGATCTATTATGCAAGAAGCTTATCCCATGAGCTACAGTGTTTTAAACAACTTTCTGCACTTACACTTCTAGGGAGAACTTACAGACTAAACCAACAATGCAATGCAAAAAAAACCCCAATCCCAAAAAACAAACAACAACAGGAAAAAAAATACCCCCAACTTTCTGGGCAAGGTTTGTCCAACTTGTCTTTAAAAATCTTCAACAGCAAAGCCCCTCCCAATACCTGTACAGCCCTGTATGGATTCTCTTTTTCTTGAAAAGGAGGCTTGGGTGTGACCTTTTCATTCTCTACAACTGCCTGAAAGGAGGTTGTAGCCAAATGGAGCTCATCCTCTTGTCCCAGGCAACTAGTGACAGGACAAGAGGGCAAGCTGCTCAAGCGGATGTTCAGATTGGCATCAGGATGAATTTCTTCACTGAAAGGGTTGTTAAACATTAGAATGGACTGCTTGGAGCAGTGATGGAGTCACCATCCCTGAAGGTTTTCAAGCAATGACTGGATGTGGCTCTTCGTGCCATGGTCTACTTGACAAGGTGGTAACCAGTCAAAGGTTGGACTTGATGATCTGAGAGGTCTTTTTCAACATAAATGATTCTGTGATTCCACCTCTTTGCCACTGAGAAAGGTTCTCTGAATGCCTGATGTGGATGAGCTTGCTGCTCAGCTACACACAAATGGCGGGCTACTGTACATATGTGTCTCTTAAACCCTGTCTATTTATGAGGGCAGACTGTTTGGGTTGCAGTAAAGTTAAGAAGAAGGGATACCTCACAAGGAAGCTGTTCCGATTCCTGTTCCAGCAGGCAACATCAAATCCTTAATGAGCCCTTTTTCTCTTCCTCTCAAAAGAATAAAAATGCAGTTTGGCCTCCGCTGCAGCTGTGGATCAACACTGACTACCCATGATGTTAACACATGATTATCACCAGCTTTTGCTTCAGAAAGGGAGACAGCTACAACCTATACTTCAAGGGAGGAGGAGCTACAGGTGTCTCTACCCTGCAAACCCAAGGACAAGACAAATACCCTGTGCCGCATCAACCCAAGCGCCTCACAGCACAGTTGAGCACCAAGCAGAGGCAGTCCTCAAGCAGGACTCATGTGTTATCTGCATTCTGGTTGCAACCTGGCAAAGCCCTGGCTGGCAGCCTTCACTCACTGCTGCTTTGAAGTTCCTTGGCCTGTGCCACCATGGGGCTTCCAGGCCCAGCTTACTTGCAGTGTGCCTGCTGGCACGCTGAAGGCTCCTGGATGCTGCCAGCTCCCTGTGCATGCCCTGCACGGCAGCTCCTGCCTGTCACTGAGAAACGCCTGGCAGCCCTCCAGGAGCCACTGCTTTCTGACTGCAAAGTGCTGGCAGGGCCTGACTGTCATTATCAGAGCATTTCACCTCTTCTGTTTCACTCTGCTCTTCTCAGAGAAAGAGAGCATGATTATCCATTCCCCTTGGTGTTTATAAGAAGCCCAAAGCTTGCCAGGTGCTGAATTAACACCCCCAAAGTGCTGCAAGCCCTTCATGAGGTGGCCAAAGGAGTATTTTACAAGAGACTCCTGGCTCTCATTCAGAAGTGGTTTCCTGCCCCTCCGGTTGGCTGCAGAAGCAACATCCAATGAAAGAGAGCTGCACACAGCTGAACAGCAATGTGAAGCAAGCTGGTGCCAGGGCTGAACCATAGCACACTAGTGCTTTGAGGAGGAACTACCCCGGTGCTCTTCCAAAATGCAGTGGAAATGCACCTGTTTGGTTTTTTTTAGAACATGAAAAGTGTTTTCTTCCGTCCCATCAAAAGGACATTAAAAGAACAATGTTAAAAATACCCACCCACTAGTCAAAAGGAAGGCTTTATGAAAAGGAAATCCATTACCAAGAAGCCATGCTCAGAAAACAAGGAGCCATTTCTCTCCTTCTCTCCAGTACTGCACAGCCCAGGAACACCATTATTGTAGCACCTTCACTCAGGGTGTGCCACCCAGACATTACATGCCCAGCTGTTGTTCATGGAGAGCTTCTTGGTTCCTTCAACTATTCACATGTCAATTCAGCAATTGTGGGTTATGACAGATAAATCCCGCCCTGACTTTAGAAAAGACTCCCTGAAAAAGACTGCTTTGTTGAAAGAAGCATCATTTTTGTGATGCTGCTTATGCCTGCCTCAAAAGCAGTTGCCAGAGATTTCCTTTCCAGCTGACTCTTTTCCCCACTTGCTTAGTCCCTGTTGCAGAATTTGCCAGGACATCTTAAATCAGAGAAGTGGTTTAAAGATTTTGCTTAACATAGTCATTCCTTCTTAGAGAGTGTTAGTGTGTACAGCATTTTCAAGAAGCTAATCTGTGTGAAACCTTCATGTGTTTATTGTTACCCTTGTGACTCCTGGCTTGAACTTGTCCCATGCAATTTATGGAAGACTCCCTAAAGCACAGGCTGCTATTCAGCCATGACACTGGCAGGAACTGGTTCCAGTCACACATGCAAATAAAACAAAAATAATCATGCAAAAAACTTCACTTGGGACAGGTTTGAAGAGAGAACCTTGGTCAGTTATTTATTTCTTGGCACTGATGAGTGCCAAGGCTTTTAATTTCAATATGGGGTGAAAATTGAAAGCAGAACTTCTGACACCAATGGGATTAGACATAAATAAATTCACTCTAACCAAATAAGCCTGGGACGTCCTATATCCCAAATTGATTTTGCATCTTTCCTTCTCAGTATATCATCTTCAAGAGATAGATATTTGGCACACGCATGATACATTAATCAAAAACTTCTGGGACAGTACAGACACAACCAACACGTAGGAAAGTGTATCACAGTGGAAAACCCCACATGTCCCAGCACAGTATAAAAACAGCAAAAGATTTACGGAAGTTGCAAAACCAAGATAAGCAACACCATTCTCCAGAGAAGGCAGCCCTCAGCAGAGTACCTCTGGTCACAGCCAAAGCTACAGCATACTGCACACTGCAGCTGGTCATTAATACACACAAGGCTGATTTCCAATTCCACTGGATACTTCTGGAGATGCCACCTGACACCATCCAGCACAGAGGCTTCTTTCACAAGGCTGTATAGATGCGCACACATTGGAGCTGCCACTCAGCTCTGCGGCACAGGGGGAGGCTGCAGGGACAGTTCCCCATCTTTGTGCTCAGTGTCCCCAGAGATGTCACTGGGATGGCTGGAGGAAAACCTCAAAAGTGCATATACATGCAGCCAGGTGCACACCAACACGCACTAGGTGTTGGCATTTTTAGAACGGAGCTGCGTTTATGGCCATATGATCTCTAGGAACCTGCCAGACATGCTGGGGTAAAACACAGAACCCCGGGAGCAACAGCAAGGGTCCTGTGATCTCAACAGAGCTTGTCCTTATCCAGCAGAAACACATCTTTCACTGGGCTTTGGCAAACAGAAAACCCAAACTATTTACCGTTTTAATGCATTATGATAGTTGTTCTTCTCCCTTTCCTTTCCCTGACCTCACTACACACTAAGGTGAGCAGAGAGTCCCAATGCTATCCCACCTGGCTGCACTACACCCTGAGCAACTGGACTAAGAGCCACTGTAGGAAAGATGTCCAACCTGTAGAAAACGGGACTGAGCATTCAGATACACTGAGGGGTGCACCATTTGTATGACACAGAAGGACTTAAAAGTGCAGCAAAAAGCACTGAGGCTGGAAATTTAGAAAAAGCTTCCTTCAAGTGCCTTACACCAGGTCATTTCCCAGTCACTGAAGATGGACAAAGAAAAGAGAAAGAAAACTAAACCAAAAAAAAAAAAAAAAGAAAGAAAGAAAGAAAAAGGGAACAAACCCCACAAGCAATGAAGTTTTAAAGCTTTAAAAGTTAATTATCACAGCTTCATCCGATGCTGGGACACTATGTACCATCCAGCTTTATTTCTTGATGCCAAGACTGTTTTAGTACAGAGGATGTACCAAAAGTGATGCCTCCTTTTTTTTTTTAATTGGAAACCTGCCAGGAAAGAAAACAAAAAACCTCCAACACATGCATCTATAATAGGTTGTAGTGAGCATGATACAAGAATAGCAAGTCAGGGAACCTTCACATTTTGCAAGAATGGAGCTTCCATTCCCTTCCACAAGTTAAACTTGCTATCCCAAAGGATTTTCTCATGGGAAAAAGTAAGCAATCAGGAATGGAAATAAACTGGTCAGAGCTGATTGTCTTGCCAGGTTTCAGAAGCCCTCAGACATTTGTTTGGGGCCACCTTGGGGAACCTGACAAAGTATTTGAGTATAAACGCAAAGCACACCATTTTGAACCCAAGGTTGATTTCTTATACATTCAACAATAAATATGTAAACATGCATATATACACATAGATACACAGACACACTACAGACAGCTGACTGCTTTAAAGGTTTAAGATGGAAGGAAACAATGTCCATATTGCATTACCCAATAAAAAAAAGTGAGAGAGGACAGAAGGAACTGAATGGCTTTTCAAAACCACACTTGTGTTATATGATTTTTTTTTGTGGAGAATTTCAGGATTTGGTGAGAACATGCAGACTAAACATTGACAATCTGCAAATAAACCCTAAACAAAACCAAAAGCATTATCTGAAGTCTATTATAAGTAATGCACAATGAAGTTTTATTTTAAGAAAAGGATAAATGAGCTTGGTATAGGAGTGGTTGCTTTCAGACTCACCTGCAGGCATACTTCTCCACTTTTAAATCTACAAATTTAAAATGATCTTCAAATCCAGCTCCAAATCCACTTTGACAGCTCCATCTAGATGAACAGATAAAATACGCTCACCTCCCCTTGAATTAACAGAGGGTATGATAAATAGCATCTTGGAAGGCCCTTTCAGAACAGCTGTGCCAGAGAAACATACTCTATCCAAACCTATTCCATTTAAAAAAGGCAAACAATCCCAGGGGTATGGGGGAGAGTAGGAACTATCTGTGATACTGACTAATAGCTTTAAATATAGTTTATTTTCTTCAAATGTAGCTGGCATCAAATGTCTTTCTGTTTGTGGAAAGTTCAGTGGGGTAAGAACAGCTATTTTTGGATTGAAGAAAGGTCAGCAGAACACAAGACAAGCATTGGTGTTCCAAGGCTCTTGTAAGAATGCTAAATTTGACATGGCTTTTTAGGAAAGAGATGCTCGTAGGTGGCTTCATAATGATTACATGCATTGCTTGTTGATTTGCAATATGGCTTTTCTACTGCTTGGAGCTGGGCTGTTGGCAATCTTTTTCACAGCAAACAACTGAAAAAACCTAGGGATTTTTAGTTTTAGGGTTTTGAGGTTCATTTTTTGGGGGGGGGGTGGGAGGTCTCAGGAGGGAGTATTTTTTGGGCTTGTTTGTTTTAAATTAAGCGAAATAATATTTTAACACACCTGTGCAAATAAAATGATAAATTTCTGATGAAAAGCAAACAGACAAACCAAAATTAAGTTTTAAGGCTGGATGGAGCTCTGAGCAACCTGATCTAGTGAAGGTGTCCCTACCCGTGGCAGGGGGGTTGGAACTGTAACCTTTAAGGTCCCTTACAACCCAAGCCATTCTACAGTTCTAATAGAATAAAAAAGTGGAAAAGCACCCTAATATTTTGGGTTTTTTAAAACTCTAGCAGCTTTGCATTGTCTGCTGCAGTATCTGACTTCCCCTGGGTCCAGCTGCATGTTCAAACTAAAGAAGTCAGATAGACTTTGCTCTTGTTGGCAAACTTAAAATAAACACGCGTTGCTTACCCTTCGTAGCTGCACAACACTGACTCCAGTACTGCCGCCACTGTTTCCAAATATAGATTCCACAAGGCCAGGCTGAGTCCAGGTGATAATCTGAGCCAGGTTCTCAGCAGTGCCACAGAAGTCCTCGCAAGCTGTTTCAATTTTATCAGCTCTCAGCATCCTCCCAGGGGCTGATAAGTCCCAGCGGCTTCCTGGAGCACGGCTGTTCCCAAAATAGGCCCTCCCAGAAAGCACAGCCAACACTGCCACCCTACGCAGCAGAGAAGAGTCTTGCAGTGAGGAAGATCCAGCTGAACACTTAGGAAGGTGTTTTGGTTGCACAACACAGTACAGCTCCCACAAGCAGAGAGCAGTAGCACACAGGGTTGCCTACAAGTGAGGTTCAGCACAGACCTTCTGCTCCACCAGACACAGTGCCAAAAGCCTTCTCTATTTTGAAGTGGCTGTTGAAGGACTCAAGTGTGTTTGAGTTGCATTTCAAATAAACTCTGCCTTTTCCTAAAACTGCTTCCAGGGCTGAGCAGATACTTCTCATGGAATTCTGAAAGTATGAGGTATTTTTCCAGACTTTTAACAACTAAGTTTAAATTGATGGATTCTATTTGGCTTCCTGGTACCCCTTCAAGGATTAATTACAGAGCAATCTGCATCCTCAATTAGGATGCCTGTGACTTACATTTTTGAGCTCATGACCATGAGCTGGAAGAGAGTTCTGCTAAAAGCCATGCAGCCCAGGATATGGCAAACCATTGTTGGACAGCTTTAGGTCTATTAAACAGAAAGAAAGGAGAGCTGAGGGAAATTAAACTTCATGTTATCTGTTTCTTGAGGTAATTGAAAAGAGGTTGACGTTCTGCTTTACCTTAAACAAACCCAAGGAATGGAGAATTAATATAAACCACCAAAGCCCACAACTATAAACACAGTGGAAGTTTTTTTTTAGTTCAGTCTTTACCTTTGAAAGTATCTCAGACACTGGTGGTACTCTTGATCTCTCTTATGATCTTCTTGCAGTCCAACTACCACTGTGGCTTTTGATCTTTTACCATCATTTTAAAGTTTTCAAAGCTGGACAGAAAGTTTTCCCTGTGGCCCATAGTATGTGGAGAGGAATGAAGGAGGTATTGTCCAAGCCTGAAATTAATGTCTATTGCTTTGTTTTCTGCAGCTAAAGACTGCACTCTGATCCGCCTGTTTTGTTTTTTCCCGTCCTACACTTCTATGTGCAAAATTTTGCCAAAATGAAGAGATTTAGCCATCTCCTTTAACTTATGCCCAAGTGTTATAGGAAGGTCTGTTGAAAATAACTGTCCATGACTCAGTGAATACAGTTGTGGCTGCTGTGGCTGAAGAATCATCATCCTTCAGAAGCTCTGAAAGACAAACCTCAATTAACAGTGAATGAAGCCGGTTTTTGGAACTCAACAGCAAAGCAGCTTTGAAGGTTAGTGCATCAATGGAGCATGGTAATTGTTTCACTGTGCTTATTCTCTAGCACCTAAAGAAAGTGAGAACAGTCAGCTGTTAAACAAGCAGTGATAAGCTGTCAGAGCAATTTTGTACACTATAGAAGATACAATTCTCTACAATATTGCTCCTGGAGGAAAGAGAAGTTTCAGCCAGCTAGATGTTCTGTGCATAACGGTCCAGGGGCAAAGGGGAGATGCTTTTTCTTTACATAGCGCCAGAAAAATGAGAGGTTCCCACCCAAACCCTTCACAGTGATGCACCACAAGCTAGTCCATGTCTTTGGTCTGCACAGGTGGAAGATAATCTCTATCTCTACCTGCTCTTTAGCTCAGGCTAGTTACTTGTGTTTTGATTTTCTCAGTAAGTATCTGAAAGTGAGCATCAAGATGATGGATCCAGGCTCTTCTCGATAATGCCAACCAATAGGACAAGAGGCAAAGGGCAGAAACTGATGCACAGGGAGTTCCACCTGAATATGAGCAACAACTTCTTTACTGTGCAAGTGACCATGCACTGGAACAGGTTGCCCAGAGAGGTTGTGAAGTCTTCCTCACTGAGAATATTCCAGAACAGTCTGGACAAAACCCTGTGCCATGTGCTCTAGGAGACTCCGCTTGAGCAGGGAGGTTGGATCAGATGACCCACTGTGGTCCCTTCCAACTTTACTCATCCTGATTCTGTGACTTGCTGAAGCCAGTGTAATGAGCTGTGGTCCACCGGGGAGAGTGGCATTCCTCAAGCCAGGCTATTGCTGAATACCGGAAATTGAGGCTACCTGGTAACTAAAGACTCGTTCTCAATCTGTCTGCACAGAAACGTCTTGAGAACATGCAGCCACACAGGTAAAATGCAAAAATAGTATCTAGTAACAGGGACTCTCTAAGTTGAGATTGTTAGCATTAACACAATGTAGATTATGTAAAAGTATGAACCTTTATGAGGTATGAATGCTGCCTCTCTTTCAGCCGAAGACTGATACACACGTGGGCTTTATGCCTGCATTAAGAATCTTCTGTCCAAAAGAAACAAAGACTTTGCACTTGCAAACCTCATCCCAGCAGCTACCCAGCACAGGGAATTTCTTATGGATCCTGAATGAAGAAAAGGCAATTTAAGGTGCTGGGATAGACCAGATATTAACACCCTGTGGTAGCCCTTTTTGAAACTTGCTATTTGTAGAGGCAAGGACAAGGAATCTCTTTACTTCTTATAGAGCAGCAGAGTGATGCCTTTGGAAGGCTGTTCTTCTCCTTAAGAAGCTGAAGCATGATCTTTCTGTGGCTTTTTGGAGGGCAGGCAGATTTGGCTAAAAACATATCCACCTCAGATTTTAAGCAATCCGGAAATTTCTGCCTGCAATGACTGTCCTTCTCTTACACGGTCTTCTGCAAGAATTATTGGTGTAATAAGCCCTGGTGTAAAAAAAAGTTTTGGTTTTATCCTACAAGACACGAAATAGGAAGCATGACCTTGCACTGACTTGAGCGTACTGAACTTTTCTACTTTCAAACCTATTTTTCCCTATTTCCATTTATTTGTGAAAAAGAAGTTGGTCTGTAAACATCTTCTTCATCATAAGGGTTGTAAAACTGAGTCTGGTGACCACTTATTATCTGATGGTCCTGCTCTCTTACACATATCCTTTGGTTAACTGCATATATTCTTGCACTTAGACGTAGGATTAAAAGAAAAAAAAATCATCAGTATTAACTATATGTGAGATCCTGGAAACAGAAAACAGAGAAAAAAGGAAAATGAAAGAAAGATTCACAAATGCTACAGCTTATGAGAGTTTAACAAAAGTTTATAATTTTGTTTCCTTCTAAAGTTAAAAAAAGAACTTTAGTGTGCAATTTAAAAACAGTGGTTTATGATTGACATGTTTTCAGTCAATTTCCTAAATTGTTTTAACAAAATCAAATAAAATTCATACAGTTACAGCAATTCAACAGTTACATGAAGATATTTACAGTGTAATGTTCTAAATTACGCTCTTAACTTCCCAAAACAGCCCTCTTTGATGACATAATTGATTTAAGTGTCATTTGTGAAATGTGTTGTACTCAGGTGCATACCTGTTCTAGGATTCTAGGAATATTCTTCTAAGAGGCTTTACAGGAGTAAATCAGGGGTTTAGATCTACAGCCTCTTCTTAGTAAGAATGCAGATGGCTGTTTTCTCATTGCAGGGACAGCCTCATTTCCAAATTAGCCCAATTGACAACAGCCTAACAAGAGGCTACAGGATCTATACCACACAGTTTGTTACATAAATGCTGATGTGCTGCTAAAACAACAGTGGAAAAAAAATGTTTCACTAGAGGCAAAAAAATCAGCTCTCTTTCCTTCCGCTTGTTTGACTTAATAAAGAGACATACACTTAACTAATTGCTTTGGCAGGCCAGCAGGCTGCCTGTGCTTAATAATACCATTAGGAATTCCACAAGCTTTCAGCTTCTAACATTAAGAACCTTCAACACATGCTTTTTAAAAGTGACCCTCGGAATTCTTTGTTTTCAAAAGACGCTTTTTCTTTCATATCCTCCCACTATTTGCTGCATGAGGTATAACAATACAGAAATATACAATGTGCAGTCCAAACTGGGCACTTGTCTGTCCCAGGAAAATTTAATCCTTTCAGAGCACTCTGCTAACAAAATGACACTCAGAGCAACTCTGAGTTCACAAATAATACCTTCCCCATATTTCTGCTTCAGGTTTGCCACACACATTCACCTGAACTTGTTCAAAGCTCAATGGCTCTTCATTCTTCAGGTCTAATTCATGAAATTTCAGGTTCATACTCACAACAGAAAAGAAAGAATCTAAACACCAAATTTGGTCATATTTGCCCTTCTCCACACTTAATTAGATTCCTCTCTTTGGCTAGGGGAACATTCTTTCTAGATCTAGTAACCCATAACAATGCAACAAGCTTTTGAAACATGCAACAAGTATTTGAAAGATGGTTGGATTTTATCTAGGAGTTCACTTTTTAAAAGAAAAAAAATCACATAACAATTAAAGAATAGATAATACTGCCATAATCCAACTAGCTTCCTCCGCTATTTGTTTCATGGAGTAGAAAATATAATTACCAGATTCCTACAAATGGCTGACATTTCGTTCATATCGAAATAGGGCTGGTGACCAGAGATCTAGATGCAGAACCAGTAAGGATGTTAACATGCTCAGTCTCAAGCTGCAGCTTCCCAAACATCTGCTTAGCAGCCTAACTTTCTGTGCTAAAAGATTCACTGAGTCACAAAAGTAGCTACACATGAACACAGAGCCCTACAACATTGCCTGGACATCTGTTTGAACAGGGCAGGCTCAGCACCAGATCACTCCTGATGGCTTTTCTTCCCCTCCACTGTGCATGAAGTCTCTGACAGAGTGAACATCCAATCCTTTTAGTCAAACTGGAAATTCTACTGATATGTTAGCAAATGCATCACTACAGCCTCAGTGTTACAGTTACTCCTTTCATAGGAGAAAAAAACTGATGGTTCAAACTACTGAGCAGAGGTCACAAACAAAACCAACCCACAGCCATCATTAGCCAGTGTTCCCACCTCTAGACTGCAGTAGCATTTAGTTGGCTCACAATCCTTTTCTTTCTGCTATTGCTTCGATCTCAAAAGACAGCAGCAATCTTGAGGAAACAACTGCAGGTTTAGAAACACTGCAGAAAAGTATCTCTGGACATACACACAGATGGGTAAGATGATTAGGACCAAAGAAGAGTAGAATCCAAGACAGAGTCCTGCCATTTCCACTCCATATTCACTCATAAAGGCAGCTCTGTGACCAGCATACTTTGTGCTTGGCATGACTGATTTTGCAGTTCTTTATAGGCACTAAATGTATCTAACACACGATACAAACCCTTGTACATAATTTCAGATTCCAATATTGAGGTTGATGTGAAATTTTAGGAGGTGTGATGCTCACAGTAGTGCTGTGAAGCTTGTCTTGATCAGTTTCTTTTCTCACAGCCTCCAGAAAAACTAAAAACGTGGTTGCTACAGGCATGCTAGTAGATTACATGATCTGAAATGTCTGGCACTTCATAGCCTCAAAGACCCCCCTGTACCTTACAAAGGGACATGGCACAAAAAATATTGCAAGGAATAAGAAAAGTTTGTGTTGGTGACTGTGTTCATGAGACAACAATTTGTGTATGAAGATGAAAAAGCATCTTCTGATCAAAGCCTCTTTCATTCCCAGATCATCTTGTACACAGGGTCTCCAATTTGAATCGTTCCAGTTTTGTCAACAGCAAAGTATCTCCCAAAGAGAGGGCTGGTTTTGTGGATGTGTCTCTCAGATGGATCACAAAGGCGGTAACTGGAGAGAGAAAGTCCTTCTTTAGAATCAGTGGTAGCAAAACCAAAACATCAAAATATCAGTGATGAAAGAGGACATGAAAAATGATGCCTTGTTTTCACCACCATACTAGACTAAAAACTAAATAAATATAGTAGTTATGAGAATCAAACAGTCCAAATGGAGGGGAAAAAGGCTTGACTATATTCATGCATCTATGTCTAATACATATACAAAAATTTTTGTAAAAAGAAAAGTCAAAGTAGCAAAGTTAGAGCTTTAAATATCTTAAACACCTGTTACCCCAAGCATTCAGGTTAGCAGAGATGGAAGAAATACAGAATGTATAGTTTGCATGAAAGAAGAGAGAACTTGAATTATCTTACCATACAGAACTGCAAAAAGTAGACTGGAAGCCAATATACACAGACGCTTACACTGCACGATTACGTCCCACACACACTTCAAATCACTTCTAAAATACTAGTCTAACATGTGTTGGGATCTAGCCTAAATCCTCTCCCACAGCCTAAGAAACACTGCTGTTTTTATAACCTTTTCAATGTTTCCAAGGGCTCCTTCCTGTCCAGGACTCCAGTGTCTGGGTTAACAGTTGTTAAAATACACCTGCAATGACATACAGTGCCAAATCAGTAATGGCTTCTTATCATAAACCTCTATGCATCTATATAAAATAAAGGTCTCAAATGTTTACCTGCCACAGCACACAGTCCCCTTGAGCTCCACATCACCAATAAGGATATCCTCCCAGGTGTCCTGAGGGAAGGTAAACATTGGGCACAGATTAGACAGGCCCACAGGCAATCACTTTTCCAGGAGTAGCACAGTCATTCATAAAGCTGCATCATTTGAGATGATCACCTTTACTTGTACCTTCAAAATATGCACAGTTATATTACAGTACTATTTTAATGAAAACCTTATGGTCGCTGCATTTATCCCATTTCAGGGTATTTATCCCAATTCAGGACCAACTAATAATTATATCTGAAAAGAACGATACACAAATAACGAATCCCATTCTGCAATGTGCCCTTGTCTGAAGCACTGAACCTAAACCACGTTCATTCTTACTGCGTGGGTGATAATCTGATCTATGTGTGGCCTCTGGCAAGTCACCATTTTTGCAGAAAGGAAATTTTTAGTGGCAGTAACTCTTCGCTTCTCATCTACACAAGCTTCCTATTGCAATCCCTCTTGGGAGACAGAGACCTATTCCCACTTCAGGAACTTTTTAGATTCAAGAAATTATCAGATCTATCCAGAGGAAATTTTATTTTAAAATGGCAACATGACATAAAACCACGTAAACAGCACTATTACCAGTTCATTTCATCAACTGGCACTTTCCAAAATAGTGGTTTTTTGAACTACCAGAACACTGTCAGTGATACAGTGGTGGACTGCAGTACTGCAAGGGTTGGTTTTACTTTCATACCAAAGGTTATTTTAAAAATATGACCTTGACAATTTACAAATTGTTCATTTGTATCATTAACTGATTGATTACAGTATGCATGGCTTTGCCTACTTGACACCTGAAGATGAACTTTGAGTGGCAAGCCTGTCATTTACACATATTTATTTTATCCTTTGCTAAGCTAAATAATAATTCACAGACCTGCCTCCTCCCTCAGTGTTTCACATGCACTGATGTGAGCAGAAGTTGTATCTCTCTGGAATTCTGTTGTAAAAAATCGCAGAATAGCAGCTTTCCTCACCTTCATAGCACAATCATACATGGAAATTGAGCTACAAAGAAACATAACCAAGTCTCCAAAAAACATCTAAGACAGTTATTTTACCTCGTCAAAAGCACTGCAATCTGTCACAAGAATATTTGGCCTGAAGTTCTGTATCTTAGCTTTCTTTTCCAGCCTTGTATTTAAATCATCCATTGAAGCTTCAGAGAGGAGCAGGATCGGGCTGCAGTCAGGATAGGCAACCTATACAAACAAACACAAACAAACCCTCAGGCTGCTGTAAGAGCACAGGAGGAAAGGTTATGGAACGGCAAAAGGACAGGTGTGTTGGAACCAGTGGCCACATAGTAGCCTGTTAGGCTGCTCCATTCAGGTTTTCATTTTCCTGGAAGTAGGTTAACAAGGGAAACAACATGCTCTTTCCTATTTCAGTAACCATGGCGAGTTTCATTTGCTCATATTGTAAACTTAAACTTCTCCCTACAGAATTAAACCAAAATCATATAAGCTACCACAACTCCTTACAAAGTAATACCATATGCATGTCCCAGATGCTAATTCCAGGTGTTAGCAGATAGAATCAAGCATTTCAGTAAAACCAGTTATGGTAAGTTACAAAAGATACTCGAGACGTTTATAGACTTGCTGAACTGATCCAGTTGACTATAATAAACTAACTGGATTTTTCTAATGAATGAATCTGCCTTATCACAACTTGAAGAGGGAGTTCCACATCCAGATCAGCAATACTCAGTTACAACTGTCTATTTGTCAGCCTAAGTTTGCTTGGCAGTGGAAGGGCTGCCATATTAGCAAACAAGGCCAAAGAACACCATTCAAAAAAACCCCACAAACATTCTAAAAGTGGACTTCCACAGGAAAAAAAAAAGGATAATTTGTAGCAGTGTCGGTTTCAGGCTTGCCAGCAAGGCACTCTGGGAAATGTAGTCCCAGGCCTCTGAGGCACATGCGCAGTGTTGTTCCTCCCTAGGATTGGTTCAGAAGGTCACGGGTTATGACGTGTTATTGTTTGAACTGTCTATATATACGCCTGTTTTACTCAATAAACAAGAGTTCGTTACACGCCATATTGGTGTCCGCATGGTCCGCTCGGACCCTTATTTATTCGTCTATTATATTAATAGTATTGCTACAATAATTTTTGGCAAGAATTTTAGTGTATAGCACTTCTGTCTTTTTTTTATATTATTCTTCCTCCTATCCTTGTACATGCCTTTCATCCATCAAATGACGACTACTGAAATAATTATACAAAAAATTCTGCCCTTTTTTCATGCTAGGATTCCTGAATGTCGTCCCTCCCAATCTCACATCCCTTTTGCTGAAACCAAGTCTTCCGTATTGATCTCAGTGCCCTTACATAATAAAAGCATATCTATAAGTCTGTAATTGAATATACCTTCTTCTCTTTGTGCAACAACAAGCAAGCCACTGATGCCATACAAATAATAACATCTGTAAGACAAGGTACTCACAATTTTAATTTGTTTAAAAACCTTACACTCACCAGGGACAGTTCAAATCACCCTCACCTGAGAGTTGTTCAAACAGGAGGAGCATCGGTGGCGCAAATGACATGAGGATATCTGAGCACAACACCTCCTTCCCATACCTGCATTAAATTTCTCTAATATCACACCTCCGAACCTCTTCCCACAGAAAGAGATGAAATTTCTGTAACATTCTTTGGATTTTAACTCCTAAGCCCACAGCTATAAGGCCCTGGGTTAAGTATCATTCATTTAAACAAAATACGAAGTAACAACTTGTATCAGTACACTCTCAGACCTAACAAGGGATAGGGAACAGAGGCTAACTATGCAACACAGATTACACCATCAAAACATCTTTAAAAATGTAACTTTTTTCTATTCACCGAGACACAAAAGGGTTCTCTCCAAAGATCAGTTTTAAACTCTTTAGTTGCAAATGGTCAACAGCTTAGAAGTAAAAGTTAAGCAAGTCACCTCACCACAGAACAGGAGAACACTCATGTGGTTAAAGTACATGATTACACACCTTGCTAAACTGGCCTCAATCACCAATGGTGGAACAGGCAAGTTTTGGTGGGTGGGTGGGAAATGGTTAAAAGGAAGTATTTCTGAGAAAAAGAACATTCATTTACCTCATCTGTGCTTCGGAAAAGATCCATTGCCTGCTTTGACTTTCTTGGCACCATGGAGGGCTCAAAGTGCACCAGTCGATAAGGCTGTGACTTCAGGAAAGTGGTGATCCACTGAGCCACTTCATCACCACAGTCCCTGCCTTGGATATCCTGTCCAAACACCCTGAAGAGTAACAACACATCAGCAAGTTAGCTGGAAAGATGAAGGCTCAAGGATGCTTGTTATTTGAAGGCAAACAATATGTTTTAATAGTAGTAGCGATCAATCCCAGTGGGTAATCTCCTTGTGGCCACCGTGTTTCAGAAAGCTAAGTAACATGGACGTGGCTGAACAATACCAACTGGTGAAATAAGCCTTGAAAATAGCCTTAAGGTGCACAGAGCCAACTCTCAGATCTATGGCCAGTAACAAACCCACCTGTTTACCAGGTCTGCTCTTGCATTTGCACGTGACTGCAACATCAGAAGATTTCTACCAAGAAATCAACTGAAAAGTAATTAACTTCAGAAAATAAATGATAGTTTGAAAGGACATGATTAGGTACCATAACTGACACGTACACGTGTCACGACACAGTGTAAGTGTCCCTAATTGTGAAGGAAATTTTCTTCAGATTTTAGTGCTGTAAAAATTTAGCTAGAGGTGAGTGAAACTTAAGCTCAAACTTCACATATAAAATAGATCAGTATCTTATGAGAGGTTAAAAATTTATAATGGAAACAAAGTCCATGGCACACAAAAAGCCAATGGCACCAGAATACAAACAAGTTTACGCAAGGAACACTTTCCCGGCCGGAAAACGCAGACCTCAACTCAACCTTTCAATAAACTTCAACAACAGTCATGAACAGTTTTGTTACATTCTTCAAAGCAGCCTTTTTGGCCAAAACACACTGCAGTTTCCTATACCTCTGCAATCATATCCTGGACAGCTTAAAGCACAGAGATGCCCACACAGTTCATGCAGAGTTAGCCCCTAGGAGCCCTCCCCTACTTATCGGGGGGAGAGATGAACTCTTAGGGTGCTGGCAGCAATATCCCTGCTCCTATTTGCTGGGATTCCTATATCTACTCCGCAACACAGGCTGGGATTAAATGCCATTGCCCCAGACAGCAATCTTTCTCTTGCCTCCATTCCACAGTTCCTGTATGCCTTCTGACTGGCAGGTCAACACATGAGGGCCTTACAGCTTCAAACACTCCTGTTTTCCACTCACGAAGCAGATATATCCTAAGCATTCAGTGGTATAAGGATCCATAGGAATGGATTATGCAACTGAAGTGTTACAGACTCACTGACATTGGGCACAAATGAGGAGCACAAGGTTTCTTAACCAGAGTGCTATAGAAACCCTCTAACATTTGCACAAACAGAAGATGTGCCTATGCACTGGCTTCAGTCTTGTATTTGACTCTCCCAAAGACAGGATTTTAATTATTCACATAAAACTTGCAACTGGAGTTAGCAGATTTCAAGACTGGCATCTGCACAGCCCTATGCAGCTAGAGGCACTATTGCACTGCCTTTGCTCCAAACCATGGGGCACAAGCCAGCACCCATGTCAAGGCATCGTGCTGGCCCAGGGCTGGAATACCCACAGGTCTGTGCAGGGCCGGCAGAGCACACTGTGCAGCAAGACAGCTGCTCACACTCACATGCTGGAAGGGAAGAGTCTGGGAGCAAAACCCAAATCTTCCTTTCTCTGAACACAGTATTACTCCCAAACCTCGTTCTTACGGATGGATTCAAAAGATTCAGCCTTGAGCTGGCAAATGGCAAATTGTTTAAGCACAGCAAGAGTCATACAAACCCTTAGGATCCTTTCCGAGAAGCATAAGGCAATGTTCCAACTATGGGTGTTGCTAGTTTCACATCCTATGACACCACCCACAATGCCAGACAACTTAGTAATTCTTACAGTCCATTTACATGCATCTAACCTTTGTTCATTTGGATTCTTAAATTCTAGTGGTTTTAAAGGCAGAGAGTGCAGGTTTATTAAGGCAAAGAAAGAAAGAAAAAAATCGGAAGAACAAATCACCAAGTTCTAAAATTGGAAAATCCAAGATAATTTTTCATTACTGAAATGCATTAGGCCATTTAAATATTTTTCTAATGGCACAACAAAGTTTAGAAAAATAAGACCTTGAAAACTGCATGTTTTTGTAGTGCATATGTCATTGGCTAACATATAGGCATTGTACACATACTTTCAAAAGACTGTTCCATTTCTCCATGAGAAACACTACCATTTGTAACTTGCACCTGCCTTGTACAAACGGAGATACTGAGCTATGCTGATCAAGGGTTTCCACAGCAACAGATTTATGCTAAAAGCAAGCAAATGCAGCTCCTTGCCAGGACTTTTAGTTTTGATTTTAGCAGCTGGTGCATTAACCATCTCCGCTATCCAAAGGACAAACACTGACCAGTATCTTCGTAGTGACTAACACCATTTATAGTTACTAAATAGTCTTACTATTTAATTGACATTGTAGCAGAGAAAAGATTTTCCAGCTCCCCCTGGTAGTTTTCCAGCATGGATTTCAATACATGGGTAACACAACTAGGCCTGAAGTCATATCACAAAACACTAAGCACACAGCTAAATCACTCTTTGTAACCCATCCACTTGAAACTCCTTTCAGGTAGCAACTACAGGGAATGTCTTGGTCTCCAGGGATGCCCATCTTTCCCCTGTGACCACAGGGTGAGCCTTGGGCAACCAAGTTTTTAATCAAGGCACCTCAGTTAAATGCCTACAGACAGGGGTGAGGGAATCTAAACTCTGACATCTCACCAGCTCTGAACGGCCAGTGTGCATCCAAAAATGCTGATGCAGATTTTAGCTGTGATCAAGAAATACCAAAGGGAATGACTGAAGGCTCTGAGATACAATTGCTCATCCAAGCGAAAGTGGGAACACTAGAAGTAAAAACAAATGAGCAAACTTTCTATGAAAATGCAAGATCACAGTTCATTTGGCTAATGTATAATGCATGGACTTTGATACCCTGTCATCATTTCCTGAGATTTGTTTTCACCAGTATTTAGCAGATTAAAACCAGATCTTTTGTTGTGACAATCAATCCTGGCCTCCTGCGTAACACACAGGAGAGAATTTCACAGAATCACAGAACAGTTTGTATTAGAAGGCACCTTTAAAGATCATCTAGGACAACCTCCGTGACATGGGCAAGGGCACCTCCCACTAGACCAGGTTGCTGAGAGCCACATCCAGCCTGGCCTTGAACACTGCCACAAACGGGGCAGCCACATTTTCTCTGGGCAACGTGTTCCAGTGCCTCACCAGCCTTACTGTAAAAAATGTCTTTGTTGTATCTAATCTAAACCGACCCTCTTTTATTTCAACATCACTGCCCCTTATCTTGCCAGTACAGGCCCTGGTCTGAAGTCTCTCTCCATTATCTATATGGGGAGACACACCCCCACAGAAAAGATGCAAAAGCACCCAGCTTTCGCCCTCCAACTTCTGCATTAGAAAATGCAAAGCCTCACGCAATCTTGAAAAGCAAAGTATGTGAGAAAGACAGTATTTAGAGAGAGGGGAAGGGGCCAAAAAAAACCTTCTTCGGTACCTGCAGTTACGGACAGGGTTTTTCTTGGGGACATCCACAGGCAAGCAGAGCTTCTCCATGTCTGGGGCATCGAAGGTCAAGTGCCCGTTGTCACAGCCGACGGAAACGAGGACGAGCCGCGGCTCCTGGCGGGCCGTGACCATGTGCCCGTCCTCCGTGATCACGAGCCAGAACCTGCGGCGACAGAACCCGGGGCGGACAGAGACGCGCCGGGCGGCGTCAGCGGCGGCACCCGCGGAGCAGCAGGTGCCTCTCTCCCCCAAGGCCCCGGGGAAAAGCCCCCGACAAGCGGGGAACCCCGCGCCCCGCCCCGCCGTACCTGTCCCGCATGTCCCCGCTGCGCAGCCCCATGGCCGTCACCTGCGCCCGCCGCACCGACACCCCCTTGCACGACTTCACCGGGTACACGAAGAGCCTCAGCACCGTCCCGACCCGCTGCAGCCGCCGGCGGCGGCGGCGCCGCCCGGCCCAGCGCCAGGCTCCGAGCAGGGCGCCCAGCGCCAGCAGCGCCGCCGCCCCCCACACCCAGCCCGGCCGGGCCGGCCCCAGCGAGCCCCGCAGGCCGCTCATGGCGACTGGGCCTCGCCGCGGCCCCGCCGGCACCGAGAGGGCCGTGGGCGGCGCGGGCCCGCACCCCCCCCGCCGGCCGGCCCCGGCCCCGCCCGGCGGGCACCCCGCCCGGGCTG
>JAWMRA010000113.1:18577482-18652647 GCA_035584735.1 Pseudotriccus pelzelni
CCGAGCGAAAGAGGGGCGGTCACAGCGCGGAAAGGGCAGGGCTGAGCGTCCGGCCCGGCAAAAGCGCCGGCAGCGGGCGCGTTTCTCCTGATATCCGGGCTTTTATTTGCCACAGGAGAAGTGCGGACCGTGTGGAAACGCGCGGTGTGCGGCAAACTGGCGTGTTTGGTTTGACTCGGAGTGGCGGGGGACGCGTGGGCGGGTGGAGGCAAAGAACTGGTGCGACGAGCAGCCTAATGTAGCGGGCAACTAGCGTGGAAGGGGCGTCCCGTGGAGTTCGGCTTCTTTGGTATCGATATATTCGGGATATATTCACCGCTGCCCCAGCTGCTTGGTACTAAACTCGTGAGACCCTCTCCGAGAGCTTCCCTCCTAGTGGCAGGGTGGCAGGGAAGTGACTTTGTGGGATACCCAGCTACAAGGCAAATATGACATCAAGTACAGGCTGGAGTGGAGAACACTACTGTCACCACAGGCCTCTCCTCGCAGGTGAAGCAAGAGCCTTGGCTGCTGTTTTCCCCAAGCTCCCCCATTCATGCTTGCCAGGATCTGAAGACTAAACTCCCAAATTGAAATCAGTATGCTGAGACCAAAGCCCCAGCAGGTGGAAAGTGGTGAAGCTTGGTGTTGGGCATTTCTGAAAGATGCAGACAGCTCAGTCGTGATGCATTACTTTATGTGCTACATCAACACTATCTAGGCAGACAGGAATATTGGAGATGTGGCTGTCTTGGGCCTCTCTAACAACAGGGGTGTGTGGGCAGCTAAACCAGGAGTGCTCTTTGCATCTGTCTCGTCTCAAGAATTTGGATTTGATCACAGGCCAGGATCAGAAAATATTCCTGCTAACTGGAATAACTGTAGCTGGCAAAAAGTGATTTGTGACAACCTGCTGGTGGATGAAGACAAAGTGATAGATATCAGAAGCAAAGGCAGTGACAGCAGATCCATCCCTATTGGCAAGACCCCCAAAACCCTGATCTCCCTCATGGGCAAGAGAGGAGTCCACAGAGGAGTCCTCAATTAAAAGGACCAGGATATGACTGTGAACATGAAACCATGACACAAATAGTGCCAAAGAATCAAACATGATTCTATGAGAATCAGCCCGAGGACAGAGAAGGGAAATCAATCTGCTTTTGCTGTAGATGTCTTTGCCTGCTTCTTTCAGAAGAGGGGTGCTGGGCAGGCAGCAGTGCTGGAACACTAACAGTCCACCTGGCCATCTGTGGTACAGAAGTGGTACATGTACATTCCTCATCAGGATGCTTAGTGTTACTTGAGTAGTTTCCCAGACATCTTGGGTGGTTGCTCATTGGTTGGTTATTTTCATTTTACTGACTGATTTAGGGTGAAGGTCTCTGGTAACATTAGCTTTGGGAAAAAGCTAGGAGGGAGGGAAATCCCTTTGCCCTCTTGTTCACCACTTTGCAGTTTAAATCATGCGCTAATACCAGTCATGGGTTTTGAGACCTTTCCGATTCTCAAGTAGACCATGACATTAAGGATAAGCAAGACTTGTGTTTATTTTGAATTTACTCCTGGAGCAAGCCCAGTTCATTCTGGAGGTTAACTATTGATCAGCAGAGTCTTGTGCTGCTGTTGGAGGGGGCATGTGCAGAGATAGTCTGCCACCTGCTTACTTTCCACATCACTTGAAAACCCTTCTTATACTACTTTACTGGAGAATTTCTTTTTTTTTATGAGATAAGTTACTTGTCTTGCATCTGTGGCATGAGGATCTTCTAAGGGTTGCTTCCTTTCTGTCCTGCTCAGTTCCACTGCTTGGCCTCAAGATCACAGGTCCCTGTAAGGTCCCCAGGTCCCCCAGGAGGATGCGGAGTTCTTTCAAACACCATGATTTCCTCCTCCATTCACCAGTACAGCCCTCCCCTCCTGATCCCTCTTGTATCCCTAGAAGGACAGTCTGAAATGAGACAGAACTGGTGCACTTGAGCTGGAACCAATGCAGGAAGACTCGAGGGGTGTGTCCAGCAGGGCTGATCTCCACACACAAGGGCCTTCCTTACTTCCTTGCTCCTGGGAGCTGTGGCAGCTGCCCATCAGCAAGCCTGAATCCATCACATCCTGTCCCACTGCAGTACAGACAGGCTGTGACTACTCACCATGGTGAGACACTCTGTCCTCCATACCCCTGAGACCCCCATATTGCTCAGGTAAAACATAGGTGCTTCACTGCTTGGTCTGGTTTGACCAGGCCTGCCCCACCACCTTCAAATCATTGACCCATTGAGTCAAAAATAATTACTTGTGATGACTTGTGTGACTCCATCACAGACATGAGAGGAGAGCCAACTGTGCTGAGCAGACTGAGAGCCCTTGAACACTCTTTGCAGCCATTAACCTTCTCATTTAACATGGAGTCTATATCTTGTTGAACTTAATTGAATTCACACGGAGATCTTTAGTCTGCAACTGCACCTACAGGAGCAGAAAAACGCTGTAAGGGGAACCAGGCATCTAATGTATTAGCGAATGTTCAACAAAACTGCAGTGACTGTCTGATGAGCAGTGCTTGCAAGCATGAATCAAAACACATTAAGGGAAGTACTAAAGAGATAAAAACAAAACCACAAACTGGTTTTAGAATCTAACAAAAAAAGGGGTGGATCAAATGCAATAAAGAAAAACAAAATTAATTGGCCACTCCTGACAAACATTAATACTTATTTTCATAAGCTTAAGGCAAAAGTGGGTCACTAACTCCTGTGATTTCTTGAGCACTGGCAGTATTGTCCACTGTGTAAATTACAAAATGCAGAAAGATTCTGCTTTTCAAACTTTTGCCTATGAGGCATCAAAATAACAGAATTTAGGATAAGAGAAAAAAAATTGGGTGATTCACTGCTTGTTTGCTTGCTTTACCTGGGTGCCGGAGAAAATAGGTCTAGTGTGTATATATACCTTGCCAGCATAAATAGGGAGAAGTAGGGATCTGCATAGTTGTGAGAAGCAACAGCTCCTCCGTAGTTACACATTACCATAGAATCATAGAATATGCTGAGTTGGAACTAACCCATCGGGGTCATCAAGTCCAACTCCTGGCCCAGGACAGAATGCCCTAAGAATCACACTTGATGCCTGAGAGCACTGTCTAAATGCTTCTTAAACTCTGTCAGGCTCAGTGCTGTGACCATTTCCCTGGGGAGCCAGTTCTAGTGCCCACCCACCCTTTGGGTGAAAAACCTTTTCCTGGTGCATAACCTAAAGCTCCCCCAACAAGGCCTCATACTGTTTCCTCAAGTTCTGTCACTGGTCATGAGAGTGAAGAAGAGCTCTGTACCTATCTCGCCACTTCCCCTTGTGAGGACGTTAAAGACTGCAATGAGGCAGCACAGTGGTGTACAAAACCAGATGCTTTTAGTTTGGAGGACTTGTTAACTAAATTCAGAAATAATTCACCTTTGCTAACAATTGGATAATAGTTAAAAGAAAAAGAATATTTCTAAATCCAAGAAGGACCTTAAACTTTCACTTCCTAGGTCTACTGACCTGGAGTCTAAGGAGATTTTGTTCAGACCAGCCCCAAATAGCTGCTGTTGCATTCAGCCCCAATTCTTCTTGGAGAATATGGTGAGGAGCTTAAAGAAATAACAGAAGGAAGCAGCGTCTGTATAATCACTTGTTTCTTGCTGTGATACAAGGAATGTAAAATCAGAAATAGCTGCAGAGAGCATGGTTGTGGCTAAACGTTTCAGGTCTCAGACTGCAGGCTTTGAGAAAAGCCCTCTTCACTCATGCACCAGGCACCTCTCCAACAGCCTCCAGTAAAGAACTTGACCAGCAGGTTTGTTTAATCCTCCATTCCAGGCATATCTGTTCTTACCTAGGAGCCACCAGCTCCTTCTGCTATTAAGCCATGTGAATTGAGCCACTCTTACAAAGTGTAGGTACTGGTTTTGTTACAATCCAAGCACAGCATCTTGTGTGACAGAACTAAATTTGTCATAGCCAGAGCAGGCACAGTATTCTTGTACTTAGAAGGAAATGACTGTGTTTTGAACTCCTCCTAACTTCAACAAACTTCAGGACAGTTGTGCTGAAGTTCTCTACACCAGGTCCTTGCCTCAGGTTCCTTGGGAGGTGTCTGATGAGATGAAGGATTCACAGTGCTAATCTTGCCCCAAAATGGGGCCAGGCTCTCTCAGTCATGAAGGTGAGCAGTGATGACCTATCTCGAAAAAGCATTATATTAACTGAGAAGCACAGGACAAATGTTCAGGCGGAACAAATTTTACAGAAAAAGTGATGACATATCTGCCTTCAGATGCAGTGGGTGATTTGAGATAACTCTTCTAGAGGCAAACCTAGACTCTCTTGTAGCAGCGGCTCAATTAGATGTCTAAGATGAATGAGGAGAAAAGAGTGGAAGAATTTTACTTGTTTCCACTAAAAATAAGAAAAGTGACTGGGGATCTTCTAGGTTTTCAATATGTGCACAGTGCTGTACTTTGGAAAGGCATAATATACTGCACTGAAGGGTAGGTTTGGATGGACAATATGTAAAAATCCCCTGTGGCAAAGACAGCAAAATGCTGGCCTCAATTAGGTGATAGAGTGTTAGGATGGAGCTAAATGTAGGCTGGGCTTGTCTCAGTGAAGGAATTAATTGCCCATGCTGGGGATATGGCACTTATTTTTTCAGGGACTCTCTGATAATTCAGCAAAAGGCAGGGTTGATGAGAAGACATGCCAAGTATGTGGTCATAGGATGATTTCAACAAGATATGATAAAAGTCATATTACACCCACACACAGACAAATTATATCCTTTTTCAGAAGTTATAAAACCCAATAAATTCAAAAGATTCCTTCACAAAGAGGAGAGGAGGATAAAAGCATTGCTGTTTCCTCTTACAATCTTGAAGGAAATCAGAGTTTAGTGAGTCATGCACTAGAAATGAGCTCAGTGGAATTCATGTATGGAAAAAGTCTCAGGCAAGTAATTGGTGATGATAGAGTTATAAATAGAGTCATTAATGATAAATGCCATTTAATGGAGCCAGAGCAGTGAGATAAAAGGATCTTTTTTTATGGTGAGGTTTTTCCTATATGGAGAATCATATATACCTAAAACCCAGACAGGCTGATGGGCTGCTTTGGTCACTGGGTAGCCAGTAGGAAGATGAATTGAAAATTTGTCTTTTTCTTCCAGTCAAATGCTAAACTTCAGTCTGCCTAAATGCACCAGGACAATACAGAAATGGTTGTTCCAGGCAAATGCTTGGCCCAGTATTAACTATCACAGGCTAATGACATTTCAAGTTCTCCCCATGTTCTGTAAATGCTATTCCCCAGGTGAATACACTATCCATCAGGCAGCTTTTGGAGTCCAAATAGTCAGGGCAGAGCTGCATGTCATCTGGGAGAGCATGCCAGGACCAAAGGAGAGGCTTTACTGGGGAGCAGGGTATTTGTTCTGCAGCACAAGAAGTAACATATTTCTGCAGGTGTAGTTTAGCCATCATAGGGAAGGATGGGATTCACGAAGGACAGGAAAGTCCCCTCCCTAATTCAGGCACAGCTGAAAAAACAATCTGATGCTAGTTTAGTGTCCAGGAAAAGGAAGGAGCAAGTATTCCTTTATGGGAGCAGAAAGAGGAGAATGAGCAGAAACAGAAAGCATGAGAAGGAAAGTATACACAGCGAGCTGGAATCCAAGGCAACTCCTGGGGGAGTGTGCCGTTCCAGTCTGCTACCCTCCATTCAAAATCACACATCCTGAGATAGGCAGCTGTCATTTTTCCAGCAGAAGATGAGATTCGCAAACAAGAAGTGTCTGTGGTTCATCCCATCACCTCTAGTAAAGGATCCAAGGCACAAGAAGGACTTCAGGGCAAAGTGTAATGCATTTTTAGGTGTTACAGGGAAAAGAACACAACCAAACAAACTAAAAACCCCCCACAAGAACAATGTTCCTTTGACTACAAATTTGAAACACCTGCACACAGGAGGCTCAGGATTCCACTGGGTAGGAGACGGTGGTACACGAGAGACACACATTTCACTTCTGGGACCCAGCATCCTGAGGATGGACGCGGACAAACCGGGAGGCCAGCCCAGCGGAAGGCAGGAAATCCCTGCAGGAGATGAGGCAGAACAACGGGGCAGGCAGACAAGGCTGGAAATCTGTTTCTCTCCCAGGAGATGGCAGTAAAGGACAATTGCCTTACAGCCGGCGTAGCTCAGTGACAGGGAAACTTTGTTGGGAGCCAAACAGCTCCTCAGGCAGCCTGCGCTGCCGCCTCCCCCAGTCGCTCCGTGTTACCAGAAGCAAAGCTTTATTCTTAGCGTCAGTGCTCTTAGCAAGGGTGAGGATATTAGTCTTTTTGATTTCCATACAGTAGGTAAATTTATAAGCTTTCTGCTTACCATGGCAGGATTCCACTCACAGCCTCATCCGCACTGGAAGGAACCCAGGAGGTTTCTCCTCCAGCCTCCTGCTCACAGCAGGGTTAGCATTACATTCACACTGGGTTGTCCTCCACTTTGAACAGTCATGCCTTGAGACCCTCCATGGATAGACACTTCCCAGTCTCCTGAAGAAACCTCTTCTTTCGATGCCTATTGATCATATTAATGTCCTCTTGCCCCTGGCTGGAAACTCCCCAGTTTGAATTTATGACCATGGCCTCTTGCTGTCTGGCTGCAGACTGCAGTAAAGAGCTTGGCTCCATCTTGTTGGCAACCTTTTCTTAGGTCTTGAAAAGCTGCTGTCAAGTCTCTCATAAGCCTTCCCTCCTCCAGCTGAGCAAGTCAAAAGTCCTGTCCCTGTCCTCACATACGATGCAGGGTTGAGGAAGGTGCATCACCCTCTCTGAGCTCAGGCTAGACTTCACCCCAGAACACGCCTGTCAGCCTCAAGCTGCTTCCTACAGGGAGAAAGAAGGCAAGGATTTTATTCCTTTACTTCTTTTTAATTTAGTTACCTCCATTAGTCTACAAGCTCTTCAGACTCTCTACTGCTCCTTGAAGAAATAAGGATTTCCAAAACACACTGTACAGGTAACTGCAGCAACTTCATACACATTTTAGGAATATTTTTGTCTCAGAAGGGGCCAGTGTCCAAATAACAAGGAACTTGGGATACAGAAAAAGAGACAACTGTTTTTACAGCACCCCAACACAAAACCTGCCCCTGTCCCAGTCTTACAGGCAGGCAGAGGTCAGAAGGGTCATTCATCCCTGAAGTGAACCTGGTGTGCCATGGTGTGGTACAGCTCTCCTCAGCCAGTGCACTTCAAAAGCAAGCTGTGCTACACTGTTTCCTTGCTGCTAATGTTGCAGGACAAAGGACAATAGCTATGAGTCCTTTGCCATTTCCTCAGAGCCTACAGTAAGCCAGAGTATTAATCAAACACTCTGGCAAAACAGCCAAAATATGCTTTATTCTACTCTGTGACTCATTGAGCAGTCATTAGAACAGCCAGGGATTTAGATTAAAAGTGACTTGCCAGGCTGTCAGGTTATGGAGTTCCTTCCTAGGATGACTACCTACTTCTTGCCACTCTTGCATGTGTTCAGCTTCCCAAACGTATTTATCCTGCCATTTGTTCTAAAGCACAGTGAAAGGTGTGTAGAAATCTGAAGGGAACCAGATAGCACAGTAGCACACCACTGGAGACAAAAACCTGTCAGGTGAAGCAACTCCACACAAGTGCCTGAGGGAGGAATGTATTTCGTCTAGCTCAAATGTCAAATCAAATCTTCCCCCTGTGTCAAATCAAATCTTCCCCCTGTACTCACTGTACCGTAGTATCCAGCATATCTCACCTTTGTGAGCGAGTTAAGTGTCTGTTTTGTTCCTCAAAGGCACCAGGAGATAAGCTGCATACAAGCCTATTTTAATAAAAGAGCCTGTGTGAACCTCTGGGTTAAAAGCTCTGCCTGCTGGGGTGGCTCCTCCAAGGACAGCCTTGCTAAGAGCACAAAATGCCTGTGCAGAAGCCAAGTCAATCCTGGACTGCGGTCCCAGCTTGGCACACTGTCAGGGCTGCCTGGGGAGCCCAAACTGCTCCAAATCACTTGCAGACTTCCGGCACAACAGTTCTGTTTCAGATGGAGGTTGCCATTTCTTGTTGGTTGAGTGGGCTGACCTGCCACTCTGTTGCTGAGTTAGTCAGGAAATATTTCCTCATCTCCTATATCACTGAGACAACATTTAGCAACAGTGCTGCAAGATCGGTGCTGTCCCACCTGTTTGCATCAGCACTAAGGCAGATCTGGCCCAGCAGGGATGCTGCCATGACTGACAGGAACTCTGCCATCTACCTCGCTGAAAAAAGAACCTCACCCTTCAGATTCAGATTTTCTAGATGCTGCTGTGTGAACTGGCCTATGGAGGAGAGTGGCAAACCCTCAGGCCAAGGCTTGGCCTCACAAATGCACTCCACCAGCTGAGGAATGAATCACTGCTCAAAGAGAACTGATAAGCAGCACTAATTGGTAGCCTCAGTGAGAACCATCAGTTCATTTTGAGGAAGGAGAATGAATCACCAGCTGTTTTATGGCAACAGCACAGATTACTTGCTTACTTTTTCTTTCTGCCTCCTCTTTCTTTGTTTTTGGTCTGTTTTAGAAACACCACTCAGCTAAACCTGACCCGTTAATGTGCATCAAGCTTTGTTTTTCTCAGACTCACACAGAAACACCACATTCAGGTCCTGTATGGATAGCAGGCTGACTATTCTCTTAAAGTTGCACCAGGTGAGCAGAGACCATACGTCAGCAGGCAAAAGTCAGTGGTAACCATTGTACTGAGCAGTTCAGAAGCTAAAGTTCATGTTTACCTTAGTGGAAAGTCTCTGCACTGAACGGGCTGGACCCTGCATGTTGCAATGAGTGAGCAGCCTTTTTAGCCAGAGAAATAGATGGACACTCAGTTCACACAGAAAAACGGAGCCACGAATCCCTCCTTCATGGCTTAGTAATTTAAGCAAAAAGGTCTAATGATTCATGCTCCAAAAGCACCGGAAAAAATAGAGTGGTGTAACAAAATCTGAAGTTAATCCCATACTCTGCAGGCTGGTGTGGCACCTGCGTGGTAGAACAGCCCTGTTCTTGCTGCAGAAGAGACAGCCAGTATCAATGACCCTCTGGCCTGCTGGTGGGGCAGCTCAGAGGAATGGGTCTGTTCCCACAAAGAAGCTCAAGACAAACAACCACAAAGAAGCTCAAGACAAACAACTGAAGGCATAAAATCCCATTGTGGCTACTCCTAACCCAGCTTGTGCAACCTTAGATCCTCTGCAGCCCCATCTCCACACCTCGGCTTTCCTGAGCATGTCCATGAAGTCTGGGCTACAGCCGTGTCCTTCTGGAAGGGCACTGAGGCCACGGGCAAAACAACGTGGGGAAGTTTACACTGCAGCTTCCCCTCGCTGGCTGGGCCACCGCTGAGAGACTCCTCCTCTGTGCGCTTACTGGTGTGTGTAGGTAAAAACACGACATGGATCTCATTACTTTTATTTACAGACCAGTCAGAAAAGAGGATAACCCCCACACACACCTTTGATTCGTTTGCTACATTTAAAAGAAATACACTGTGGTTTGCTAAAACATACAAACCCCTTCGTTCAGAGAAAGCAAAGCAAGTAATTTCCAGTTAAGTCAACTCCTTGATTACAAACACTATCAAAACTAGAAAGATCTATAACACAGAGAAAGTGCTACCACAGAAGTCTTTTACTGCTACCACAGAAGACTGACAGAAACAAACTAACAAAACTCGCAGAATTTTTTAGGCCCATAAATCACCTTGTTCCTGTGTCATCAATACAAGATTTACACTCCTGGAGGTCCAACATGGAAGCTGCTCCACTTGCATTACTGAGCTGAACCATCTGATGTTGACATGCTCTGGCTACAACTTCCAGATATGGAAATGAAGATGAAGCTGGCAGGTTATTTGGCCCTATTCTTATAAACAAGAGTTGTACTTTCTTACACCAAACACTGTGTGGTGGGGGTTTTTTTTGGATGCAGCTGGCAATCCACTTTTTTCCCTGGTGAACACAGCAGAACTAGGTGTTTTTATGCTCCAGCTTCCAGAATCAGGTATGTCAAATACAAACTCTGTTCTCAGTAAAAAAACATCTGCAGATTTCATAGTAGCAGAGGAAAAGTTAAAAATGTTGATCACAGTGAACCTTTGATGCCCCAAAATCAGAAGACATACACAACTCATTCTCTTTCTGGGTTTTTACATCATTCTTAAATTTAAAGGTTCATTATGTCCAGTGTTTGAAATGAACAACCATGATGCAATGAAGGTCTCTGTGTCTCAGGCCACAGTCCATTTACATCCAAGTACATTTTTAAGTACACTCATAATCTTAACCTTCTCAGGGGAAAAGATCCCCACCAAACCACAAAAATACCTCTGAAAACCAAATACTATCTTTTCCTGATCCTTCATTATCTGTTACCTCCACTGCTTTGACAATTCCTCTCCCTACCCAAACTCATCTCCACCTCCCCAGCTGCTCTCATCCTCTATTTTCTTTCGTTTCTCTCTCCCTCATCTACTTGCTTTTCCATCCTTCCTTGGCTCCCTTCCACACATAGCACAAAGCTCTAGAAAACAAATTCGTGCCAAAGAACAAACTTCTGCTCAATTAATCAGAGGTTTTTCCCTCATCCTTGCATTTCTTTGACCCGATCTGATTTTATAAAGCACTGGAAGTTTTTGCAGAGAAGAGCACTCAGTCTTGGAAAAGAGGCTGGCACAGGGGTGTGGGGCTGGGACTGTTGGTCCAAGAGGTTTCTCAGATGCAGGTCTCAAATTTAATCCTGAGAAAGCAGCAGTGGCCTCATGTTCCTCTCCGTGGGACGCATGGAGCTGCCCTAGCGGACGAAGTTTGCCACCTGTGTTGCCACTCCAAAAGGGGCGGAATAGGCCGCCGCTAATCCTTGCAGGCCGACCACCAAGTAGCGACATCCCGTCTGCAGAGCTTTGCCGACGTTCTGCGAAGAGTGATGGGGAAAGGGGATTAAAAAAAAAAAAAAAAAGAGAGGCCGTAGAAAACATCTTCACATAAAATCGTTCTGACAACCAGTGTCGCCATCCCAGAAAATGAACTTCTCCCACAGCTAATGAGGGCTTGAGCGTGGAAAAACATTTTACTATCTATTTTTATATAGAAATACACACCCACAGGGTATAGTTAAACTGAACGGATGCAGCCTCCACAGGAAGCCAGGCTTTCACGTGGGCTGCTATTCAAGAACAAAATTAGTTCAAATTCACCCTAGTTTGTAGAGGTACATGTTTCCCACACACACATGTTCTAACTATGTTAGTAACTCTACAAGCACAGAAGGTGTTAAAAGTGTGGCTGAACAACTTAGAATACGTTTGTGGAAATTTAATTGCTTTCTGTCAAAGTAAGACTTTTTTGGCCAAAATAAGAATGTTTCAATCCACTTTCATGTCTGTACATGTTTAAGAACTCCTCTGTGTACTGCATAAGAGATAACTTGTTAGCTACAGACTGTTTAACTGAAAACCTTAATCTAATTTTATTTTCACTTCTGATGGGCTTTGCTTGTATGGCTGAGGAACAAATACAGTGTGGTCAGTTGGGGAGGAATATCATAATTAATTGTTAGTAACTCTACACGGTTGTGTGGAACTAGATCAAAAGCATCTCTTGTAACATGGAAAACACTAAAAGAGAGTAAATACTTTAAAATCAGTGAGATACAGTCAATACTATATTTCTTGGTTTTCTTTAATCTGGATTACAGAGGTACTGTCACATGAAAACCTTTGGCTGTCGTGATACCACTACATAGCTGAATTTTGCTGGTTTTATTCCCATGGAAACTTACTTGAAAGGAGTTAAGATGTCAAAATAAAAACACAGATCGATCCTGGGGGCAGAGCCTGAGGCCAGAGGCAGAGATGCATGGCCTTTCCTTCCCACATCTGCCCTGGTCTCACTGTGTCACACTGGAGGCTTCTTCCCTCCTTCCCACCCTGTGCAACTTTACCTACGCAGACTTTACCTGAGCTTTCATGACTTGTTCTTTATGCCAGGGCCAAACTGGCAAACCTTCCCTGTGGGAATGTCATCTGACCAACACAAAAGGGAATAAGCAGTGTCCGAGAACTGGCCTGTGCTCTGAACCTTGCTATAAGTGCCCCTATACCAACAGCACATACAGCAATAGCACCAGAAGCAAAGGTATGACCTGCTGCCATGTAACCACACTCACTAAACTGCAGCGTTTAGATTGAGCCTGCTGGCTTGAGACAGCTTCCTACTGCTTGTGACCTGGAAATCACAGAGCTGGAAACTCAAAGTATCAAATGCATCATGAAGGAATGAAATATTCTATTCAACTCTTTATGAAACAGTAGGATTTGAGAGAGATCCTGACTATGCTGACATCAATTTCAAAAGTAAGGAACTTTGCCAAGCTGACTGGCATTTTCTGCATGTCAGACATAGCAAGTATAGCTCTACCAAAACCATCACTTTTAAAAGAATGCAGTAGAAAGTCATGACTCACACTGCCATGTATTTCTATGTAATTTCTGCATTAGGAAAAGATTCCTGGTGACAGAGAGGATTTTCCCCGCTAAAGGAAACTCTTTTTCTGCTGCAAATATCCAAGAGATACCTGAGAAGTACTTAAGTGACATAAACAAGAGAAAAATAATCGAATTCTCCCACACAGCACTTTTGTAACCAAAGAGACTCGTCTTCTGGTGGGAAGAAAATCAAACCACCAGATTATAGGACTGGTGACTTCCCACATAGAAACAAAAGAACAGTTTTGATCCAAAATAGCTGTTACAGATGAACAACATGTTGCACTTTTTTCTATAACTCACAGCAGTGATTCTCGGGGGACACCTAGAAGGCAAACTCGGCCAAGGAATGTACTGGAGGGATGTTTACCATTTCTTTCGGTCACTTCAGTAGAAGAGGGAAAAAATGCAGGCCAGTTAACTGGAAGTTTTAAGGAATAGTGTTAAAACAATGACGCCGAGGCAAACGCAGAACCAAGCAAGGCAAAGTACCCGTCACATGGATCAGCTTAGTGTCATTTTCACTCCGAAGAGGCAGATTTTGTACTCTTTGATCCAGGCGAGGGTCGGTGTTTGGCCCTCCCCAGCAGCACCGGCTCGTTCCCGGGAAGGTCCAGAGCAAGCCCGCGGGGCCGACCCCGCCTCGGAGCTGGGCACTGGCACTGAAATGCCCGAGGGACAAGGAGCACTTCCCAGAGCCCCACGGAACAGTCGGTGCCGAGACCCCGCCGCCCGTCCCCTCCGCGGGTCCCCGCGCCGAGGATCCCTGTACCCAGGGTCCCTGTGCCGGGGATCTCTGTACCCAGGGTCCCTATGCCAGGGTTCCCTGTGCCGGAGGCCCCTGTGCCGAGGGTCCCCGCTCCGTCCGCTCCGGGCGCGTTGTGCCCTCACCTTCCCGTACTTCTTCAGCCTCTTCCCGTAGGGCCGCTTGCCGGGGGGCTTCGGCGGGCGCAGCGGCTCGTAGGAGCCGGGCAGGACGGCGAAGCGCACCTTCCTGGACCCGGTGCCCTCCTCCTCCTCCTCCAGCGCCGCCGCCCGCGGGGCCCCCGCGCTGCCCCCAGGAGCCGCCGCCGCCGCTGCCGCCTCCTCGTCCTCGCCGGGCAGGATAGAGACCTGGTCGTCCCCGGTCCCGCGGCGGGAGAACCTGCCCCTCACCTTGGCGCCCAGCCGCGCACCCACCGTCATGGTGCCGCGGGGCGCCGACCCGTCTGCGCCAACCTCCGGGCGCTTCCTCCGCCGCTGCGCCACAGGTGTGGCCGGAGGCGGCCGCTGCCCCCTCCCCGGGGCGGGACGGCTGCGGGAAGAGGCGCCCCGGCCCCCCCCGGCCGTGCGGACACCGGCCCGGGGCGGGGGGCGAAGGCTGGCGGTGCCCCCGGCTCCCGGCCCCACCGCCGCTCTGGTGCGGGGAACTTGTGTTTCAGCTTGCTGGAGAAGCGGGGACCTGCTGCGGCGAGCCCGGGATTCGACCCGGTCAGCTCAGAGGGGACGGGAGGGTCGCTGGCGGAGGGTGCAGCCCCCGCACCGCACTCCGGGCTGCTTCGGCGTCCTCGCAGCGACGGCTGGAGAAACCCCTGGAAGCTCCTTCTCTGGCACCGCACGCACCGCACTGGCCGACGGCAGCACCGCTCTTGGAGGTCATGCTCTTTTCTCGTTAGAGAAAAAAAGCCAAGCTCCCTGATCATCCCTCTGCTAGCGGTGTTCCTTCTAAAGCCTCGGGTGAACAGCCTCTCCTGCGTGCAGGGCTGCGTTCGGCTTCCCCTGGCCAAGGGGAAAGTGCCTAAGCCTTCGTTGAAGGGCAGAGTTTCACAGCGGCTTCTTCCCAGATGCCGCGGGAGGCGGATAGCCGCGTGCCTCTGCAGCTGGGCGTGCTGCAGTTCAACAACTTGCTCTTCCTGAGCGGTGTTCCTAAGGTGGGGTAGATCAAGAAAAGCAAAATTGTATAGTGAGGAGTGATATAATTTATTCAACCACCTGGTATATTTATCAACATTTGATACGCATAGAAACACTTTGGGCAATGCAACACAGGGACAAACTAATCCTTTACCACGGACTTTTCTTAGCAAGGAACAAAGCCTTGAACCTGTGTCTCTCCAAGATGCACCCATAACACTCAGCAAGTAGATCCTGCACCTAGCTTTGTCATCTGCCCCAAGGATGGTGGTTCACTGCTGTCACAGCTCCAGCCGGAAAGCTGTGATGGACAAGTTGGCCAGTTCTGCTGAAGGGTGGGAGACATTAGCTAAATTTCAGGTCTGTCACTACAGGAGAAGTGCTGTATCTCTTTCCCTGTTTCATATCAATGGTGTCACCACTCCTGTTACCATCATCACGTTTTTATGGTTGCCAGAAGGTTGAGGTGGAGACGTAAACCCAGGACAACATTTGTGCTCTGAGTACATCCCAAACTCCTGCCACAGACCGCATGTGGCACTCAGGGCTCCTTCTTCTGGGCTCCGGCTGCGGCAGCACCTGCAAGGCCCATTTCTGAGGTACCCAGCTCTTCCCCCACCTCCTTGGGCCAGATGCCGAGCTTTCATCCTGGAGTTGCAGTTGTGTCCTGAACGCTGCAGAGACAGCGAAACAGAGTAGCACCATAGGTCCACAGTAACTGCGTGGTGCAGCATCACTGAAGCAGCGAGGTATAGGAGGTAAATTTTGCACTGTCGTAGATTTTCATGTGCTACTTTCTTAGTTTGAGGGTTGAAGTAATTGCTTGATGCTGATTAAGTAGCAGCATCAAGAAGTAAAATATCAATAATCTGTTTGGCAGCTGCAAAATCTGATCTTTCGTCTTGTTAACCGGAAGCTACCTTGAAAAATCTTAAAGAAAAAAATGCATTAAATATTTTTGGGGGGCTTTGGAAAGTGTTTTATGTATAGGTTTTCTATTTATAGATCCATTAGTGAATGTATACTTGCCCCTAAATGAGAAGCGGAGGTAGTGAAAGATTATCTGTCTTCTCAAGAGGGACAAGGCCTTTCCCCAGACCGGGTTTGTAATTCACAAGTTTGTGTCATTTTCCAAATTCAACTACCAAAACCTCAGAGGATACATTTCTCAGCTGAGATTTACTATCTCCATTTGTGTGGCAGCAGGGGAATCACAGCGTGTTCTGAGATGAATAGGTCCAAGGTACCCTTAGGTGTATGACACTGGGCATCAAAATCTCATGTCTTAACTCATGAAATCTTAGCACCGTAGTAACTCTATGGCATTAAGGACACAACTTGCTTCTCCAGCAGTGTTGTTCACTCAGTGTAGCAGGAGCGAACATTTATAGTCCTTTCACTGACCTATTTACATTTTAATGTTTTAAATTGGACTGTGTGAAAAGGGATGCACTAAGTTTGGAAGGGTCTGTATACCTTAAAGAAAGAAAGAATTCAAAAAACCACCCCAACCCAAACCATGCAGTAGCCAACAGCTCACCCTACACCCACCTTAAATACCCCCAGGTATGCTGCCATGAAATTACAGTTGAACATGTCAGCCCTCTGAAGATTTGAGACATCCCTGTCCCTGCCTGGACCTGTGAAACATGACCCAGCATTTAAAACCCTTCCAAATTTCTCCAGCCAAAGCTGTGCTGATAAAATGCCACACTGATCCCCTCCCACATGGAAACCAAGAACACGTGGATCCAAAATTCAGCTTATTCCACTCTTATCCAAGGAGTAACTTATATGCAACAGGTCCATTACAAGGCAGCTGTTCAGAGACCCAAAAACCAGGCACTGAGGATTCAGTATGCACCATCTCACTGATTTTCATACTAAGTACACTCTACTTGCCAATAAAACCAGCAGTTCTGAAAAACCTCTCTCTCTTGGATCTTCTCATCCTACTCCTGCCAGGGGCAGGAGATTTGGAAAGCCAAATGCTGCATTTGGGTGCAGATACACCTTTCACACTTCGATTATGCCCTTGCTGAAGCACCTGGTGTACGGAGAGCACTCAGTGGTTCACAGTTCATATTCCAGCAAGGCAAAAGGGAGGAGGGCAGCAGGGTTTGGGAATCAGGGTGGTTTCACACTGCTGGCAGTCACTGGAACTAACACCATTTGCAAACTGCCCCTATATATAAACATTAAATGGGCATTTTGTTTCATGAGAGAGTTGAACTAAAATTTTTAGGCTCTCTCCTCTGGAAAAGCCATCTGTGTTTTCTGTAACATTAGTACATCTCTGGTTATACGGAGCAGTGAAAAGCAGTGACAATCTAGGGCAAAGTCAGCCATGGAAAAACAGCGCCTGTAAAGCGGGAAGCTATCCTAAGTACTTAATCTACTGTCTCACAGCATGACCTATATTTTTTCCACTGAACCTTCTGAAATGGCAAAGGGTTTTGTTTCATGACTAAGTTCATACACGACCTTGCATTAGCATCGTGCTTACGTTCCAGTTGTGTATTTTCAAGAATAACTGAACATTTAGGGACATTTAGGGGTAAATTGAGCAGATACACAACCCCCTCAGCAAGGCTGATTTTTGGTGAGTTTCTGAAAGGCTCTTGGACATCCATTTCTAAGAAATCTTAAACCACTGACTGTTTCTGGACAGCATAGGATCACTGAACCACTGCAATGCTAATCCTGAATTCACACGATGTTGAAGATGAAGCCTGTACACTTTTAAACTATTTTGCTACCCGTGGTAATTATTGCACTTTTATAAAGGGCAAACAACAAGTATTTTAGTATGAGAACTGTTCAAGTAAGTTTTAATAGAGTGCACCAGTGAATCAAGATGACTTGCATCAGATTTTGTTTCAATGAACATCAGGTAAAAAAAAAAAAGAAAAAAAAAAAGAAAAGGGGCTACAGTTCTTTCTTTCCAAACACCACCCTTTTTCTAAGGCAACAATACACGTCCATTTCCGAACAAAACTGTTACATAGGAAAGCTACATCACAGTACAGTATGTAAAGTCCATCTCTGTCAAGAAGCCATTAGAGAATGGCACATTTACTACACTTACAGCCTTCTAACTTAGGGTTACAGAGTTTACCACAGCTTTTTTTTTAATTTTTATTTTTTAAAGTGACAATTTCTTAATGAACTTTCTATTCTTCACAAGAGTGTGCAGATGGGGCCCATATGTTGATATTACAGTAATTACGACATTAAATAACATTGCACAACCAACCTCTATGGTTAATTCAGTACAAAAGAACAAGTATTAAAATGTACCAGTACTAGTGGTTTTACACAGTTTATAATCATTAATTATGAAGGAAAAAAACGTGGGGCAGGTTTTTTTTTTTCTTTTCTGTAGGCAAGTGCCTAATTACAAAGCTGCACATTACAGGCATAATGATGTGGAATAAATACAAGAAGTCTGGTAAAATATTAAACACAAACAGGTTACATGGGAACAAACTGTACAACCACAAAAGCATAAATCAACAATTTCTCATTATAAACAATGTATGTTTAGCTGTAAAATATTACGTGGAATTGCATGTACTCTTTGGGGGGCACATGTTTCAAAAGCCAAGCTAATTCCTGAGGTGGTATTATTAACTTATACAATTGGTCAACACTTCAGATTATCTTGTGCTATTAAACAGTCCCAATGTTAATATATTTCCATAAAATGGAATTTGTAGTATTCTGAAGGCAGCAAACAAGTGATATTTTACACCATGATATTCAAATGAAATAATTCCGGTTCTCCATTTTGGTGCTACATTTGTTAATGGGCCATGGGAGTAAGGACTGGAATTTGCATACAGAACACCACTTATGCCTGGTTTCTGTTCCCCCACAGCTCTGAGCTGGCCCAAGGCAGAACAAAGTTTCTAAACTGTAAGTGCCAACACTGTAAACAAGTTTGTCTCTTTTCTCAACTAAACACTGTCCAATAACGAGGATAAGAGCCAAAGATAAGCAGGAACAGTCTCGTGTAGAACAAAAGCCAATTGACTTTTGGTTCAATTAATGAACAATCTTTAAATAATTAAAAATGGTCATGCTACAGTTGTGAAATTGTGCATTTGACTCAGGACACGAGTTTTTTAAAAAACGCATGGTAGAGGTAAGACTTATAAAAACACCAAAAATGTAAATGATAGGGAAGAACTTTTCCAACTCAAAGCATCAAACATACATTTCTGTGCCGAAATCTAGACAACTATACAAGATCTGAATTTAAGCAGTCATCTTTTTATTATACAACTCTATGAACATAAAATGAACAGAATGCTCTATATACTTACCTGTACATGTGAACATAACTTCTTTAGCTACAGTTATTTAATATAGGTCATACTGGATTTAACTTTACAATTCTGAATAACTATGTATAACCTTATTGCAATAAGGGCAATTTCTACATGGGGAGTTTCACAGGCCAATCACATTAGGCGTAACCAGTACATTCAAAGTGTAGATCATGTATGAATCTTCCCTGATCCCAAAGAATTTAGGTTCTCTTTACAGCTTAAGCTCGTTCGCTATCTTGGATGCAATGTTCTTAAATGCGATAGAAGTCCCAGATATTCTCTTGAAACGAACTCCGTTGAGCGACAATCGTGGCAGTTTGCAGACTTCCATCTCCCACTGAACAAGGCTGTCTTGTCGTGCATCGCCGTGAACACAGAAGAGCAAAAACCTCTCTTTTTGTTCGTAATCACAGTTATTCGCATCTAACACTTTCCGAATCTCTCTCATCATGTCGTTCGGGTCCATAGAACTAGTAGTCTTCATACTCCACGTGAACCGCAAGGAGCGTGGCTTCGAATCTTTACTATCCTCCTTCTCTCTGTCTTTTGGCTCCCCAGAAACACTCCTGGAACAAGTCACACATACAGAAAAGTCAAAACCAAAAGCAGTATTACCAAGAGATAGAAGAGAGAAATACAGTTGTTGAACAGGGGTTTCTAAACTGCAACTGACCCGCCATTAGTCACACACAAGCTAATTCCAAGAGTTAGATGGATACTGCCGGAACAGTCGTGCCCCATCTCCTGCACACGTGTGCCTCAGCACAGCACTGTGCCACAGTAGTGGCACACAAGCAAAACAAGTTTGGAAACCCCTGCTCTCCAACGTTCTGATGACAACATGTGCAATGGTAACTGCAGCAGACACACGTTACTCCATACTGCTCCAAAGAAAGTGGAATCTATGTAAAAGCATGACTGAAGTTCTGCTGATTTCATGATCTGGAGCATGCCATACACCAACAAAACTGAAGTTGAAGGACACAGTCCTGAAGCGTAAATCATACTGTAAAAGCAGCAGAGGAAGAAAACCCACCCTGTGATTCACAAGTCTTCAGTTAATTCCCTCCCCCTCTTTTCTGCCTTTTCCCCCTTTTGCATGTATTTTTTTTTGTATTTTTGACCTCTCTCTGTGTCAAAAGACCTTTTAATAACATGTTTTATTTTAACTAATGAAGCAGAATTTTGTGCTGTAATTTGGTTGTAAACAGCTTGAGATCACTATTTGAGTACAGGGCCAGCAGCTTTTTTACAGAAGAAACAGCAACGTGTAGACACAAAGTATTTTATTTGATACAATGGCTTGGGCAAAATTGCAATGGAGTAATTTTCAATTAACGTTCTTAATGTGATGCTTCCTTACCAAGTAGATTAGTTATTACACTGTAGAAAGCATTTTGAGAAACAGCACTCATTATTTTAAAGTCACTCCACAGTCAGCTACATCTGCTCTTGTCCCAGGTACTCATGGTGCTGATGCCTCCCCATCGGTCACTGGGGAAAAGTGCTGTTCTCATTTTGACAAGTCTATAAACCATCATTATTCAGAGAGGAGTCAAAACAAGCATTTTTAATTTAACTTTCAGTGTGATCCCCAGAGAACCACATCAAGGGATAGAGCATGGCAGAGATAAGATCTCAAATGACTTTTTTAGCCCAAAACAGACACTGTAGGATGACAAAAAGCAGAGAAAGCTAGAGAATGAAAGCAAGAGCTGAAAGCAACTTCACACTTCGTTTCATTTGAACACTTGATTAATCTCTTTTTCCTTTCCACATCCAAGAATGACAGCTAATAGACTTTGAATTGAAAAGGGCTAACTTAGATAAATGCATTGTGTATTATACAGTGTATCCTGTTAAAAATGTGCTAGTTTTTTTTTAATAGAGGCTTTATTTTTTTTTAAACTAAGTTGATACTTTGTGTAAGTGACCAGTTTAGAATGCAAACTACAATGCCTGTTCATTAGAGAGCAGAAAAATAAAGAGGTATGCACTGTGCTTAAGCACACCAAAAATGCAGAACCAAATGCTGAAACATGGCAAAGAGCAGATATACTGGAAAATGAGCACATGAAGGAATGTTTTATTACTAACAAAGCACCTATAGATTTGTGTACAGTGGTTGCCATACAAAGTCAACATCTGGCAGTCACCACCCCTTTCGTCTGAATGTCACTTGTTTTATTTCTCAGTGCAAGGGACATTCATTCCTCAGGGACTATAAGGTGTTTACTTCTGGCAAACAGCAGCTGTAGTAATGAGCATAGTATGTAACCATAGTAAAAGTTTAATAGATACATATATACACACAGACACACAGAAAATATATTACATTTTCCACTGAAACCAAAAGTAAACACCATTAAATGTTTTTAAGACAAAACATGATTTGAAGTGCCTAAATGATTGGTTAACTCCTAGAAGGGGCTTTATTATTCAAAGAAATATGCTTACATAAAATTTTGTATTAAATACTTCGCAAGAAAGCAGATATAAAGGGATATAAAGAGGAATATAAAGGATCTCACCAAAACCCCCTCCCCCCAGATAAAAAACATTTTTGAAATACAGATTACTTAAGCACTATTCTGTTTTACATCCTGATTAAAAGAAAGCCTTTAAGAAATCACTTAAACCTTGATGCGAAAGACCTAGGAGCGAAGTATTAATAGTGACTCCTCACCTTGAGGTGTCAGTTCTGCCACTGGCTTCGCCTTCACTTGGATCCCTCAAAACAAAGTTAAGGTTGAGATTCAATGATAAAGGTGAAAAATAAAAGTTAAGAAAACCTACACCTAGAACAATGTTAAATAGCTATTGAAGAAAAAAAAATCAGTATAATAATGTCAAGCCTGATACTGTTTAATAGTATTTTTTCACAGCTGTAATTTTAGTTTCCCTTTATGATACCTTAACTTCTTCCAACTCTGACATGTAATTGTTTGGTTTTGGTGTTTTTTGACTTTTTTTTTTGGTTGGTTGTTTTTTTTTGTTTGGGTTTTTTTTTCTTTTTAACTGATGGCAAAATTTACACGTTGTTCTTAACCTGCTGCAGACAGAGCAATGGCCACATGTAATTCCAGCAAGCACAGAGCAGCAGTCAGTCAAGGTGGTCCAAGGGGGCTCCATTCTGCACCCTTGTGGGTCAGGCCTTTATACCTCAGTCCTGAAAGCACTTCAGGACATGCCTATGCTTAAGCACACTTGAATAATTAACAGTAAGATGTGCCTAAGAGTCTGTGAGATCAAATGTTTGGAGCCCAGTTCACAAAGGTTACTTCAACATCTGGTTAAGCAAATCAGCTGTTACGTTGACTTCAGTAAGATTGCTGGCAAGCTTGAGGTTAAACATATCTCTGTCTCATTGAATTAGAGCTGTGCTTTACAAGGAACTGTTTTATGTTATGTCTTTTTAGTATGAAGCAGCTTGAAATATATCCACACATTTGTATAAGCCACCTAGGTATGTTCCTAGTGCTGCTGTACAAACATTTTAGCACCCAATTTCAATTATCTCATTAATTTAATACCTTCAAAACACCACTACTTTATTAACTAACATCAGGGAGGTATTGCTTGACATAAACCATTGATTCAAAGTACTACAATACCCTTATTCGCTAAGCATTCTCATTATGCACGATTTTATATACTTACCAGAAAAGGCATTTACCTTTGCCAAAAGTTAGTAAAAAAAGTCTTTCATGACACCTTCTAGTCAAAGTATGCTTTAAACCATTATTTCCTGAACAGTACAGAAGTTAAAAGGCATGCAGTTATGTGATCCAACTCAAAGAACAGCAAAAAATAAACTCCTGAACCTCCACCCATGTAATCCCAGCCACTAAGTCCCAAACAACACACATTTTAACAAAATAAAAGCCACAACAAAACACCAACAAATCACCAGCAAACACATCCCCTACAACACCTTCACTATAGGAAAATACACTTTTAACACTATAAAATATAATAGAAAATTGTATAAGTCTTCTATACTACAGATAAATCAATTTAAGATACGCTAATTCTAAACACGTTTTACAATACTCTTTTTGTACTGTGGTTTAATATAATGAAAATACTAATTTTTTTATCTCTTAAAAAAAAAAAAGGCAGCAAGATACCATTCCTTGCAAATAACAACGAGCAATAACAAAAAAACCAGCCTGTACTCTTTTAATTGGTTAGTTACTCAACAGAAGACACCTTCTTCCTATTTAAAGACCTACACTGACACCACAGTTGACTATTTTTTTCCCCTCTTTAAAACCAGAGGACAATTCTCTCCTTGCACCTTTGTAAGTGCTGGAGATACCGATAATGATCATAGTCCTGTATCTTCAGGTTTCTGAAAAAAGAAAATAATTCACATCCTTTTTTTTAGGTCATCATTGGAGCTATTACTTAGACACACACTGATGCACTATCAGCTCATCAGGTGAAATCAATTTTCTGAGGAACATCACTGCATTTCTAGCTTTCTCTCCTTTGTTCTCTTGTAGTACCACCTTATGCAATTCATGATACTTTCCTTACAAATTTGCAGCTCCGAGCTTAACGTAGCCTTGAATTTATCTTTTTTTCCCCCTACACACGAATGATAGAATTCAGTACATAACAGCATGATTCTATAAGGGAAAGATAAATTTCCAATATATAATTTTGTTGTAAAATTGACAATAATGCAGTATGGACACATCCACGAACAGGCTTAAGAATTACAGGTAAAACACTGTTAGAAAGAGGCAAACTGAAAATTAAGTCCCCTTTTGGGAAAGCTTTTGTGACTGCTAAGTCAGCAGTTACTTGATATTAAACAGTATATCTGAAAATCTTTCCCAGCACCTCTCCTCACAGTATTATTACTGTTAGCATCACTGCAGGAATGAATGCAGATCCAGGATGTGTGGGTTTTCTTCTTTCAGAATCCTGAACTTAAATTGCAAGAAGCTGGTGACATAATAGAAGGGGGTGTATGATACTGAAATATTATTACTTCCAGACATCCAGACTTCTGCCTGCTTCTAAGCTTCTCATTTCTTCACAGATTTCAGAATTCCCAAAATAATTTGGTAATACCTATTCCTTCTAAGCACTGTAATAAAATCATTGTAAATACAACCCTTGCAACAAACTGCACCCAGTTAAAAAAGTACAATAGTAAAAATTAAATAATGACTTGTTTTGAAGTCCCTGTTTTCAGTTTTAATTTGATTTTAACTTAACTATCATATTTGTATTTTAGCTGTAAAGCAGGAGCAAAAACTTCTTTTGAGCAGCATTGTCTTGCTCCTTTAAGATAAAGAAGCCAGAGAGCTGGTCAAACATAATGGCTGCAATATACACAGAGAAGTAAAACAAGGCAGATTCTGGAAGGACCATACCAAACAAGCAGCATTCTAACTAAATTTATATTTACTTCAGACTTAAACTGTAAATTCTCAAAGACTTCACAATTACAGCCCTTGGTTACAGGCTGGGCTTTTTAAAAATTTTTTTCTCTTAAAAAAATCGAGGTACTAACCTGCGGACAAACTTGGAAGTTATCTTGCTTATTATACCAGTTGAAGTCCCTCTTCTAGCATGTGCAAAAGCACCGGTTTCATGGGATGGTGAGGCGGGCGGTCCATTGTAAGTGGCATTACGCCGCTCCCTCAGCTGCTCCCCATGGAAAGTGCTTCGACTTGAACTCCCCCGAGGAAAGCGGGTTCGGTCTGGAGTGGTAGTGCTAATACTATGAGCAGACGGGGAAGCAGCAGGCACTCTTTGAGTTGCACTGCTGGGAAAACAGAAGCATGAATAAAGAGAAAGGCTATGCTAAAAACCCTCCTACATGACAAACGTTCTTCGAAGACAGGAAAGAAACCCCGCTCTTGATTCTTTTTATTTTAAAAACTGAATCTGCTACTGATTTGCTTTTACGATTCATACTTAGAAATGATCAAGAGATATTTTCATTGTAAAATCAAATTATCTCAAGTATTAAGAGCAGTTAAAAAAAGTACACACAGATAATAGGACAAAAGGAAAAAGGTAGAAAAGTCTATAGCAAAATCTGGAAGTGTTCCCAGCCCTCTTCTGAAAAAACGTGTTCATCAAAACCTTTAACACAAGCACTCCCAAAAAACTTAACGGATATTTCTTAAGCAATTGTCTGTCAGAAATAAATGTGTAAAGCTATTCAGGCAGTTAATGGTAAGAACAACTACACTATGGTGCTTTTAGACACAAATGTGTTTAGTAATCTACAAATCAGAGAGGTTAACATTTCAGTACTTCATCTGAATTTATGGTGGCCTGCATTGTACGGTCCTGTCTAAAGCAGTCAAATTTTTAACTTGACTTTTCCAAAAGTTTCCAGAGGGAGGCAGTCAAGGAACTTCTTTAACTGTATGCAAACATGGTTGTTCGTCACGAACAAAACCAGGCTTAAATTGTCTGTAATGCCCACAGTACTTGAGGAAGCTACTGCTTCAAAACAGAATGCAATGTGACAGTTTTGAGTAGACTACAAACATACTGAGGCCTATTGTGAACTAACAACAGCATATTGGAAGTGCACGGCGCTGAAGAAATAACCACCCCTTTCCTACCTTGGTCGGTAAGCTTCAGTACCATCTTTGATGGTTGGCAGTGTAACTTTTATAGGATGACCAGAGGCAGACATAGACTTTTGATGTCGAGGGCGTGTGGACACGGAGGCTACTGCAGAGCCTCCAGAAGATGTGCTACTCGCAGACATTTCTGTCAGGCTTTTGCCATGGCAGCAAGGAAGGAGAGATGGACAAAGGGAAAGCGAAAAAAAGGTTAGTGTAAAACCCTCGAAATGATTTCTTCTTTCATAACACATCAAGTGTTGTTTAAGTAACTAGAAGGACTGAGTGACCAGGCTGCCTTAGTCAGCTGAAGTAAAGAGTACAGAATTCTGGGAAAATTATGTTCATCCATAAATGAATTCACCACACATGTTAAGTTACGCCTTTTCATTCCTCCCAAGGTTAAAGCTCACACACAAAAAGTAATGAAAAAAAACTACAAAGAAGATATAGAAAACAATACTGAAAAAGAAATTTGCAAAAGGTTTAAAGAGATTGATTAAATAGACTCTCCTTTTGTGGATACCTCTATTTGCAGTTAAAACAAAACTTGAAACATTTGGAACTGCTGTCGCACTATCATTGGGAAGTGACTGTGTTTTTAAAGGACCAACTTGTACTTCCCCAGACTATCCCAGACACTGCTAGGCTGAGTCAACCCTTTCAAAGCACAGTTTCTTCTCTCAGTACTTTTATTTCTCCTTCCTAAAGTGGCAAGAAAGATGAAAGTAGTGGCAAAACTATTGGGTTATTAATTTTTAAAAGAAAAGTCACATGACTTTAAGGCAAACTACAGCTTTGCCTCTACAGGCCTAAGTGAAATTGCATTAATAATGTATTAGCAACTACAGTCCCAAAGCTAAATAATACCAACAGCAAAGAGGTAAAGATTTCAGATTAACAGTTCAATGACACAAGACATTCATCTGCACCAAATCCAAATAAAACTGCAACACAACGTCTTGTAGGAAAGGCATTTAAAAGTAAAAAAAAAATTCTTCATTTCTCAGAATACGCCCAAAGAATTGAGCATGATATTCATTGCACTAATGAAAGGAACAGGGATTAAGAGTCTTTATACAGAAATATATATATACTTTCCATATAGAGAAAAAAATTAAACTTTAAAATGAAAAACTTTGAAATAAAATCCCTACTTTTTAAAGTGTTTTTTGTACTAAATCTCTTGAAAAAAACCTACCTTTTTAGATCAGAAAAAAATATTGTAGCATATATTTTAACCCTATATCTAAAAAACATGTTATTTTCTTTCTTTTCAAAAAAAGATTCTTACTACCTTAGTTTCAAATATTTTGAGCATTACATAAAAATTTGGGAAGACACTTTTGAAAGCACCAATCCACTAATTTGAAACTAATACTGAAAATTAGTTTTCTGCTTTTTAATGTACTTCCTTAAAGCACTTTAAAACCTTTTCTGAATAGCTGTACTTTACAGGTTCCATAGCTCATTGTTTTATGATAATGAATAACCCTATACTTCTCCTAGTTCCAATATTACATGCATCATTACAAAATTAAAGCTCTATGACAGAGGACAAATCCAAACTAGTTTACTAGATTATGTCATCTCATGCTATGAATTTTTTTGTTCATTTTATATTAACTGTTTTATTTGATAGCTTAAAAAACATCAGAATAAGAGCTTTTACTTGAATCTAAAAAAATAAAACCCAGATTTTATTACTCTCCATTACGGCCAGTGTTTCGCCTCTCAGTCAGATATAGGGTTTAACACCAAGGGTCAACAAAGGGCATATTTAAAAAAAGACCAGTAACTATGGCATTGTTAAATACAATACTATTTAACAAAACATACTGAACTGAGCATAATTATCCTCTCATATAAAGACACAATTTGGTTACCATCACTACAAAAATATTATTTAGACCAAAAAGTTGTATTGAAAACAACTGACAAGTTTTAACCATGTCAGCTTTTTGAGCTATTACAGGGGGAAATGAAAAAGGATCAAGCTACACTGTCAGAGCAAACCATCTGAAGCTCTCCACAGCATACCTGCCCACTTAGCAATTAGTTGTTAGCACAGTTATTTTATTCTCTGTTGGAAGACAACCCTTGGTAACAAATATGATCCCATTCAAAGAGGCAAAGGCTGACTGACACATTTAGTTAAAAAGTTCAACGCAAACACAGAAACAGCAATGGAAGACGAGATGAAAACATAGACTTGAACTTTATATATCACACACCATGCTTTATAATGATATTGACTGCATAACCTGCTGTTTCTGTGCCTCAGTTCTTGTACCCAAACTAATAAGTAAGAAAAGTTGAACAATACCTGTTGTCCTTCCCATTCTGTATTGCAGAATAGCGATCTGAAGAACGTTCACAAACGTAAGTGTTCCTCCTTGTCATTCCACTACCAGAAAAGACATTATTCTAGAATAAAAATAAGATTAAAATTAGATTACTTTTTTCTACTGTAATTCTGTTGTACAAAAATGTAAACATCAGAAGCAAATCAAAACCGCATTTTAACTATTTATGTATATTCCTGAAGTCTCCAAATGTACTAGATTAATCTGTTGGCATAAATAATTTACATAATCAGCTATTTTATCCAACAGGTCATTCACCATTGCAAGTATGCTAAGAGAAAACACAGAGAAATTTAATTCTGCTGACACTTGCTTAACTGAGTATTATTATGCCATTCCCACTTCCTGTGTTAGAGTTATTTGTCCTTGGGATCAGCTTAACTGGAATCCTAGAGAACACACCTATGGCTGGCTGAAAGGCTTACCTGCACAGATTAATTTGCCAACAAGGGCTCCAGACGTACAGTTTGTTGCCCCTATCAAAAGAGCTTTCAAGAGGAAAATGAAAATACTATTGACCTGTGTCAGTCAACCCAGAAATTATGATGCAGATAACATGGTAAATAGGTCTTGTATCAGCAAATTCTGACAGGAATTGCTTTCTGTTACTAATTTCAGTTTGCATACACTTCACAAAATACCTACAAATGTTCTCCTCCACCCCTGTCACACACAGGTTACCAGCTGAAGGTTTACTTTTAGTACACGATATACAATTCCTAGTTTTTAATGCAGTAGATATTAAATTTAGGGTGGGAGAGGTTGCACCGTGCAAACATTACATACTGACACACGCTGGCAAAAGATTTCAAATACGCTAGACTTGGGTACTGCAGGACATCATGAACTCTGCAAGACTTACTGTGCTTAGGTGTCCCTCATCTACAGTTTTTCAGCATTAATGTGAGCCCACAGAGACTACTGAATAAACTGTTTCAAGGCCAATTTGTAAGTAAGATTAACAACTGCAGCAACTGTTTTTGAAGTTAATTCCCATAAGTTAGAATAATATGACTGAAGGTGATAAATGTTTTCAAGAAATTCTGCCTTCCCTAACATCATGTTACCCCCGAAGTTACACAAAAGTATTTTAAAATTACCCACATCACATTAGCTTTGTTCACTTTAAATGTCTGACTGTTAAAAAAAACAGTTTCACTTTCTGCATAAGCTGCTCAACCTTGAACTACCGTTGCAATATCAGACACCAATATTACTTAATCGTGCCCATCACAAAGCCTTTCAAAGTCCCAAAATAGTAACAGAGCTAAAAATGTACAAATACTGAAGTTGCCATTAGCAAGTAAGTCAATTTCTCAGTCTTCATAGCAAAGATACTCAATTTAATTAGTTCTCACAAAGCACAGAAATGCTTTTGACATATCAGCTTGCACCATACGTGACTGTAATCAGCTTTGGGGCAATATAGTTTTGGGAAAGCTCAGATATGAAATCTAATCTCAGAAGACTCAAAGTTCCTGCATGCAATACACAGAGCCATAATTTCAGAGACTCTCGGGGAGTGGTTTGGGGGACGATGATCATATTTAAAATAAAAAAAAATATATTTAAAGTATCTGCAGATGTATTGCAGACACAGTCTACAGAACATTAAGAGTTAAATGAACTTCAGTATTTATTTTGTTTACAACAACTCCAGCAGAAATGCATATCATCTTTTCAGAATATCCAAGATGACAGCGAGCACCTAGAATTCCAATGGACAATGAGAATTCCTGCTTCCAGTACTAAAAGATGGCCAGAATTTTTTTCTTAATAGAGCATATCTCTTAAATAGCAAGAAGGATACTTGAAGATTAAATCATGATTCATGCATATTTTTCCTCCCCATATGAACAGAAGTATTAAGAAATTATTAATTTGCTAATTCAATTTTTGAATACAAGTACCAGGTTGTAAATCATAACATCAACAGACAAATACACCAGGGAACAAGTGGGTTGCTCCCCCTCACCTCACCCCATTTCTGTAGTCCAAAATGAAGCGCTTTCAGAAAACAAAACAGCCAGATTTATGGAGAAAGTTCATGAGGGATATTATGTAGGATTAATAGATGAAATCTCTGATTCAGGAAGTCCCTTGACTTCCTTGTAGATACACAAGCATTAGAAACCAGAAAAAGAGCACTCCATATTGGCTCTGTTCTTACGTTCTTTCCCTAAATATCCACTATTTGTCTTGACGGAAGTTCAGTTTGCCCAAGTGCAGACATTCTCATGCTTACTGTTATGTTAGTGTTACAAAAAGTAAAGTTGGGGTGGGGGAGAAGTGGAAAGGTTTATTTTAAAAGATCCACTGTAGCCTATTTCTGTCTGCCAGTAAAAGTTACCAGAAATAGACTTAGCGGCTTAGTCAGTAACCATTATGTCTATAGTAACCCTGTGCTGAAGATTTTGTTTAAATAGGGAAAAATAAATATAACAAGCCAAAAAGCACACACACTCACACTGGTAACTGCACTTGATTTCTTTCTGTCTGGACCCACAAGTGGACTGGCAGCCATCTCTCCTTTGGATCCCACTGTAGTGCTGCCAAGTTTGCGCGAGACATCCTTGTCCCACTCTTCTTTCTGTTCACTTTCCACACTATTTGCCTGAGACCTTTTTGTGTATGACACAGCAGGAGGAATTGAGGGACCAACTGCCAAATAAAAACAGTATTAATAAATACCTAAAAATAGTCACTGCATTTTTCTTGGCCAAAATATTAGACTCTAAATATAGTTCCCTGAGTCCAAAAAAAGCATTTGAACAACTATGACGGCAAACTCAGCACATATACCAACCTACTCAACTGAGGTTTGACAGCCTGTTTTCTTTTTACCCACTCTCTCTTCACCACCAATTTGCAGTTAGAATTAGTTCCCATTTCTTATCAGTATGTAAAACCAAGATGAGTATTTTAATTCTCATTTTAAACCTAAGCAATTTGTACAGTAACATGAAAAAAGGAATTAGAGGATGTTTTTCAAAATATTTCTTTAGTACTTTTTGCCACATACCTTTCCCTCTAAATACTATGAAAGACTATTGTTCCATGAAAACCATAGGACTGCTTGATTTAAAAGCATGTTTTAAAATTCCCACTCCCACCCCCCCCAAAATTCTTAAAAAATGCTTTGGGAAAACTTCTCTGTCAGTTGACTTCTACATTCCCTTAAAACAAAATCACATCAGCTAACAATTTTTATAATATTGATTGATTTTTTGAAAAAAAAAAAAAAAAAAAAAAAAAGGGGGGGGGGAACAAAAATTTGAATTAGGCAGAGAAGAAGGCCAAACATTTATAGCAATTTGATAGCTCTCTGAGGAAAAAAATCATCTTCCATTTAGTGTTTTAAGTATGTACTCCTTTGTGACGTAAGCACTGTCACCCAAAAATGTTTCCTGAATACTTGGTAAAATTGTTGTCTCTTGGAACCAAACAATTTGCCCCCCCAACTCCAAATGTACTGCTAAAAATAATGGTTTGCTGCCCTTGGGGTTATCCAGACCAATATTTGCCATTTGTTCCTTAACAGAATATACCCACCATGTCTTATTTAGTGAGTCAACCAAGTATCAGGTCCAAAAAATTAAATCTGTGCACTATATTGATCCAGATTTACCACAGAAGCATTCATACAGGTAGAAGCATCATAGCAGAGCACGATGAGACACACAACAAACACACAGAGTGGTGGACCTGCCAGGTTCACAAAACACTGCACATCCAGTGTGTGTCATCCAGCTGCACATCTCAGCTTGTGCACGTTACGTTACTTGTTGGAATGTCATCCCCACCGTGATCGCTGAACCGCCGCTGTTTCTGGTTGGTCGATATACTCCGCTGGACCTTCAGGTGAGCAGGAGACTGCACGGAGCTGTTGTTGAGGTCGCTGCTGGGACGAGATCTTTGACCCAAGTTGCTGCTGGACAAGGAATCGCCTACTTCAAACTACAAGAAAAAAACAGTTTTTCAAAGCATAAGCAAGATGCAACAGTACTGGTATTTTTACAGAATAATAAGGCAAAAAGTTCCAATTAAAGGCCTTTTTTTTTGAAAGTTTCAAATTGTATCCAGAGCAGAATATTTTCAAGATGAATTTTATCACTTCATCTATGTTTAATGTGCTTTAAAAACACATAGCCAAAGCTAAGTTAATGAATGCTCAAAATAAAACTAGAAGAATCTTGACAGAAACAAAAAGTGTGCTTCTATTTTAAAACCTAAGCTATGGAATGGCTCCCCCTGTTTTTTTAATTTTATTTTAAAGCTAAAAACATTCATAGCTTCTGAACAATTTCAAAATGCATCGGACTGAGTCAGAAGGGCTAAAAAAGCAAGTACTGATTAAAGGATTCTTTATGGCCTTCAACACATCTTTATATAACTGGTATGTAACTCAGCCACTGGTTTGTTGATATCTAAGAAGCATAAGTTGTGAGTAAGAGCAGCGGAAAAGACAAATATCCTCTTCCGAGCAATTTGAGTCAAAATTATTTTAGACAGATTCCCTCCATGCTCTGCCATCACAAGGGAATTCAGGTTCAGAGATGTGAGAAAATGCACTCAAGGATGCATGTATCAGATCTACGCTGTCTTGGAACTGAAGGAAGGCCAATGACGCAGCAGGAAAAATTTCTTCAAAAGAAATTCTTGTTCTCAGTCTGATTTCTTGAAAAATCCATGCGATTCCAAAAGACTTACAGATCCGCCTAGTGCCAAAAGATTTACAGATCTGTCTAGTTCCAAAACAGTAGAAAGATCTTCTACCACCAATTTATTAACGGCTGCAACGTAATTATTTATTAAATAATAAAATATACTAGAAACAATATGAGTGGGAAAGGACGAGCATTTCTGAGAAATAAAGGATGTCATATCTGGGTAGTTAGAAAAATAATTGCTGTAGTCAAATTCACTATTTCAGATTTTAACTGAAAACACGCATGACAGAAGGAAGACTCAGCACTTAGAAATTATGTCAGATTAACAGCCAGCTTTTCAAAAAAGCAATTCAGTGTATTTACAAGCAAACATGAAAATACAGAATTTAACTTATTTCTTTGTATGGGATATCTAACAAGATATCCAAGGAGACATGAAAAGGGAAAGGCACTAAAAAGTGATTAATTACAATTTTTTAAAAACATTACAAAATAATCAATAGAAACATTAACAAGCAGAATATTGAACCCAGCCACATATAAAGGTTAAAACAGAAAATGCAAATTAGATAGCACTTACTTCAGGTGGTTTTCTACCTAGAAGCAGGTAAGTAGCCATGACTTCATCGTACTTTTGGTTTACTAAAGATTCATGTATTTCCTCTCTTGAAAAGCCCATTGTGACCATTATGTCTAAAAGTAAAACAAGACAGATGCATCAGCAGAATAAGTGCTTGGGTTTACTGACAACTTAAAAACAGTGAAAACAGAAAACACCTTATAATTTACAGGTAACTAAGATTCAATGCAACCCACTGAGGGTTTTTTGCTGTGCAAAAAAAAAAAAATGCTGCAACTCCTCTCTCTCATTGTTATTTTCATCTTGAAAACTCTCAACTGTATTATACAACTCTTCACTAATTTATACAATACTCAATGTTATTCAGCAAACAAATAAATCACTGGCAAGTAGAAACTATGAATAGATACATGGCCAACACAATAACTTAGTCTAACCATAGCAGGCAAAAATTGTTGCCCTCATAACAAAATCTGTTTCCTTCAGCTTCTTGAATTCTGTAGTCTCATTTGTCTACTGTGCTTGCAGATTCATGTCAGCTCAGTGAAGTCACAACAGTAGTTATAAGGGGGGCATTGTAATGGAATTCCTCATTTAAATAAAAAGAATGCATTTGACTTGTATGATGAGACTGTAGGTCAAATTCAGTAAGAGTTTAGTTTGGCTTACAACACAAAATTGTCTGTGTACATCAGATGCAACACCCCTATAAAACTCTTACCTATTCTCTTGGTGTCATTAAAATCTGGTTCAGGCTCAGTATATGGCTTTAGTTCTTCTTCTTCATGGCCAACATTCATCCACCGATCCTTCATAATTTGCTAAGAAGAAAAATAAGCTTTAGGCCAACAACCATTTACCAGACCCCACATGCTAGGTGGTCTGCTGAAAAACAATTTCAAATTCACAATAATCTGAATGCTGCTCTCTTGCTTACACCTTTTCCCCCTTGCTTCCTTACTTTTATCTTTCACATCCTTTTGTTTCCATTAGTTCATTTCCGCGAAAATTTACCTTTTATAACACAGCTGCCCTGCCCGAAATACAAGAAGAACTACTGAGAGAAAAAACACTACAGTTTCAACACAAAAATCTTTCATTTTGTCCCCTTTGCTTCCACTGTCTCTTAATCTCATCTTGCAGAGTGTCTGACACTCATGCCATAATCTTTGTTAAGATCCCTTGATGCTACTACAATACCAACTCTACCACAATAAATAACTCCTTCAAATAATAGCAAAGGAAGCGTTTAGAAGCTAAGGAGTATTTCAGGAGCGTGCTGATGCTTCCTACAGTCATTAGTTTCAAGATCATGATGCCAACTGGTCATTTTTTCCTATGGACCTTCTCACTGCACTTGACCTAAATATGTTCACTGTTTGGCTGGAGGGAGCAATGCCTCTTAACTCTCTCTATGCCAGGTAGTTATTTACTCCAAAAATTTCTTCTGCGTTCTTTGGAAAATTTCCTTCTGCTGTATTCCAGATCTTTTATTGCCTTCAAGAGTGACCATCTGGAATCCCTAACCATCACAATTTCTCTGTAAGGGCATATTCATCTTTAAAACACCTAACACCATTTCCCCTCCTACAGCAACAGGCACACGTGTCTCTTTAGGGGCAGATGCTAATACTGCTCACTAGACAAACAGAAGAATGAAACGAGTGCCAGCAAATCAAGTTTCCCACAGGCTCCAAATATGCCTTGCAAACACCGAATTAAGTTATTTCTCACAAAGAGCCAAAGACTCAATTTTCCATTGATATAACCAAATTCTTTGTACGTAGTGTTGCTGCCAAATTACAGACCCCAATAGCTGTATCCTTACAAGAACAATACAGAACTTTGTACTTGGGCCAGTTAACATTCTGCTGACTATAAGAGTTATAGATTTGTTCTATCATGGAATTGATTTTTTGGCTTTTAAGGGGGATAAAGGGGAAGAGATTGTGAACACATATTGTTGTATTGTATTTCTGACACACAGAGCACAAGTCTACTTGACAGCAGAGTTTGGTTACATATTTGCAGCCTTGCAGTAACATGAGAGACCCCCCAAAGAGTACAATGCAATATCTGCAGTCCTAATTTTTTAAAGATACCATTAAATAAATCTGAAGTTAAGTAAATATGAAGTTTAAGCACGATGAAGTGGATGACAGGAACAACTGCTCAAATCCTACTCCCTATCTTGATCCTTCTTGAATTAACAGGCAAACCCAAGAATGCCCACTTACAGTTTTTCACGTCTCTTCAGTAGGTGGATCTGTACTTCAGTGTAATCTGCTCTCTGTTTCCATCTGCTAAATATCTAAACTAGCTTCTGTCTTTCAAATACACAGTCTCAGAGGCACACTGAGTTATTGTACAACTCTTAAACAGGCTCTTACAATCAAGCATTTTGAAGCGACACAAACAATCCAATTCCAGGATCAATATTACATTTGTGCATGTTCAGCTGGGCTTCCAGTCAGCTGACTAAAGAGCAGCAGCCTTGGTCAGGGTATTTAAAAATCTGACCCTAATTAAATTTCAACCAATTAGGTATTATTAAGAAGCTTTCCCTCAATTTTCAGAAAACTATCTAATAAAAATCTGGTCTGGCTCAAGACCTGTCTGTGTCTATATATTATAATATATATTATATATATCTATAAATAAAAAATTATTTGCTTTATTACACTTTGTAAGCATAAATCTGCTCTGTGGGAATTTCAAAGCAATACTGTGCAAAAGAATTCAAGACTGAAGAAGAGGGAAAGAGGAATTTGTTGAAATCCTGACAGCTAAGAGATCCACATATTTTATGACAATGCACTTTTCCTGTCTTTTCCTGGTAAGATTTACTGGCTTATAAACAACATTCTCTTGCTTCTAAAATGTTTTTTCTCTGCTGCAACCAGGAAAGAGTCTAGATGAACCATTTTAAAAAAGATTTGCCTGGTCCTTACCAGAGGACAAGTGCTAAGCCTAACCCATTCAGTGCTGACCCTGTGTGAATCTCAGCTTTGATGTTAATGTCACTGATAAACATCCTCACGGGATGGTCTGCAGAAAACATGCATGGGAACTGAGAGGGTCTATGGCTGGGACTGAGCAAATAATCAAAAGACAGTGCACAAATAAATCTTCCCCACTTAAGATGACATTGCCTTTCCACTTTCAGAAACTTTCATTTTAAACATGTATTTTAGAAGTGCTCAGAGAAAAGAAACAGTAACTTCTTTCCAAACCACATACCACAGTTTTTTAGTTCAACAAATGTGATTTCAGGAATATTCCTTGTAAAAAGTTTGTGATGTCTTTCTCTCCCTCAGATTAGCATACTGATCATTGCCTGTTATCAGTGTTTTGGTACTGGCTCAAGACCCTCTGTGACACAACATTCACTTGCTCTCTTCCTCGCAATCTGACAACCTTGCCATTTCAGTGAGGCTGCTATCCAACACCTCTCCCCAGGGACTGGAAGGAATTTTAGAAGAACTGGATAACACTACAATATCTAGAATGAAAGTGAAATTAGATCTGAAGAGAAACTGCTCAAAATCCAGAAGAAAACTTGGTAAAGGAAAAATCTATTATCCTAAAACTTAAACATGAGACAGGAAAACAGCGATCTTTCAGCATCTTCAAGTGACTACACTCTTATCATTATGCCCACTAGACAGTAATAATAGAACATCATTAATGAATATCAGTAAAGTAGAAGCCATCATTCAGTATTCTCTTCAGCACTGATTTTATTCAAGTTAAAACAAGTCATAAACCAGTATCAGTTTGAAATGAGGTGCATGCAGACAGAGCTCAGTGAATGCAAGCTTCCTTGCACAGGTAGCATCCATGCCAGGGAGTGTAACTCATGCCACCACAAGTAAAAAGCTGCTTAAATGGGATTATTCTCTGGGACACCAACCACTGCTGCACAAGTATGTGCAGAAAGATGAAACAAAAGTCACTGGTGATTAACTCCTGCAAATACTATTTTAAAAGCATTCTATTTATCTTCTGCTCTACTTTCATCTCTATGGTAAGTAGATGCTATTTTTAAAAAATCTCTTGTTGTTAAAGAAATCACAAAATGGAACAGAGCAGCCTTTAGAGTGAACTCTACACCAAATATTTGTTAAATACCAGTTCTGGAGTTATCCACTAATTACATGCCAATACAGCAATCTTGAACAAAACAGCCCCTTAAAAAACACTGAACCTTTTAGACATTTAACAAGTTATGCACAAATATACTCTGCATCTCATGACAAGAAAACCCAATTTACTAACAAAAGAAAAAATATAACTCAGTAGAAATCCTTAAAATAGATTTTAGCTGAGGGACAGAGCAGGTGTTATATATGTTAATTTTTCAGCTATTCAGAAACAAAACTACTAGGAGGGGGAAAAGAAAGAATTGAACAGAAATAACTAGCAATTATTAGATTATCATTCAGAGTTCTTAAGTGTTTACACATATTATGGCACTAAAACAAGCAAAAATAACAGTTTCCCATCACAGTTATTCTTGTATATATCTTTTAAGAAGTCATACTGAAAACAGTAAGTTAAAAAAATTATGGCCCTGCCTGCTGCTGTTTTTGTATTTTGGTGTTTTTTTTTGTTTATTTTTTGTTTGATTTTTTGTTTTGTTTTGTTGTGGGGGTTTTTTTCTGAAAAACTTCAACAAGAAGATATTTATAATCTTGCCCTGCTTTCCACAAATTTTGAACTATCTCCATTATCTGACTGAAACAATGGGGAGTAGCTTGCTCTTCAAAATGCTCTTAAATGATAGTCAGCTGCAATTTAAAAGGTTAGACTTTCATTCTCTAACACTTTCTATTTTCAAGCTGTTGTACTGTTGCTGGGACATTTCCTCATTTGTTTTTTTTTTATACAGAATTTTAGGGCCCTTTAAAAAGAAAGAAAGTTTCTATTGTGAAAAATAACAGGTCTCCAGAAATTACTGTATGTTATGCTGTCTTAATCTAAAACCCCTTTTTTCCAAGATGAAAGGACTTACTTCCAAGCTGCCTCGTTTTATTGGATTCAGTACTAGTAGCTTCTTAAGCAGATTTTCACAGTCTGTGGACATATAGAATGGAATGCGGTACTTCCCTCTCAGTACTCGCTCCCTCAGTTCCTTTAAAATAGAGTTTTAAGAGGTGAGCTCACAGTGGCACAGGAGATTTAAAGACAGTAAAAGCCAAGCTTTCAGACTGTAACTGTACCTTTAGATTCTGTCCATCAAATGGCAAAGATCCGCTTACTAGCGTGTACAAAATCACCCCAAGGCTCCACACATCCACCTCAGGACCATCATATTTCTTTCCTTGGAAAAGTTCAGGAGCAGCGTAAGGCGGGCTTCCACAAAATGTGTCCAGTTTATTACCAACCGTAAATTCATTACTAAAACCAAAGTCTGCAATTTTAATGTTCATATCTGCATCGAGTAGAAGGTTTTCTGCCTACGAGAAAAATAAAAAGGGAAAAAGGACAATTTTTGTATCAAAATAAGTGTACATATATATAGTGCAATGTGTCATCAATAAATACAAAAATGTTTCTTTTTCTAAAATGATTCACCATCTGCATCTTTCTTGTAGGACAAAAATTAATATCCCCTCAAATACATCACAAGGACTGAAAATTCCCTGTGTTTACTCAAAAAACCAAAATCGGTAAATGCAGCTAAATAGACCTAAAAGTCAGCTAGTGAATCAACTATGAAGATTTTATATTCTGGAAGAAATATCTTAGTTCAGCTTTAGACTGAAGTATCTAGACATCTCAGAATAGCAGCTGTAGCTTTTGACAGGTTCATGCCAACTTCTGATGCCAAGGAGCGTAAATCCAATCCCAGACATCATCTACCATTTTGTGGAGTAAATGTTAGATGGGATTTAAGACTTTAGAAGAAGACACCTTCTGCTTACAAAATGAAACAATTCAAGCTACATATCGTATTTCAGCATTCTGTACCAAAAAATTGCCTCCCTTTTATTATTAGTGTTTGGTTCAACAATAACACTAAGGTGTTAACACTCAAGTATCTGTGGTTTTTTTCATACACAATGTACATATTCCATACATCTAAAAATATTAATGCCCATGCAGCAATGCATCACAAACATAGATACAAGTATACAAATATCCGGAAAGTCAGTAAACAGTATCTTGTATTTACTATCCCAGGTAGGTCAGAAGATTAAAAGGGTGAAGTTACAGAAACACTAATAAGTCACTGTGGAAAAAAACTGCATGTCTCAAAATGCAAGGATGCTCTTCTAGAAGTGCAGCAGAACCAGGCAATGTTTATTCACCTAACTGGGTCTTGGCTCCTGAGAGCATATCAGCAACACAGGAGCAGCACTGAGCAGTGCAGGAATCCTCTTTCAACAGGGGGACAGACAACGGCCAGTGAAAGGGTTCACCTCATTGCCAAACAAACATCAGTTTTATAGCAAACAGACATCTCTCAGATGCTGCGCTAGAATGGAGCCCAGAAAATATAAAAATGCCTTAGCTCACGATCAGAGAAGCAGCTAACTAGTTGTTAGTTGCTTTGATTAAGACGGTAAATATGATTTTGTTTGGGTTTGCTTGTTTGTTTGGGTTCATTTTTAATAATTTCACACTCAGTGAACAAAACAAGACACAATTAACCACCAGTATATCAAGCCAATTGCTGCACAACAGAACTTAGCCTTTATCAGGACTAAAATATAGCCCATTTGTAAAAACTCTACCCTGGAAAATATATTTTCCCAATTCATGGGAAATTCATGGGACCTGTGATCCCAGCTGGTTCCAGCCGATGTGCCTGCAGACAGACTCACAGAGCTATTTTCCTGATTTGACAGCCTTCTACACTACTGCACAAAGACTTCATTTTCCTTGTGGTGAAAACAGTACTGTCAGTGCAGCTGCTCTGTGATTACAATAGTCCTCCTGGTTCAACAGTACTCTGCTACCCGAGTGCCCCATGCTTTTGGGTTCCTTACTTGGAACAAAAGCACCAAAAAACCTTTTTAATAAGCCAAATAGACAGATATGCTTTTGTTGGTTACGCATTCAAGGCAATAAAGTACGAATGGAAAAGGTAAGATAAGTTTCGTGCATCATGGGATGAGCAATGCTGGAATTGGTTACAGCCCTTTCTACACAAGATGTTTATAATCACAAAAAGTTAAAAGGAGACAGTTTAAATTCCCATGGGTCTTGCACTTCCTCCTCTTCTGCCAGAAAAGCCTGGACAAACTTGCACATTTTCTTAAGCAACTTCTCAGTTTAGTCTGAAGTAACTTAAATTTGGTAGAGTTTAACCTGTTAAAGTCAATAAGTCTTATCAAAAATATGTAACGTGGTGCTAGTGGTGTCTTGTGGTGCTGCAAACATCAATTGCTCAATACCACGGAGAGTCAACAGAAGCAGATGAGAATGCAGACACAATTTTAAAATTGCTTTTTCCTTCTCTGCAGTTCCATGAGAAGAGTGTTAAAACGAGAGAGATGACATAACACTTGGAAAGAAGAGATGAAGCAAGAACACCTCCTCAAAGCCATACATACATTTAGCCCTTTTTCCTCTGGGAAATGTATTTTTTGTTGGCTAGGTTGGCTGGCTCTCAATTACACCTAACTGAACCATACAAATGAGTCTAGCATAACTCCAGCCAAGAGACAATGAAGAGAGAAAAATCAAATAAAAGAGCTATTTTGGAGCCTGCCTGCCTTGCAAATAGGAAGACCAGCAGCAGACTACTTGTGGCACGTAATTCCTGCTTGAAAGCTGCAAAGTAGTTTTGGACGGGCCTGCGAGGAAGGCAGTGAGCCGTGTGTGTGCTGTGGAACTAAGAAATGAAGGAGTGGCGGAAGCTGTAACAGGCTCTGGGAGAAAGAGCAAGATGAAGGATGCTGAGTAACTGCAGAGGTTAATGCAGAAAGACTCAGTAGTATAGCTGGGCTGAACAAGCCAGTGCGAGATAAGCATGAGGAGACGGCTGGCTCCCTGTTTCCAGCAAAGTGTAGGAGTGAGAGAACCAGGGAAAGTGGCTTGTCTTGGCAAGCCAACAGGTCCCTGGGTGCAGCCTTCTGGAAAACTCAACAACAGTGGCTGCAGTAAGCTCCAGGGAGTTTAACAAAACATTCACAGGCTCCAAAACCACCACACAAGATGTGGAGGAATTTTTTTAAAATTAAGATTTCAGTGAGATCCCAGCCCTTTCCTTCCTTGCATTCTGACTTCAGAGTGCTGGCCAGGCATCTCCACCATCAGATGACAACAGTCCCAGGGCAGGAACGACTCAGCAGAAAAGGATTTATTATCCAGCACCACGTGCACATTCAGGAGCTGGCAGACTGACAGATACTAGGGAACAGATTTTTAAGATTGAAGTTCAAACAACACTGCAGCATATTATAAGAAAATTAAGACAGAGGATACTGGTGGAAAAAAAAACCACCTTAAAAATTACTCAGACTCAGCTTTTCACAAGTATTTAGATACATTAGCAGAAAAGAACCTACACAAATGTTTTCTTTGTAAATGTACAGACATCAAAGCAAGAGCACAAGACAGCTTTTAAGTGGGACTTGTGTCTAGGTCTCATGATATCCAAACTTGGCACTAAGACAACTTCAGGATGAAGGTCTAGGTTGTACCTACTGTTGTTCAGCAATTGCTGAACTCTTAATATGGTCTGGTGGTTTACATAGATAAGAAAGCATAAAGAAAAGCAAATTCAACTAATTTCTCTTTATCCTCAATTTATTTTTCTGCCCAAATTAGAGACTGTAGTTCAAATGGATTAAAAATCTAACATATTTCTTAAAAATCACTAAGAAAAATCTTCCAATATGTTTTAACTGAAAATATTTTAATTAAGTAGTGCTGACTGGTATCAGTTGAACTTCTGCAGCTTCACAGTGAGATATCAGCATGACAGCAGGTATAATTCTCTGAAGAGCATGTCCTTTCCTTAAAGCCAAAATTGGAATGAAGTAACATATGTTCTATTCTTGTCTCTCTCCTGTTCCAACAGGGAAGCTACATTATTTTTGTGCTTCAGAAAACTAAGAATAAAAAAGTGATAGTTCTTTCATTCACATGTTTGAGGCATTCACAGACAGTGGCAAGGACAAATATATAGAATGAAATTCAGACTATACTGTCAGGCAATAAAAGTAAAATAAGTAGCAACCTACCTTAAGATCACGATGAACTATGCATTTTTGATGACAGTACTGTACAGCAGATACGATCTGAAACACCAAGATGAACCGTGAAATATTTTATTTCAACCTCAGTGTAAGTTTTTGCATATAATTTAGAAATTTTGGTTACTGATATGATTCACTAGAACATAATAAATAAGGCTTTTATTTTAGAAAATATTCATCTAAGTTTCTTTCATTAAAGATTAAATACTAAAAGGTCCCTGAAAGTAGCTCATTTTCCTACTAAATATAAGTTTAATACATACTCTTCAAGGTATGAGGAGAAATATATTTTAAATGCAAATCACCCAATAGGAACAACTATTAAAAGGAAATTAATCCACCCTTCAACCCAATAGCCATATGTATCACCTTTAGAAGATTTTATCTTCTAAAACAGCAATTGCATATCTCTGCAATTCACCCCCAACAGAACAATTCATTCAACGTTGGCACATATGTCTTTCGCATATATAACAAAACCCAAGTCTGACACAGCAAGTTCAGAGCAGTTTCTTTACATGCTAATTATAGAGTTTAATTCTGAAGAATATCAAACTTGGTATGTTTCTCTAATTAAAGCTTTTCCAAAATAATCACTAAACCCCGGGTAATAAAAGGATTAAAATGAGAAAGTTTGTAAGAAGAATATAAAATCGTATTACAGAACAGCCTTCATACAAAACAGTGTGACATGACACAGCAATACATGTCATCACGGCAACATCTACAGACTGAATTCTAAAATATTCAGAAAAGGATTTAAACCTCAAGTCAGTCACAATAAAAAAAAAAGTGACTCTTAGGAACATCAACTACAGGGATGCAAAACAATCTTACTATTTTTAGACAGCATGTAGGAAGCAGATATTTTTCTCTTCAGGGATTTTTTTCTACTGCAGCTTTAATAAACATTATCAAAACAATTAATGTTTTTCTAAAGTAAAAGAAGTATGCTCACATTCCCGTCAATCTGAAAACACCATAAATAGAAACAAAAGGAAGAGTGAACGTTAATTTCATACCTGCCTGAATTTTGAACGAGCCTCTTTCTCTTTCATTCTTCCATGTGCAACTAGGTAGTCAAACACTTCTCCTGATCATAACAAGGACAAAACATTAGTACTATTTTTTTTTTACTGTCATGCACAATCAAATCATGCTTGAAAACAATACACACCCCATGCTTCCTCCCTTCTTGAATAGAAAGGAAATAAAAGCAGCCAATAAAAATTCCTTTTTACTGTTTGCACTGGATTTAGTTTTTAAGACATAATAATCAAGAAGTGTAAAAATGGAACCCTATATACTAAGGCTTCTTCAATTTTTAAAATAAATTGACCTAATAACCACTGTGAAACAAACAAAATAATGGAAAATACTGATGTTGTGTATAACACACAGTGGGAATTGGGTAACTTCTTATGTACCGGATTTGTTTCACATATATCTAGTGGCTTCCCTTAACATTATCTGTACTACTTTTGTTTTTTTCTTCTTGTTCTCTTTCTAATAAAGCTGCTTAAATGCCTTCCAGATCCCCATCTTTGCAGTGTCTGACAGCAGCCTTTCCTAGCTGTGTGAATCCAGCCCCGTGCTGGATTCTCTTCCAACATTCAAACATTTCCCATTCAGGTGCTAAACAGCTTCTCAAGCAGGCACTCACTATCCCTTTCACTATGATCCTGTGGGTTCCCTTTCCCATGTTCTTTATTCCCTTCCCAGATCTGCCTCTTCAGTTGCTTTGGCACACAATTTCAAGATAAAATAAGGCACCAGTGCTTGCCTAAATATAACAGATAAATATCGAGACAAGTTTTTGCCAGAATCAGCACCAGATTATCTCCTGATACTGCAGCAGAAACCTCAGAATGGGAACTACCCTTAAGCACAAATCTAAGAGGTTACCTCATGGAATGTGATGCAAGAAAGAAAGTCTGCCCTGGGAGGTCTGCTAGGACTGTTGTGAAGGCCAGATTGCAATAACCCATTAACCGTTAAATCCTTAAATCGTTTCTAGGCATGTAACTGGCATTTCAGTTTATCTTTAACGCAGATTTAAGAATCGACTTACCCCCGCTGGCATATTCCATTACCAAATACAACGTCTTTTCAGTCTCAATAACTTCAAATAATTTTACTGCAAGAAAAACGAATGAGAGAGAGAGATGCAGCTGGGAGTAAGAGCACAGCACAAACAAACAATTATACTCATGGAATGAGTATAATTTAACGCCAGTGATAACACTATGTCATACAGAAACTATGTCCTTTAGGTTAGCATTCTTTTGAGGGGGAAAAAAGCAAAATTAATTTCTAAACCACAGTTGATAATAAAGCATATTAATTCACAATTTTCTCAGAAGTTTATGCACACTGTACAAACGAGTTCATGCTGAAATTAGTGTTCAATTTGACACAGATGTCTTTAAGATCATACAAACCTCCCCTGTTTTGCTAGTAAACTGCTCACAGTCAGAAATCTGAGATTCTGACCAACTAAGAACCAAATGGATACCAGAAATGTTAAGTCTGACTTCCCTCAGATTGTAATAGTAACCACTCATTTAAAACAAACACAGCCCCACCACCACCCCCAAGAAAACAAAAAACCAGCAGAAGCTATGAATGCTGAAAAAGCAACAAACAATTCAAGGGATGAGAGGGGAGTGCCTAGCATGTATTAACTTGTACACCTTGTCCATACCTTGTATGCAACAAGCCCTCTGGCCGATTCAGGACCATTAACTGTCTCTGGAACAAGACTGTCCAGCCCTCCTCAGCCAGAAGAATTGTCATCACAAAGTAGGGCCCTGAAGCTGTGGGGTAGGTGAAAGAACTAAAGCAGAAAGGGAAAATTACATACTTGGTAACTCTAATTTTCTGGAAATATCAGTCAGCAGGAGTCTTTCCTAGACTGAACTAATGGAGTTTTGCTACTCTCCCCTAAGAAACTCATGCTTTTGGGTCTCAAGAGTACTTTCAATGGAAGAGGGAAGTTAGGGTTCTTGACAGACCGGAGCGCTCCACATCTCCTACGCTACGTAAGGCTTTCCTACACTGAGCAGTTTACCTCCTCAGAGCAAAATTCTTGTTGTAAGGAGAGTCAACAAAGAAGGTGAGACAACGAAGCATTTACAGGGTGCTTACTGTCCTATTATCTTTTTAAAAAAGTTAATAGCAGTACATTCAAATAAAGCCAAATAGAGTAAAATGTAAACAGTAAAAAAAAAAAGTTTGCAGAAATGTAGGGCTCCTACCAATATTAGGATGGTTCAGTATCTTCATTATTCGTACTTCTCGAAACAACTGTCAAGGAAGCAAGACAATTTTCTTAGAGGATGTTTATATGGAAAAAGTTACACAAGATAGGCAAATTTAGTGTCGAAAAGGCCAAAGAAAGAAGCATTAGCATAAAATACAGATAAATATAATGCAGTGAACTCCAAAAACAATATACATCTTATGCATTATATAAAAATAACCACTACATATGAAAACCAGACTAATTTTTAAGCTTTATACAGACACACTTAAGTTTTATAACCCTTTCTGGAGTTTCACATTGACCAAAACAAACGCTAGTTTTCATTGTCTCTTTGCTCTGATTTCTTTGGTGACCGGCAAGCTCAGCCAACTACCCTAAATACAGACAAAACTGCAGGTGTAAATACAAGGTGCAAGAGTACAGAAGAGTCCAATAGGTGTTCAAATGGCATTAGATACCAGGAATCCTGATGTCCTCCGGTCTTGCCACTTCACAGAGCTGAACTGGGCAAGTTAACTTCTCACAACTACTAAATTTTACACTGGGTCACAAGCAGTGATGTCCCCTCTCCCCCTGGCAAGGCCTGAAGGTTTATGATTGCTGCAAGTCTGCTTGATGATGCTGAGTCACATAACTAGAGACAACTGGACAAACTTATAGCTCTAAGCACTTGTGCATTTTTTGTTTTTCCAAATATTTAAATCTGTTGCACAAGAATAAATTTCTCAGCTAAATCAGTATCAGCTGGTCAGAAGCTTACAAATCTAAACCAATAAATGGTACACCTTCAGAAGAGCTTCTAAGCAGGTATGTGAAAAACTGCAATTCCTTGCAAAAGATAAGAAGGATATTTGATAACTTAACTCTATTAATGCTGGTATAAAAGTTACAGCAATGAGCATATACCTTCATAAGCAGGATTAAAATATGAGACTCCTACAAAAAGTAATTTCAAATCACACAATTTTATATTTCAAGTAAAACACAGAGTTTAAGATCCAAATTGATTTCACAATGGCATGAAATTTTGTTCCACATGTATTTTTTATTTCCATAAAGGAAAAGCCTATTAGAAAACAGACACCAAAGTCTATTTTCCTCAAGACACAACATTACTGACCTCCAGTCTGATGGCACATACTTTGTTATATGAAAGAAATATTTTGGTCCAGTTCTGAATAGAACACATCACCAAGACTGAAAGTATGAGCTTAGGTTTATTTACAAACATTAATAACTTTTGTACAGCATCTTGTATTCTATATCCTGTGTGTCTCCCTATAAACTCATAAGAGCAGGGAAAGAGAGAAATCAGCAGAGTAAGAATTGAAAGAATAGCTTAAAACTTGGAATCTACCTGCCGATACCTGCTGACTAAACGGCTTGCTCTGAGAAAAGACTAAAAAACCCCAAGTGCTTGTATACTCCTATAAAACTCCTTTCCCAAAAGCCCAACCCCTACTTGAACTACAGTACACAAGGTTGGCTTCTTCATGGGGAGATCCACATTACTCTCAGTTTGTGCTCTGCACTCATTACCAGCTTCTGACAAGTTTCCAGCAGCGTTTACCTGTAAACTGACATTTTCAAAACCTTTTTCTGAAGTAACTCAGGTAAAGGACATCTTGCAAATTAGGCAGGTGTAACTTGCATATTCTGTAATATTGCTACACAGTGAAGTCAAACAGCTTCACCAAACTGCTTGACATGACACACACCTACCAACCCGGGAAGAAAGAAATGTTTGAAAGGCTGGAAGAACTGAAATAATGGAGCAGCACTGTGTGAAGACCACAAACACTGCCATGTTACACCTTGTGTAGTTCCTGGCCCATAGGGTCCAACTGGATGCCTAAGTGTCTCAAATGCAGAGTGGGGAAAAAGAACAGGGAACTTCATTTCAATATAGTTCAAAACAGCAGAAAGGGAACAGGATGGAAATTGGACAAACGAACTGTCCTCTGAAGTCCTGGTGCATATTCAGGATGTCATTTCGTCCAGTATAAATGCACGCTCACAACAATCAAGGAAATGCCAATGTGCACCCTAATTTTCTCTCACAAGAGAGGAAACAATCCAGAAAATCTCTTATTGAAGTGTTATCCATCATACAAAGAGTTAACAATATTCAAGTATAGGAGTACATTATTTTACATGGCAACTCTGCATTTCATGAAGCACTACTTTGGGATAAATCTCCCTTGGTCATTAACACTTGTTACATCACGAATTATATATTTATAAATATAGATACCTTTCAAGAATAGCTACTACACCCCTCAATAACACCCAGGATACATCTCTCTTTGCATATGGAGGCATTTAAGCAAAAAGACTATAGTTATTTCCTACAAAGTCAAGTCTGTTAAATTAATAAAAATCTGGACATAACAGTGATATTGCTTCTCCTTTCAGACAAGGCGACCTGCAGGATTATGATCAATTTTACTGATAAAACCCAGCATTTTCAGAATTCATGCACATCTGTTTTTCTTAAGCAGCAGCGTACTGCTCTCTTAGAAGGTATAAGTGCTCCCTGACTTCTCTCCCCCAGCTCTACCACACATTTATAGGACTGCTCTTCATTCTTAAAGAAGTGCTACCATCCAAAAAACCCCTCTTGAACAAGCATCTCCTTGTTGTAAAGAGGCTGTAGCCTTAACAGCTTCACTTATAGAAAAGAATAGTCAGCACCATATTGAATTCCTAAAACTTGTAGTTCTGGAAAAGGCACAAGACTTAAAAATTTGATTCCTGCATTCCCAGCTTAATTTTTCAGGGCACAGACTGCATAAAGTACAAAGATCTTCTGTCACACCATTGATAACACTTCTACTTGCTGCCAGATTGACAGCTATGTTTAAGATTTACTATTTTAAGTCACTACAATCAAGCTGGAAATCTTCAGTTAACCTAGGGTTTTTCTTGCTTTGAAAGGTGTACTTGAACACTTCTCTAGTTTGTAAACCATTTGAGAATGGATGTTGAAAAAACCCCGTTGCTTTAAAAGGTAACATATTGAAATTGTTTCAAGTCTTCTACTACTTTACTTCTGTTTTTCTTAACAACAGAAAGAACCTAAGTTCGTGGCTTCAAATATGTTTCAAGAATGAAAAGCTCTCTGATTCCTAAATAGGGAAAAAATCTGAAATATAATTTCCTAATTAAACCTATTAAGGGGGGAAAAAAGCGCACCTTCTGCTCCACTAGCAGTTTGCAGAAGAGCAGCAGAATGCTATTTCAGAAACATCCCTGATGAAGCCAGTACAAGACAACACTTTCAATGTAGCAGACGTGCAGAAAATAGATCAGCTATTTTGATACAAATTTGAGTTATGACGAAATCCAAATACTTACATTTGGGAACAAATTACAATAATGACAGTGGAAAAGCTCAGTCAGTACAATATGTTACTATCAAGATAGCAAGTCAACAAAAAAGCCAGCTCTGTCTTCTAACCAGGTGGTCACTGAGTAAGGCTGGAACTATATACCAAACAAACTGAAAACAAAAGAGAAAGGCAGGGCCCTTAATCCAACATTGATTCTCTAACTTAAAGAGGTAGAGGTCCAGACGTGAGATACATAATGTAACTTAAGACTATCACACTGCATGTACAAGAAAGCAAAATAAAAAATTCTCAAGGTCAGCTTCCTTAAACCTCCAAGTGTCAGGAGATAACCCCAGTTAAAACAACTACATCTGAAGTACCCTCTCCATACTACATGGCATGAATGCCATGGGAGAGAGCACCTACAAAGAAACTAAATGCTATTTGCTTTTACACCCGTGACTAACTACAGACCCAGCTTGCATGACACTTCCAGCAACTGAAGTATGTGCTCAAATATTTCTGTTTACAAAACAGAATGGTGCATGCCAAGCTGCGATGACTCATTTCACTTAATTAGGTCAGTAGCAAGTACTGTGGCAAAACCTACTTGCACCTAATATCCAGTGAATGGAAAGGGGATGGTTTTGTCAATGACCCTCCCTGTGCCTAAGATCACTACAAATTTGTCTTGTTTGGTTAATAACAATCAGTAGTGAATGAAGGCCCAGAAGTTTTGCTGAACTGCGTATAATTTAAGCAGCTTGAAAGTTCTAGGGACTTTCCTTTCAACCATGCAAATTGAGATGGGTTCAAGCTCAGGAATGGTATTTTGTGGCAGTAACACACTCCAATGTTCCTCTATAAACTTTCATTAGAGAAGTGCCTGCTCCTATTAACACAGTACTACTATCAACACTTCCCATTCCCAACACTGCCTTTTGATAAAAAAAAATTGACTAACAGCCCCATATACAGTATAACCCTGACGACAAAATTATAAAAATTCACATTACAGTGATCTGAAATAGTACAGAAAGAATCACAAATATTATGTAACAGTTCAGTGCAAAAAGAAAAATAAGGATGGCTGATTTCATAAAACAGAACAAGAATTTCTGTTGTTTTATTCACAATTCACAAATGACCCATCAAAACACTAACAGAAATTCTTCTGAGCATGCTAATGAACCACCCTCTCACCCTTATTTGCTTTTTGTTTACAGTTGCTTCAGTGACTGTGCAAAAACTGTTCTTAAGCTTATTTAAAAGCTTTCAGGGAATCAATATTTGGTCACTCTGTCACAGCTGAAGACATACATGCCTTCAAAACAAAGATTATTTTTTTCTGAAAGTTATAATGAATATTCTACAAAGGAAAACTACATATCAACAAACGATCCCACTTTCCAGTATAGGCAGAAGATTTATGGGATAAATACTTTTAGAAGCTATTGAAGAATGAAATTGGGGTTAAATCTCTAAATTTAAACTTGTCTCTAGTCTATCAGCTACCTCTAACTGTATCTAATACAACCTTATGTTGTTACCAGCTATGCACTTGAAAGACAAATAATAACATCAGCAATGCCCTACTCTATGAGTATTTTGTGTACTGTGTACTATTTGTACAGTGTGACAGCATCTTCTGTGGGCTTTGAAAGTTTTATTTATTCTTGGAACGATTTACTGAATTGTTATTGAATATTTTTGTGTAAAATGTAACTTATTTATAATTAAAACAACAGTCCTAGAACTAAGTTTTTCTTGCTTAGTTTTCCAGAAAGTTTTAACATTTTTTTACCCTCTTGTTGCTCAACAAACTCATCTTGCTTTCCAAGAGTGAACAGCAAGCTAGGTAGGAAACAAGCTACATGAGCAGCACAGGATTTCCACAATATGCTTTGTCACGTACTGCCTCTGTGGGTCCCTCTTCACTAACTCAAATATTGGCACGGAGATTTGCTTAATATAGGATATAAGACTTAACAACAGCAAAGCTTTTGCATGGACTGCATAGCAGGTTGAATCAAAAAAAAAACAAATTCGGAAGAACCCACACTCAAAAGTACTACAGAAAATAAATGAAAGCAAATAAATCAAGTATAAAAGAAATAAAAAAGAAATTATATCAAAGCTGTTTATAACTCTCCATAACCAAAGTTATAAAATTAAAGAAAAAAAAAGGTAACGGCAGCCAGATATAAAAGAACAGCAACAAGCTCTGGCCTCTTTCTCTCATTCTACAGCTACCAACAGCAGCAGTCTAGTGTTTGTAAACAAAACCCCAATTTTTTTAATGGGCATCCTCCAGTAGGACAATACACTATTTCTGTCCTTCAGCCACAAAATATATGCAGAGTTAAACAGTAAAAAAACCCAAAGCAAACAAAACCCCCCAGGGTTTTGATAAAACAGATATCACAATGATTATGAAGAATTTCTGAATTTCTTTCTACAGGCATAAACACTCAAGACTGTTCTGATCACATACAGTCATTTTGTCAATTCTATACGCAAAAAGTAATTGCCACATGCCTCTTGAGTTTAGCAAACATTTTATTAAAATTGAAAGAATATCGAGACAAAGGTAGAGAAACCCATTAAAGCAATAAAAACCAGTACTCTAAGTCCACAGAAAACAATTACTCCATTATAGAAAAATCCAAGAAAAACACCATCCTTTACAGCATTACATCTTGATGTAGTATGTAGACAAACTATTTGTGTACCTAATTAGAAACAAATTTTACTGTTGACAAAGAGGAAAGCTAGAGGAGGAAGGAAGAGCAAAACAGCAGTGTTTAGATAGCAACCACATCAAGTAACTGCCCCCAGATAAATTGCATGTGCAAAGACAATAGGATATCACCCTTTCCCAAGGTCACCAGTACAGAAAGATGTTATTAAACAAGATAAAGGGATCAAATATTTTTGTCAAGTAAATAAAGGATCACAGTTCATCTGTTTACAGAATTTCAGAGGTTATGGTTTATTCTTACCTTTTGCAGACTAGTAGGATTTAGCTGGGTTTTGTCTATTATTTTCACAGCAACCTTGGTTTAAAAAAAAAACAAAAACCAAACATGAATTACTAAACTCAGAAAAAGGTTTGAACAAAAATACATTGTGCCTCTGTGAGTAAAAGCACAGATTCACCTCTAAGATGTGCATATGCATCTGCTTCTATATATTTCATCAAGCAAAACTGTCTAACTCAGGATATCAGAATTTTGCCACCACAGAATTTTTTCTATACTTCTGTCAGTGTTTGGACAGAACAATGTTATCTTGTCCGCTGCAAAACCAGGCCCTCCAAACACAGGATCTATCAACAGATTATCAGTATCAATGGAATCTGCCTATCAATATATTTCTCTTCAGTTTTGAAAACGCTTGGGGATGAACAGACCCCCTCCCAGACCCAAAACATCCCCTGATACACAACAAACTTTCTGAACTTTTCACCAAGAAGCTACATTTTAAAAAAGGAGGTGGGTGGTTAGGAGAAAGCATCTCAGTTAACTTCTTCTATGTCCTGAAACAGCCTCTAGAAGAAATACTAATTATAAAGGTAGCCAAAGGGAACACAACACAGATTGTCAGCCTTTTTTTTTTTTTTTTAATTTTAAAAGGTTTACCTCTCTTCCAGTAAGCACATGCCTTGCCAGTTTCACTTTGGCAAAATTTCCTTTTCCTATTGTTTTCAGTAAGCGATAATTTCCAATGTGAGGATGCTCTTCATTTGTAGATGTAATGGAGTTTCTACATCGGGGGATGTTTTGTCTGCTACTTGACTTGATAGGCTGGACATGTGGTTCAGTGTATCCGTCCACAGAGGTATGCTGGAAGGCAGAAAACATAGTTGAGAATTTAGCTACTTGGATTTTAGGCAGCTGCAACAGAATAGACTAAAAGCATAAGAAGGTACAGAGAGGAGTAATTTATTTACTTTTACAATATATCTGATAATCCTGGACAGCAGCCTAAGAGGAACACATTGTCTTTGGGCAGAATACAATCCATGTCTCGTGAAAAAAAAAGAAAGCCTACAGAAAGATTTTACCAGCTCCAAAACTAAAACTAGAGACACCTAGGCAGTAATCAACAAACCATTACAGACCTTTTTAAAATATGCTCAAATACACAGTATAGCACTGTTGCTTATCTAATCAAAATCAAATTTAGACTTTTAAAAATACACAGTACAAAATAGACTTGTACTTTGATATATTTGGAAACAAGGTTTTACTCCATTTTTTTCTTAACTTTCTTCACTCAAATAACATCACTAAAAATTTTTATTTTCAAGTAAGTTTTGCTCCCCAAACATGTTGGCACCTTTTTGTAAGTCACAGAAGTTCTCATTTGAGTAACAATCTACATTTTTATCTAAAAATAACTATTCTTTAAAACTCTGTGATATCTCATAAAATATTTTAAGTCTCAAAAAGTCTGAAGAAGTAAAAGGAAGTTATTTTTAATGCATGCCAACACATCATCCCACATTAGATGTTAGTCACTGAAATCTGCCGTGCTTCTGTACTCTAACTTCCAAGTACATAAGGGGCAAGATACAGATGGGGCTTGGAAATGTTCCAAGAAGAAATCAAAGTAATGAAAAATATCAAAGGGGTGGTAAGTGTTTCAGTATTTCAAATACTTTCTAACAGTGGCAGATGGGTACAAATGTTTAACAGGTATAATTCAGCTTCTAATCTTTCAAGTTATGGATTTTAAGAGGGGACAAATACTGGAGGTAGAAACAGTGTCTTCCCAGACCAGTTTTTAGATTTTATAACAGAAAGGCATGCTTACTCCCAGCTAAAGCATAAAGCACCAACAAAGCTCAAGAGACACCTTAATATTTTCCCATTACTGACCCCCTCAATCAAAAAGTGGCTATCTTTGTACAAAGCACTAACTGAGCCTGTTTCTAAATCCTTGACCTTAAGTAGACTGAGGGCAGCCAGAGATTTCACTGTTTCTCCCAATACTCAACCTAACATTGTTCTCTGCTGATCTCACCCACCACTCCTTATGGAATTAATTATTTTAGTATACAAAATTGAATTTAAATCAGTATTTCCAGCTTTAGTCTGCATTTCTTATAGACTGAAGTCAAACCCCTCCAATAAACACTCAGATTTACACATAGTCCCAACTGAACCAAACGAGATTATTTCAGGACACAAGACTGGTGGAATTGGGAAAACTAGCAAACAGCTGCAACACAACCGGAAAAAACAAGGAGTTTACCACAACCAGAATGTTCTTCCCAAATGTAGCACAACTCTGCTTACATCATCTCCAGCATTATTAATTATTCACTACGGCCAGGAGAATGGCCCTAAATATAATTTTGTTTGTCTTTTCATTACCTGAGCCTCTCTGCAAAACACTACTGTACTACCGCTGCTAAAATCTCCAAGTTACTGGGGAACCAAGCAAGCCAGGCATGTTTAGATTCTGTGTATCAGACAAATTTATTCAGCCATGAAATAACATGCTAGAAACAGTATTTACCCTTTAGAAGCACATAATTAAAATATTTTCTGTGGACTTGGAAAGATTAGAAGGACAGCCTCAGGTAAGAAGGCTTGGAAACATTCCTTCAAAATCGGACAATAGCCTCACATGTGATAAGTCACAGCCCAAATAAAAGTCTCCCCTAAAAATACACCCTGAGAGATCAGTATCTGTGTGGTGCTAATAATGAATATTTGAGCTGTACCTAGAACCCTGTCCGGAGCTACAGCACTGTGCCATACAACAAGTTTTAGAAGTCTTTGAGCCTGTTTACACATGGAATCACATCTTCACTACAGGAAATACAATGCCCACAAGAAGCATTAGGAACCCTAATATCAATGGCCAGTTTCATACATTCCACAGGATTAGCCTCTTCCCAGTAGGTCGTTGGAGAGATCTCTTAGATAAGCAGTTGCATAGGCAAGCTAAACCAATGCCATGGACAAAGAATAAGATGGCCTCACAGGACAGACCATTTTAATGCAGATTTAACAGGGAAAGCATTATTTAATCTTAATGACAATATAACACAGTACCAAATCTGAAGGGGGGGGGGGGAAGTAACAAGGTTTACGGTTATGATGATTCTGGATTTTGGTCTTTTTGTGACAGAAAAACTAAGACACTCCGGATGGTTCCTAATTATTCCGTCCTAAAGAGATTATCTTCAGAGTCAACCATTCTCCCCAGCTATGCCCAAGGATGACAGAAATCATGCATAAAGAAGGTCAAGTTTCCTAGTTCGTGAGCCACATATAAATAAATATATACAATTTCTGAATTTTAATAACATTGAATGAAATTCAAGTTAAAGTCTTGCAATAGGCCTCTCTTTTGCACATAAACAGCTTGCTATTGTGGGAAAGTACAGAGGAACTTAAAGTAGAATCTCACCAACTTCTAGAAATTAGCATTTAATAAAATTACAACAAAAGCTTAAGAAGTTGGGGAAAAAAAAAATCAAGGTCAACTAACAGTGTCTCAGAGACTATTTCCAAACAATACTAAAGCTGAATTTCACAGAAGCATGCAACATCCACACTGTCTAGAAAGACATGCTACATAGTTTTAAGATCCTTCTGGTCCATTACAATACAGTCATTCATTATGCATCAGCTACTATGTGGCTATTTAAAATGCCATTTCAGTAGAACGATCTCTAAATTCTGAGAAATTTTTCAGGGTGCTGGAAACAAGGGAATAGTAAAACCCAACTCTCTTCCTGAAGTTCATTGCCGTTTAAAAACAATTCTTGCTAACAACCTGCCTTTCCCACACAGGATTTTAACTCAGAATTCTATTATCTTTCCACATACCCTGATATCTCAACATATGTATAATGTAGAGGGAAACACTACCTTACTAGTACATCATGAACATGACTCAATGTATTCTATTTATGTCAGTGTAAAATAATGTGTTTAGAAATATACACAAAATTAGATGTTTCTTAAAATTAAGTGCACTTTTAAACAAAAACAAGGTGCAGCAGCAACGAAAGTTTAGAGCTGAAACTACTAGAGCAGCCATTTAGGTATTTTGCACACTAATCAAGTACTTAAAAATAAGAACATAAAAACTCATACAAAACAAAATCCACCATGTTTTCAGAAATCTCAAAGAAATGCTTGTAGCATTCAACTTTAAATTGTCACTGAAGAGAGCACAATTAACACTTATTACTCCCAGTTAGGTTTGTTCCTGACACATTCCAGAGTTATTACAGAAAGTCAATGGCAGTAAGTTCACAAGAGAGTTAACCTGACCCAGTGCTTCTCCAAGACTCAAAGCTATCATTTTCTTTGTTTACCCAAGGTAACTTTGCCAAAGCAAGATGACCCGATGGCCAGACACATTATCTTTGGGAAAGTGCAGAAGAACTAACCCTACCAAGTAGGTACAAAGTGTGGGCTCCACTACTTTACATATCCACTTACTAGCCACTGGAGTAGTATTCTCATGGATTATACACTGTAATTAAATTTACAGCATAACCTGTATTAACTGCTCTTACAGCTTAGTCTTAAGAATTCCTCAAAACCGTTCTGGCCACCAATCCACACAGCCTTCCTTGCTCAAATAACACTGAAGGTCTCCACAGTCCTTAAGAGTAAGAGGGTAATTTCCACACATCAATCTCCCGACAAACATACCTCACTTGATTAAACAAACCTCTTAGTCCTGAATTTTCCCCATCTTGAACTATCACAAGGCAAATTCCTTGGTCAAGTCAGCCCACGGATGCAGAGTATGCACATGCAGTGCTAGAAAAGGCACATCACACTTCCTCTCTCAATATTATATCCTGTTCCGGACTTAAGTATCTGGCAGTCAATTTTTATATTCATAACTCCTAACAGTTTCAAGCATGTGCTACACACATGAGCATTTGTAACAGATGTCATATTTTGCAAATATGCAAATATTTTTCAAAATAGCTAGCCCAGACAGAGGGATTTGGAGGGGCTGAGAAGACCATCTTCTAAATTGCTCTGATCTGCAACACCTTCGATAAACAATACAGTGGAAGGGAAGAGAGGTGTGAATTAATGTCCTGGATGTCCGGCTGTTTTCATGCTTTAACTACTTGCTGTCCGTAACTATTCCTTTAGGACTTAGGAGCTTCTAGCAAGCCACCTAAAGCAAGTCCTCTTCTTTTGCTGAAGTAACAATCAAACTAAGCTGGAAGAGTTAAATATTTGGAAAGCTCTGGGTAAACCTCAGCGTAGAAACCAGCAGAGCTGTTCAGATCGAATCGTTCTGCATACACACGAGGAGCATCCAGAGGCCCAGGCACACAGGTATGATGCACGATACAACTGCACAAGATCAGAGCACCTGATGCCTCAACTTGCATCAGAAAAAGGAGATTGGCTCCTCTTCCAGGCACACCTCACACCTGCGCAGAACTACAGCCTACCCTTGCCACATGTACACATCACTTCATACCACAATTATTAAAGCACTGATTTCTTCCCTCTCTTAGACACATGAAAAAGTGCTTTGGAAGGGGCAATTAAAAAGACTGAATGTATGCATACTTGATTTTTTTCATAATTTCTTATCAATAATTAAATACTAGATTAGGAATGCATGATAGAAACTTTGCTATTAAAAAAACAAACAAAAGGGAAAGCAACCAACCTTCTCCACTGAAACAGGAAATAACATACAGGACTAAGCTCAGAAAAACTCAAGCAACAAGCACACAGAGTGAGGAAAAAAGTATATACAGATTTTAAATCGGATACCAAGGTCAATACATGGCCAAGACATAAAAGAATCAGACAAAACTGTGACAAAATTTAACACGTATGCATACCCCGCACCTGCTCATGAATGCTTTCCAGAAGTGCATGAAGAAAATAATCAAATACATGCATGTGCATCCTTCTGGTTAGATCAGATTTACATAACATGTAGAAATTCCAAGCATGAACTTTTTGAAAGAGCTTGAAGCTATCAGCAATAAGATACAAGGATTTTGAATAAAGCTGGCCTTGGTCAAGCATAGGCAAACATTTCATTAACTGATGCTGCAACTCTGAAAATAATTTTATAAAATTTTCTTTAAAAATCCAATCTATAGGCAATACATAGTATCAAAAGTCCAATACACAGTATTAGGAGAGATACTGAACAAAATAACTTTCCCCTTATTATTTTTTTGCATCTTTTTCCTTTTCTTCACAGTTGTAATATTCTGTATTGCATGAAAACAATCTCAAAGCTAATAGCAAAACATTTCTATTGCAAGGTAGACAATAAAGTTCCCTTTCTAAAAGCAGACATACACAGTGGTGAGAAGTAAACTCATGCTGAGCACTGAGTAAAATCTTATTCTGTGCTTGTTACTATGGAATCTAAACTCCTTAGAAGTTTTGGTGGATTTTTTGTTTTGTTTGAGGGTTTTTGTTGCTTGTTTGTCTTTTAAGTGTTCAACATAGATCAACATATGTGAGACGTATCAGAAATAAGCTTGCACACTTCACGGCAGAATTGTTTTTCTACTCACAAGCTACACAGGATGCAATGTTTACAGCTCCATACTCAAAGCAATCTAGGATAGAAAACTGCCCATTATCTACCAGAGCAGCACCAGACACAGCCAGTAAGAGTTTCAGAACTTCATACACAAGGATCTTCAGAATACTTCTAATTTTCATATGGTACATCAACCTGTATTAATCCTGTGCATGTTATGTTACTCTCACTCCTTTTTTTTTTTTTTAAACACAGCACTAATGTCATATGGAAGCATGGAGTTCATTATCACCTGGAATCACAGATCCTTTTTATTTAAAGGATAAAAAATAAAAAAAAAAAAATTAAAAAATGTACTAGTCCATCCCTGAGATCTCAGTCAAAACATTTCAGAAAAACAAACACCTTCATAGCATTAAATCAGGTCTTGTAACCTGAACTCAGCTAACACGCTTCCTCCTCTCCCTGGGCCCAACACCCTCAGCCCGGCCAGGCGTGCAGGTGCAGCAGAACAGGACCTTCCTGCCTTTGTTCCATTTCACTCAGAATTGGCACAGTTATTTCAACCTGGCACTTTGCTTCCTGACTCATCCCAAACACATAAACAAGATTTTCCAGGGCTAATTCAGGACAGTCAGCCCATATCATCTCCATTAATTGCTATGACAAAACTGAACCCTCCCCATAGCCCCAGTGAAAACTGTGACAAGTCAGCTAAAAGCTGCTGCAGGAAACCACAGGTGGAGCCAAGGGGAGGGAGAAAAACCAAAGTTTTTCCTTAGATACTCATGTTTACTCATTTTTATTTGTCATTTGGCACAATACTAGAAGCTACAGTCAGCCTTACCAAGTAAAGGAGTAAAACATTTCCTATCTTGTCAAAATAAAATGGCTAAGGTCCCTCACCCACACAAACCTGTTTTTTTGAAGAAATGCACTTATGGGAAGGGGAAGGAAAGACTCCTGGACATATTTAAACATAGTCCTTCAGAGACAGAGAGTTCTTTCCACATTTCTTCTTAGCCATTGCTCTTTTCTCAGGTAGGTATCAGTTTAACTTCACCAGTCTTTTTTGGCTTATAACATAGGATCTTCAAACCTGCCCGCACAGAGCTCCCAGTGAGCATTCCCAGCTCACCCAGGACACCCTGGCAGCACCCAGAAATGCAGGCAGCTACAGGGCACTACTGATTCTGAATGCTACAACACCCACAGTTTGCTCCAAAACCCTCAGTGAAACAGAAAGAAAACGACATGCTAGTGTTGATCGTTAATTGAACCCACTAAGCAAGAACAGGAACACGCCCAGAAAGCGAAACTTCTGGCAAAAGAAACTGGCAGGAGTTTTTATTGCACTTACAGATGATGCAGCCAGGTCATTTTTCAAACGGCCTCATAAAAGACAGAAGAGACACGAAACAACTTATGGTTCAGGATCGTGTCAAGCACATGGAGCTTCTCAGACACTTTTAGGGGCACAAGAAGTGGAAAACGCTTTAATATCAAACCTCAAAACTGAGGGGAAAGGGCTGTCTCTAGAGACTAAAATCTGGAAACCTGAGGCTTTCCTCCAGATGAAGAAAACAGCAGCAGGAGGCAAGGTTTACTCACAAAAGAGCGACCAGATTAGAGTGTTAAGTGTGTCTGACACAAGAGCAACCAACCACTCTTCTGGACCAGATGAGGTTTTTCAACAGAATGAAAGCATACATGCAAGCTAACTGGGATCAGGCTCTGAATCTCAACTCATTCCTTCTCTAAAAGTTTATGAAACGGGATTTTTTTCCTTATCCATTGCCTACCTAAAACAACTCTGGATAAGTCCCCATGTGGCATGACGGCTTCTGAAGCCAACCCAACACTGCCCACGTCTGCACCTGCTTACAACCCCACTACCAACGGGGCAGCAGGACAGGCAGTCAGCACAGGCATCCATTCCAGACAAATCCTTGCAACTCTTCAGCCAGGGTAACTTCCAGCTCCCTGAGCACATGGACCCCCAGACAGTTCCCCAAGCATCAGCACAGGACCATGGAGAAAGGGAAACACCCAGCACCAGGAATTCAGCACTACATCAGCTCTGTGCTAAGCTGTCACAGAACCACACTATCAGAGCAGGAACAACATGGAAAAGAAAATTGATCACACCACCTTTCTTGATAATCTAGAGGCAAATTGACACCAGCAGTGAAACTTTAGCTAGGAGATACTTGTTCCCAATCCACAACAAGGTAAAAACAGAGAAGGACTGGGAAAAAACCCCCAACACAACAACCCAAAACACAAAACCCCAAACCCATCAAAAACAATGCCACAAACAAGTAAACAGACTTGTTTATTTGTGTTATTTACCTGCACTGGGTGTGTGAAACAGAGCAGTGCACTGTGTGAGCCTAAGAAGTGCCCCTAATGTTTCTGCTACATAAAAGAGAAAGTTGTTACTCCTTTAGCAAGCTGGACAGCATTTCTAAGGGCTTTACGTGCCCATTACTGCACTCATCCAATGGATCCAATGATGAATTCATCGAGACAGATCACCATCTCATTCTGAAGACTATTTTACCTCAAGGTCTTATTAAATTCCTGAAGTAAAGCCGGCTTTTAAAAAGTGGTGAGATGACCAATTAAAATATCCAACCTGATAGCAATACATACTAATTGATGCACACATGTCCTAGAAAAGAAACTGTCTAGAGCAGTGCAGGACTCTGCAATGTTTGAGGATGTCAAGCTGTGTTTCAAATGCAGTTACCCAATATTCAGAAGGGTTCTCCAATATTTTCTTGACATACTCCTTTCAGGAATCTAAAGGTTACAGAGACTTATCTTAATATTTCCCTTCATACAGTGCAATACACAAAATAAATGTAATAAAGTAATCCTCAAAATTAACTTGCTGCCCAATCAGATGGGGAGGGGGAAAGCATGAATCTAAGGCAGATTAACAAGGCCTATCTCATGCCCTTCCACAGGAGCTGTACCCTTCAAGGGGCAGGGAACCTTCCCGAGCTGGAGAGAACCTTCATGGCCTCTTTCACTAGAGCATACTAGCTCAGTTTCTCCAGCTTCAAGGTTTAGTAGTATGAGCTGGTCCAGCTCTCTGCAACAAGGACTTGCAATGCCATTAACAAGTTTTGCCTCAGCAGAGTGAAGTGCAGGGTGCCTACTGGGCCTCATCTGCCACAGAGATGTGGTTTTCATATTCAAGCAAGATGAGACCCAGCATTCTACAGACATTTTTTTTCAATAAGCAGTGATACAAAGGTTGACTTTGAGGAGCTACACATTTTGTCACAGGAAAAGTAGACACCTTCCTAAGAGGACGAAGCACCTGAGATGGCGTAGGACATGCCTACCAATGAGCCTGAACTCAAGCAGCAATCAGTTAAACTGTTTTGTCTACTTAGAGCAGTCTAGCAGAGCCTGACCTGATGGTAGGAGCTGCAGATAGTTATAAGGACACCACTAAACTTAGTCAGAAGACCAACTATGCTTTACATACAGAGCAAGATTATGGTGATGTATCCAAGCCAACTGGTACAGTGGAACACAGTGAACTCGAACAAAACAAACAGAGCAAAATGAAGACAGTCTTCTGCTGAGTGCTCTCTACCTGCTTTTCATGTAAGTGTTAATGAACAGATCAAATAAAATGTCCTCAGTTAGGCTGTAGTAACTATTTACCTTTATGTGGATAATTGTACCCCACATTTTGGCTTAGCAAATATATTCCCAACAGATTTATGGTTAACTTTAAGCTGTCCAAACACTGTTTGGCCCTTGGACCAGCTCCTATCTTATGATCAAAGAGTGCGCTTTACACAGAGCTGACACTACAATCTCCACACGGAATCCCTTGTTTCTAAACTTGTGCAACCACCCATTCTAACCTTTGGGCTTCCATTATTTATTATCACAAACTACTGTAATTTAGCACTTTAGAGATGCATGCAACTAGGAAGCTAAACTAAAAAAAAAAGCAGCAATATTTCTAAAAGATTTTGCAAAGTATGTAATACAGCTAGAAAAAAGAGAATACATTTCTTCATTTGTTTTAAACTGGTTGACGCAGTAATACAGCAGATAATACTGACAATATCACATACAGGTATCAGATACATGTCAATGTCCTGAATTCAAATCATAAACAGAAATAATGTGTAACTGAGATATAGAAAGCACAAGAAAAATAATAAATATAATAAATTAAATAGTCTATGTTATGTAAGTCAGAGAAAGTGAAAAAAGATAAATCACAGAATGCATAAAAAAAATTAAAACCAACATATGCCCATTAAAATAAAAAGGTAAGAAAATGTGGAAGAATTAATGTACGTGGATAAGCATATATATGGTTAAAACTTAAGCCAAATAATCTATGATTAGAGGTTTGAACAAATCTAGTATATATTCAAAATGAATACAGTCATTAAAATTAGCAGCCAATCCAACAACAAGAGAAAAGACACATAACTTTCTTTTGAGTCCTTGATAATCTGCAGGTGAAGAATCCCAGATCTTCAGCTTTGGGCTTTACCCAGTATCCCAGCCTGCAGGCTGTCAAAATTGGACACTTCCAGATTTCTTTATCTAGATGATGAGATACAGCAAATAACCAGTAGCAGCAATGGTGGCCTCCAGCCTGCCACTAGCAGGGACAACTCTTGGTTCTGTCATGAGCCGGACATCAAAACAGTTTGGGTAACATTAAAACAATATGCCTGGAAATCTCCAGCTCAAATAGCTTACTTAATCAGATGTTGTCTCATATTAAAACAAGAATTAATTTGATTCAGTCTCAAGGAAGAAAAATTTATAAAAGCAGAGAAGTCACGGGAACCTGAGGGCAATGTCAGCAAGCGACAGGAACTACCAGTCTCCCTGCCAGAAACTGGGAATCCATCCTCAAAACCTCAAAGGAAAGTCATCCTTCTGCAGATTTCAAATGGACATCATTGATTTATTCCAAGTCTTAGGATCAGCTATCAGCAATGTTCTGTTCTCTTCTCCAACATCAACCTGCCAAGGGTCCTAAAATGCTCCTTGCCTCTTAAAAGATGAGAAAAGCCACTGCTCTGTAGGAAAGATTATCACATACCCTTTAAGAAATGTGGCAACCCCTAAATTATAAGACTCACTGGGAATCTTTTTCCTTAATTTATCAAACTAACCAGAATGCTTCTAATCTCAGGGGATGAGAGCTACTGTGTTAAATATCTTTCTCATTTCACCAAACATTTAAAAAAACAGCTGTTCATTTCCTACTGCCTTCCTATGACCCAAGAGCTGACCTGGAATCAGGCATAGCTTCCAACCCTTTCTAAAAAATTATCTGGAGGTATACTTTACTCAAATACACATAAATGCTACCTGCCAATATATCTGACAGTCTCCCAGCTTGCTTTTTTATTTTCCTCTGCCACTAGCTGAGCTAGTCTTAGAAATATCTTCAATTAAATCAAGATAATATTAGGAAAATGGCTCATGCACCATTAACATTTCACTTTATCATAACATCTCTAGTTAATAGTCAAGTGTTACATTTAATTCATCTTTTTCAGGTTAGTAATTATTATATGACAATAAAGAAAACAAACAGATGGATAAAGGAGTCCAGTTTGTCTCTTCTATGCTACTCCAGAAGGCTTGACATCACTCACTTCGAAAATAATTCTACTGAAACTTAATACTACATACCACAAGGAAATGGATTTAACAAGTAATGGTGAAAAAGCCTGTACACAATAACAAAATACCAAGTTTTACAAAAGGCAAAGCAAAACTAGTAATGGTAACAACAGCATCAGTAATAATAATCAATGTTATCTTGTCACATTTAGAAAACAAACCTCATTTTTGTATGAGCACTATACTTCTGCAATCACTGGATAAGCAAAAATATCTTTCTTAAAAAGGACCTTTAAATGCAGTTTTAATTTTAATCAGTCTACTTTGCACAGGCTGAGGGATTAGATTTCCCTTAGCCTGACTAAGAACACTGCTGCAGTCATACATTTTCTTATAGTAATTATGTCTTCCATTGACTAATTTCAGCACCTATTTTAGCTCAACCCTCATTGCTCATACCAACTTTCTGAGGCTAAGATTTCTCTGGACTATGCAGCAGATGGAGCAAGAGTTTCATTGTGAAGTGCTTTCATAAATTCTCTTTGTTCATGTGCATCTTAGGCCCATCACTGGAAGAAAGAACTCTAAAAGCAGCCAGTCTTGTTCAATTAGTATCAAATGAAAAAAAATAACCAAAATTGAAAAGATATTATACATAGTTATGCCTAATAAAGACTGCTCAGGACAGTATTATCAATATTTTCTGCACACATTTCATTGTATTGAATGATTAAAATTGCTATTCCTTCTGGAGTCTGATCTTAAGGAGAAAATACTATTTTAGTCCTCCAGTAAGTAAAGATATATATTCCTTTTTGTTTGGTTGATTTTTGTTTTGGGGGGTTTTCTTTGTTTGTTTGGTGGGGTTTGTTTGGGTTTTTTGTTTCTGTTTTTATGTTTAACCACTAGTAGGCTGTTCTTACTGTAATAATGGCAGGGGGAAGAAAATCTGATTACTGTTGGGAAAAAAAATTACTAAATAAAACCCCAAATGCTTTAAAGAATTATATTACCTTGAATCAATAGTATTATCTGGAATAGAGATATGAGTAAATACATTACACATGTAATCCATTTGTGAAAAACAACCATATCCTCTGTAAGAGCTCAATATAGCATTTCACAAGCTAAGGTAATTTTTAAAGCAAAAGTAAGACTCTTCTTAACACGAGATTCTCCGAATTTCTGAGCTATGTCTCTGCTTATTTTAAGTAACGACAGAAACATCTAAGGAATAGAAAGATACCTGCATACAACTGAAGCCAAGCATGCACTCTTAAAAGGAATTTCAGATATTTACTGTTTAGCACAAGTAAGTAATTTACACTACTGCTACATGTTCTGCAGTACATCCTGCACTCCACTTCAACTCTGCAATTCTCACCCATTAAAATCCTTGAGTATCTGAGTGCATCAAGAAAATCTCTAGAAGAACATTATAAAGCTTTGATTACTCTTTGATGTTATCTGAGAGAAGAAAGCACAGTAACTCTAGTAAGGTGGAGGGAAGGAAATGTGGAGAAAGGAAAATATGGTTTAACTGATGAGCATTTCAAGCTGTAACAATCCTTTTAGCTAATACTTCAAAAGGAGCCCCCAAAACAGAAAAGTCCTCCCAACCAACCCACAGCAAAGCATTTCTTCACTCCCTTTAGCTTTACAATTCAGATTATTCCCATATTAAAATGCTCCTTGGGATTTGTACAGAAGGATATTACTTGAAGGATAAACAGGAGCTGCAACTACGTAGCTTTTGTAAAGCTTTGTATTGGGTTTGCTTATGTCATTAAACGAGCAAAACTGGAAAAGGTCCCAGAAGGAGTGAGAAGCATAAGGAAGCTGGCAATGAGTACACCAGGCTCAAGAACAAAAGCACATTAGTAAGCAAAATGGGGGACAAAACAAGGCAGGGGGAGCAAGAATGTGATATATGGAAAATTGCAGGTTTTAAATGGATAGCAAATCACAGAATCAACCAGGTTGGAAAAGACCTCTGAGATTAGAGTCCAACCCATGACTCAACACCACTCTGTCAACTAGACCATGCTGCTAGGTGCCACATTCAGTCTCTTCTTAAATACCTCCAGGGATGGTGACTCCACCTCCCTGGGCAGCCCATTCCAATATCTGATCACTGTCTCTGTAAAGAATTTCTATCTAATGTCTAATCTAAACCTCCGCTGGCCCAGCCTAAACAGCCCCAGCTCCCTCAGGAATGAATCCACATGGGTATTGAAAAACTTAGAAAAATGGCTATTGGGGAAATGTGTATGGATATACATGCTGTGATGGCAGGCTATAGACTAGCACCAGGTTTAAAACAAAATCGGTCAAATATTTGAGGGACTACAGATAAATTATCTGTGTGATAACCCTTAAGGTTAAGATTACAAATAAATAGCCTTTTACCCCTTGTAGACACGTAAAAGATGTTTTACTTTATTTTTCTAATACTTGCTTCTCAAGTATTGGGTTGAGATGAGAAAGATAAGAACCAACAGTGGGGAAAGGAGGAAGCCAGGAGGAAAGCTTCCAGGAGAGCTGAAAATAGCACTGTACCACAGTGACTAAGGCTGACCCTCTGCTTACAAGAAGGTGTGTGTTTTACAGCACCATGAGTAAGGCATGGGCCCTCCTACAGGAGCACAACAGAGGCTCTACAGGTTTTACCACAAGGCTTGCCCTGGGCAGAGCCTTTACAGCAAGCCCTGCTAGAGACTAGTCTATCCAAATCTAATCTATTTCCTTCAACCACATCTGTCTAATGAAAGATATCACTTCTCTAACAACCTTGCCTAATTCTGTCTCTGCTTGAGATTTTAAAAGTTATCATGCACTACTATTACGTTATAATATAGAAACAATTAGACTTCGTTACCAGTAGTATTATTATCATTATCTGCTCTCGCAAAAGACTGCCATGGGCTATCCAGTAACTCTCTCTGTTTAGCTACATGAACATCAATGTACACAAGTGCCATCATCAGAGGTGAAGTTCTGTCTCGTTATTCAAGCTAGCCATCCCACACCTGTGTATGTTTAAAACACAGTTCTGCAACACAGCTGGACAAAGCTCCTTATCATGAATCAATTAAAATATATATTAAGTTTGGACATCATTCTCTGATCTGAGTAACATTCTGCTACTTTTGCGAATTCTACAGGTGTTTAAACATAAACCAGGATTATTATTCTGCTTATAACCAACACATCACCAAGGTCACAGGGAACAAGGCAGAGGCTGAATCTGAAGTCGAGAACGTGTTTCATTCTGACCTCCGTATAACTCCAATATGTGCAACAATCCTCACGTTGGAAATCATTACACCTATGAACACACATATCAATGTGTAGGCATTCAGTGCTTTTTTACATTCAGTATACATCTTGGAAATTAAAACAATGACTCTGGCTAATGCTAACTGTAACCAAGAGTCCTCTTTCTGCTATATTGTCGGGCTTTTGAAGAACACGAGTGCGAAGAAAAACAACCTCTTTTGTCCAATACATGCTATATTGCTGCATTCTGAATGTATGTTTCTACAATAACCTTACATTTTTATAAAACATTGCTAATTTGAAATAGTTTGCACAGAAAGGGACAGGAGTCGTTGGTACTGAGCACTTGGACCTTCAACAGCTCTGCAGGAGCCTTCACAAAAGTCATCTTGATTGGAAGGCACACTCATGCTAACCGAACGGGTGGAGTGCAGACCACTTCTCATTTTGATACCCACAGTCTACACCTAAGGTGTCCCACAAGCACAGGAACAGCAAGATAAAAGGAGGAAAATTTTTTCTTTCTGAATCCATATACAACAGACAGCAGAACAGGAAAACTTGAAAAACTCACAGACAACACATTCATTCCAGCAAAAGAGAGCCTGCTTTCCACAGTGATCTAAGCAAAGTTCAGTGTCTGTCCATCAGCTGTCCTGATAAGAGGGAGAATTTTAGAATTAACATAATGATCTTTCACTCTACAGAGGCGCCCCATATATAAACCTGTGCTTTTGTGTTTCACATAAATACACTCTACTGATCAATCGTTACAGACGAAGCTGTGGCACTGCTGCATGAACGTGTCTGGTTCACTGCTTTAAAGGTTAACTACAGCCCAGCTAAATTTAACTGTACAGGCACCTTACTACAACTGTGAACATATGTCTTTCACTGTAAGTTACTGCTTTCTTTGAAAGCATACATAAAGAAATCCCTGATAAAAATGCTTACCTAAAAAACAAACAAATAAAAAAAAAAAAAAAACAAAACAAAAAATCCCCAACAACAAACCACCACCAAAATAACAAACAAACTAAAAAAACCCCCCATCAACCAAACATTTTTTTTCAATTGCCATCTCAGGTCAAAAAAAAAAAAGCAGGATTATTATAAGCATGGAGAGCTACTTTCTAATGCTTTTGCCGTCAACTGTTTTACCAAGACAGCTATAACATGTTTGGTGACTACTTTGGAAACTAAAGTTGAAATTGTCACAGGAAAATGTATCTTAAAAACAAGGGCTATCTTATACTCTAGGAATTTTTAACCTTAGATTCACTAGGATGCTCAAGAAAACTATCTAAGCTGCATTGTTACATACAGCTATGGAGTCTTAACTGACCTTGAGAGATCTCATCAGTCCTTTGATTTTGCTATTTTACTAAGTTATTCACAGGAAAACAAAGATGATTCATTCTTACATGAAATACAACTGTCCCAATTTAAAGCTCAGTTTAGCACTGAGCACAGAGAACACACACAAAAAAAGGACTAATTTAGAATATGAAAGAAGTAGAGAAATACTAACAATTAAACAGGCTTGGTAGCTGATGTGGAGAAAGAGCTTCTTATTAAAACTCAGATTGAGTTGCATTATATCCATTACACTGAACAATGCGAACGTTTTGGTGAAACTTCCCTGTTTTCATGGCTGTTTTCACAGTCAACTGTGGAGAACATTTCTCCTTAATTTACCACTATCTAGAGCAGAGTAAACATTCAATAACCAAGACCCAGAAAAAACTGTCAAGTCCTAAAAAGAATTTTTTGGGCTATTCTGAAATTCCAGAAAGATTAAAAAACCACAACAACAGATCAAAACACAAAAAGCAAGCATTCTGTTTATAACAACAACAACAAAATAGATGGTGTCATGACCACAACATAAATAAGCTGTTTGAAATTTGTCACTGTCTGCAGCATCTTACAAGTAGTATGTTTAACCTGGAGGGCAGTGCAGAGTGCAAATGTGTATTTTAAAATAAAGGAAAGACTGAAGCTACTAAAAAATTAGAACTAAACAGAGGTGGTAAAATGCTTTCTCTCCTATATTGCAACATATGAAAAGTTTGCTCAAACTCTAAAAGTTGTGAGTAGGCCAACCTGTAGAAACCTGTCTTGGGGCTTTAGTTGCACCACAGATTTATAGCTCCACATTAACAGTAAAATCATCTCTCCTCTTCACAGGATAGTTTCTCAATGAATCTGCTCTACTGGAAAACTGTTTAAAGTTCTCTCAAGCATTAGTAAGATATAAAAGCCGGGTCTATGCTAAATTCTGAGAACAAGAAAAACAGTCTGCAAGTGCGAATCCAAGTCACTAACTGAGAACACAGTTTCACAGAAATCACCGTATCTGCCCTTAAAAGAATAATTAAATTAACCTTTTTTCTGTGTTGAAACTATTGAGGTCAATTAGAAGTTAGCAGGAGCTTCCTCTGCTAGGCAACAGCAATTGTGATGGCAAAAACTTAACACATTTATAGTGGAAACATTAATTTGTAAATATAATTGGGTGCTATGGGGAAAAAAAGCATGCCTTTGATGATTAAAACACTAAGTGTAGAGTCAAATTTTTTTAAAAAATTTTGATTAATATAAACAGTAAGTCCATATGATCAAGAAAAATATGCCAGTAAAGACCCTGTTGACAATAAGTCTCCCTAGAACATAATCTCCTTGTTCTAGTTCAGTGTTTACCTCCACTGACCATGGAAGTACAGTTTTCAGAATGCCAACCACAAACAATCTAACTTTATGTTTACCTATGAACCTCAAAAGCCCCATGAAGTATGAAGTAAGTACTACAAGCAAACTGCATTAACTCTGTCTGAACTTTAACCCTGTATACTTTCATGATGCCTAGAAAGAAGACTGAAGCATGAATCTACATTTTCACTCCTTTGTACCAAAGTATTTCTTTTTACATAAGGAAAAGGAAACTAAACATCTATCTCGTGTCCAATTGCTCTTCCTGATCCACACAGAAGGTTCACTTCAAAATGGGTAACACACTTCATAACAAAATGAGCCTTGCTCTCTCTGTGCATGGTGCTCTAGCTAAACGTGTGTTTTCCCCCCACAATGTAGGAGCTTGCTCCAGATGTGAAGCAAAACAAGAAAAATAAAGTCTGCATAAAGGAAACACAAACCCTCAAAATAAGATTAGGAGAACATACCCTGTTCAAACAAACATACAACCTAATGGTGTATTTATGATCAAGGAAAACAATATTGCAAGGAAAAAACACAGGCATTCCTCACTTTGCTCAAGCCCATCTCCTGTGGATAAGAGAGATCCAGCTGTACTCTTGAACCCATAAGGCTTGGAAACTAGGCCATTCTTCTGCTTAAGGCACTGAAGGAAAGAATTCTTGTCAGATATTTTCTCCCACGCCCCCTCTGTCCAAATCAAAACCATGTGTTCTTATTGTGCAAAAGCAAATCCAGAAGGGGAAAAAAAAAAACCAGAAAGAAATTAAACGTGGTATAATCATTATCATCCCAACTTGACCACTTCACTCTATCCTCTTATCTCTTGCCCTGTTCAATTTTTTCCTCTTTAAAATGCAGCTGTCTAGTAGCCTCCCCTATCAGAAAGGCATCCTTAACCACACCCACTTTAGCTGGCATCTGAGACATCACCCTCCCCTCTCTAGCCCACAACTGGGTGGGCATGTGTCAAAATTATAATTACTTGTATGATAATGAAGCAAATCACATGACCCCAGGTCACTGTTCTATCCTTCCTTAAAACTCCCTCTGCTGTGACATCTCTTAATCGTTCTCATATAGCACTGGCTAGGTAAGACAAACCACAATTCCCATATTCCTCCTTGACCCTGGCCAGAGTTATCATCCAGCATTCCCGCCTTGTTTGTTCCTTCTTCCACCGTAAACGTGCCAGATTGCTCCAGCAGAATTAAACAACTTGGATGCCTCTGAAAAGTACAAAACAAAACAATACCTTAAAACTTAGCTAGATGGGTGAGACCACAATACAAATAAACAGTAATACCCTCACAGGTAACAGTAGCACCTTCAAAAGATTAAATTACACTTACCATAGAGAAAAAATATTTATTCTTATGCCAGACTAAACAGGTCCTTAAGTCAGAAAAAAGCAAGCTACAGCATTCTCATTTTTATTACTCTTATTAGAAGTACTATATAGCAAATAGAACAGAGCGAACTGTTGACTCTCCATAAGTATTTTCTTACACAGAGCTCCCCAAAACCATTTAGGATAATATATTACTGATGCATTTCTTTTCTTTTGCCTTAATTCAGGAAAACCATTCCCCAATTTAACAATACAATACAGCAAGAAGGGAAAAATATAGAAGCTCCTCTCTCCTCAATTAATACTAACTCAAAGAAAACAAGAGATACTCTAGCTCAAAGCTTTTGATTCCTGTCCTCCTCTTCCAGAAACAGTACAGCAGGGAAGCTCAGTTCACCCAAACTAACCCCAACTACAAGCGTTTCAATGCACTGACACATTACCCGTCACAGCCTACGTAAAATGTACCAAGAGGAAGCTGTAAATAGTTACATGTACAAAATCAAAACACGGGGAAATTATTATTTTGAATACCACTCCTACCCCTCATTTGAAAAAACAAATCCAGTAATAGGCATGAAAACACAGTACAGCCTCCATCCATTAATTTCCCCAAGTTTCCCAATAAACTGTTCAGTAAGAATGAGTGTTTGACAATCATAATCTATTTATTTTCCTTAAACACAGCTTTCATGAAACAGAAGTAACATTTCCAGTGAAAAGTATTTATGGACATATGCTAGAGAAGCTAAACATAGCACTGGGAGATGTCAGCAATAGCAAAAAGGCAAAGAAAAAACAAAGGGTGTGAATCTGCACTAGGCAGACCTATCAGTTACACACACACTGCTCCACCACCACTGGCTCCCTCCACCTGTTGTGTGCCCATTGACGCTTCCTGTACTTTTTACTCCAGTTTGCTGATAAGACTTTATCAAGGAATATGCTGCGTGATCTTATCCTTTCTAGACTATTTTCAAAGGGCACTGTGGTGTAAAAGGCACAAAGAATTATGGAAATACGCAAGTTTTTCACCCATCCCATCAGAAACCCCTGTAATTCCTAAAGGAATGTATATTATGATAGGTGCTATATCCAATTATTATATTATTTTTTCAAAGGACGTAACAGATGCCTGCACATTCACTGAGAAAAAGACACAATAAAGTTTTATTTATTTTCTATTTTAAAGTACTGAAAGCAGCTGCCAAGAGACAGGGGGTGGTGGTGACAGGGTAGTTCCCCGTGATTTCATGCAACAACCTCACACCATGTGCAAAGCACAGCTGGACGGGTAAGTAGGTTTGTACTCAGAACCATCAATCAGCTCTCTCAGGGATACAGAGCTACAGTCTGTCCCTTGGGAGTCACACAATGGAGCCACACTGCCGAGATGGCCACATGCAGGAGAGGGAAGTAAAGAGCCTCTCCTGAAGATCACCACTAGCTGCAGAACTTAGGAGAACTTTACTAATATACATACTTGAGGATTCGAAATATGCACTACAAAGATGGATTTTTTTTTTTAACCAGGCCAAAACCTGCTCCTTAATTCCTCACTCTTTCCAATTACTTCTCCCTCTTCTTGCAACTTCTCACTGCCTCAGTTACCCAGAGCTTACTAGCTCGACTTTGTACGTCAAGACCCATCAGCATAAACAGTTCCCCAGTCCATTAGTGTTTATTAGCAGAAGGAAGCACATTAAAAGTAAATTAAGAGTCTCACCTCACCCTCACAGAATCCATTTTAAATCAAGGAATGCTGCTGATCAGGAAGTCAGCAACGGACCACCTCCTCCATCCTACATTTGCCACTTTAGCAAAAGTCAGGGACACCACGGGCAGCAGAGATGGCTTCCTGAGGCTGCCTGACGGGCAGACCTCGAGGTCTCTGCTCCAAAACCCATCAGACGCCACACTAATGACAGCACTAGAATTACTTTGTGCAGATTTAGCAACTTACTACTGCACAGCTCTTTGCTGTTTATCTGGCTGGAGGATTATATTCATTAGTATTAGGTTGCAGACTTACACCAAGGTTTTCAGAAGCAAATGTGCAATTTTCAGTATTCTGATATCCTGTATAAACATAGGGTTTTTTAGATACCCAATGCACTCCCTGAAATTACAACAATAAAAAATAACACTTACTATTCCCTAAGTGTCAAAATTGAGCACTTACAAGTAGCATATCTTTTAAATTAACTATTCACATTTTAATCGAAGTTTTCTTTGTATAAAAGATGAGATTTGAGAATATTTCCATCTGCCTTGTGTAAATTTTGCAAGTCTTATGCACTATATTATTGGATATATGTCTATATATATATATCCCTTCCTGTCATCTATCTCTCATCAACATTCCCATATACATTTGAAATGGAGACTCATGAGTAATACCTATCACACAAACCTTGGCTTTATCATTTAATTAAATCAAAGTTTTCATCCCAAGGACTTACTTTCATTGTGACAATAACACAGGACTCATCAGTCCATGAAGAGTAAGGACAGACCAAATACACCTATTTGCTTTAACTAGTAATAACGCTGATATTGCTGTGTCAGCTGAACTTCCACTGAGCGACTGATACTAAAAGCTCATTATAATAATTCACCAAGCAAGGGTTTCACTTCTTTAGCTATATTACCTCATTTCTGTTACCTCTGTCTTCCAAATCCTCTTCTCACATTCACTTTTCATTTTATATCAGTCAGGAACCTAGTCAGAAGACACCATTGCTTGGGCTTGTACAGTAACAAACCTTATAAGCTCCTACTGTTGACCAGAACCTCTGTAGATTGATTCGAAACAAACAAGCATCTTCTTCAACCCATTTCATCCCACTAGGCCACCCTTCTTCATTTCTTACCACTCACTTTCCACCGAAGTAAAATATGAGTATGACTCTTTTTTCCCCTCCTTCTGCCACCTCCCTGAAGTCAATTAACGATAACTAACACATTGCAAATATAGCACTTTAAATATTGGTCCCCTCACCCAAGAGAAAAACGCCACACCTCCCACACTACCACCTATTTAAATAATCACCGCTGATGGACAGGACCAGACAAGGTCCAGCATTCCTCAGGTACACCGTCTATCGTAGCCAAGACTGTTTTCTACGGAAGACCACCACAGCAGAGAACACCACCGTGCTCCCGCTCCACTGAGCCCGGGCGGAGCAGAGGAGAGCGCTAAGATGTTTAAACAGAGCACAAAGGAAGATACAACGAACTCGGGAGGAACCAACGACCCGACCACAGCCTCTCTGAGAGGCAACACAAAGCAAAACAGAGGAACGAATACGGCAACACCAGGGACTGTCTTGGAGGTGCAAACTGAACAAAGAGCAAGTACCGCTGAACCCCAGAAAGCGAGACGGGGCCAAGCGCCAGGCGGTCTGACAGCCCACAAGTGGATATCCCGGCCCAGGCGCGGAGGTGCCCGGAGCGGGGGACGCCCTAAGGCGGGGCTGCCGCCCGCGGGGGCCACAGGCCTCTGCCCGGCGGGGGCCCGTGCGCGCCGACAGCCGAGGACATATAAGGGCAGCCCGGCCCCAGCCCGGCCCGGCCGCGCTGGAAGGGGCTGCGGGAGGCCCAGGGCCGCTGGGGCGACGTGGAGCGCAGCGGGCCGGACCCGCCCCGGCAGCGCCGCACGGAGGAGCCCGGGGCGCGGGCAGGCGGCGGTGCCGGCTCGGCCGCGGCCCGCCCGCCCCTGGGGCACCCGGCCGGGGCGGCACGACGGGCCGGGCCGCCGCGGGTGCCGGGGAGAGGCGGAGGGCGGGAGGGAAGAAGAGAAGGAGGGAGGGAGGGGGTCCCGGCGCGGCACTCACGTTCTCGGTGTCCCGCTCGTTGACGGT
>JAWMRA010000113.1:18652658-18668286 GCA_035584735.1 Pseudotriccus pelzelni
CGGGTGGACATGGTGTGGGCCGCCGCGGCGCCGCGCCCGGCGCTCCGAGGGGAGAGGCCGCTCCTAGGCCGCGGCGGAGCCCGCCGGCCGCCCCCGCCGGCAGCCGGGCGCACACGGCGGGACGCGGGGCCTCCTGCCCGCTACGCGCCCGGCGCCATCGCCTCACCCGCCCCGCCGACCCTCCGCCCGCCTCGCCGCCGGGCTCCGCGCAGCTCGGCCGCCGGCTCCTCCTCCTCCTCCGCCCTCCTGCCCGCTCAGGTGAGCGCCCGACAGCGCAAGGCGGGGGGGGGGGCCCGCGGCGCCTCCTCACTGCATCCGGCAGCGGCACCGGCCCCTCCTCCCCGCTCCCCTCCCCGTCTGTCCCCTCCTCCTCCGCCTCCTCCCCTGCCGGCCCCCGCCCCGCCGGCCCCGCCGCAGGAAGGGCGGCCCGGGGCGGGCGGGCGCGGCAAACGTGGGCGGGCGGGGCCGGCGCTGCCACCGCCGCTGTGGCCGCGGCCCCATCACGGGTCCGGCCCGGCTGGGGGCCGGGGTGAGGTGGGACGGGACCTCACAGCTGTCCACAGGTTCCTCCCGAGGGGAAGCGGAGGGGCGGGCACCGATCTCTCCTCTCTGGTAACCAGTGACAGAACCCGGGAGAATGGCCTGAAGCCGTGTCAGTGGAGGGCAAGGATGAATTTCGGGGAATGGTTCTTGACCCAGAGCGTGGTTGGACACTGGAACAGGCTCCCCAGGGAAGTGGTCACAGCACCGAGCCTGACAGAGTTCGGGAAGCGTTTGGACAATTCTCTCAGGCACGTGGTGTGACTCTTGGTGTGTCCTGTGCAGGGCCAGGAGTTGGACTCGATGATCCCTGTGGACCCATTCCAGCCCGGGATATGCTGTGGTTCTGTGGGATAGGTGTGAGGGAGGCCGAGGGAAGGGCGTGTCGCAGCGCCCCGGGGCAAGGGTCAGCCCGGGGACCGGGCATGTCCCTCAGCCTAGCGGGATGAGCAGGCCCGGGAGGGATGAGGAATCCAGCCGGGCTCAGAGAGATGGGATTCCCTAAGCCCCCTGGGTGAGGCATGCGGGATGGAGGAGTCCGTGGGGGTGCAGGGGTCCGCTGATGGTGGCTAGTGGGTTGCCAGGGATTGTCTCTTGTCTCTTAGTTGTCTCTTCTTACCAGGAGCAGCCCCGCCTGCCTCTTCCACAGCTCCAAGTCCAGAAGGCACCAACTTCCTTGAGGTTTGCAAACCCCACAGAATGTCTGTGTAAATCAAGCCATTTATTTCTGCACCTCAGCAGGCCAGCCAGCCTCCCTTACCCATTTGAAGCTGAAATGGGATCAACAAGACTTTGCAGCACATCCTTCCACTGATGTTCGATGAGTACACAGTCCTCGAACACTTAACCAGTGACCTCATGTACTTAAAATTAGAACCATACACACATTTTCATCTTTGAGAAGTTACTAGTGTTTACACGGCAGCAGCTTCTGCTATAAAACCAGTGGAACCCTTCACCAAATTCTACAAATAATCTGCAAAAAATATGAACAACCTCCCCTGCACTAAAAACAAAGAAAAAGAGTGGGTCTGGATTTCCATGGGAATATTTCAACAGTTCTGTGTAGCTGGGGCTGTAAACATCTTCATAAATTGTGTAAACACAATCCTTTTTCTGAAAAATCTTCCTTATGAAAACATTCTGGAAGTCACTTGAAGAGTTCTGTGTCTGTTTTCAGGAAGCCCTGATGTGCTTGTGAAAGAGTATGGACATTACTTACATTTACAGATAATATATATACACACACCTATATTTACAGACACACTAGTAGAGGATATTTTATTCTAGGTGTATTAATTCTGGTGGGATTCAAGAGGTGCCCTGAGCTCCTCAGCACTGGTCATCTGCGATGGGAGTTTACCATATGTTTGGGAAAACAGCTCTTCCTCTGCATCTGATGCAGGCACAGGTAGAGATCATCCCCGTGTTGGATGAGCAGCATAAATGGACTCGCTGTTTGCACATTCAGCATCATGTTGCTCTGTGCATTCATGATTTGTCAGTCAGGAATGACAGAGGTTCCCAGCTAGTCCTCTGACCAAAGCCTCCCAAATCCTGGCAAGGGCCTCTGTGAGCTCATGGCTCTCTCCACACATAGCTGGCACTACTGACTGCAAGGGAAATTTTAGGGTCTTTCATTTTTGCTGGGAACAAAATAATCCAGGATTGGGTTTACTCGAGGTTAACAGCCATAGTCTAGCCAGCATGCCAAAACAAGTTTGTTGACAAACTGGATATTAACCCAGTTTAGTTGCTTAGCTCATCAAAGTGCATTTGCTTTTATCCCAAATAAGAACAAGGCTGTGTCTGGGGCTCTGCGTGGGGTCTGACTCTGCAACCCTTACTTGGTCTTAACTAACGTAAACCCATCGTGGTATGGATTTATGTATGTACTTGTGGTCAGAGAAGCAAGAAGTGCAAACTTCAGTGTCTTTCTAAGTGTGTTTAATGGCACCACCAGCTGAGGGAAAGCTTAGAAAGACTTCCTGCCTCACAATTTGAATATGCTTTGGTCAGTAATTCATACAAAAAAGTTGGGTCATCAGAAATTAAAAGTGTAATAATGTAATAATTCTTCCTATCTGAAGATCTGCTTTGCAGTTGCTTTGGCTGTGGTTGTTACTGTTATCATCTTCTTTCGTGTTAATAATGTCACTCAGTCATTTAATAGCTCGGTTTAATTTTGTTGTGTTATTACTACAGGCTTCTTGCTTCCCCCAGGTGGGAAAAATGCAGGGACAATGACTGATGAGCTGTGTGGAAGAAAAGGTGATGACAGAGGTGGCCCTATCATCCCCCAGACACTCTCCAAAGAGACAAAACAGGCAATGGGCTGAGCACAAAAATGGCCTGGAAGGAGAATGCTCCAAACTGTCTGAGACCTGCACCAAAATATGAAGGAAATTATTGCTGCTTCAAGCAGCACTAAATCCTACCTGGTGCCCAGAGTGAGTCACAGAGCATACACAGGCTCCAGTGGTGGCAGCAGTGCAACCTCTGCAGCTGCAGAGGGGTGGAAGCACTAGGCAGTGAGGGGAAGGCTGTCATTTTGGAAAGGTAGGAGCATTTTGCTTGGGTTCCATGTTTTGAGAAGCTGGAGGAAGCCTTGGTTCCTCGCATCAGAATTGAAAAAGACAGACTCGTGTCAAGAGAAAGCTCTGATGAGAGGTTGTGCTCTTTTACCCTGAGCTCCGAGAAACCTGCACAGACCCCCTGCTCAACCCCAGGAAAGTACCCAGTTGCTTTGTTCCTGGCAGAGAGAGGATGCAGATCTCAAGATTTAAGCTTTTACAGCATTATAATTATGAAAAATGCTCATTCTCTTCATTTTGCCAGAAATGGTGTGTTTATTGGTGACTAAACAACTTTGTTTAGTGAGGAAACTGAGGTCTCAGTGAACTTTGTAGGCACTTGTCCCTCCCAGGGAAGCTCCAGCAGCAAGTCAGCTGCAGCTTCCCAGCATACAGGCAGAATAGTCTCCTTTCTTTTTGCTTTGTAAAACCAAGCCCACATGCCTCCCCCTCCATGAAGCCAGGTGGCTGGTGCTTAGGCCTGCTCTTTTTCTTTGCAGGGATGTGCTGGATGGGAGGAGTGCAGTCAGACAAGCACAGGAGCCTAGGTGCCTCCAGCCAGGCACAAGACTGGCTTCCCTGGCTGCAGCACTCCCTCTGGACCCACCTTGGATGTTCTGTCATTAATTTAGTGACTGGCTTGAACTTCAGTGCTTAAAGTGTGGGTATGTCCCCACCTTAACAGTAACTGAATCCCATACACTACTTAGCAGTGATTTCAGACACTGACTTGATTGTAACCTTTCACCAAAATGTTCAAATTTAGTTCTCAACAGCAAGAGAGTGAGAGGTTCAGTAACAACACAGGAACAGGTGACCACTGAGATGTGAATAAAATAGAACAAAATCATGGTCTTTATTGCCTTTTATTACACCAGGACATCTACTGTAGTGTGGAAAACTAAATGAAAGACCTGGCAAATATGAAAGATAATAAAATACCTCCAGCTGCATGTAATAAGGCTGCAATAGCATTAAGGCATCCTGGGGTCATTACAAACTGCAGATACAAGGCTCCATGGGTTGTTTACTTTCATGAGGGACACAGGACAAAATTATATGTGCTCTGAATATGTGTAGCCGTTGTAAATGTACTATTAATAGTTACAGTCAAGATTCTGATTTTGCTGTGAGAATCATTAGAAAGTACAGTCTTAGTGAAAAGTTAAGGAACTCTTAATTTGCCCAAATACTTTAAACCTGCAGACAAATTAGCTTTTAATTTGAATAGCAACTCATACCCCTTGTGAATACTCTCATCATGTACATGCAAAACAAAAAACAAACAAACAAAAAGTTTTAGATACACTTAACAGGCCAGGATTTGTCTCAAGGTCAGTTGTACTGATATTTTTCCCTAAATGTAATTAAGTTTGTATCTTCACGTTTTCTGAGTAACTGAAGATTTTTATTGTTTTGATGCCATTATGAGGAACTGCCATAAGAATACCCATGTAGGGACTTCATATGGAAACAATAAATAAAAGCAGCATTTGTCACCGATCAGCCTGTCACTGATCATACCTGGGAAGGGTATAATAAAATCATGACACAACGTTATAGTTACAGAACTTTCTTGCACATCCTGAAGGCCTCTAAAACGGTATCAGCAAATTTACTCCAGAGTAGAAAGAACTATCTCTTAAACATGTAGTCTGCCAATGGTCTGAAGAAGCTTGTAAGGGTAGTTGCTCTGTCCCTGGACATGCTCAGATGGCCTAAAAAAAAAATAGAAGCATGTTGGAAACTGGTCCCACTTTGTTGAAGATCTCTGCACTAGCTCTCATTGCTAAAAATAGGTAGTTTTGATTGTTTCCTTCAGCTTTGATATCTCATCTTTCTTTTTACTCTCTCAGTCTCTTCAGCCACACAGCCAACCTCTTCCCACATCTGAAGAGTTTCAAAAAGGAAACTAGCAAGCCACTGTAGAAGTGAGGTAGAACCACAATGCAACCTGGGGCAATGGCAACTGCATGAATTTCGCTCCTTGGTTTCATTTGTTGCAGCATTTTTTGACTGTTGTGGCTTTCAGTAGTGGTTTCAAACTTGCTTTTTAAAAAAGTCTCATTTTCTTTCTTTCCTTTTTTTTTTTTTTGGTAGCTTGAGTTCAGATTAAGTATCTTGGCAGAAGAGGTAAGGCTCGAATCATTTTCATGCATCAGCACTGAGAGTATCTTTTTTGCTATTCATTTTTTGGGAAACATTAACATCCTTAGAAAAGACTATGTATCAGAGAGTAATAACAATGAAAGCAGCGTGGCAGGTTGGAAGTATCTGTAATTTATCTGTATATGCAATATCTTGGTATTCCTTTTATCTGAAAATATTTATTTGTTATGAAAACACGTTAAAGAGTAAAATAGCTATTTAAATCAGGTACTTACACAATTCCTATCACAGCTTTATCTGAGCTGTCACAGAAGACATAATGCACCTCTGCTTAGAGCTGGGAAGCTTTCTTAGTTGTTGCTCAGCTGTAGATCTGAGGAGCAGAGGGACTAAATGGCCTGTCCAGGAACAGAGGGGAAGCCAGGGACAAAGGAGACAGCAGACTCACTAGAAGTGGTCCTTAGGGACCCTCTGGGTACCATTTTAAACCCAGCTTTAGATAACCCCAGGAGATGGGGAAGGATGGCAGAAAGCCTGCAATGAGATGCCTGGTGATCTGCCATTGATCTTTAGAGGGCCACCAGAGACCAGAAGTGGGGGAAGAGTTGGGAAAGGCAATTAACCTAAGTGGTCACAGATGTTCTCACTCTGCATCTGCCCTCTGCAGACTTCAGTGGTGTGGTTTCTGTGGAAACAGAAACTGTGCTAAATGGAGCTGCTACCACTGGCAAAAATCTAATTTTTCCAAAGATGTATTCTTCAGCAGCACAACAAGACCTCCTTGATGCAGAAAGGTGCAAAGCTATCCTGCAGCAGTACTGCATATTCTGATCCATGGAAGAACAGCTTTTGATGCAGAAACAATCTCCTGGGTTTGCTGTGAGTTGATCCAATAAATGATTCTGTAACAGGAAAGTCCCTATCTGTTGCAAAGACCCTATGTAATCTTCAGGGAGCATGAGGTCAGTTCAAGGAGTCTTCCCTCTGCCCATTTTAAGGAGACCAAGGAAAGAAAGATTTGAGCTAAACTCCTGACTGCAGCATTTATGCGTATGTGTGTATGTGTGGGCATTTTTTTACTTATTTAGGACTTATTTTTGTAATATTCTATTTGGTTAAAATACCTTGTTGAGTGTACTAGATTTCATTTTTTACTGAGTCATTCTACCACTTTAGAGACTTAATATAACTGGAGTTGTGTGGTACTTTTTTTCCATCTCTCCCCTAGCCCTTCCACCCCCCCAGAAAAAGCAGACTCCTTGTTTTGTTTTCTGCTGACTGCACTGAACTGGCAGAATAGCCTTAATTGACAAAATGACAGGATAGAATAAAATGTTGGAAGGGAAGAACTGACACAGGCATTCCTGGACTTTTTAACGGTTCAACCACAATGGCCTGTTCAAATGAATGCATTACTTCCATGAGAGAAAGTAAATTTTATTCCTCCCAGAATTTGTACGTGGAATAAAGTGGCCAACAACTGGTTACTGCCATGAGTCATACTGACCATGTCTTACAGTGGACTGAAGACTAATCTGAAATCCGTCCTGCCTTCTCCAAGGTAATCAGGAGCAGAGAAAGGCCATCTGGACCTCCTGTAAGAGCCACTGAGCCAGAGCTGGCAGTAACCTCGGCTGCAATAGCTTCAGCGATGGATTTAAAAGAGGACCAACTCTAGAGGTCTCCTTTAAAGAGTCCTAAGGGAGTATCAAACAACCAGATGAGAATTGTAAGGCACCAGAGTTCATTCTGAATTGACTAAATGTCTGCACAAAAAATCCACCCTGAAGTCAGGTGCAGGGAGAGCAAAGGGAACCTTGCTCTGAGTTACCTGGTCACTGCTGAGATGTGGTAACTGACTGTACAGAGCCCTAGTCTGCCACCAGTACCATTGCCATGCAAAACCATGTCATCTTGCTTTCCCAGCCTGTGAAATGAGGGTGCCTGGAAACGGAGAGGAGAACACAGAAAACAAGAAAAGCAGCATGTTGTCAGATTCTACTTTTTAAGTTATCCAGAGAAGTAAGAAACAATGCCAGCCCGATTTCCAGCATGAGATAAAAATAAACCAAAGGGTTTATTTTTAAACTTACCAAGCTATCCAATAACAATTCAGCTTTACGGCATGTATGAATAGGATCCAAGTTCTGATTTTGGTCATAGTGCTGGAAGTTTTCCATTGGCTTCAAAGATAATTAGCAATTTTAACAAAGTAATTTGATCAGAATTTGACCATAGGTCAAATTTTTCCTTGATGTGATGCGCTTAGAAGTTTTAGTGGAAAAATAATTATATAAAAAAATAAATAAATAGAAGCAACATACTGCTCTCCCTCACAGTTTCTTTGAGGTTTAAATGATTTTAAGTGTTCTGAGAATGAACAGTGCTCTATGTATGCTAAGCATTATCATGCATTATATAAATACATAGTATCAGGCGTGCTATTTTCATCTTTGCCCACAGCACAATAATGACGTATCTGCAGTAGGATGAAACGCAACACTATATTTAATAGAGGTTATGGATTTTGTTTCTATTTCATGTTGTTAGGTGCTATGCTGCTTCTGATATCTAGGTCACTGTTCAAATCTGTCAGGGGTTAACCATGGCCAGTTGTTCCTATCTGGCACCTGGTACGCCTCTGCTGCTACAGGAAAAGTTGTTCCCCTCTGTAAATCATGAGCTTAGTTTAAAGTCAGTGAAAATGCTCTGTGATGGTGCTGGTGCTTACAGGGATGGAAGAAAATGTCAGTCTTTATTCTGGGATATTCAAAACTCAGCTACGCAGTGTTGATGACAGTGATGTAAAATGAACTAAGGACATATAGGTAAAGTACTGTAAAGTCCAGCACCTTTTAGGCGCGCTAAAAAGAATATCTAAGAATAACTTCAGTAAGCTAAAGGTTTATTTGAGAGAATAATTTCATTTTTTACACAGAGCTGATGTGATTGCAATGAAGTGTGCGATAGAAGATCTAACTGGGGTACTGAAATATTTTCCAGTATGGTTTGCAAATCCATCTTTGACAATGCCAAAGTTTATTTCCGTTGCAAAACTGAAATATATATACAAATTTTTCAGGTTATATTTGGGTTATAAGCCTAGCTTTTGGCACTACTCATCTATTGCTCATATTTGCCCCACAGAAGTACATTGAAAATCTTAAGGCCTCCTGGTCAGTTTTTACTGAGCATTTACTAGAAAGAGAACTTGCAGTAGTTCAAATCCTGATGGATAAAAACCAGCTGAGCCCGCACCCTTCCTTCTGATTTCCATAGCAGTTGTTGCTGAGTAAGAACTGGATGCCTCTGCTGCTCCCTGCATCAGGACTGCTGACATGAACATGTGGGAGGAAGATCGAGCTTCAGCAAGGACAGACTTCAGGAACTGGTTCATTCTTCTTTCACACGGATGGGAGTGTCACAGCATGCTTTCCTGTCTAATCAGTCTCAACAGAGCCTTGCACAACTTACCCTGCTTTAAGCTTTTAACCAGGGTGTAGGAGTTCAGAAAAAAAAAAAAAAACCACACCTCCCTTCCCCCAAGAAAAATGTAATTGCAAAGATTTGTTTTGATGTAGCATGTACAGTAAACTTGAATCACCAAAAGTGAACCACACATTTGTGCAAGTATTTTTTCCATCCCTAATTTTCATTCCTAGTTAGCTATTCATTTTATTTACCTTCTAGAGAAAACACACTGGAGATGGGATCTGACTCCCAGTGAGGCTCCTGGTAGAACTGCCAGGGCCTTAATCCCTGGGGCTGTAAGACAGCTCCTTTCTGGTGACCCCGCTGGGGATATCCCAGTATATACCAGCAGACAATCTGGTCCCCATCACCATTAATGCAGACAGTGACTGATCTTATAGGCCAAAGCAAACGTTAATACATAGTAGTAATATCAAAATAGTGCATGGTGATAGGTTCCACTCTCATTGTAATTGTGTTACTAATTACAAGTGCTACTTAATCTTTATAAGACTCATTTGGTTTAGTACTCTGAGAGTGATCAGGAGGCTAGTGAATTTAAGGCTTCATGCAAAAAAGTCTTGATGTTACAACATGATCTGCACTAAAAGCAATGCATATATATGCCACTTCAGTGTCAGGACCATGATTCTTGTAAGCTCTCTAGACCTCTGGTGAAGCCTACACAGAATCTTCAAATTTATTCTTCCATTAATAAGCTCAGAATATGGATCTTGGTTATTATTATTACCGGTACATAGCATGCAGAGATATGGAGGACAAATGGCAGAGCAGTCTAAAATTCAAATTAAGCAATAGATGGGCATAGTAAATAGCAGGGTGGGAATGGAATACCAAGCAACAAAGCCAATAAAACATTGTTTAGTTTGGGGAAGATGGTCCAACAAAATTAACTAGTATTTAACAGTCATATACTCACTGTAGAGTCATTTAATGTGACAGCAGTATGAAAACCACTAATGAATGGCTGCAGAAAAGTACTGATTGGATCCCTTAATATAGATCTAAAACAATGCCATCAATGAATGTGGGAATTCCTTGATAAGATGAAAAGACAGGCTGAGAGGTGGGGCTGTTCAGCCTGGAGAAGAAAAGACTGATGGGACCTTAGAGCCACTTCCAGGGCCTGCAAGAAAGCTGGAGAGGGACTTCTTACATGTAGTGTATTTACATATACTTAGCATGTAGTGAATGATAGGACAAGGGGAAGTGGCTACAAACTGACAGAAGGTAGGTTTAGCTTGGATATTAGGAAGAAATTCTTGACTGGGAGGGTGCTGAGGCATTGGAACAGGTTGCCCAGAGACACTGTGGATGCCTTATCCCTGGCAACCTTAAAGGTCAGGTTTGATGGAGCTCTGAGCAACCTGGATTAGTGGAAGGTGTCCCTGTCCTTGGCAGGGTCATTGGCACTAGGTGATCTTTAAGGTCCTTTCCAACTCAAACCCTTGTATGATTCTATGATAATCCTATCTCTGTACTTATACAACACCTTTCACCATGGCTCCTGAGCATCTTTCCCATTGTAATTCTCATATCCCATACAATTGGGAAGCTTTAAAGCAGGTTCACAGCAGCAGGCATCCCTGGGAGAGACAGGCTTTCAGGGTTAGCACAGCCTGAGTACCTGATACCTACCCCCTGATAGCACAGCTGCTGGCACCACCACCTAGCAGTAGTGCTCTAAGCCCTCCCTATCCCATCCTGTCCTTCTCTTTACCCTTGCTCTTGATTTCCCTGCAGCAGGACTATCTCAGTCCCTGCAGCTGCTATCTCAGTCTTCTTTCCCTCTATTCCCAGCAGCCTGTGAGACACAGGAGAGAAGGCTGAGGCTGCTCCTTCTCAGAGGAAAGGAGAATGCTGTTGCTTTTGGGAAGGGGAAAGAAAGTAAACTCTTGCTCTTCTTATCCCCATCTGCATTTCGCTAATCTTACCAGTCCTCCTCCCTTCAGACTTGCTCAGTGCAGCTACAAAATTCACTTTTACCTGTCTGTCTTGGGATTCTTGGGAAATCTCATGCCCTTCATACTAACAGCAATAAAAGTATGAAAAAAATAAATGAGTCTATCCAGAAAATCTACAGCACAGAGAGATCCCCTAAACTTAATCGTCTCACACGCAGGATGTTACTGTGGCTACCAAGAATTTCTTTTTGTGGAACCACACTTTCTACATGTTAATCCAAGCTTCTCTCTTCTTTTTCTCATATTTTTGGCTCTTGAGTTCAATAAAAATTCAGTTTTTCTTCCTCTGACAAGGCTGATCAACAGAATTTCCCTTGCAAGCATATATAGATAGTGAGAAAGTTTTGCAAATATTTGTATAAGTGTTCATCTAGTTCAAAAACTTTATGAATTGACCGTTCTGAAATCTTCCTATGGGTTGGAGAGTTGCACAGACAGGGATTAACAATGCTGCCATCTAACAAATCAGGCCAAACTATAAGCAGCTGGTACTCAAAGCAGTTGTCCTAATGCATAGTTCATGAGCAAGCCATTGGCTGCAATATGTTTGTGTTAGTCATGTATCAAATAATAATGAGCACGGAAAGCTAGATTCTGTAAATGAATAAAGGGGGCTGATTCCCTCACCTTGATATGAGGAATATGTCTCAAGGCCCAGGTTTATGGAGCTACAAATTTTTTCTTTGATCTTTTACCAATAATAAGACTAAAGGAATGCAATTTTTGTTGTTCATATTTTGCTTAATGTTAGTGTGGGGAAAAGTTGTTGATATTCTATAGCTATCTTGTCAGTCTCAAGGAACATGTCATATACACTAAAAGAGACAAATCAGTAATTAACATAAAACCATTCTATTCCTTAAGGCAAATATTAACATCCTCCCATACTTTTTTCTATTCTTCTTTTTCTTTTCTTTCTTTTTCTTCTGGCAAATTCCTAAAGAACCTAAGGCTGATAATGGTAGAATTTTTCTCAGACATGAAGAAAATAATGAGACAGCCATGTCCTTGTTTCTCTGTGCCAGATTTCAGGCATGGAAGTCTGCAGTAAGCTTAAAGTATTTAGGAAACTGCTTTATGATGTGTCACAATTCTGCAGTTTGCTCTAATCAAGAGAAGTTTCAATACCTATAAAAAAATAAATTCTGGGGACAAAAGGTATTGTTCTCCAAACTAAAGCTGAATCTTTCTAAAAGTCTGTTAAAAACTAATTGCCATTTATAGAAGCAATTGATAAAATCATTAAAATATGCCTATTTGGTAATTTTCAAAATTAAATGCTTCTGAAACAGAGTTATGAGCCTGTACACAAATCTCTGTAGTAAAAGCTCCATTTTCACCTTGTAGCATTAACATTTAGGACATTTAAAAAGGTGCGATAGTGCCATATGTTCAAAGCAATCCCAAATTCCAACTGAAGAGTAACATCATATTAAATAGTTACAAAGTTAAATATATGTGCATAATTTATTTGGTATAGGCATACAGGTGTTTTTGAAATGTCTATGCACATCTGAAAATGATACTTCTCTCTATACATTTATACCTGTATGCATAATAAATTGCACACCCATAGGCATTCGAGGTAGGGGCATATAGATGGTTCAGATACGTTCCCAAGGCATCCTCAATCACTAGCATTTTTGTCAGTGGAAAGGAACACGATCTTTCATAACAGTGAAGTAATTGCTTGTTTTCTCCTTGCCACCTTCTTGCAAGAATTAGATATTTTGGGTTACTTATTACCATGAGATAATTCTTGTCGGTCTGCTGAAGGCACAAGCAAGGCAAAGCATTTCCTAATTCCCATAAGGCATGTGTTATCTCATGGTAACACACACACACATTGCAGTGTGACATTTCTCCTTGATACAGGTAAATGGACCATACTGTATCCAGGATACAGCTTTGTGCTTCCATTAACATCTCACTTGTGTTCTCCTGCTTGCAAAATACTTTATCAAGCTCTATAGTACAGAATAAAAATTTCAGGGAGCTCTTGTACCACTGCAATTCTAATAAGTCCAGAGAAAGACAAAACAGAAACAACCAACTGCTAAAAAAGGTACAGGGCTGGAATTTAGGTGAAAGTTTCTGTCTCTGTGCTTTTACACGTGGGAGAGGGTGTTGATAATCTCATGCTACCATTGGCCTACAGTATGTGGATAGCTGTCTTGGAATATATTGTAAATATAATGGAAATATATTATTGCTAATATTTTCAGGATGTTGCTGTTGAGGCCTGACTATAACGAGGTTTCTTAACTTCAAGTCAGCAAATCAGGCAAGGAACCTTCTGCAAGTCTTCTTGTCCCTGGCTGCCTGTATTTCTCAATATTCTCAGTCAGGAATGAATCCAGGATGCCTCCCAGCTTTCAGATAGTTCCTTGTGCTGTCAGTTCTGCAGTTAATCACCTAGAAAGACGGACAAGTCTGTGCAGTGGGCAGCCACCTCATGTCACATCCAGCCCTCAGGGCCAGCTCTGGCTTATTTTTCTACACATCGATTGCTCCAAGGCAGATATTCCCCATGCTGCTAATGTCCGCTCAAGGGAGATGTAAAACCTCCCTTGTACAAGATGCAGGGGAAGGAAATAGAGGAAGGCAAGCCCCCAAATCCATTATTGATTTTTGACTGCAAGGTATTTCTCTCATTTCCCCATAGTAGAGTATCGTTCTGCCACTCTCAGCTCTCTGAGTTCGAAGTCCGCTGAGATCGATATAAAACGAATGTGGGCATGAGAGGACACATTAATGATAGAACAGGGAGAGGATAGTAAAGATGGCCTATTAACTACTGCACTTGAGGATTTCCTCTGGAAAATAAGGTGCTTCCAGATTCCTTGTAGAAAGGAATTTGCAGCCACTGGGCACATACTCTTTCTGTAAATAATTTATTGTACACTGCCAATGAGGCAACACAGCCATTTCTTTTTGTCCAGTTAGCTATTATACTGGCAGATAAAGTCATACATGGCATATAATAACTGTGATGTTTAAACCCCAAGTTCTTCTGTGTTACAGAATCACCAACAGAAGAATCTCTTCTATTAAATGTGGACTTGTATTTGGGAAAATTCTCTACAGGTAGCTCCCGTAACATACCATTAAAATGATCATGAATCTTGTTATCTTCTAAATACAGTGATAAATTATATTTTCCTTTTTGTTAGTAATAATTCACCTGTTTAGTTTGGGACATGAGCAGGCAAAATTTTAGAAAAAACTTTTGGTGCTTCAAATGCTTTCCTTCAAGAAAAAGGAGGAAAAGACTCTTGGGCTGGTGGGAACTGGAGAGATATACTGACTTGAACACAGCTGCAGCAGCAAGACCAACATGAAAAACAGATTTTTTGGGGGTTGTTTTTCTTTTTTCCCCAAATTGTTTGTCGTGCTAGCTCCCCTACAGATGTATTTCTGCAGATGACAGCCTCTGCTTTGCATCTGTTTCATGCCGAGCTGAACATGGGATCTGCAGTTTGAAACTGGATTTCCAGTTCATCAGAGTTCAAGGAACATTTGGGATTTTTTTGGCTTGGTTTCGTGGCTCATTACATGGGGTAAAATCCTAGCTGTCTTTAAAGTCAATGGCACAAATCCCACTCATTTCAGTAGGGCAAGAATGTCATCCCTTGCAGTTTAAAGACCAACTACAAAAAAACCCACCCCACAACAACTATGATTTTGACCATACAGTAATTATATGATTTTTTTTCATGACCATGCTTGTCATGCTTTTAGTCTACTGGATCTATCCATTTCCCTCGCTATATATTTATAAAGGTTTCCCTGCCTCCCTTTCTGGAGTTCCTGTGTTCTATTCAAGGGATGGGATCTTCAAATCCAAGAGACAGAAAGACCAGTAGGAAGTGCGTAAGCTTGTGATAAAATGTTGATAGCATTCTGGCACTTAAATTTCAATTCCCGATGGGGTCACAAGACAGATTCCATTTATTTTACTCGTCTCTACATCAGTTCTTTTTAGTGCTCGAGAAGTACTAGACACCATCAGATGAGACATGCCAAAAGTGTTTGTCAAAAAAAAAAAAATTGGCAATAATCTGTGTAGATACATTTATTTATTTTTTTAAAATAATCAGTATGTCTTCCTCAAATATTCCTGGCCATATATGGTATGAACTTTTTGCCTGTATTCAGGAATTTCCTTTTTAATTTATCTTTTGGGTGTTTGGGTTTTTTTTTTAAGGCAGGCTATACTGGGATGACATGAAAAAATTCTGGAGCCTGATCCAGACTCTTGCATTCATATCTGATAAACTGATGGTTCTGTGAGCCTCAGGCAGTGGAGGAGTATCATCACATTTAGTGAGTTTTAGTGATAACTCCAGTAGTTACTCCAAACACCACGTTACACCAACATTCTGCACCAGGAGCAGAGTTCTGCCAAGGCTCCTCGGTGTGCTTTCTCACAGCTGTGGTGCTGTCAGCCCAACGACAATGCTTGCAGTGAGGAGCCCAGCATTCCTGCAGAGGCTCAGCTGACTCAAGGCTGGATCAGCCAAAAGGCTCCTGAAACATTTCCATGGGCTGGCTACCTTGTAATGTGTGTTGCCTGTGCGTTCACACAGTTCTTTCTCGTCATCATGGCTAGGCTTCACAAACGAAGATTTGTGAAGGGCTCTACCCACGCTTGCTACAAGCACGCTGATGACTAAAAAGGCCAATGCGAGACAGACAAGTCTGGTCGCAAAAGGCACAGCAGAAAGACTCCCCAGGCGATATCGACAAGATGCGATTCTTTCTGCGCTGTCTCTTCTCCAAAGTGATCCTGCGTGTGTTCTCAAAAGAAGCAGCGGCGTCATAGATCTTGTGTCTCCAGGCCTCCCAACTGGAGTCCAGAGTAGACCAGTGATGAAGATCAATGTTGCCGAGTCTGAGGGATTGTTTCAGGGAGTCCTTGTACCTCCTCTTCGGGGCTCCTCTCTTGCG
>JAWMRA010000113.1:18668386-18713264 GCA_035584735.1 Pseudotriccus pelzelni
ATGACCCACGATTCAGACCCATATAGAAGAGTAGACAGTACAATGGCTTTGTAAACGCTGATCTTTGTGCTTTTCTTTAGGTGTTTGTTTTGCCAAACTCTATTATGGAGTTTGCTGAAAGCTTTGTATGCCTTTGCTAACCTGTTGTCTATTTCTGCCAGAAATAGACAGTTCTTTCTAAGGGGAGGACGATGTGCAGGGTAGCTGCTGGGCTGGTTTATAGTCTGCTCTGGAAGTGCTTAAGGCATAGAGATCCCTTCTGTGGAACTAACATTGCATTATTTTCTGTGACAACTGTGCATTTACACATAGATATTGTGTTATGTTGTTTTGTTTGTCAAAACAGCATTAAGCTATGTGGCATCAAGTATACCCAAGCCGTGTTGGTTTATAGTATCCTCCTGGCTGACTGCTGTGTTGACTTTACATGATGGAATGGTGTGGTATTCTGGGAAGACAGTCCCTGTTGCAATGACATGCACCTTTGGTCTGCACCTGGTGGTTTCTCTGGCACTACACCAAGGCAGAACCTTTATCTGCCACAGCCCTGCTCAGTGCAGCAGCACTTCGGGTACAGTGGTGGGTGTAGCAGGGTACAGATGCCATCCTGGGGTCACCAAAGAGAGTGACTATTGCTAAAAGTTCCATTCCTGTCTGCATCAGCAACAGGCACTCCCACAAAGCTTCTCTACAGATACCACTCCAGATTGCTAATTGCTGTAGAAATCCAGTTTTTCAGTGACTGATCAGTTGTGGAGGTTGTTGTTACACAAGCATTTGTGATTTCTGTGATGCTGCTGTATCACTTAATAAGACATAACAATGCAAGGAAATTTATTAGTTGCACTGCATTCCAAACAGTTTCCGTCAAATGGGCTTTGTCAGGTACCTTTAGCAGCTGATACATTAATACTTTGATTACTTGTAATAACATAAAAAATATGGTGACCACACAAAACTAAATCACATACCCCAAAACACAGGTTCCTGCCTTGGTGAAGAAGTTATTTGTGCAAACCTAAATTCCTTTCACACCCTTCATGCAAAGACATCAACCAGTAAGAGTGGTTATTCTTAGTGGATTTTGACATATGTCAGTTCAGTGCTTCATACCATTATAGAAAAAACACCTTGCCTTATGCTTCCCTGCTTTCTAAAACCTTTCATCTGTTGGTTGGACAGAAGAAAACAGTGGTCTAATTCTGAACTATGAGTTTACAGAGAGCTATGAATATACTCCAGAATAAGTCAGTGTCTACTGAGTCAGTAGCAATGCCTATGTAAAAGCTGATGTTTCTTAGCATCTTGAGTCTGTTATGCTAAGTGTTTGATGGCTTTTGCACATTTTTGAGTGTAAAGAAAGATGCTGAAGGACTGGGGATCAGGAGGTCAAGAGATCCTCTGGACACATGTAAGCCAAAGCGGATACATTGGCAAGTTGCCCCGTATGGTCAAGGAAACAGGATCAGGGAGGAATTATTTTCCCATTTAGAGACGAGAAAATAGGGAAGGAATGTCATGTAACCAAGAATACGTACTTGCATTTACTCATAGTTGGAGTTAACAGCATGGGAGAATATTATGCTATTTTTAGGTGGTACTGCAATGAAATTGTACAGCTGAGTGGTATCAGGATAAGTTTATTCTGTGATAAACAATAACAGAAAATAAATGCAAAAATACTGGTAGCACATTGTTCCTTGAATAACGAGCTCCTGGAAGACTGACCTTTTGGTAATGAGGTAGGTAAGTAATAAAGCAAGAAGATGGTGCAAGTTATTTAAATACAAATCAGGACCTTTGCTCAAAAAGTGCTGGAGGACTGCAGAACACAGACCGCAGGTTAAGAATGACCAGTGTAGGTTGTTGTCATCCATGTTCTGGTGGTGGGATTGCAATTGCATGCTGTGGGATGGCCCTCCAATACCCCCTGAGTGGTGTATCTTCTCCAGAGTGCAGCACTCGGGGGTGCAGTCATTAGAGCCAATCACAAAGGAAGTTAATCCATGACACTCCTCCCTGCAGTGTCTGTGTCAGGGCTCTTTCCAGGGCAATGAGCTCCATTTCAGTCCTCTGAGGATTCTCTGGGAAATGCTTTAGGGCCTTGTGTTGGATTAGGTCCAGTAGTTGCTGGAACAGATCCCTCTCTTGCTCCTTTTTCTTTTTGAACTACCTGTCGGTCATTCTGTCTGTGTGCACTACTTACTGCTTCAGGGGAGCTTTGGCATCAGAAAGACTAAAGCAGATTTTTAAAAAGAGGAAGAGGTTTAAAGTTATACTTCCTTAAAATCAGTCCTCATGCTAAATGAAACAAAACTGCTCCCTTAACACTGCTCCATCTTCAGTTCATGCTCTGGAGTCCAGATCAGGCAGTAAAGTGTAATCCAAATTGCTTTTGCTTGCTGTAAGTCTTCATGGAGCAGCAATGGGATGCTTTGGAGTACGGCAAGACAGCGGGGAATTAGCTGGAGGGGGAAGGAGCTGTGGTGGCCCATGTAAACAGAGGACATCAGTCTGAAGGTTGGCAATTGCATTGAACCCCCAGTTCTGTTTGTACAGGAGAATATTACAGTCTCAGGAACCAGAAAGAGTCTTGCAAGAGTCCTGTGCAAGGGGAAGGACTTTGCTACAACAATGGCCCAGTGGCTTATTCAGTGTTCCTCTCTGCGCTGGGTTCTTGTGCAATTTTCAGCCCTGCTGGTTTGTGCAGCATTGGCGGCTCTCATAAATCTCCTGATTGAATCCCAATGCATACACAAGATCAAAGGAGCTTGCAATGGATTTTATGCTGTTTATTTGGCTGTCTTCAGTGCCTGAGCTGAACCCTTGGGCAAATACATAGCCACCACGTAACATTCAGAGCCTCTGCCTGTAATACTCGCAATAAGGTGATCCAGCTTGTTCTTGGGTAAGTCACTCACCTGGAGCTCAATAGCTTTGCCTTAGGAGACTGGCCAGTGTGGTGTATTCATTATTTCCTATTTTTCTTGAAAGTGTTCTCTAAATGTTCTCTGTCTGCATTCTGGTGGTTCTTCTGGGACAGACTGCAGAGGTCTCTACAAGTGCCAGCGAAATCTTTTCTCTCAGAAAAGGCATACTGGGCTAGCAGTTACTCTTCTTTAAAATATCAAATAGCAGCAACTTCACACTTACTATTCCAGCCTGGGGTCTTCATAGACCTCAAAACTAACCTCATATGAAGTGCTGACGCCAAATCTTCTAGCTCCTAATGTAAGCCTAGCCTGGGAAACTTGGCAAGTCCCAGCGCCAAGTGCAGCTTGCCAACACTTGCATACCACAGAGCTGCGTGGTGTGAGGTGGCAGTGATCGTGGCCTATATTTGAGCCCACGAGCGGCAGCAACAGTTGCAGGAAGCAGAGGTGTGGAGGATGTGTTTCTAAGTATAGAAATTCTGCAAGACCAGTAAGATTTGTTTTTCTTTAGTGATGTTGTTCCTGACAGTAACTTTCTTAGAAACCTCCCATGTCACATCTGCTTGCTGCTCTGCTAGTTTCCATTTTATCTCTGAAAATTGATTTCAAGCTCCAAGACATAACAACACATTCAGCTTTGCTTCTTGGCACCATTGCAGGACTGCAATCTATCATTTTGTACCACCGCTTGTGAGGGTCACTAGCCACACACTGCAAATATTTGCATGGTTATAGCAACCTGCTCCCTGCCTCTCTGTGAAAATACAGGTTCTGAAATCTGCTATGCAGCTATCCACATGTTGGAGACTTAAAGATATGTGATTAATGCATGCACTTTCTATTCCAATCCGAAAGGTAGAACTTTGCTGTTATATTAAATTCTCAAATTACCTGTATATACTACACTTCCCCTTAAGATGGCTCATGAAACTCCACCGTATAAGTTACAGAGAAATTGGTCTGGGCTGGTGCTGAGGTTTCTACCGCCACATCAGCCAACCTTGTCTGCCACAGTGGCCTGTTTTGCGTTCTCAAGCCAGAAGTGATAGTACACTAGTACATACGAACACCTGATTTCTCTTTAGCATCCATAAAAGGGACTTATTGATCTCTCCTGTAAAAATGAACTCTGATTATTGATGAAGTAATTTGATGAACATACAGAGTTGTGGGAACAAAAAATTTGCAGCAATTGTCTTTTGCCAGATGATTAGTACAGTGGAAGAGGGTTAATTAGGACGTTGAACAAATGACCACAAAAATATTTATCACAGAAACATAGTTTTCAATTGTTGTTGAACTCTCCCAACAGCATTGTGTAGACAATTTTAACCAAAGAAATTAACACAAATGCAAGCAGTTACTGATAGAGGTGAGCAGCATATCAGTCTTTTAAATATACCACTGACCAACTTCACATTCCAGAAACTCCACATAGATCATTCCCTGGATAGTGCTGTGAATCATTTGCCCATCCCAACATTTTGTTCGAACAACAACTATTAGTCATTTGATTCATCAGACAACTGAATGATGTCAGTTTTCTCCTCTGTGTTTCACTTTGTGCCCCAAAGGCTAAGAAAATGGATTGATTTTAAAATGGGACCTATCGTGCCAAATTTCCTGAGCACTTCAAATGAATACTCTCACTTAGTCATGACAAATGCCTTCTCAGATTATGAGAACGTCTGGGATTTGCGTGCTCTTCTTTTGGTTGAATAACAAAGAACCTCCATTCATAAAGAGATCTTTCAAGAAACTTCTTGTAAATCAATCACTGACAACTGCATAGTGAGTCTTCTTGGTCTTGTCATTTTTTAATTAAAAAAGTTGCGCCAACAAGTGATGACAGACACAAGCAAAACAGCCTTCTTCAGAATGTCCAAACACATCTGAAGGGGAGCACACAGGACAGGTTACTGTACTGCTCACAGAGTACCAGCTGAAAAAGACCTGCCATGTGGAAATAAGAAACAAACCTTAAAAGACAGGGTTTTTTTCTTTTTTTTTTTTTTTCCTTTTAGCTCTTTGTGATTTGTGTGTGCCCAAAATGTCAAATTTTTGTTCTAATATGGGACAATGTAGCCTCAGAATAAACAAGGTGACTGGATGTACTCTGGTGTCATTTGATGGCATGACATCAGTATTTACTCAGCAATACTGGCTTAAAAGGAGTCAGAGAATGATGGCTCTGTGTTTCCATCCATATGGAAACATCCATTCCATCCATTTTCTCCTAGAAAGCACTTGTCTGTTTGGAGTTTAAATTAATTATGTGTTGGAGGTAGGAAAGCTCTGTTCCAAAGCTGTCCAGCACTGACTGTGTCTTTCCCTTCACATCACCTCTTCCTGGTGATTTTAATCAGTGCCTGAGAAGAATTGACAGACATCCTTACAGGATGCCAGCAGATGTTCATGCAAAAATAGTGAAGACCCAGAATTGACAACCCAGATGATATGAGGTGAAAGGAAAGCAAGGCAATGTTATTTAGAGGTTAAATCTTCTCAAGATGCCTTTGAACATCATGAAGAGGGCAAGGGATAGAGAAATGACAACTCAGTTTAAAAGTATTTCTTTCAAGGCAGATAATACAGACAAGAAATCTACCCATTTGGGGCTTGTGAAATCTTCTGTTCATAGATTAGTATGTAACCCTTGTAGTTTTCTGCTTGATCAGGAAGCAGAGATTAAGGAAATTGGATCTGATTCATAAGAAAACTTGAGGCTCATTTGGAGACTTTTTTTATCTTTGAGCACAAATATGGAAGTTTACATTTTTATCATTCAGTTAGTCAGCTCTGGATTGTCTAAGATACAGGGACTTACTGAGGATTTGTAGAAGCCTTTTCAAAGGCCTTTTGTTTCTACACTATCAAGTAGTTCAGTCTGGAAAGTTCAGAATTCCCCACTGATTTTGGTTTTGTTTTATGTAGCAATGTCTGAGAATAAAGCAACTGACAGTAGAACAAAAAAAAAATCAGTGTTCTTGACTTTATTTTATCTGAGCATATTGCACAGCTGTTACTTTCTTGCTTTTTATGGTACTTCCCCTGCACTGCTAGTTAAGGCTAATTTCTACCTATGGATCCAGCAGTATTGAATATTGCAGTTATGTAGTTATTTTATTCTCTGAACCCTGTTTTCCTTGCCTTCTGAGTAAACAAGGCAGATTAAGACCTTAAAATTTAACTTTCAGCCTATTCTTTCTTTACAAGAAGCTCTTTTTAGAAGGTGAAAGTTTCCAGCAGTGTTTGTTGCTCACTGCACCAAATGAACGGTGAAGCCATGTGAGGGACATTATGTATGTGGCCCAGCACGTTTCACAGCTTATAGTACTTGAGAAATATATTTCTCCATTGGAAAGACAGAACACAATGTTAAGCAGGCAGGCAGACCTGGTGGGAAAGAAAGTGAAAATGTTAAAAAAGAAAAAAAAAATAAAGAGGAGGGAAAAGGTAAAAGACCAAATCCATGCTATATAGTTAACAACACCGCGATGATCAATAAAACCCTGCACTTCTCAGAGACAGGCAAGGCAACCACAAGAACACTTAGAGAAAAAATTCAGTAATTACAGATCAAGAAATAACATGTTTATTCATAATTTTGTCATTACAAGCAACTGATATATCTAGGTAGGAAGAGGTCAGACGTATTCCCTTCCTCCCAATAAATTATTTCTCCCCTCTTTAAATAGCCAATACCTTCCCATAACATTCTTTTTTTGAGGTTTGCATTATTGTTTAAAAAACCCATATGAAACACTTTGGCTTGGCCTGTAGCTTCCAGACTTTTCTGTAACTTCTCTCATCAAGAGGAAAGGACAGTACTGTGGTTAAAGTATGGCATTTGGGCTCAAAATGTAGGGGAGCAATCCCTCACAGGTTATCCAAGGCCTCCTTTGGCAGAAAGCCATAGGATTTGTTTTCAAAACTGGCTTCCAATTTTTGTGGTGTTTGGTTTTGCTTGCCCAGTTGGAGTCTTGGCCTTTAATGCCTCCAACTCCATGTGAAGTTGGTGGGACCTCAGTTTTAGCCATATGTAAATCAAGGTCAAGGTGCTCCCAGAAAAACCAGGAATGGCACATCCCTAAATTAGAAGCCATGCTTGAAAGTCAGGTTTTTAATCTCTTGTGATAATTCAGAATACCTAATTTAGGTGGCGGGGGACTTAACTGACTCTATAAGGAGCCTAAGGCTCCTATGTGCCAAGCCAGGAGCTTAAAGGTTGGCAGAGCGAATATGTAATCCCGTGTAAAATCAGATACTGTCCCACCACGCAAAGCCACCATGAGCCTGAACCCTCCCATGCTTTTGAAATGCTCCAAGACCATCAGGGGCACATCAAAGACTGTATATATATATATATACAGGAAAAGCAGAGTAGGGCACTGATGAGCCTTCAGGTACACCAACTGCAGGCACAGAGCAGTACGCTACCAATTTCCTCCCAGTAAAATCCCTTGAGGGGGCTCCTGTTTAACTATATCCAGATATCAAACCAGCATCCATGTCTTTGTGGCATGAATAAGGAATTATGGTGGGTAGCCAAGCAGAAGGTTAATATATTAATATTAGGAGCCTGATTCTCATCTTTTTTGTACTCATGCAAACCAGGAGCATCTCTCCTGAGACTGATGGATTTGCCTCTGTGAAATTCCTTCGGCAGAAAAGAAAACCTGGCTCTGACTGAGAGGGACTCCCCTCCTCTGTTTAAGATGCCAGGAGATAGGCAATATATACTGACAGCAAGGAAGAGCTTAAGTCCAATTTAATCCTCTTAATGACTTATTATATGTTCTAGTGAGCTTGATGTCATTTTGGGATATCACCCAAGACTAATAATAATTACGATACTATCGCATGAAGTCTCACTTTTACCCTTACCCAAGTCCAGCACAGCAGCGTGAAGAAAGGAGGGGATAGAACAGAGAACCTTCACAGCTTTTTCCCATCCATGCTGTGCTCAGGCACTCAGGGAAAACTCACTCTGTCTTCTGCAGCACAAACATGCTTTAGATGACGGTCAAAGAAAGAATAATGGCAACACCAGCAGCTATAACTCTGCCAAATCCCTTCCTGATGTGGGATTTGCAAAGGTTATCGTGGACTGGGGAATAATTTCAAAGGACTTCTTTGCTGCTATGGCCTGGGGCCAGGGGAATAAACCTTCTGAAGAAGAGGAGGATTCCCTTTACCTTAGGCTATTTGTTCTAACTGTTAACACAGTGCAGAATTTGACTTACCAGTCTGTCCCCTCCAGAGGATCCCCAAAGTCTCTTCTTACAGCACCTAAAAAAAATCAGCTGCTTCTGGAGATGAAAAGATTAGAGCTGAATTTGTCACTACCCAAAGCACATTGTGTAATGCTGTGGAGGGAAAAGGCTGGGCCAATGTCAGGGCAAATACGTGCTCCTATAAAAGTCACACTAGGAGAGAGAATCCAGGCCTGATTTCCAAAGCCCCATGTGAAATTCTTAGACAAGACTGCAGAGATCTTCTTTTAAAAACTTCACAGATAATCTGAGCAGTTAAAAAGGAGATTTTTTTTTTTTTTTTGAAGTCTGTAGTCTGAGACAGGCATCCCAGCAGATCTTTTGAAAGTCCCAGCCTTCCATTTTTAAAATTACTTACATTTCTTAGTAGATGGTTATTACTTTCTCAAAGTCAGAAATCATCTAAAGCTCAGACAGAGGAGTTAAATACCAAACTTTCCTCTTCTTGAAAATCAAGGTATGGATGCTCCAAAGTGGGTGCAGCTGTACTGAGGCAACAAATGTGAAATTTCTGGAGATGGTGTTCGATGCTGGGAGGCTGGCATTGCCAGCAGGACCTCTTGAAGGGCTCCAGCCTCATTAGAGCCTTTCTATTCCTCTTTTTCTCCCCAGTCTCTCATTTCTTTGAACACTGGAGACTGCTGGATCACCATGGCTGGTAGCACTAATTATATGCCTTTTTTTTTTTTTTTTTTGCTTTCTAATGGAGATGTTGTAAGCTTGTGTAATCTTTGTGCCCCAGGCAGGTTGACATAGTTGTGGTTTGCAAATGAAAGAAGGCTAAAAACTTTCATTCTCTGCTGTTGTTAGTCACAAGGCTATGGCACAGTCACCCTGTTTAGATTGTACCCTATAAAGTTTGGCAGAGGTGCTCAGAGAGTGATTTCTGTTTTACTGCAGAATATACTGAAGTCTGATTTTATTCTTCCCTTATCTTTTATTTAGGTTCCCAGTCTCTTTTTTCCACAACGTCCACAGCTGCCATTATTCTTTGCCTAAAAAGAGATCCCCAGCCAGTCATGAAACAGACTGAAACCAGGGAGTGGCCATACATTGCTGTCAGATTTAATGCACATCCTTTTTATTGACATTAAAGTTCTGATCACGTGGAGCTGATCATCACAGGCTGAGGGCAGGGTATGAACACACATGTGCAATCACAGGACTTATCCAGTCAGTGGGAATACAAAGCCCATTCCCAGGCCATTATTCATTCCAAGTCCTGCCTTTTGATCAGTTAATTAGGACCTACTTTTGGATGACTCTATCTAAACTCCAGGTAACTTCAATCGAAGGTAAGACTAAGGTTTCCAAGAGCACTGAGCACAAAAGAATAACAAGGAAACCTGACCAGGTCTCACTGTTTGGTTGGTTCCCTGCTCAGAAGTGAGCTTGTTACCCAGCCTCAGAGTGGGTTGTCTTACTTGGTGAGACTGATGCAGAAGAGGGTTTCTGCTGCAGATTCCAGCCTGAGCAGCTCCTTCTTGGAATCGCTCCTGAAAATGAATTTACAGTTTCAAGACTACACCTGCACAGGAGATGCCTGTGGCAGTCAGTAGGGAATGTGGCTAATTAAATAGGAACAGATTTTCAAAGATTACTTCATCCAAGAAGCGAAAGCTAAATAATTATATGGAACAAGATGATTACCTGGAACAACATGATAAAACTGCTAATGGTCCTGTTTATAATATGACTGTGAAGCTTCTCTGTTAAAGCTTGGATGCAATATATTATAGTTCATTGTCTAATAATACAAGAAATAATGCTGCCTGTATTCTGCGAGAGTCTTGTTTTTCTTCCAAATAAAATTCCACCTGGAACTGACCTATCCAAGTAACTCCCACGATTTTCTCTGGTTTATCTTCACCTGGGAGGAAGGAAGGCTTAAAAAGGGAGAATTATGAGTTTGCCTCATATATTAAACATATCTGGGAACTTTGTAGATTTTGAAGGATTTGTCCCATCTTTACAGGAAGAAAAAAAACAACAAACCACATTTCTGCGAGATGGCAAATTGCAGTCAGAGAGAGGGTAGATCTGTGACCCTGTGCCTTCTCTTTTGTGTGATGAAAATGTGCTGATGCAATGGCCATGGCTATCCCTCTCTCCTGGATTTTGTTTTAAAAAGGAGAGCTTTGCTACTGTATGCCTGCGGTCAAAAGCTACCGGAGATCTTTTGTTCACCATCGGCCAGGGGGTGTGATTGCAGGGTGTGCCCAGTCCATGCATTCAGCCACTATACAAGCAAATACAGCAGTTAAAATGTTGATATTCATGCTGATTTAACTCCTCTGACCTCTTCATGGCTGAGTTCCAAGCTGCGTGCAGGCTCCTCTCTGCTCTCCACCCGGTCTCTATGCATTTTTATTTATATTAACTTTTTTCCTACCTTTCTCTGTTTCTTTAGAGAAACCTTAGATTCTGGAGAATAAAATACCAGCTCATGAGAAGTGCCAGTGTGTCATACCACAAGTATAGCTCAGTACAAGTGCTGTCTAAACTCAACCACAGTACTCTCCATATTTTACTGACAACCCTCTGCAGGACATTAAATTACTGCTCATCTCAAAACCAACCCTTCCTCCTTCTTCACTGTCTCTCACATCTTCCTGGAATCTGTTTATAATGGTATCTGCAGGTTGGCTTCAAAAATTTCAGAGTATCTTGGCATCTGCCGGTCTCAGTGGCCTTGATGCTGTAGCTCCACACTCATGTGAAACCCTGCCTGAAGTGAACCTTGACAACGGGGATCAGCTCCACTGGGGTTTCAAAGCACCACTTATGTCTTTGGATATTTTTTAATTTCTGTTAGACAGTTGACATCTTGAGAGCTAAGAATTGACTTGAAAAGGCTTCTTGGATCAGGACTTAAGGTTTTACCTGGAACAGTATCTCAGGATTGGGACTTGCATTTCTATATGGCCTTTAGTGTGCCTGCATAAAATCTGCTACAGACAGGGGATCCTGGAGTCTCTGTGTTATAGGGCTAGGCAGCCTATTTCAAGTTTAAAAAAATACTTTGAATAATGGCTCTGTTTCAGTTGCTGTTTGGTTTTAACCATTTGTGCAATACCTCAGGCGAATTGGCAGGATTAATTGGTTAACAATGCTATATTAATTAATATCATAAAATTGCTCTCAAAGAAGGAAGAGCTAATTAACTACAAAGCATTAATACTTCAACTGTGAGAAAACCCAAGGGAAAAAATCTACAGTGTAATTAATAGAGAATACATTTTTCTTCCTGCCTTACAGTCTCCCCGTAGTCACAGTCACTAATAACTTTCACTTGGCTTTCTGAAAGGTTTTCTGGTCTCTGTAAACTTATCTCATGCTTAAAAATATCCAGAGGTAATTTGTATTAATTTTTCTTTCTTGACCTTTTATTTCTGGTGGTACCCTTGATGTAAGGTATGAACTCTATTCTTCCCATTCCTACTTGAGAAGCAGGTTCTTTCTTACATGGAATGTCTGTGGTGGTTAAAATCCAATCTCCAGTCGTCAGTAACACAGGCACGGCAGGAGAACAGGGCAAGCCGCAGCAACCCTTTCCATTCTATACTTTCCCTTCCTACTGTACATCCCACATTTTTCCTGTGAATATCAGATGACTCACTGATTTATTACAGCCTTTTTTTTAAAACTAGTTGGCAGTCAGTCTGCTTCAAACCACAGTGCATTTTATTTGTTTGCCGTTCTCTAGTAACAATCGTCAAGAAAAAAGCCAAACAAAATGACAAATTATAGACAATTAAAGGGGGAAAAAATTAACAAATATGTGCTTGTTTCTATGTCTTGAGATGGGGTTTGAACTGGAAGCATACTGCCCTGCTTTTTGTGTTTAGATTTTAACAGAAACACTTGTGAAGGTGCCCCCAGGTGAGGAGCTGGGGAAGGGCATACGGACAATTGTCAGAATAAACATCACATATAGTGAAAATAGCTGCCTTCTCCCTGTAAAAATATCTCCATGCTAGAGTCTGAGCTAACTACTGGCATCCAGGAAACAACTGTTTTCAAATATCTAGACCGGAATTTATAAACATGCAATAGAAGGTTCAGCGAATTAGCCATCAAATCCTGAATCCTTTGTCCTTATGAGAATGCTTAAACTACTTCAGTATAACTGAAAGAGTGGAACAAACAAACTAATAAAAATCAACTGTAGTACTGAAGCATTTCTGCAGCATTCAGCTTATTTCCTGGTAAGAAACATTTTTATGCATCTGCAGCAGTGATTACATCTAAGTATTCAGTTCAAGTTAAAAAAAAAAATAAACAAAAAACCTCCACATTATTATGCATCCTCCAGCACAACTTTCTTAGTGGAAAGCAGTTCTTTCTTAGTGGAAAGCAGTTAGCACAGCCCATACACGCGAGCCAGGTGGTTCAGGTCTGAGTCCAACATGGAAAATACGGTTGTGTGATATTGCCAGGAGAGCGCTGTGTCATTAAAGAGTCTGTTCCTTCAAAGGAGAGGTTAAATCAAGCTCCCTAATCTCTGGATGAATAATATCATTATTTTCCTGAGAAAACATCTCACCAAGCAAATACAGTTGAGTCTTGCCCAGACATGTTTTCTATAGGTGGGAACTGGTAATACGTGGATGAGGGTGTGAAATGGCCCTTCTTGATGAAGTCTCTCGCCATTAATCATTACATGTCTCATACGTGACAAAAAGTGTTGACGGAATGGGTTTAAACATACTTTTTGAGTTAAAATAAAATCCATGTCACACCAGTTCAAGTAACATTGGGTATTGTGTTCGTAGTTGTCTGGTATGATGCAATGGAAAATTTTGAATAAAATCCTGATGCACTGTCAGCTCTCATGAACTCTATCTGCAGGCAAGAGAGCGTCACAGAAACAGCGCAGCTCCCCAGGTTTTACCACAGACACCTCCCTGGGGCAGGAGGAGGAGAGGTTACTGTTGTCATACGTGATTTTTCTCACAAAAGGGAGCTTGATTCTGAGAGCTTTGTGTCGTTATTTTGTTTACCTAGGGTTGAATTTCCTTTAATACCTTCTATGAGTCTGTTTAATCCACGTGGGCCAAATTCACCTGCCTGCCACCTGAGCTAGGCAATGCACTGTAATCCCTGCCACTGAGCTAGCATTTCATGCAGCGAAAGGTTCCTGCCACCTCTTTGAGAAGCTGCAGCACCTTTATTAATTGTTTCATGCTTTGAAATCTGGCAGGAAGAAAGCGATCAGCACAGAAAGTACCTAATTTTTCTTCTGTGAATTTCTCTTCAGGTATTGCCACAATATGAATGATTGAAAATTTACTATTTCTTCACTCCTGGAGGAATTGTTGAAAGAAAAAACATTGGCAGCACATCAAAATTGTAGCTGATCACAAATATTCTTAAAAGAGGGATTCATATACCACCAACTCAGCTGTGAGGACCAGTATGGTACTGGCAACGCTTGGAAATTGCCAGAGCAGGTGGAACAGCAGGTCTGAGAAGGAAGAGCGAGTACAAACTTCTCCAGCCATCACCTGGTGGTGTTCCTTGCCTGAAAGACACACAAGATCCTCTAAGCTATTTCATCCCCCATACTCTCCTCACATTATTCCTTACCACATCCCATGGGTAAGACTCTGCTGTAGACTCTCCTTCCTGATACTATGTCCTTATCCATTTTTAGAGAATCCACCATTCTGTGGATCAAAAAAACCCCAAACCACCTCCAGATCAGCCCAAATCTTCTCACATGTTTCACTCTGGGTTGAGTGGTTGTTGCCTGAGAGAAGAGCATTGCAATCTGGCACTTACTACTTATCCTGGCTGTCAGCCCAACTGGCAGGTCATCCATAGCAGCCTCAGGAAAGAGCTAGAATAGGTTTGGGACTGGTGCCAGCTTTCCCCAGTAGGGTCAGGGAGGTGGACATAGCCATGTTCGATGAAGTAACTGAAGGTGGAGCTGAGGGTCCCCTCCACTGGGCTGAACAAGTGTCTGTGCAAGATAAAGAATATCCATGGCTCACTGGGATGTTTACATCTCCCATCTCGAGCTGTCTTGTCACACAACTCACAAGATACTGCTTTCCTCTCAGACAGGAGGAAGGCAGCTCTTGGAAATACCCTAGCAATGTAAATCCTCGGGGTGGCAGGTTCAAAAACCAAACCTTTGACAAATCCTCTTGTGATATTTCTTTACAATGCTGTTGTTACCACACATTATCACCAGTAAATTTATTTATTGGAGTTCTTACAAAGTAGAAGTACAAAATGGGCAGAAATGCATCCAAAGCAGAGCAAGCCAGTGGCACAACAGAGCTCATCTGGATCTTTGATGGTGGAAGTGAAGGACAACCCATGCTCAGTCACAAGTAGTACAAAAGTCATTGCTCACTTTTTCTTCACAACTCACCTCCTGGGCTTCTCCAGCTTGTCAAGTTTAGTACAGGTGCATACTTAACAGCTATGCCTGGAGCACATTCAGTTAAACATTCAAACTGGGACATATTTATGCAAAATCTTCTTGCAATATTCACCCGACGGTAGGGCTGTTTTTCTATATTTATTATAAGGGGGATAAAAACAGATAGAAAAACCTATGTTGTGTGCAATGTTCAACATAGTTTTTAAAATGTGTGGTTTGAGCCTAAGGAAGCTAGGTGACATCTTTTTCTTCTCTTATATTTTTGTAGGATCTGCATGATTTAAGTTTGAGTGTATGGCCAAAAAATAATGCAGACTGATGAGCCAAAAGTAATATCCCTGACTTACTGGCATAAAGCACGTTTTCCCTGTAGATACTCTACACTGTTTCATCATTTAGCTCTATATTTTTAGCAGTTGCAAAACTGATAAAGTGTATATTGCTACAAACATTTTGGATGTACATTTTCAAGGCCTCAAGACCATGAAGTCATGCTTGTGTGTGTCATTCTTTCCGTTAGTGATGAGCCAAACATGTTGAGTTTATTTCTGAATCCAGGTGGCCATTTGGAGCCTGTTTTTTTAATCTGGATGCATGATCAGATACATTTCCTATCTAAACACATTTCTGTACCTCTATTTTTTTGAGTATTTGGAGAAAAATATTATCAGCTTTGTGTTACTAATGAATATGACAATCAGTGTTTCTTCTCACACTGAAGAAAAAATTAAGTGCAACTGTAGTAAGTGAACAATAAGTGAAATCCCTATAATCCTCTGGAAATTTTAGTGGGCTATATATCTGTCTGGTTTCAGCATCTTTTCACACTTTGTTATTTTTAGATTGAGAAAGAAGGAGAAAATATTGTCTAAACTCATCCTTATATATGATTAACCGTTCAGGAGGAAATACACAGCAGGCACGGATGCAAAGATTCAGATGGGAACGCTGTTACGTATTTGTCCACTGTGTCCTGCTGGATAATTCTATCCTTTGGGGATGAGTGTGGTGCAGACTGCTATACTGCACTACAAAGTCACACTGAAGTTAATATTTAGAGCACTGAGACTACACAGGCTCTGCAGTAAGAGCTGGGACAGTGTCTTGGTACTTGCCCTTGAATCAAAAGTTGCAGTTCCTGAAGGCAAGAAAATGAGTGCGCTTGGTATTTTCTCTGTATGTCGTATACATGCCAGCTAAGCAACCTTTGCCCTCAGCTTCAAGATTTATTATTTGTTCAGAGTACTAGTTTCAGCTGCTATGAAGACCAGTGTTCTTGGTGAAGGGCTGGCTGGGGGCCCAGAATGGGTAGAGGGGGTTTGATGTGCACCCCTGGCATCCAGCACACCAGCCTTCCAGGGAACATGGCAACATGAATCTGTAAAATGAGCATAATAATCCTGACGTGTGTCCAGTGTAGGAAGCTTAATTAGCAATTTTAAATGATCTTGAGATCCTCAGAGGGATGGCGCATGTGCTAACAGAGAGTGTAATTTGGCACAAATGTATTATCACATCTACAACTCTATTACCCTGTAGATATGCCAGGGCAAATAGAGCAACGACTGTCCCAAATGCTGTGGAGACAAATGTCTCTGGAATTGTCCAAAGACAGAAGAGAGGGATACACCTACTGCACACAGGCTTTATTATAACACATACTGATACATCAGCAGTCCACAGCTTTTTATCCCTGTAGACAAAGACACCCACAACTTCATTCTTTCTGGCAACACAGAGATACACCTACAGTTCAAAACCTTTTGGGAACCCTTAGGGATACAGTCACAGCCACAACTTACTGGCAGCGCACAAAAGATGTAACTGTACCGTGCAGACTTTCTGGCAACACAGCTGCATCCCCAGAGCCTGGCTTTCTACAAGCAGTGATACACCGATCACACCACATCCCTTAAGGCAGAGAGATGATACAAATCCCCCACATTGCAAAGAGAGATGCTTTTGAAAAACACTTTAAAAAAATACACTGGATAACGGGGGCTTTAATTGTTGCTTAAATGCCAACAATGTCAGAGCTATCTGTGCGTGAAGTGAATGCTCAATGTTAATAAAATACATTCCAACTGAGCAGTCTGTATGTTCTGCTGAGCTGTACAAACCACGAGAGCTCTCTGCTCTCGTGGTTTGTGTTTCCACCACGAACCCGTAATAATGAAAGTACTGACCCAGCAACCAGCGTTTTGAGTGCAGGCCCCGAGATTGCTCAGTTGGGTACAGTTTCCCTCTCTAGAAGAGAGCACATAATGCAATTAATCCAGCTCATGGTACACAGTGTGTTAGGGGGTGGCAACTCCTCCCTCTGAACCAAACAGCTGGTGTTGGAGTGTTTCCTTGTTTCTGAGCTCTTGACTGTCACAGCTTATGATGTTCTTTGACATAGGGAAGACAAAAAGTAAGGAGAGAGTTATTTAATATTATACAGCAGATCCAGATTTGTTGCTGTTTAGGATTATAGCTAGAATGAAATACTCTGGGATTTACTTTAATCTCCGCAAGGGGCTAGGTCTGTTTGGAAATGTCAATGTGTATGCTATAGCTGATCTACCGGGGATCACTTAGACCCAGGGGTTTTCTCATGGTTATTGTGCTGATGTTACACTAAAGAACTATTCAAAATGGGGTGCTGATTTCCAAGTGTTTTGCTGGCTGCAGCTGAGTTAGGTGGTGGTGGGAATGTAAAGAAGTTTTTGGTTACCTTGTGGCTTCTACTTTCAGGTGGGAGGCCAGCCAGGAGTGCTGGTGGCAAGTGGCTGCCAGCCTGCTGTTTGTCATCTTGCTCAGTCCAGAGCAGCCATGCCACTCCCCCAGAACCCTGTCCTTCAAGGATTCCAGGAACGAACAGAACACGACATCTCTGCCACTTTCACACTACCAGAGGAGGAGGAGAGTGGAGCGAGTACTCTCTGTGCACAGGAGAAAATTATCAGAAGTCATTATTAATGGTTTGACAAATAATGAACAAGGTCACTTAAATTTTGTCTATCATGCAGCAAAAAAAGGTGCTTATTAGCCTGTCGGATGTGACTACACGAGGGTCCTGAGGAAATCCAGGGAAGGATTTTGGGGTTGCTTGCTCAGGCTTGTGTCCAGGAGGCATAACTCACCCAGAGTGACTCTGCCTTTGCTCTAGCTCATTGCTATAGCCCAGTGGTCGACAGGCTGCACTGCACATGCTGGTGAGAATCACTTTGGCTGGAGTGTGCTTTCAGGTGTGAGACTCTGGGTACAGGTGGTATGCACTTGTAATAGATGCTCTTTCAACCTTCCTCTGTAGAATGAAAGGCAAGGAGAAAGCCCCATCCACAGGCATTGGAGAGCCATAATGGCAGAAGGATTTCCCCATGGAGCCTCCAGCATTGGAGACTGAGAATTATGGAGACCACTGCGGACAGGAGTCAAAGGTGCTGCTTTCCTCAAGAGCCTGCATAGACATATACGGATGAAACCATGAGATAAGCCCCTTCTAAGCATATTTGACAGGTTTGGAAAATGGGACTTGGCACAGCTGCTTCCAGCACTGTAGCTAGTACACAAAGATGAAAATAGAGATGGATAAGAGGAGTGTGCAAATGCACTTACAACACCTCATCTTGGGCCTTCACTCAGCTGTTTGTTGCAGCGTGGTTTGGTGGGGGGACTGACAGTGTTTTTCATGTGCTAGTGGTGCACTATTCTGCTGTATGATAAGACACTATGGACAGTGTTTAGAAAAAGAAAATATAGTTCATATCTTTGTGGAAAGCTTGTAAAAGAAGTTGCCAGCAGCAGCTTATACTTAATGGCAGTGAGATCCAAAATGGACAACAAAAATAATAATAAAAAAGTAAGTCTTAAGGCTGGTATCTTGGACAGGAAATTGAAAATGAAATATTTCCAGTTTGTTGGGTTATGCCTAAGTACAGTACATCTTGCTAGGCTACGTCAGGCTCCATTTCTACTTCAAAGTTTGCTTTGATCTTCCTTTATTTACATTAGCCTTTGCCACAGTATTCACAGAGAGTTTTCAATGACTGCTCCAACTCATATATTACACTCTGCTAAGACAAGTTTTAAGCCAGTATTGTGATGGTGAACATTATCTGGAATAGCCATATAATACCCCCAGCTGTATAAAATATTACTTATTCCTTTAGCACACATCAGAATTTATATAATCTCAATGATGGTTCCACATAATTAGGAACCGTTTCTGACAAAACCTCCCCAAAGTTCTGTGAATGTTCCTTATAGACCCAAACCTTGTTCTCAATGTGCTTTTTCAGAGGGTGTGTTCCCTCAGAACGGTACATTGTGCTACATAGTGGTGCATGAGCAAACACACAGAGAGGGACACAAACAATTGCACTAAGACAACCAGCCAAGTAAGGATCAAGCAAGGCAACAGGTACGGTGATACAAAGTGACTCTACAGCCCACCTGTATGTACGGGATTTTTACCTTTCCTGTTTGAGTGTAAGCAATTTACATGTTTGAGTATAACAGAAAACTGAGCCCCAAACATGGAGTCTCTTTTGCAGCTCCTGGCCCTCCCTTGCCTGATGCCACGTGCCTGGACAGGCAGGATAATGGCTGGCTTGATTGTTCCCATGGAAACCAAAGACAACATGGCTTCTCCATATTTCTAAACATCCCAAGGATGAGACACAAAGTGTCAAAGCGTTAGTTCTTCGTTATTTCATTACACATAGCCAGGTCTACTTAGGAAATATCATAACAATACCACTGTAACAAGGCTCACGATAAATTCAGTAGCATGCAAGATCCTAGATTTTCCCCCTCCTGTTGAGTTTGGCTGGGTAATTGCAAGGGTGATGTAGTCGACAGACTAGTGAGATGATCAAAGCATTAGGCCCAGAGTTTAGTTTTCATTAAGGCCACCTTAGACTCTTGTAGAGCCAGGGAATCCTAAACCAAGCAGGTATTCCAGCATTGACAAACAGCGTAAGAGCTCTACAAATGACTTTGAATGCAGATTTTGTTCTGTAATTAACACTAGTCAGAAGGCTACAATAACTGTATCATTCACATAGGGTGTGGAGTATGAATATTCCACCACATTTTCCAGAAGCCAGACAGCTGGTACAGAAGACATTATGCAAACACAAAGCTTCTTGCTCCCATTAAGAATCTGTTGCGATCCATGTAGTGTTCCAAACTTAAACGTGCTTAGGAAAACACTTAATTCTTAAGATTAAAAATTTTAGTTTTACCTGTGTGTCAGTCTACCATGTTTCCATCATCATTCAGAAAAACAATAGGAAATAACATGTTCTGCCAGCCACACTGAAGAGTAAAGGGAGGAAAGCAAATGTCACACCCTGCCACACACTCACAGCAGAATTCTTAGGAAAAGCAATTATTTACCATAATGTCATTTAAAGAACAATTGTATTCTTACTAGTAAATGTTGTTGCAATAAGTCTGCTACTGCATTTACATAACAGACTTTTTAAAAACAAAAATGTCACATTAATCACTGAAAAAGTACCAAGAAGTAATAAATCAGTAATAAGAAGTTATGGCAAAATATTTAGATGGCTGCAATTAAAAATAGATCTGGAATTGGTAGTTTGTGAGCTGCTGATTTTTCACTTGATTGCCTTGTTTAAAATGGAATGTTAAACACTAAGTAAATCTCATTTGATGATATGCAGTGTGTGCAAAATGTGAAAGGAATGGACAGAAAATTAGAAATCCAGGACTTTATATATGACATTGGACCCACTTCATTTTTCTGTAATTCTCTTGAATGTTCTGTGTCCTAATTTCTCTGTGTCTGAGTCTGAGAAAATAGTGCATTCTTACCTTAATAAAACATTATGAGATTACCATATACAATTTTATTCATAAATACAAACCATTCCAATTTTATATATAGAAAATGTAAACATTGACAACAGTCAATATTTTCAGTGAATACTGACAAGTGGGTTTTAACTTTTTGTCTCTAACAACATTGCTAGCACTGGCCTTGGAGCAATGATGACTATAAACAAAAGTCACACCCTTTCTGCTTTCATCATATACCTTAGTGGGTGGCATGAAGTTGGGAAAAAGGCCCTATTACAGAGAAGAAGTATAAAACCGAAGTAGGACAAGAGATGACTACCATATTCCAAACTGGAGGCAAAAGGGCAGCTGGACACCTTACTCTTTTTGCCACTGAAACCATTCCTCTCCACCAATAAGGAAAATAAACAAATGGAGAGGTGCAGCTGATGTTGGATATTAAAAGTCTGTGTCTCCTGTGTTGTCCTCAGTTGACTGGTTATAAAATCAGCAGAGCAACTAGAAAAAGAGACTGTAGGAGGTATTTTCTGTGGGAAAGGAGACCACAAATCCTGTGGAACTCAGAGGCCCCACAAGTTAAAGGCAGGATATGCTCCTCAAGCTCACATAGGAACATAAACACTGTGGACTTCAGGGTTCCATATGCTTCCACTCACAAAATACAGGCTGTTTTTTTCAGAACCCAAATCCAAACTCCATCAAGTTCATAAGAGTATGAATGAAATGGTTTTTATAATTCAAGGCATAATCTGCAGTGGCGTTAAGTTTTTGTAGATCCATTCATCTCACTGAGAATATGACCTAAAAGTTTTAATGTTCTCTCATTTTTTTTCCCAAACATTTGTTTAGGAAATGTAAACAGCACTATCAGTCATGGACTGGAAATGTCAGAACGGGTCTGCATTAAACCTCACAATGCCAAAAATTTCATTTTAGAAATAAATTAGTGGAAAAAAAGAATGACCATATCATTCTGTTCAGGAGTGCATTATAAACCATAATAGGAAGGTAATCTCTTTTCCAAGATGTCTTTTTTTCTAGAGTTTTTATTGAATTGAATGAAACTATATAGGTCCTACTTGTATGATTTTTTTCTCTCTTTCAAAACAAAAAAGCATCGTAATGGCCATGAAAATCACATTGATCTGTCAGGTCACCACCCTGGATTGCTGTGGCCAACAGGGAGTCTTGGAAAACAGTATTAATCTGGAGGGCTTTTCCATAGTAGGATCAAAGCTTTCCTGACCTGCCATGAAATCATCTTGGGGTGCACAATTGCAGAGCAACACCAGAGATGTTTTAAGAAAAGTATAAAACATAAACCTCGTTATCCAGCCTGGGGGAAATGCCAGCCTGTTTGGGTATCTCCATGCAGTCAGTCCGTCAGCGCATTTTCAGAGCAAACCTCAACTGGGGAAAGGTTTAGTCAGAAGTAGAAAGCCAACAATTCTTAAACAAAACCCAAAATGTTTCAGGGAAAACTGTATCAATGAAATGTCCAGCACCATCTTGTGGCATTACCATTAATTCAACGAATTGGTCTTTCTATTGTGAAAACTACTTAACTCTCGTTTTTTGTCCCCAGAAGAATGCAAGAGTACAGCTACAAATCTGCTGACAAAAAGAAAGAGCGTGGGATATGGACCTGTTGAAGTGGGTCCAGAAGAAGGCCACAAAGGTTCACAGAGGGCTGGAGCACCTCTCCTATGAAGACAGGCCAAGTGAGTTGGGATTGTTCAGCCTGGAGAAGAGAAAGCTCCAGGGAGACTTTAGAGCACCTTCCAGTATCTGCAGGGGGCCTACAAGAAAGATGGGGACAAACTTTTTAGAAGGGCCTGTTATGATAGGATGAGGGGTAATAGTTTTAGCTTGAAGGAGGGTTGATTTAGATTAACTATAAGAAAGAATGTTTTTTTACAATGAGAGTGTTCTAAAACAGGTTGCCCAGAAAGGTGGTAGATGCCCTGTTCCTGGACACACTTGAGGCCAGGTTGGAGACGGCTCAGAGCAACCTGGGTCCCTCCCAACCTAAACTGTTTTATGAATTTATGACTAGCAGCATTGCTAAAGATAAGATGACCTTCTCAAGTTCAGATGGGAACTTGAACATTTCAACTCTTGTCATTATTGCTTGAGAAGTACTTAAAAGCTAAAATTAAGGGGTGTTTATAAAATGCTGTTAGGCAGGCATGAGGCGAGGTGACATTGCATACACCTAAAGCACGATGGGGCAAAAGGTGGGAGTGCCCATACCCAGTGTGAAATTTTGCAGCAGCTGCAATGCAGGCGTCCCGAAAAGGCTGTGATCTGGGTCCTGCTTTCCCGTGTGCTACCAGCATCCAGAGGGGACTGGGAACCCAGCATTCCTTTAGAAATAGTCTGGGGAATAATACTCCTTCTGCTGGCCTGGCCAACTTTTCTTTTTCCGTAAGATGGGATCGACTTCGTGCCTGCTATTACTGAAATAGAGCTGCTGCCACGTTTGCTTACATAGCTAATGCATGACCAGTATATAAGTCATTGTTTGCAGAGAGCTGTGCAAGATGTTCTGCATAAATGTGTATATAGAACCACATCATGCTCTCAGAGAAGTTTATAAGATGCTACCATACAGCTTCACAGCTTCAGCCCAGGCGTAAACTGGGCCAAAGAATGGAAAGAGTAATTTCCAGGAAGTTTTCAATTTTCTGGACTAATTTGTCTTACTTTGCTCAAACAACAAAACCACCCAGATGAACTGCCTTGTTTTCTCCACATCTGTGTGTGAATTAAAATCCACTGTGAGGTGCTGGTTCACAGATGTGAGGATTTTACCCAACTGAGAGGAAATTGTGAATGCTCATCTTATGGTCTCTTGCAAGCTGAAGTTTCTCTGCCTCTTCTATCCTACTGCTTCTTAGCACAGAATTTACAAGCTTGAATCCAGTAAAAAGGTTTTAGTTCACCCAGTCTTTGGCCTCTGCTGAGACTGATGAAACATTCCAACATTAAACAGCTCCTTTTGAATATGGTTGAATTGTCATTACCAGATTCATTTCAGAGGTCACTGGATTCTTTGGTCTCCACCCAAAAGTAATGTGCGCTGGTGTAGCTCAGACATAATATCTATTAAGGATATGTCTAGAATTTTTTATTAGTGGTCAAAATATGCCACAAATATTGCTAATGCATAATGAACTTGCTTGTAAGTAGCCATGTACTTTTTAAAGCTTTTGCTTTAAATTTTGAAGCTCATCCAAATCACCATTATGAAACCTTGACAACCCCCTAAACAAGCAAACAAACAAACAACAACAACAACAAACAAAACAAAAAACCCCCAACAAACTAACAAAACCAAAAAAAGACACACAAAATAAAGTTAAACGGAAAGTCATGATCATGCCTTCAATTAAAATGGTGGTGATCAAGTCCTTCTTATAACAGCTACCTGCTCACATTAACCCCTGACTGCAGGGAATGTCCTTGCAGCTGGATGTAGCACTGCAACCAGTTGTTGCACTCCTTGCTGTGTCCTCACTCAAAAATCAGGAATGCAATTTCAAGGGGAATTAAAACAGGGCCTTATAATCAGTTATTTCTGATAGTATCCTTCTCCCCTCTGAGACTGCATTCAGAGCCACGGAGGATGCTGTCCCAGAGCCTGGAGACATAGAGGCCAGGAAACCTCTTATGAACCCATTGTGACTTGCTCTTGCTCCAGCCACTGGATCATTTATCCAGATACTGGCTGAATGCCTAAAAAGCCCTCTGAAGGGTTGATAATTTAGATCTAGAGTAATATTTTATTGTATTAGCCTTTTCAAGCAGGGAGAGAACATGGGTTCTTGAGGTTCACCTCAGCAGTGCTGGCACTTGTGGTCTGCTGCAGCTACTTCTTTTAAAAAAAAATAAAACTAAAAATTGGGATAAACCCAGTTGTTGACCAAAGGTAAATGTACACTGACTTTTTTTTTTTTTTGACAAAATAAAGTTAATAGATATTGAATCTCAGATGTACTTGATATTTAGTTTAGCTCTCAGTTTACTTGCTATTTAAGTGAGACTAAGGTTGCACTTTGTTGTCAAACTTGAAGTCTGTAGCTAAGGTAACTCCTTCTTTGCCTCTCACAATAAATCAGACAAAGCAGAGCTCTGAAATAAGACACATGTGACACATGATTTGTAGTCAGTGACCACTGACTTTTATGTTTTAAGTCACAAAGCAAGTGGATAAATTACTTTACCAGAAAAATGGAAATTTAGTAGGGAATATATATTAACCAGATGGGTGCCAGGAAGACTTCCCCATGCTTCTATAAAAAATTGCTTTACAAACAGATGTCTGATCTCTAGCTGAAGAGATTACAGAATAAGTAGCAGATTTGTCTTTCTAACTGCAGCTTAGTGAATCATCGATAATATGTCAAACTTGATGCACATCAATAAATTGACTTAATGTGTAAGTTGATGGGCGGGTTGTTTAGTTTTGGTATTTGTCAAATGGAATTCTAACCTGTCAGGAATAAAATAACATGAACTACAGTAAAGAAGTACATTGATATTTATGAAAAAATATGGAAAAATCATCAGAATTCATCATGGAAAAAAAAATTTCTGATTTAGGCTAAAAGAGCAGACTGTGGCTTTATTAAGTTACACAGGATAACTAAATGAATTCATACTCAGAAAAAAATGCTAAAACTGTAAATTAATATATAACAGTGATAGAAAATCTAAATGAAAAAAAGGTAATATTTTATTTGCAAAAGTGTTAGAAAAAGGTAAAATATTCAGTTGTCAGTCATTGACAGAAATGCCTCTGAATGCTTTGGATATGTTTTTAAACAGACACACTCTGTCACCGTTGCCTAACTGAAAATCTGACAAATGAAGACATGAGTTTTTAACGCAGAATTACTGAAAATAATTTTTTTTGTATGGTGTTGTTCAGCAGCTACCTTTGCTTTTTAAAATTAAAACAAGGACACGGAATTGTCTTTGACAACAAAATTCTGTAATGCTGCTTCATATCCATTCTCTGTCCAAACCCACAATTGTGTGCTCAGGGAACAGGATGTTTTCTTTGAGAATAGAAATACACCATTTCTGCTTGGCAGTGATGTCTCTCAGCTCTTCCTTGGATCAACGCTTGCCCTAGGATACTTTAGAAAGAGGGAATTATGTTTAATTTGACAAAGAGTAGGCCCACATGACCTTACAACCAACCTTAATAGAAAATTGATATGTTGGCTTCCTGTGACATTGAAAGGATTAAAGGCTGAGATTGAATCCAACCCGCTCCCATTAATCCACTGGGTGAGCATAAGATCGGTATGAGCATCGGCAGCTCACTTGAGAAATTATTTTGTCATTGCCCTCTGTGCCTTAAATAATTTTTAACATCAGTAGCCACAGTGTGTGGCACTCCCACACTTCTGCAGGACATCCTGCTGAGGGATGAGGTAGGTCCTGCCTTCACAGGGTGCAGCATCAGTGTGGCTGGGAGGGCTAGCCATGGCAGCCTGCTGCCAGTTTCATCCCCTTAGCCTGGGGAAAAAAAAAATCTGTTTTAAAATGCTTTTCTTTTCATTTCCACATCCCTGATTTACCAGGTGGCTGCTTGAGGTGACATAATGAAGAGAGAATTATTTTCTCCTCACCAGTGAGGGGGCTTGAGCCCTTGTAGCCCCTGTCCCCTGGGAGCAGGACAGGACCCCTCACCCCTCTTGCCATTCTGAGCAGTGTGGTACCCTTGTACTTGGGGTGCTACAGCAGCAACCTCCTGACAACCCCCAAAGCTCCTTGGCTCATTAAGTGTTCCAAACCTCCATACCTCCCAGGTACACGGTGCCCTCGTGCTTGCTGGTGATCCAGGGGGCCACGTGGGCTTGGCAGGTCTCTGTCTGCACTAGCAGATCTCCCCTCTGTCTCCTGAGGGAGGGCTCAGGCTGACAGCCAGGCAGGGGTGCACATCACCGGTGCTCTGCAGCCCTCTGTCCCCACAAGGTTGGTGCCCTCAATTCAACCAGGCATGACCCCTCCAGGCCTGTGCCAAGATGCAGCCCAGTGGTTCCCAGTATGACCCACCCTCCCACCACTGGGCAAGGTGTGTCCCAATTTCTTGATAGTACCTCATGGAAATCTTAATGCTAACATAGATGTTCTCATGTAGGACCTCGCTGATGGTGGAGTATTCTTGTGGGAATTTCCAAGTGGGAATTTGTTTGTAGGGTGATGCTGTTGTGGCATTTTTCTTGTAGGAGTTTGTTGATGATGGAGTGCTTCCGTGGGAGTTTTCATGCAGGAATTTGTCAGTGGTGGAGCATTACTGTAGAAGGACTTCTAGATTTATTTTGAGGTACAGTGTTGCAGAGGACAACAGTGGTTTGGTGTGAGTTGTGGAAACGAGATTCTCATAAGGGGCTAGTAGGTGCAGCACAGAGGGCAGACCTGAAGTTGCCTGTGCAGTGCAATGGAACTGGGAGTGGAAACTTAATGCAGATGCTTCAGCCCCTTCCACTGGGGCTCAGAGAGGCCAGGTGGAGCTGAAGTGCTTCTCCAGCAACTTGACTGCACCACTCTTTGTAAGTTTAAAGTTCCAGAAATCTGAGAGAAAACATAAGATTTGCAGAAAAATCTGTTTTTCTAAGACATAACACCTATTAAACAGGCAATGAATTTTCCTCTGCACAGACTGGATTTGGATAGAAGTGACACTGTTTAACTTTATTTCAAGAGAGAATTGCAAAAGATATTGAAATTCATTTCAATAGAAGCCACTATAAATTATCAAATAAGATCACTGCTTATAGTGCTATTATAATATAATTAAATAAAGTTCAGGAAGACTCTGAACTTAATTAAAAAAGAGGAAAGGCAACACAACTGTCAGCTTGGTAGTGAAAATTAAATAAAACCTGTTTTTCATGATGTAGGAGGATTTTTTTATTGTAATGCCTTGCCTACTAATTTACTGTGTATAATAGAGACTTAAGGTTCAAAGAAAATCTCACCTTAACCCAAAAGAAATCAAATAAAGCTGGTGTTAAACCTAAATTACACCCATCTGAGAGAAATACTGGGGTGGAGAATGTTACAGTCAAGAAGGGAGTCTTTTTTCAAAGTGGGCTGTGATGGAGTGATGGGGGTGTGATTTGGGTAATAAAAGAGCAACACTCAATGCTTGCCTCCTATTTAGGAGTAGAGGACAGTGCAGAGGTAGAGGTGGTAAGAAGGAGGATTAGGTTTATATCTTCTTCAGGAGAGGTGGGATTTGTGTTTCAGAACAACTGCAGGTGGACTGAAGTTTAATGTTTAGAATAGAGATATGTTTCTCAGTCCAGGGCCTGCTGATCCGGTTGCCCAGGCTTCCTTTGCACCGTGACCTGATCTGGAACCAGGACAGTGTCAGAGTGTAACTGTGCTGAGGAGTTTGCCTTATGATGAGAAATTTATACACAGGCTAGTAAAGTTTAAAAAAAAAAAAAAAAAGTCTTACTAGTGTATTTAGGAGTTGTTTGAGCAGGCATTTTCTTCCATGTGGCAGAAAGAGAAACAGTAAAACAGATTTCCAAAGCTAAGGGAGTTGCATGATTGTATTCCAGGTTCTCTTGTGGCTGGAGTGCTGTTGGCAACCGGTTGACTGTTAAAAGGCGTGGGAGGCATTGGGGGCTCTAGAAAACTCAGTTTTGCAGTCTTGGCAGGTAGCTGGGACATTGGCTACGTGAGCATGTGGAGAACAAGCAGGGTGTTGCACACAACTTAGACCAATTAAAAAATCTAAATCATAAGAACATTTTGGTCCATTCAGAAGACATATATTCTAAACTCCAAAAGAAGACACTGTACTCAGTACTGGTGCAGGTTTACTTCCCTGCTTGGCCAGGATATGTATGTTTTCCCTAAATTAGTTTATTTACACTGGCTTTCTTTTTCTCCTGTTTTTAAGCCATCAAAAGACATACAGAAAGGAAATCTCTGCATGAGCTGACAGTGGGTGGTGGGGGGGGAGCTCCTATCGCTGTGGGAAGGGGAATAAGTGCAACTGTGTGATCTTAGTACACCCGTATTGAATCATTTAATCTCTCCCTAGTAAAAATAAAAGCCCAGCCTGCCACCTGTAAAGATCATAAGCAAAACTGACCTTGATTTCTGGAGAGATTACAGGGTAATACCTGGAACAGCCTTGTATAGAGGCAAAAAAACATTGCTGTCTCTGTTCCTTTTCTAACTCCAGATGAAAAGTGTTTTCTAGCCTTTGCTTGCAGAAGTTCAGCCTATATTCCTTGGTTTGAGGGAATGTGCTTCATCTACTGGTTTACGTTTGTGTGCTGTAGGCTTTTATTCTGCTGGTGGTCTGTAAAACTCAGCATCTCTCATTTTAATCTGGTGTAATGACTTGACATTTAAGTCGCATTCCTCCTGTCTGCAGAAACACGCCCATAGAGTGCTCTTCGTGACAGGCCAGTGTTAGCAACAAAGTGCAAACAAGTTCATTCTCTGGCTCTGAGCTGTAGTCAACTAGGACAAAGTAGTTAAAAGATGAAACAGTAAAGTTTTAGAGGTCTCCTATAACTAATTATTTCCAGCTACAGCTCACTCCTAGGGTGACACTGCAGGAAGTTAAAGTTAATTAGTGGGTATTTTGGCTGTCTGCTCAAATTACGTTTCTACATTCAGCTAGGTCAGAGTATTCAAGCAATAAAAATATGTTCTAAAAGTCATGATGGACTGCTCTTTCATTTTCACTACTTGAAATTACTTGAGCAAATTTTGTGGTGGGAGGTGTAGGTGGACACCTCAGGAAAGAGCAGCCAGGCCAGAGAGCAGCCTCAGGTCAGGACCCATTCCTTTTCCTGAAGCAGTGTGCTCCCACATAAGCCAAGAGCAATTGCATGTTCCAGGCTTTCATTCTGTACTATGTCTGATGTATAAACCAGCCTAAAACATCTCACAGAAAGCTTTGCCAAGGGAAGAATCATCTCTGCATCTGCTACTGCCCCCCAAAGCTTGCAGCAGCAGGCATGTGGCATCTTACATTGCATGGAGAAAGGCTCCTTCAGAGAAAGCTCCCTGATCCCTCACAAGGAAATGAATGTTTCTTCCTTTTTTGTTTATTTAATATTTATTTTTCTTTGTTTAGTATTCTTATTTTACTCCTATCATTCTGAAAATGAAAAGCTCATGATGTTGTTTTGTATGATATTTCTTCCTCAAGGTCTGTTGCATTCTACAAATGCCCGCAGGCACCTGTGCACATATCCAAAGTTTTCTCCTGGAGTGTCTACTGTATAAAAAACATTAAAGAACACTGTTGCTATCTACTCTATTCAGATTTAAGGCTTTACACTATTTGCACAGAAGGTAAGTACCATCAGTGAAATTCACATCTGGGTGCAGCTCTACACACTATGAAAATCCAAGTGTATTTCTATCTGAATTGCAGGTTGAAGCTTTGATTTGAGAATGCATCACTGTTAATTCCCCACCTGCAGGCTAATCTCAGTGAACCAGATAGAGATTTTTTCCTGGATAGCCTCAGATTCTACAGTGAGAAATCAGTACAAAAACCCCTTTTATTTTCTAGAGGTACCATATTCTCTCAGTTTAAACAAAACCAAACCAACCAACCAAACATAGCCAAACCAACCAGCACATTGACATTTTCTCTTCCACTTTAAGATAAATCAATTTACTCCTGCAATTAGTAAAGAGCTGTTTCTGCAGTTGTGAACTAATTTCCTTAATAACATTAAATCCATACCAAAAATATAACTCAGTTGTTGCTGTCACTGACCTTGGTGTAATACCTGTGCACCAAAAATAAAAAAAGAAGTGGATTAGAAAAGGACTTGAAAAATAAGAGATTGAGAAAAAGGAATGAGTTCTTAAATTACCAGGTCAGGCAGAAATGCTTGAGAGAAAAGTAAGATATTTAATGAAGTAATAAATAATTCCTTTAACTGGTTAGAATAAAACTGGTACAGGAGCCTGGGTGTTCTGGATGTTGGTATATTTAACCATACGATAAATACATTGTGTTTATAATCCATCTCCAGAAATATCAGAAAGGGAAGGAGGACGACACTAGATTAAGTTTCACTGAGCCTGAGCATTATCTTCATTCAACAGGAGAGCAAACAATTTTCACTGTTCTGGCTGATGTGTGTGTCCCCTCCCCTTATCATCTTTCCCATTAGAAAGACTTCTCCCAGCCCGTTCCCTTTATGTCTCATGCTTTCCTTTGGCAGCCTCTTTGCAGACCCACTCCAACTGCAGCTCTAGGCTCACACTCAACCCAAACCTGAATCCTAACACTAAAAATAACCGTAATCTGAGGATTATCCTTCCACACATGGCGATGGTAACGGCAACTAGCCATTACTCAGGAAAAGGGTTTTTACTACCCACACTTCCTTTTTCTCGTGCCCCTTTCTAGTCCCACTGCAGCTTCATGCGTTCCCTTTCTCTCAACCCTAAACCTAACTTTTATTTAGATTGAGCCTGTAAAAAAGACTGCCATTTACTGTCCAGATGAAAAATTTCTCATGGCATAGTCCTCTCTGCAGACTACACTTTAGTAACATCTCTTGTGACAGGATTTTATTAAATATTGGAGTTGTGACTGAACATCAGACGCGCAAATCCTTGACTTGTCTAATTTTCTTTATTTATGAGGAAACATTTATATTCAGTATGTTTAATCAAGCTGATATGTTTAGGCAGAATTTTCAAGAGAAGTAGTCTGAAACTAGGTAACTCTTGAAAGTCTCTTTTTTTGGTGGAACACTAATTATTTGTATAGCAGAAACCTTCTTCCAAAGCATGCAATGCAAAACCCCAGGAAGAAACAATATCTATATCCAAAATAGACTCACCAGCAAAGAGGAGAAAGAAGAAATGACTACTGAACACACATGTTTCTACAGAATATTTAATGATGAAGTCAATCTTCTAGGCAGAGTTTGCATCCTAAATTTGCATTATCAAAACAAGCAAAAATATCCCCAAAAATCTGATGGGGTAAGATTCTGAACTTAGAGGGCTAAATGTGGAATAATGCAGACAGTCATTACCTTATCTTAGCTCTTTTATACTGGTCTGCTTGCATAGATCAGCAGGAACTCTGTCCCCAATGCTTTTCTGTGAAAAACCCTGAGTAGGGAGAAGTAGTGAGGCACAGCAAGATGGGCTGAGGTGCTGTTAGTGGGCCCCCATGGACATGAGTTACAAGTTCCCACATGAGGTTATCAAACACTCACTGTATACTAAAATGGATCACTTCTTTGCCACACTTAAATATTTTGCTTAACTGATTCTACTGGGCACAGATTTTCAAAGGATTTGCATTTGATTTCTCCAAGGTAAAACGTGGCCCACGTAAAGCAAAGTTTTCTATCAGATCATTGCTGAATTTTCTTTCTTCTCAACATAAACAAGGAAAAGTAGTCCAACAGTATTCCTTTTATATAACTTCTTCATCAACAAGATGCCCCATATCCCACAGAAGGTATTAATTTATTTATTTAAATAAATCTAGCAATGAGTAATGGGTAGGTAAAAATGAGTAATGGGGTAGGTAAAAGCACTTCCAATGGGCAATATTCTCCTTTAGCTGAAACTAGACTTTCTGAGGAAACTACACTGAAGTAAGCCATTTTATTTCAGCAGTCAACTTAGTTAGATTTATTTATGCACATATTTTTAGAAATTTTGAAACCTAAACTTATGAATCTCTGCACTGTTAAAAGGGCATTTGTCTTCATTGTCCAGAAGAAAAACTATATTAATTCATTAAAATAGCAAGTTACAGTTTGACTTTTCTGCTATTTTATGGTGAGTGTTTACTACCAGGAAGTTATTGTGCAATAACAAATCCCTTGAGTTTTTATTACAACTCAGAGTTATTAAAATTCTAACTGTAAGCTCTTTAGGGGTACTTTCTAGGGGACAACAAGCCAGAAAGGCATAAAACATCTGTGGTTTTTATAGGCATGATTTTGGCTATGATATTAATAACACCTTCCATTTTGTGAGGTGCAGGGGAGCTGCTGCTGCCCTTGCCATCCTAGTGCTGCTGTGGCCAGAGGAGAATCCACAGGGACTGTGACTTTCCCACCAGCTTCGAGAAGCAGTTTTCAAACTGGCCCAGGCACTCTGTTATCTTAGTACAGGCTTGGTCCTATTTCTCTTCAAATCAGTGAGAATTTTTGACATTTATTGAAAAGGAATCAGGACCTGTGAGGTCTTGGGTCAATGTGGGATCAACAAGGTAAAGTGATGTGTTTTTTAAGAGAAGATGTAGCTCAAGCACTTTAAAAGTAAAGCACCTGGAGTCAGAAATGCCAGAATTAAGGCTCTGTGTGCAGCTTATATTCTCCTTTACATGTGTGCATTACAATCAGCCTATACGATGATATTCTGCTTTGTCCAGGGCATACTTGTTCTCTCAGACATACAGGAACGATGGAGAATATGGCAGGAATATGTGTTTGGGATAAGCTGGTGTCTGTGGAATCTTGCTTACCTCACACATGAAGTTTGGTTGGCAGAGGATGAGTCACGAGATATGGGGAGAAGTGTGCTTGCAAGTCTTGGCTATGATCTTAATTGTGGCACTTCCAGGTATCTGGTGTTTGGTTATTTGTGTAGAGCAATAACAAACAAACTCAGCTTGATCTTGATGCTGTTGCCTTCATACATTTTGAAAGAAAACTGAGCCCTCACACATTTAACTCTATGACACTGGTGTGGAATGACAATGGTGAATCCTGGATTCATTTATTAGATTTCTTGGACTGTTAAGTTCAAGCAGTCAGTAAACTAATAAGTTCCTACGTTTTTTCTTCATACCACCTTTAGAGGGAGAACTTACACTTCCCAGACAGTATGTATTTTGAAGACTCATGTTGGAAGTTACTGCTGGTTAAACAAAAAATCAAGAGGAGCCAATGAAATGTCTTGTTTAGAGTGATCTTTATATGGAATTAAGTCTTTTCCTTTGGAAATCAGTGAGGTCAAATGGAAAAAAATTAAACTGAAGATATATTTCCTATGCTGTGGAACTGAGTTTGAAGGGCTTAGCTGCCACAGGATCCTAGATCAGGATATGCAGGTTTGCTTAACACTTTAATTAAGTGCTAAATTACCATAATTGGAAGAGTTGAAGCTTAAAAAGTTTCCAGAAACCTCAGCCAGTTTTTTTGTTGTTTTCTTGCTCTTGCCCTATTCCCAAGGTGACAGATGTGTGATAAAAGGAGGAGAAGGTCATGGAGATATCCTGATAAAGGGAGTAAAAGTACAGACTGATGAAATACCTTCAAGCTTAAAAAGCAGGTATTCATTAGGTTTAAGTGGTTGTATCAGAATTTTATTATAGAATTCAGTTGTGCACAGCAACAGGATAAGGAGCAATGTCTGTAAATTAAAACACAAGAAGTTCCACCTCAACATGAGGAAGAGCTTCTTTACACTGAGTATGGCAGAGCACTGGCACAGGCTTCCCAGGAGGTTGTGGAGTCTCCGTCTCTGGAAACATTCAAAACTCACCTGGACACATATCTGTGTCACCTGCTCCAGGTGACCCTTAGCAGGGAGGTTGGACTAGATGATCTCCAGAGGTCCTTTCCAATCCTAACTGTCCTGTGATTCTGTGATTCTGTGAACTCAGTATGCTTCTAAAACTTAAAAAAAATCTATAGTCCAGTATTCCATTCTTCTGAAAATCTCACTGAATGTTAGAAACACTTGGTGATTTTAAAAGATGCTAGGCGGGAATACTGTTCGCATTAGGAGAATGATAGATTTTAGATTAATTGCCATCCTGAGGATGGTTGTAAAACTGTTCAAATTCTCCCAAAAACCTGAGCCAAGAAAGACTGAACATGGACAATATTAACCTAAAAAATGAAAACTTGGAAAATTTCTAGCTGACTAGACCCAGAGGCTGAAATTAGTGCTGGGCAACATCTCCGGGCCAGTGCAGATGCCAAAAAACCCTGGCAGAACTAGGTCATGGTGTTCGCAGACCTTGCTTAGGATATCTGCTGCCCTCTAACAGTAATATATAGGAATCACATATTGTTTTTTACTAGTTAACTGGAAAACCCAGGATCAGATCCTGCTCTGAGCTGCCAACTCTCCTGTCTTCTCTAGCTGCAGAAGAGTGCGCTGCTTCTGTTTCGCTGTAGCTTTATCAAACAACCTCTGGGCAGCTTCTGCCCATCAGACATCACTCCCCTGATTTTAATCAGCCATCAGAAGTATAAAAGGACTTCCAGCAGAGGCACAGCTTGGAGTCTTCTCCCCAACACCGTCACATTTTAAAACCAGACCAAAACCAACCCTTCGAGGGAGAAAAGGGGTTTTTGAGTTGAAGTCTGATTGCTATATAGTGAAATACAGTTTTATTTATTAAAAAAATTAATTACAAACTAAATTTCAGAGGCATGTAATCCTCCTGAACCTGTGAAAAATAATGCAGAGGCTGAGGTATGAATGTCTGTGCTACAGTACTCGGGATATCTTCTCCCTAGAACAACATGGGTGATGTACAGAAAGAATTAATGCCATTTTTGAGATGAGATTGTGAAGAGGGGGCTGTATTAGCTACTCAGTTTGCTTCCACTTCATAAATGTAATACTTAGATTGCCTCTTGAAAGGGCAGCAGCATAAATAGAAACATAGGAAATAAAATTTTCTTCCTGAAACCTATAAAAGTACAGCAGCATAAGAAGAGAGTTTGTTTTTCTTTTATTATTTGAAATTAGTATAATAGGTATATTCAACAAGATCATTTTGAAATGCTTGTTTAAAATGCCAATTTAGAGAGCCATTTATGTAAGTACTGTAACTGCACTGTTGTTCTGCATGATAAACACACACTGTTCTGTGCAGGAAGTTTGAAAGGGTGAAGAGAAACTCTTTCCCTGCCAACTTAATTTCTTTTGAGAATTTATTTTTCATGCTGTGTAGGTCTCCAAATCTGAAGGAGAAGTCTAGCTAAAATAATGAAGCTGAACAAGACTGTCATGAAGTATTTCAGTTCCAGTTTTAGAAACTAAGCAGCTAATGCTAATGGGATTAACTGTTAGCCCACTGGCACACTTGGTGCTTGTGACACTGGCCAATCTAACGAGCCCATGGCACTATGAAGTTAAATAAATTACATAGAGCTTAAAGCTAGCAGCTGCTCTGTCTACCTTTTTTATCTATAGGTTATTTATTCCTCTCAGGAGACACAAATCATGCCATTTTCATAGTTATAGCTGAGATCTGGACTCCTAACCATGTCACCCAGCTCAGTAACACACAGCTGCTTGCTTTGTGCCTGCAGCACATCATCTCAGAGGCACTTATGGATGTCCCCTTCCCTTGTGTCTTCTAACAATGAAAGAATTACTTTGGCCTCTCTACTCCTCTGGAGTTATATGTAGAAATAAGGAAAGTTAGCAATATTCTACTGAAGTAAACAGATGATGACGGGATGTAAATTGGTCATATCTTAACAGAGATTAATTCTCTGTGATTATATAAACAGATTGGTTATTTACTGACGCTCCTAACTGAGGATTTAAAAGACAAATTACTATTTGCTTAGCATTTGAGAAAACGTCCACAGACCTCTAAGTACACCTTAATAAATGAAGTTTTTCATTGTCTTGGTTTGGTGGGAAGGTGATAGAGAAAGCACTTCAACAGAAATGTTATGTTTACAGTCTTAATCCAATTTGCAAATCCAGTCACACTGACCACATCCACAGTATTCAAAATAATAGATGGTGCCAATCGTGTTTCTGCTTTGGCCGTGAATAACCACTGCCATGGATTAAAGAGTCAAGAGGACTAGCAAAACATTTTCCTTTCTACAATATCCATGAGAGTCTCTTCAGAAGCTCACTATAGATTTCCAACTTTCTGTGCATGTGTGGATAAGCCCCTCGCTACATGAATAATTCATAGGAATAAAGCTTATTCTGAGTGTGATAAGGGAAATTCAGTTGTTTCTGGCTGATGGGGTATTTCCCCATGAAGAAAAGGTAATAATTTGGAGATCAGTACAGAATCACAAAAGAGAAATCACAGGCAACATTTTGTATCTGTGTGCATCTCTAGGATATACTTTCTTTAGTTTAGTTTACTTATGATGTCCTCTCTTACTTTTTCTTCCTGGTTCTGAATGTGTGAAATAATAAAATGATTGTGCTAAAGAAAGAATAGAAGTTTGCAGGTTCCAGTTTTGCAGAAACTTTTCAGACACTACCACTATCCTGATCTCAGCTGGAAAGGGCTGCATGGCTTACAAACAACACATTTTGTACTTCTCAAAAAATCACTGAACTGCACTGCTGAGCTCTTCTATTTTGAAGGTGATATGGATGAAAACCAGATGTAATGCCTGTACAGCTCACTCTGGCACAGATGAGGTTAAGATTTCTCTCTGTGTACAGGAAAACATGGCTAAAGACTGTTGATCAGATATATTTATTTCAGAAACACACTTAAAACCTCACACTACATAAATGTTTTTGTTCAGGATCTGTTTTTACTCAGTTCCAGCCTACTTACACCTATGTAGACTGGATCTGCAATCACACATATTCTCATTCACTGTATAGTTCATGTAATCATTAAAGTTACTGCAGAAAATAACTAGATTCAGCTCTTACAGGCCTTTAACTAAAGTAATCATTTAGGCTGATAGTTGATAGGGAATCCCACTTTTATCATGACCATAGGAAAAAACCTCAAATTGTATAAAAGGTTAGTTAGTTGCATTCAAAGACTTAGGATAATATCTTCTTCCTGGTATTGCCCTTCATGATAGATGAAAGCAGATGCAAAGAAAATATCTTGCATGAGCTGTGATTAATCAATTGACATTAGAAAAAGAACCTGCCATTTGCTCAAAAGTCTTGTCTGTACACAGATACTAAGAGTAAAGATAAGACAAACAGCCTGTGAAATTAGGGACATCGAAAACATGTGTAGACAGTGCATATGCAGTATTCCAACATCCCTAGGAAATTACATTGGAATGCCTTTTCCTGCCCTAAAGGGCTTCACTAGAGAAATACATGGCAATAAGCTGAAATACCCAAAGAAGATTAAAAGAATCTACTACTTGGAATAAGAAATTTTCTCTTGCTCCAACAACTTATGACAGTACCTGGAAACAGCATGGTGTGGATGAATGTAGCTTGATGTATTCTGTAACAATAGCCTCTGCTGGCCCACATCAAGCTGAGTTGCACACCCCTGTGGTTTGACAGCTCTAGCCCCCTTTCTGCTTGCACTCCAGTGATGATTTTCTTACAGGCATTTGTGGGTGGCAATTAGCTCTCTAGCCAGCTGATATGTTACATGGTATTTGTGTGACACTGTTCATAAAACGTTTGCACAAACCCAATAATGTACACACAAAGCTTAGGGAAGCATTTCTCCAGCTTCTTATGAATGCCTGGATAAAGACTGACGGCCTTTTTTTTCTTCTGGTGATGACCACAGAGAGGTCATATGACCTATATGGCCATATGACATATAATAGCATGATTTTTTTTTAAAACTAATTAACTATGCTTTACTATTCAGTATATATTACTTCCTTCTTTAAAGGGAAACCAAGGGGGAAAAAAACACAACAAAAATTGAACAAAATGCCTATGTCAATTAAGTAACTAGTCACAGATCAGAAACATATTGAAGGGATGTTAGAGAACAAGCTCTAGAACAAAATTTATTCATCTGAACAATTCCTCAAGTACTCAGAAATCAGGTCAGGTTTGCAAATAGCTTGCAAACTGAAGAACTCAGTAAAAATTTCACTGGATAAGATTTTTGCAGAGAATGCTTTGACTACTGAAAGGTATCCCATTAGATCCACACACAACACATGCTGAATTTCTCAGCCCTTCAGCCAGATCTATCAGCCCTAAATCCCCCAGATGGCACTCTGAACTCATCCTCTGAGGTGGCAGATTTGCTCTGCTGACATTCAGGTTTTCTCTCATTAGGGATCATGAAGATTAGGCATCCTTTCTTCTCTACAGCTCTCCCTGATATTTCTCTCAGATCTATGACATCAAAGTCTCACCGACATGAATAAAGACACTGACAAGATGAACTTCAAGTACAGAAAATGAGTGGGTTTTTTCTTGATTGATAGCATGGTAGCAAAGCAGGAATGATACAGCACCTATGGGTATGTCAGCTGCATTCCTAACAATGCCAAAACCAAAGAGAAGTCCCTAACTTTTAAGAACCTCTCTAGAAATGTCTAGCTTACATGCTGAAATACCAAATATATAATATTTTACCGAAACAACCAATCATTTTTTTTAGAAGTACTTCAGAGATACAAATTACTTAAGAAATCTGTCCAATTGGACTCTGTCACTGAATAAGCCTAAGAGATTTAACTATTTTGTTTTATTTAAAACTCTAGGTAGTATCTGAAAGTTGTCTGAAGATATACATATATGAGAACTAAGATTTCTAACAATTTATTGCAGACATCTAAAAGCAGGAGATAAACAGAACAAATGATTGACTGATACCCACTACGTGTAAAGTTGTATTGGTGCAAAGCAGTCACCTTTACTTATTTCTCTCAGCTTTTGTTTTCAGTGTTCTGAACACCAGGAGAGTGTTGAGTTGGCTCAGATTCATTTGCAAATTAATTGTAACAAAGAGTTATTTTCCAGTCTAGATATTCGATATTGAAATTCTCATTCATATTGATTGATCATAACTAGACCAGAAGTTCAGTGAGGTACACATATGTTGTATGACTGGGGAGGGTTTAACTGGTAGAATTCCCAGTATAGTACAGGGGGTTTTTTGACAGTGTTCTTCATTATTTGCCTACTTTTTTCTAAGAATACTTCAGCCTGTGAAAAAGTTGGCTGAAATATTCATGAAAAGTGAACATAGATGGGAATAAGTACTATTACAGTCAATTAAGGACAAAACATTAATATGCTTAGAAAAACTTGCATAGTTTTTGCTTGGCCTTTGTATGTCTGCAATAATGATGTGAAATATCAAGCCAAATAGCCAATGCACTTTTTCATGGAATGCTATGATCCAGATTCTGAGGTCTGGGAACTCAGGCAATACAAAAGAATGAGATTTGGCCACGTTTGGTTAGCGCAGAATGTCCTAGTGGAAGAAAAATTCATTATGGGTTGTGCATGAATGCTTAGTGACATTGTTAGGGTCACAAAAAATATCTGGTGAGTCCCCAGTCACTATGCAATGACAAGAGGCTGCTGCAAGCTTGATGTCATGAAAGTCAGGATGGCTCAAGGAGTCAACGGAAGAAACAATTTCCCAGGACAAAAAGTCAGGACCAATGAAAGACAGAGGTGGAAGGCTCCGTGGCAACACTTTCGGTTCACCTGTTTCTTTATGGTAGCATCCTTGAAGACCCCTAGATTTGAGCTTTGCTAGGTGATGTACAACCATAGAGACAGCGTTTGTCCTGAAGAACACCTAATTCTCTATTTATTTCTTCCAGTTTGGCCACAACACACTTCCTTTTTGCTTCCAAAACTCCCTTTTCTCTTTGGACACTCTCTGTTCTCTAATGCAAATCACAGCTGTCTTTTTTTTTTTTTTTCCTTTCTCCTGCATGTTCTTCAACTGTATCTTGTCTTTATCAAAGCTAATTCAGTTAATTCTTCATTTTCAAACCAGGCTATGATGCCTGGTCCACAGTTGCTTAGCAACAGGTCCCCTCCACATGCAGAGATAAGGGCAGGCAGGGATGCCAGCCTGCACGTCTGGTCCAGAAAGGTGAGAAAAAACAGGAGCAAGGCAGATTGTCTCTCTCTGAGTTTTGATGCTGCACCCCATACTGCTATGCACTGCCAGATATGTCAGAGGACAAGGTTTGCTTTAATTTCCAAAACTAGTTTTTAAAGAAAATAGTCTCAGCACAGGATAGGAATGAAGTACACACACAGAGTATGTTCTGATTGCATGTATACATGATCTAAAACATTCTATTATTAAGCATTAGGCATAGATTATAATTAATGAGATCCCAACAATAAAAACTTCACATAAGCCTGAAGTGTGTTAAGAAGAAATGTGGGTAACTTCATTACACACAATTTAGAGGGCTAAGTGTTGCAATATCAGACCATGATGTCTGGCATTTTCAAGACGGATACAATTTGTGGTACAGATCTTTTCTCTCCCAAGCCTGACTTCCAAAAATGCAGATGAAACTGTGGAAGAAAATTTTGAGGGCTTTCACCATTCTCTCTAAGTATGCAGGAATATACCTTGTTTCTCTCTTTAAGCTGTGTTTAAGTCACACCATTAGGTGAAAATCAAGAAATGCAAAAGATAAGGCTCTGAGAGGGTAGCATTAATCACAAATACTCAACGATTAAAAGAGATCCAGATTATCTTAAAAATCTTATTACTTAACATAAACCTGTAATATGAGTTTAGGATTCAGGTTGTTTAGAGATTGAGTGAAAGTATTCTTGCAGTTGAAGACTGGGGTAGTCAACACATCTTTCCAGAGAGCTTTGTGAACAAAATCTCAAGAATAGTGAGGCTGAGACTCCAGTCTTCACGCCTTCCACGTTACCTCAAGTTGCAAAGAATGGATTTGGAGCAAGGCACAGACAGATTTTTTTTAAGCCTTACAGGCTGTTGTAAATAAATTTCATCTGGAGCTGTCTGTGGTGGCCCACCTCAGTATGTAGAGAGGAAAAATGTTGCTTAAATCCAGGCTTAATCCAACTCAGAATTATCAGATGAGACATGCTGTCTGTCTCACCACATCTTCACCCCTATCCTGCCTTTAGAGTGAGTCAGGGTGAGTTTTGTTTTAGTCTTGGGACAAAATGGTTGGAATTTCTGCAGTATGTTGTTTTGTCTCCGAAATTAAGGTTTCATTTGTCTCCTAAATTTAAGGGTTTTTTCTATATGCAAGAAGTGCAATATATATGAAAAGAGAACGATCAAGTGCATCTTTCCATCCTCTGTTCTTCAAATACAACCTTTACCAAATTTCTTTAAATGTCTGTGACAGCAATAATGAATCCACATGCTCCTAGTCCTGCCCCCATTCTGCCACGTGCACGTGCATTACAGCTCAGAACAAAGAATTCAATGTCTTGTCCACTGACAAGTCTGTTATAGATATCTCAAGACAATATTTTTGTGACAGTTATTTTATTTCTATGCATATTTAAATTGTCTATATATTTGTAAAAACATACCTTGAGAAATTTATACTAAGATATGAATATGTAATTGAAGCTGACCATATACTGAGGCTTTGTGAATCAGGTCTATTTGGCACATGTGAGCATGTGAGACAGACCAGGCTTAGACATATAACAATGCAGTTCTACACTTAGCTGTGATTCCACAGCAGTGAAAGACTTGGTATAGGCATGGGTGTTTGACTGAGATTCTCTGTATTCTCTCTGTTCTCTGTATTTTATTAAATGGTGATTAATTCTTGCTCCCTCCCTGTGAATACTAACCTCATTATCCAGAGGCTACTTATGCATGTATTTGATAAGGTGATTATTTTGTATCAAGTTGACGTTATGGCATAGATGTGTCTGTTTTAACTGTTACTAAATTGCTGATTTCATTTTCACTTATTATCAAAGACCAAATGTGGGACTCTGCCTATGATAGAATAATCACATTCATTTCTGCTAACTAGAATTAATGATCCTGACCCCCATCACCTCCCCAGGTGCCCTTAAAGAACAGGTATGAGGCCCAGGAACCAGAGAATCAGGTAGAGGTCAATCAGGCGGAAGATCTTCTGGAGGGTCTCCTGGCTGAACCCTCTCTACCAGACAGATTACAACCACAGCAATAAATTAAAAAAGAAGGGTAGCTGTAGATGGTGACTGCCTTCTGAGGGGAACTGAAGGCCCTGTATGTCAACCGTATCCATCCCACAGGGAGGTCTGCTGCCTTCCTGGGGCCTGGGTGAGGGATATTAGTAGGAGACCCCCTGAGCTAATTTGGCCCTCAGAGTATTATCCACTGTTGGTAGTCCAGGCTGGCAGTGATAACATTAATGGAAGAAGTACCAGGGCAATCAAAAAGGATTTCAAGGCTCTGGGTCGATTACTTAATGGGACAGGAGCACAGGTGGTGTTTGCCTCAGTACCTGTAGTAGCAGGGATGAATGAGGAAAGGAGTAAGAAAACCCATCGCATCAACAGGTGGCTAAAGGATTGGTGCCACCAGCAGAATTTTGTATTTTTTGACCATGGGGCAAATTCCATGGTACCCAGTCTCCTCAAATCAGATGGGCTTCATCTATCTAGCAAGGGCAAAAGGACTGTAGCCCGTAAGTTGGTAGGGCTGATCAGGAGGGCTTTAAACTAGGTTTGAAGGGGGAAGGGATTGAAACTAGGCTCTCCAGAGATGAGCCTAAGGGTGGAAAACCCAAGTTAAGAGTGAAATCAGCAGCCCAGCTGAAGTGCATGTACACCAATGCACGCAGTATGGGTAACAAACAAGAGGAGTTGGAAGCATTGTGCAGCAGGACAGCTGTGATGTAGTCACCACCACAGAAACGTGGTGGGATGACTCTCATGACTGGAGTGCTGCCATGGATGGCTACAAGCTCTTCAGGAGGAACAGGCAAGGTAGGAGATGTAGAGGAGTGGCCCTATATGTTAGAGAGTCTCTTGATTCTGTAGAACTTGAAGTCAGCAATGATAAGGTTGAGTGCCTGCGGATCAGAATCAGGGGGAAGGCCAACAAGGCTGATATTCTGTTGGGAGCCTGTTACAGACCACCCAACCAGGACAATGAGGATGGTGAGTTATTCTACAGGCAGCTGGCAGATGTCTCAAAATCGCCAAGCCCTTGTTCTCATGGGTGACTTTAACGTGCCGCATGTCTTCTGGGAACTCCACACAGCAGAGAAGAGGCAGTCCAGTAGATTCCTAGAGAGTATAGAGGATAATTGCCTGCTCCAGCTGGTAAATGAGCCTACCAGAGATGGGGCCCTGCAAGACCTGTTGTTCACAAACAGAAAGGGGCTGGTGGGAGATGTAGTGGTTAGAGGCCGTCTGGGGCACAGTGACCATGAAATAATAGAGTTTGCAATACTCAAGGGATGCAAAGAGGGCCATCAATAAAACCTCTACGCTGGACTTCTGAAGGGCAGATTTTGGCCTATTCGGAAGACTAGTTCAGTGTGTACCCTGGGAAACCCTTGACAAAAAAAGGAGCCCAGGACAGATGGACATGCTTCAAGAAGGAAGTCTTGAATGCACAGGAGCAGGCTGTCCCAGTCTGCCGAAAGGAAAGCCAGTGTGGTAGATGGCCAGCCTGGCTGAACAGGGAGATTTTGAAGGAAATTAGGGTACAAAAGAGAGCCTACCAATTATGGAAAAAAGGGCTGGCTACTCAGGAGGAGTTTAGGGATATAGGTAGATCTTGTAGAAATAAAATCAGAGAGACCAAGGCAAAATTAGAACTCAATCTTGCCACTTCTGTTAAGGATAACAAAAAGTCTTTCCACAGATACATCAGTAGCAAAAGGAGGGACAAGGAGAACCTCCATTCTTTATTGGACATGGGTGGGAACATAGTTATCAAAGATGAGGAAAAGGCTGAGGTATTTAACATCTTCTTTACCTCAGTCTTCAACAGTAAGACAGGTTATCCTGAGGACAGCTGGCTTCTGGAACTTGTAGACAGAGACAAGCAGCTCAATAGCCTCCCGGTAATCAAGGAGAAAACAGTTAGTTCATGCCTTCTAGGAGCCTCCACAGCTTGTCAATGGGCGCCTTGCTCTGACCAGGCTACGCACCCGTTCTTGACCCACTACCAATAATTTCACCAAATCTGCACAAAATGCCACACCAATGGAGACATTCAAATCCACTCTTATTATGTATACAGAATCTGCTCAGGGAAGTTTTGCACTCACCCTTTGGCTCATCCCTACGCCAAAGATCCCAGCTGAACTCAACCGCTGCCAGCAGCTGCATGTTTGGAGAAGGGAGGCTCCCATGGTAGTGACAAGGGCTCCCATCTGGGATGCCAAACTGGCAAGCAGATTTCCCCACCTGGCCATTGAGGAGGCATGGGCAGCTGCAGTGAGTCGATGGGTGCCCCATTTGATTCCCTACACACCCCACTCTCACACAGTCAGACCAGGCTTTGGTACTGATTGGATCCGGAGTTTCCCTGAGCACAGTTAGAGATGTCCCGTTCCATAAAGCCATTTATTCATGATGCAGTAACATAGAAGCAGCTCAAGCTGGAGGCAGAAGTCTTACAAGGGCAAGTAGAGATAGGACAAGAGGGAAAGGCTTCAAAATGTCAGAGGGTAGGTTCAGTATAGATTTTCAGAAGAAATTCTTGACTGTGAGGACGATGAGCTACTGCCACAGATTGCCCAAAGCAGCTGCAAGTGCTCTCTCCCTGGAAGGCTTCAAGGACAGGTTTGGAGCCAGGCCCTGAACAACCTGGT
>JAWMRA010000113.1:18713364-18774374 GCA_035584735.1 Pseudotriccus pelzelni
TATCTATCTATCTATCTATCTATCTATCTATCTATCTATCTATCTATCTATCTATCTATCTATCTATCTATCAATCTATCCTATAAGAATTCCTGGTAAATATTCTCATTGAACAAGACAGTTCCTTTGCAAGGTTGAGTATGAAAACCTGTAATGCATTTCTGAGTATGGGTAACAATTCAGTCTTTGAAGGTTTTATTGCGTTTGGATGACCGGCGTATTGCAAAAAACATATTCAAAAATAGCAGGCTGAAGACAGGGCAGTTTGGCAGAGCAGCTCTGCGGGTAGCTGAAAGAACTCCAGGGAACAGATTCAATTTGGCCTAAGTTTTAGCTGAGTAAGGCATGACTAACAGGATTTTTTTAAAGAACATTTTTAGAGTCTGTTGAAACCATCTATTTCCCTTGAAGGAAATCAAACATTAGCAAGTTTTTCACTAATTCTAAACTAAAGCTCATGGTGTCACATTTAACCTGTGTGGTGTGAACCTGCCTGCTATTCACTTTGGAAACCTTTCTAGGATTTAATAATCATCAGTGAATTGAACTACTTAGGTCATTAAGCATTCATCTGTTCTGCCATTTCAGTGTAAAACTAGGTGCCTCCTTTTCATGTCAGCTGGGGTGAGAATGTTGGAGAGCAGGACAGAGAATTAATTGGGAAATTAGCATAGATTGAATGTCACTTGTGCGGACTGTAAGTGACTTGGATAGGAAGGCTGTAAGTGTTTAGTGGGGAATGTGGCAACATGGAGGGTGGGCATGGGCTATAAATGCATGGGGGCAGAAGGATGTTTTGGAATGTGGTGTTTCTTGAGATGGAGACCAGGTGGAATTCATGCTATGGTGATACATGGCATTATTAAGTCTTTTTTTTCTTTCTTTTAAAATTTTTTTCTCTCCAAGGGCTTTGTGTTTTGGTGCTAGGCATAATGCAGAGGATGACTTTCACTGAGTCCAAGTGTGTTTTAGCAGATTATTGATTAAGGGTATGAATGTATTGGTTTACTTGATTTAGATTTCTCAGTAGGGTCTGTAGGGGTAGGACAAGGATGAATGGTTTTAAATGAAAACAAGGTAGATTCAGAGCAGATATAAGGGAGAGATTCTTCATTGTGAGGGTGGTGAGACACAGGCTGCCCAAAGAAGCTGTGGATGTCCCATCCCTGGCTGGGCAGGATGGAGAGAAGCACCGAACCAGGCAGGTAAGGTGTTTCCAAAGGATATGGGCCTGGCATCTCTGATACCCCAGAGAGGGCAAGGGCTTGGCCCAGAGCTGCTCATGGAGTGGAGCTGGTGGATAGGAGGTGTCTGGGGCACAGAGGGCCATCACAGCACAGCTGAGGTCCTTTCCCTGTGGGGTCTGCCCTGGGGCAAACTGATGAGGCCCCACCGGGAGAAAGTGGGGAAGGGCTGGCTGGGGGGCTGGGTGGGAGGTAAAGAGCCAGGAGTGGTGTTGGGGATGGGTGCAACCAGTTGGGTGTGAGAGCCTTTGGCTTCCCTGAGCCCCAATTTGCTTGTGTTTGACAGATGTTACAACTCAAGGTCTTAGTATTTCCACCTCCCTCCCCTACATTTTCCTCTTTAATTATTTTTTGTCAATTCATTCTGACACAGTTTTAGAAAACAAAGTGCATCTCAGGTTCCGGTGTGTCAAAATGGACCAGAAGAAAGGAAAAATGCAATAGCACTGACAGCTGCACTGCAAAGCTCATTCCCTCTTTTGCTGCTGGGGAAAGGGGGAAATCATATACAGGAGCAATGTCAGTGATGTAAGCCAGCAACACTCCTCTCACAAATGATTGATATAGGAGGAATTTTTCTTGAGTACAATGAGGCAACAATGTCTGCTAGGAGTTTTCAACAAACACTGGAGCCGTACTACAAGTTTTTTCCTACCTTCTTCCTAGCTTTGATGTGCCAGTCTCCTCTATCCCATGGTAGTTTTGAGCACTCTTCTCTCTGGCCAGGCCCAGTTGCAGCCCTTTGGAACGACTCCGTCCCTTTGTGACTGCCTGATCTGACTTCAGGCTCATTTTGCAGGTGCTGAGCATGGAAGTCCTTGCTTTGCCCAGGAGACAGAATTGGACTGAAAACACGGTTAACTGTGAACATAGGCAACTTTATTTCATCAACTAAGTCAACTTCAGTGTTTGCCTGCATGCAGAAAAGGAGTGTAGACATGACAGAGCAGGCTTTTGACACTGAGGCAGCCTTTAGATCAGCAGGCATTGCACCATCAGGACATTGTTGTGGTGCACTGTAGCTCACACAGGATCCTGTCTATCCTGCTGCTCAAGTTGTGTTTTCCCCAAAGATCTCCTGGAGGAGATCCTTCACCTGAGTAAAGAATTCCACCAGCTCATCGGCTGGAAATGGGCAGGAGCTAACCTCGTCTGATGGTGTTGGTGTTGGCTTTGGCTTCTCTGAGGTTGGTGGCTTTGTCCATGGCGGCTGTGTGGCAGTTGGTCTCGTCCATGGGGGCTGTGTAGCAGGGAGTGTCGTCCATGGTGGTTGTGTGGCAGGTGGTCTTGTCCATGGGGGCTGTGTAGCAGGGGGTCTTGTCCATGGGGGCTGTGTAGCAGGTGGTCTCGTCCATGGTGGTTGTGTGGCAGGTGGTCTCGTCCACGGTGGTTGTGTGACAGGTGGTCTCGTCCACGGTGGTTGTGTGGCAGGTGGTCTCGTCCACAGTGGTTGTGTGGCAGGTGGTCTCGTCCACAGTGGTTGTGTGGCAGGTGGTCTTGTCCACAGGGGCTGTGTAGCAGGTGGTCTTGTCCATGGTGGCTGTGTGGCAGGTGGTCTTATCCATGGATGCTGAGTGGGTAGTGGGGCAGTTGGAAAATGACCCCAAGTCTGTGCTGCTAGAGAAGCACTTCTATATGGGCTTGCAGCCATCTCAGCCAGGATCCAGTCGTAGAAGTGCTGAGTGGAGGTGTAGACTCCAGGCTGCCTTGCTCTTGCACAGCCTTCTCCCCAGCTGGTCACTCCAACAACCCAGTAGTAGTCAGCGATGTTGTCTTTGCACATGAGAGGACCACCGCTGTCCCCCTGCAGTGCAGCACAGAGGATTAAGGTCATGTTGGGTGGCCCCGGTCAGCACTGGGGCTGTTTCCTTCTCTCTCACACCAGAGCTGTATTCCCAGCAGAGCAAGGTGCCAGGGATGGATGTATTCACAGCACATCAAGGTGCTGGAGCATCCAGAACCTTGGCTGTGAGTGGAGTGGGGTCCTGCAAGGTAGGGCTCTCTCTCATCTCTGCACAGTGATTCTGGATGTGCGAAGGATGGATGTTCCAGGGTCGGCATCTGGACCCCAGGGCTGCCAAGAGGACTGGATGGACTTTCTGGGCGGAGTGCCAGAGTTGTGGGACAGTGGGGGCACTGTTCAAGGATACATGGATAGACGAAGGGAGAGCAGCCCCAATAGCAGTGTGGATGTTGGGCTGGGAGAGCGACTGACCGGCTGGGCAAGGCCCACCTGGGGCTGTGTTTGGGCAGTGCTGACCTGGCTGCCTGTGCTGCTGGGGGCCGAGTGGCTCATCACACACTCCTTCCTACCTGGCAGGTGTCGATGATGCCCTGTGGATAACCAGCACACACGTTGTTGCTGTGGATGGCCCCCGAGTACCACTTGCTGCTGTTGCAGAGCTTGAGATCGATGAGGTGGACCGGGGCCTCCTGCAGGAGATCACTTGATCTTGAAGCTGTGGGCACAGAAAGGAATGAGCACTCACCAGCTCCTTGCCATTTCTCCTGCCCTGCCTGCAGCTGATCCCCAGGGCTTGGCTTTGCCTCTGGAGATGAGCTGGAATGCTGTGTCCCTTGCTGTGTGACATTGGATGCAAGCCAAGCCCATCTCTCCAGAGGCATCTGTCCTGCAGGGGGTCTCTGGCTTTGGCCTCTGCTGTCAGGAAGCCCAATTTGTCTCCCCAGGGTGCTGAGCTTGCCCTCAGAGCACAAGTCCTTCTTGGGAACTCACCCCTTGCAGTGGTGGCACCCCAGCCAGCGACAAAGCAGTACACCAGATCCGACACTCTCAGAGTGAAGTCGGGCACACAGGCCAGCTGGATGTAGGGGCTGCACTGGACAGGATGGTCCAGTTCCAGCAAGGCGATGTCGTTCTTCATGTTGACATGATTATAGTACTGGTGTATCCGCAGCTGTTTAATGTAGCGGACTTGTGCCCCAGGGCCCGGCTGAGTCAACTGGGTGGCCCCGATCACCACGTACACCAGGCTGATGTTGCTGGAAGGCAGATGCAGAGAGGAGTGAGAGGCAGCAGAGTCGGGCACTGCGGCAGCCCAGCACTTCCAGTCTTCAGTGCTATGGGGCACTGACTGCCCTAGTATGCCTTAGGCTGTGGGAATGGTGAGCTGGGAAGCCGTGGCATGAGGCCAGGCTTCCCCTGAGCCCAGAATCTCAGCTGGGCTCACTGCAAGCAAAGGGGATGGGAATAAGATGTGGTGCTGGTGACAGGGCACCTACTGGTGTTGTGAGGATGTCCCCGTTCCCTGCTCCTCCTTACCTGACTTTGTCAAAGCAGTGGGCTGCCGTGAGGACCCATTGGGAGTGGACGAGGGACCCCCCGCACATATGCCCCGTGCCCGGTATCCAGGCGTGCTGGAGGCTGACGAGCCAGGGCCAGGCCGCTTCCCGGGCGCCTGTGCCACCCACGACGCGTGTCATGCCATAGTAGCCGTATTGATAAGCAGCGGCGCCATAGTCATAAGCTACGGCTCGGAGCCCGCACATCCCTCTGTAAGCACAAAGTCATTACTGTCCTGCTCTGCGCTGCTGCTCAGGATGAAGCTCGGCCGTCTGCCCTCCCCACCAGCTGTTGCATGGACAGCAGCCCCGGGGAGCCCATGGGGTGTTTGTCTGTCTGTGTCAGCACTCGGCCGCTGGCAGGGAACTGAGGCTCCCCCGTGGGGTTAGGGAAGCTGTGGCATGGCCATGGGGGACAAATGGACCCACCCCTGTGGCCCCTCCTAAGCACTGCCCAAGCTCCCTCCGAGAGCCTGGGGCCGCTCACCCGCAGTTGTCCCATGTGCCATGTGCAAGCCCGCACGTGGCCAGCAGGACGAGGAGGCAGAGCCAATTCATGGCTGCCAGGGGCACGTGTCAGCTGCAAGAAGTGAGGCCTCCTTGCACCAGCGCAGCCGCAGACACAGTGCCCGCAGCAGCCACGTTGCCCGTTAAGGCCTCGTCCCCGGGGCTGATGTCACAGCGTGGTGGGTTCTGTGTTCTGGGTACTGGGGCCTCTGGCACGGGGGTGGCAGAGGAGCAACACAGAATCATGGAAGCATAGAATGGTTTGGGTTGGAAGGGTTCTTAGGGATCATGTACTTCTGACCCCCATGCTGCAGGCAGGGAGGGATTCCTCGCACCAGACCAGGTTGTTCAGGGCCTGGCTCCAAACCTGTCCTTGAAGCCTTCCAGGGAGAGAGCACTTGCAGCTGCTTTGGGCCATCTGTGGCAGTAGCTCACCGTCCTATAATCTATATTGAACCTACCCTCTGACATTTTGAAGCCATTCCCTCTTATTCTATCACTACTTGCTCTTGTAAGACTTCTGCCTCCAGCTTGAGCTGCTTCTACATTACTGCATCATGAATAAATGGCTTTATGGAACGGGACATCTCTAGCTGTCCTTGGGTCCCACTGGCTGGGTCCCAGGGTTGGCTCACCTGTCAACAGACTAGGTGTTCGAGGTGCTGATAACTGGCTCACCTTGGGCCTTCTGTGGCATTACTGATGTGGTTTTCTGGCTCCTGCTGTTCCTCCCAGGTTCCTCTGCCCAAAATGACCTCAGCTGTTCCTTCAAGCGTCTGTGCGGTGTGACGACCTTGCACATCACTGCCCTTTAGCTACACATGACGTCTGGCTCTTCTTTACAGCACTGTGACTCCTTTCAGGAGTCAGGAATTTTGGTTGTTACACCCAGGAGTTTCTTGGATCCATCCCATGAGCCAAGGCCTACACCACACCCAAATCCCCTACTCATGTAATGCTTCATCACTCCCCAAATCTGTGCTCACATGGCATTGATGTTTTTCCCTGCCTTCTTCCTATCCTTGCCTGATGTGCCACTTTCCTCCATCCCATGGTGGCTCAGAGCACTCTCCTCTCTGGCCAGGCCCAGCTGCAGTCCTTTGGAGAAACTCAGTCCCTTTGTGCCCGAATGGGTCATTTTGCAGGTGCTGAGAGTGGAAGTCTTTCCCTTGCCCAGGAGATGGAACTGGAGCAAAAACATGGTGAACTGTGAACACGGGTAACTTTATTTCAACAACTAAGTCAACTTCACTGTTTGCCTGCATGCAGAAGGAGGGTGTGGGTAGGACAGAGCAGGCTTTTGACACCGAGGCTGCCTTGGGATCAGCAGGCATCGCCCCAGCAGGAAACGGTCTTGTTGCGTTGCAGCCTGCACTGGATCCTGTCTGTTCTGCTGCTCAAGGAGCACCTCCATATGGGTTCAGGCCCAACTGGTACAGGATCCAGTCGTAGAAGTACTGAGTGGAGGTGTAGATACCAGGCAGCCTTACTCTTGCGCAGCCTCTTCCCCAGCTGGTCACTCCAACAATCCAGAAATAGTCAGCAGTGGTGTCTTGGCACATGAGAGGACCACCGCTGTCCCCCTGAAGTGCAGCATAGAGAATTAAGGTCATGTTGGGTGGCCCTGGTCAGCACTAGGCCTGCCTCCTTATCTCTCATAGTCCCTGTCAGAGCTATAGTCCCAGCAAAGCAAGGTGCTGGAGCCTCCAGAACCTTGGCTGCAGTTGGGTTGAGGTCCTTCAAGGTAAGGTTCTCTCATCTGTGCAGAGTGATTCTGGATGTGTAGAGGACAGAGGTTCCATCTGGACTCTGGGCTTCCAAGAGCACTCGATGGACTTTCTGGGAAAATGGTGGCATTGGGCAAAGATACATGGATAGACAATGGGAGGGCAGCCCCAACAGCAGTGTGGACATGTGGCTGGGAGGGCAACTGACTGGCTGGGCCAGGCCTGCCTGAGGCTTTGTTTGGGCAGTGCTGACCAGGCTGCCTGTGCTGCTGGGGGCCAAGTGGCTCATCACACACTCCTTCCTACCTGGCAGGTGTCAATCTTGCCCTCTGGATAACCAGCACACAAATTGTGGGTATGGACTTGCCCCCCGTACCACCGGCTGCTGTTGCAGAGCTTGATATTGATGAGGTGGACCTTGGCCTCCTGCAGGAGATCGCTTGAATCTGAAGCTGTGGACACAGAAAGGAATGAGAACTCACCAGCTCCTTAGCAGTTCTCCCACCCTGCCTTGGGTTTCTCCCCGTCCCTAGGGCTTGGTTTTGCCTCTGGAGTGCTGTGTCCCTGCTGCCTGACTTGCAGCCCAGGCCCATCTCTTCAGAGGTATATGTCCTGCAGCCTGACTCTGGCTTTTGTCTCTGCTGTCAGGAAGCCCAACCTGTCTCCCCAGAGTGCTGAGCTTGCCATCAGGGTATGAGCCCTTCTTGGGAACTCACCTCTTGCAGCTGTGGAACCCCAGCCAGCGACATAGCAATTTTTCATCTCTGACACTCTCTGTGTGGGGTCAGGCACACAGCCCATCTGAATGTAGCGATTGCACTGGACAGGCCTGTTCAGTTCCAGCAAGGCGATGTCATTGCTCATGTCACCTTTATTATAAGATTCGTGAATCCGCAGTTGTTTAATCCGGCGCAATACTGCCCATTTGCCTGGCTTAGTCAGCTGGGTGACCCCAATCACCAAGTACACCATGCTTATATTTCTGGAAAACAGATGGAGAGAGAGGTGAGAAGGAGTAGATTCAGGTGCTGTGGCAGCCCACCACTTGCCAGCCTTCAGTGCTATGGGTGGGACTGCCCTAGTATGCCTTAGGCTGTGGGAATGATGAGCTGGGGGCTGCTAGGAAGCAGTGGCACGAGACCAGCCTTCTCCTGAGCAGCATCTCAGCTGAGCTCTGCAAATCCCAGGCAATAGGCATACTGCAAGCAAAGGGGATGGGAGTAACACATGGTGCTGGTGACAGGGCACCTGCTGGTGTTGTGGAGATATACCCATACCCTGCTCCTCCTTACTTGACATCGTCAAAGCAGTGGGCTGCCGTGAGGACCCACTCTGCGCTGACGAGGGACCCTCCACACAGATGCCTTGTGCCTGGTATCCAGGGATGCTTGATGCTGACGAGCCAGGGCCAGGCCCCTTCCTTGGCACCTGTGCCACCCACGACGCGTGTGTTTTCAAGATCATCAACCAAGTGCTCATAGTCATACACTGCCGGTCGGAGCCCACAGATCGCTCTGTAAGCACAAAGTCATTACTGTCCTGCTCTGTGCTGCTGCTCAGAATGAAGCTCAGCCATCTGCCCTCCCCACCAGCTGTTGCATGGACAGCAGCCCCGGGGAGCCCATGGGGTGTGTGTCTGTCTGTGTCAGCACTCGGCTGCTGGCAGGGAACTGAGGCTCCCCCGTGGGGTTAGGGAAGCTGTGGCATGGCCATGGGGGACAAGCGGGCACAGCCCCCTCCAGGGACCCCCCTAAGCATTGCCCAAGTGCCCTTCCACAGCCTGGGGCCGCTTACCCGCAGTTTTCCCATGAGCCGTGCACAAGCCCACACGTGGCCAGCAGGACGAGGAGGCAGAGCCAATTCATGGCTGCCAGGGGCACGTGTCAGCTGCAAGAAGTGAGGCCTCCTTGCACCAGCGCAGCCGCAGACACAGTGCCCGCAGCAGCCACGTTGCCCGTTAAGGCCTCGTCCCCGGGGCTGATGTCACAGCGTGGTGGGTTCTGTGTTCTGGGTACTGGGGCTCTGGCACGGGGGTGGCAGAGGAGCAACACAGAATGGTTTGGGCTGGAAGAGACCTTAAAGATCATTGACTTCTTACCCCCCACTTTCATGGGCAGGGATACCTTGGACAACAGAGCAGCTTCCTCCAAGCCTGGCTCCAAACCTGTCCTTGAAGCCTTCCAGGGAGGGGGCATCCACAGCTGCTCTGGGCAACTTGTGTCAGTGCCTCATCCTTCTCACAGTCAACAATTTTTTCCTAATATCTAATCTAAACCTACCCTCTGTCATTTTGAAGCCATTCCATCTTGTCTTTTCTTGAATTGGCCCTGTATACACATATATAAATATATATAGAGAGAGTAAATAACTACCTTCATTTCCTGAAATAAAAGTTTCTATCTACACTAATTATGATGTTTTGTAACATATTATGGCCTCCCAATGACAGGACTTATGTCAATGGAGGTTATTTTTGCTACTGTAAATGTATTGTTAATTTTGTATATTAAGCGTTTATCTGAATGTCAAGTACTTCTTTGATATTTATTTTTAATATATTAATATTTTTAATATTTTTGTCAGATGGTTTTCAAAGCGAGAGGTTTTTCAAGGTAGGGTTTTTTTCAGTAGTCTCCCATATATATATAGAATGAATGTTTAAAAATAAGTAATTATTGAAGAAGGTATAATAAACACACAAGACACAACTCAGTAACCAAACTTATAATGTGAGTTTATCAGGGCTCAAGGCTGCCTTGAAATATCAACTTACTCGCTAAATTATTCATTGTCTTATTTTATGCTTTAATAGGTTTCTTGGCACTTTTGTAACTTGACTTCTTCGTGTACAGCAAAGCAGGCAGGGATATGACAGTCTTACACTGTGCACTAGTCTCTAAAACAAGAAAATTTTTATAATGTGACGAAAGCTTCACTAAAGAATGATAAACCTGTTAATTTAATTTCTTGCATATTCTTTATTTATTCACTTGAGACTACTAATGACTGTGCATGTCACAGATCTAAAATGGCATGAAACATGTTTTTCCTCACAGGCTTTACATGTTCAAATCTTCAACGTCATTATCCATTCCTTATAACAGTGTCTCAACCTTTCCTACACCATGACCTTGTTTTTGAATAACATCATCTGCATTGCTCCATAGCTTGTAATTTTATGCCTATTCAGAAAAATTCAACAACGTTATATTGAACAGCTACAGGATTATTCATCTGCTTAAATTCAAGTCTAACCTGTGTATTGCCTGAGAACTCACTTTGGCATGACATTTCTCTTACTAAAAATCTGTTCAGTCTCAGGAGCTGTTTAAAGACCATCCAGAAGACCTAGACCAGAAACCAAACTTGCAGAAGGACTTGAACTACTTGCTCAATCATTTCTGCTTTTAACTGCTCAAGACACATTGTTATCTACAAAATAAAAGACACCTTTGTGAAAACAAGACTCTGAATTTTTATATTTATAGACATATAGTAAAAATATATATAACAAAAAACCCCTTATATATATAGATATATATATGAAATTTCACAGTTGACTAGGATCCATTTAAAAATTTGTCAAATCTTGTTTTTACAGGGCAATTTGTGTTTCTTTGGGGCCCAGAAAACGTTCCTTGGTGTTCTTCCCACACGTTTTTTTTCCTCCTTGCCTTAAGGGAAGGTTTTTGAAGCTATGGATCAGCTGTCAGCACTGTACTGATGTCACTCCACAGCAAATCTCACCCATCATAATCACTTCTGCCACTCAGATGCCTCAGCATCGAGAGGAGGAATAGGAATTGGTTAGCAATAAAACCAGAAAACTTCTATTTGCAAGAGCAATTAAGATTGAAAGAAAGTCTGTTCTCACTACCCACTGGAGGTGATACCTATTCACAATGTTTGGGGCCCTGCTGATTCACTTTTAGACCTGGGTGGTGAAATCCGGCTGAGGGAGCTGGAGTTGTTTACCCCGCAGAGGAGGCTCAGGGGTGACCTTATTGCTCTCCACAAGTGCCTGAGGGGAGGGTGTCTCCAGGTGGGGGTCAGTCTCTTCTCCCAGGGAAGTAGTGACAAGATGAGAGGACATAGCCTGAAGCTGTGCCAGAGGAGGTTTAGGTTGGACATTAGGAGGAATTCCTTCACAAGAAGGGGCGATTAGGCGTTGGATTGAACTGCCCAGGGAGGTGCTGGAGTCACGTCCCTGGAGGTGTCTAAGGAAAGAGTGGACGTGACGCTTGGTGCCGTGGTCTAATTGGCATGGCAATACCGGGTCGGAGATTAGACTCGATGATCTCAGAAGTCTTCTTCAATCTAATTGACTCCGTGAAACCCTTTAAACCGCCCGGCGCTTCCTTCCGAACCCCACAGCACCTCCCGGCAGCTCCCGGCCCCGACCCTCGGTCACCGCCCCCCACCCGCGGCTGCCGGCGCCACGTGACAGCCCCCGCGGCGCATGCGCCCTCCGCGGGTCCGCGCCGGGCCTGAGGGAAGTCGCGGAGGGTTTCCGGGTTGGGCGGTGGCACCGGGATCGGGATCGGGATCGGGATCAGGGATCGGGACCGGGATCAGGGATCATGTCCTGTGTCCTCGTCCCCTTCGGCCACTTCCAGGACCTGGAGGCGGCCCGCGACTTCCTGTGCCCGCACCGCCGCCCGGGCAGCTCCGCGGCCGGCAGGGAGAGCGGTGAGTGCGGGGCCGCGGGGGCCCGGCCCGGCCCGGCGGGGCGCGAGTGGCGGGGCCGCCCCCGCGGGGCTCGGGGCGGCGGGGCAGGCTCGTCCCCGCTCTCCCCCCGCCTGCTCCCGGGTGACCGCGGTAGCCCCGAGTGCTCGGGGTCGTTACCGTGGTAAAGGGCCTTACAGGGTGGGTGTCCTGCCACAGCTGCCACATCTTAACCTGCCAGGTCAGGTTTTCGTAGTGTCCGGAAGTTTCAGGTGTCAGTCCTTACCCCGTGGTGTGGAGGTGATGCTTTCTGGCCACTGACCCCAGGTACCGCAAACTTAGAGGTGAAAGTTGCAGTTATCTAAAGATGCTCCTGTGAAAAATCACAGAGCCACACGTCGTGCACGCAAGGTTGTCTAATAATGCATAATACGCTTAAAGTATGCTGAAGGTTTAGTTTGGCAGCTTAAGTTTAAAGGGTGCAAATCTTACAGCAACTACAGTCTGGAGCTGTGAACGAGGTTTCTGTTGTGTGAGGCAGGGCACAGCGAAGGACTGAGCTGCCCGGCACAGAAGCTCTGTGTTCTCAGCAGATCTGTGCCCAGGATAGACGGCACAGGGACTGTGTTTCATGTATGTTGTTACTGCCATACTGCGTTAACTGTATACATATATGTGTCTGTAAATGTATATATAAAAACTGTGTATGCAAAGTGTTTGAGGAAGCAGTATGGAAAGAAAGTGTTTGAAGTGGTTAATGAGGATGCTTGTAAAAGTCCTCACATCTGTAAACAGCTTTGAGAGAAAGCAGCAAGGTGCTTGTATAAAAAGCTTAAAATGTCTATGGAGAAATTAAAAGAGGGGGAGATCATAGGATGGTTTGTATTGGAAGTGACCTTTAATCTAGTCCAGGTGCAGGGACACCTTCCACTAGACCAGGCTGCTCAAAGCCCCATCCAACCTGTCCTTAAACACTTGCACGGATGGGGCATCCATAGCTTCTCTGGGCAACCAGTTCCAGTGCCTTATCTTCTTCATTACAAAATTTTTTCCTAAGTTGCAATATAAATCCACTCTCCTCCAGTTTAATACTGTTGGCCCCTGTCCTCTCAAAAAGATGACACAAAAATTGGAAAAAAAATTTAAAAGGATACTGTATGTTCAGCTACTTAACTTTGCCACTGAAACTTCTGTGTGCAAAAGTTTTGGTAGGAAACAGTTTTCTGCTGCTACTTGTGCTTGTTCATTGACCCTGATACTGCTCTGAAAAATCCATACAGGTTCCATGTGTCTTTTCTTTTAGTATCTATATCTAAAGGAGGGATTCTGGAACTGGAAGATTCTTATTAGTGTCTCGAATACTGAAGATAAAAGCAAGGGATTGTTATGGGTTTGTGTTTCTAAAAGTATGTGCTGAAAGAAATTAAAATATATCTCTCAAATTTGGTGATGTTTGAAAGATGTTTTTATAAAATATCTTTTGGATACTTCTGTTGGGTTGGATTTGTCAAATGGCAGCTGTAAAGGGCGAAAATATTTAGCATGCTGTAAAACTGCCAAAATGATAGAAGCAAAGAAGATGAATGTTCCAAAATGTGCTATTCTGATATTTTAATGAGTGGGCCGTATTCTGGACTATTTTTATATTTGCTCATTCAGTCATTGAGGCAGAGTGTCAGAAGTGAGTGTTCTTCAAAATACTGCTCATTTAGATTCATTGACGTCTTTTGGATTTGTGCCTGTGATTCTTTTGATACCACAGCTGTTTTCATGGTTCGGGATAAATGAGCACAAATACCAGCAAGTGAGAGTTCCCGGAGTGGCTTAGACACAAGATTATAACTTCGTAATTTTCAAGCAGAAATTCTTAGTGCATTCGTCCATGACAGGGAGAAGTGCTGCTACAAGTTGCAGAGGTATCTTAAGTTAGAAGTAAATAAATTGTGGAGGTATCCTAAGTTAGAAAAAGCTGGGTTTGGCTGTGTGGAACCGGAGAGTGTTTTCCCATTAGGCTCGTTCTTTCTCTTCTGCTTTGATGCTGCTTTGTATCCCTGAGCAGCTGAGCTAAAGGGTTGCTTTGTAATTCTGGCTGAAATGGGAGGGTCTGGATCCTGAAGTTAGCACCCTGGGTTCTTGCTCTGATTGAAAATACTTAATTCAGTTTTTCATTCCCTCTTTCTTTACCTTTCCCCTCACACACTAATCTATTCATTTTTCTTAGTGAGTAAGTGTCTAGTTGCATGGCAGTCCAAAATTGCTCCCTTTTCTCTTGGATGATTGTTGTGTACCTTAACTGCCTTATTGTTCACAAGGAAGGGCTCTTTGCTGTAAATAAAGTTTAAGTAAGGTAGTGTGAGAACATGCAACAAATCTCTGCTTCTCATGTTGTACACCAACGAAAGAAAAAAATCTTGTCCAAGCAAATTCTTCTTGATTTTGTTTGTGTTTTTTTTTACGTGCATATTGCACTTCTATGGCAGAAAGAGCTAAGGCAAATATTTTTAACTAAGCAAGATATAAATAAATGGTTTTGATTAGGGAATGCTTTAGTAAAAACTCTTTCATTGACAGAACGTACTGTTTTAAAACAGTAGTTTCATAAAGTTGCACATTTAAAAACCTTAATTTTCACCTCTTTGTATATTTTTACTCCCTAGGAGGAAGACCTAAAGAGTAGTTTGTTTTTACTGATAAGTTCAACAAAGAAAATATGTTCATTTGCTATGAAATGCAGCTTTTATCCTAAACTGTGTTTATTTGCACATAACCAATTATATAAGTATCAGTAAACACATGCCAAAGTTCTAAGTTGGTTTTTTTTTTTTATTTTAATCTGAAGGACCAGCACCTTTTATATACTTTTTAAAGTTACACTGCATTTGTATGGAAACTCTTGCTGGTATTTAAAAGTTGTAGTTAAATGAAATATGCTGGGTACCTTGGGGAAATAAATGGATATTAAATATTTTCATTTAACAAAATACATTTCAGTTAACTTTTTTTTTGGGAGGGTAATAACTAAACTTTTTAGATCTGTAGTAGAACTTTCAAAAGCACCTACCAGGTTTTGAATAACAAGTGGTTTTGAAAAGGTGCCTCTGGATCTTCAGCATGTGGCATTTAGGTTTTTTACTGGGAACTGTGGGCCTTGTCTCTTTTGATTTCTTAGCTGTAGATCATAGAAGTTTCTTATGCTATTTTAACTTTGGCCATTTTTTCCTTCTAACAGAACTAACCACAATATTTTCTGTGAGTGTATTTGCTACCAAAAAAAAATTAGCCTGATCAATGTAAAAGCATTTTTGCAGTAACATTTTAAATGAAGAGAACTTTCTTGCTTCTGAAAATGCAAGCAGTATGGATTTCTAAACCAAATTAAATTTAATCAAATTTTGATGTTAGATGTGTTTAATATGAACAAAGAAGGTGTACCTTCTCACCTAGTTGTATTTAACATAGCAGCGTAATTCATTTATTTGTAAGTTAATCTAGGTTGTCAATTTCAAATTTAATTTGAAAAGTCTTATTAAAGTGCTGCATATATTAAAAATCCAGATGTAGGTAACTAAAAAAAAAAAAAATCTGTATTTTTATTCTAAGGGAACTTAAGATTTTTTCCCCTTTCTTTGAACAGGTAAACATTAAAACACACTCAACAGTAGAAAAAGATAATGGAAACCATCCTATCAACTACAACTTCACTGAATCTTTTCCTGTAGCCCCACAGTTTGTCTAATTTTTGTAAAGGATATACAGGTGTGGTAAACTGGGGAGGGAAACAAAGGGTGCCCTCCTCCTTTGAACCTCATGTAAAGTCAGTTCTGCAGGTGGCTGTTCCTTTGCTGGATCAGTAAACACTGGAAGGAAGGGTTCATGTGCTTCTGATTCAATCATGTGTTACAAGTGCTAGTCATGCAATGCTGAAATCACCTCAGAAATGTTTTTAGGCTGTTTGAGGTGACCGTTCATGCACAGTAAAAAAATAGCTGTATTCTGCTTTGCAGCACATGTTAGAATAACAGGTGCTGGGGTGGATCTTACCTCACATGGCTTAGATAAATAAACCCAGTAATACAGAGTAAGTTGGTTAAAGGTGCTTCATATGGATTTGCCATATCTTTATTCTCTAGGAAAAACAAAAATAGTTTGAATGCTTTTTCTTATTTTAGTGAACAGGGCTAAAAAAACATGAGAATTTAGGATTCTTGGCAAAAGTAAATGCTGCTAATGATGCACAAATCCTCTGTGAATCCTGAGCCTAGTGGTACCTAAGTGGCTTTGAAAACTTCAAATGTGCTTCAAATGAGCAAATACTGGGAGTAGGAAGTATTTGCATCACATTTAATTTGACAGCTTGCTGTGTTGAAGATGTTTTGGGATGCCTGTTGGCTAGATCAGAAAACAGCTGTAACAGTTAGCTCCATTATACAGCTGTCTGTAATAAGGCATACATGTGAACAAAAAAATCCATCTTATTTGCAAGATGTAGTAGAGCTTTGCAGGCATAACAATGTTAGCATTTAGAAATTAATGGATATTTAACTGAAAAGAGCAGAAAACAGAGCAGTACAGATGGATAACATTTTCTATAATCTTTATAAATTGAGGGATTTAACTGCAATTTATTTGGAGTGATATGTGTCTCTGTTCCTCCAGTAGACTCTCAGCTTGAACTGTGATATTTGATAGGCTCAATGACAGCAACTCAGTGACATAGCCAGGCAGGACTGTTGCTAGATATAATTTGGAAGTGTTAAGGTGAAACAAAAAAAAAATTAGCACTTTCTTGGTGTGCAGATGTGTTTAGTTCCCAGGTGTTTTTGTCTCCCATTACCTAAATGAAATTAATAAGCAAAAAAGCCATCAAAACCAAACTTGACCTTGGGGGCTCCTAAGGAATGATACCTGCACCTACGATAGTGAGTTTGTGCTTATTCCGGGGAAGAAAAAAATGGACCCCCTGATTTGGGGGGTTGCTCAAAGCTATGAGGTGTCACTTTGCTGCTTCTTTTTACACTAGAAATTATGATGTTAGCCTGTCAGAGAAACTCTTCTCCAAAATCCTGCCCTGTTACTTTGACACCGTCCTGAAAAGTGCTCTTCAGCCCAGTTCCTCTAAACAGCGTGTTTGGGGTTGTGTTTGTATACTTGGCCTTATCTGGATCAGCTGATTCAATTCAGAAATATGGAAGGCCAGGCTTTTTATTTCTGAGTTGCCAACAAGGTTACAAAGAAAAAAGTACATTAAGAAATCAAATTCTAGATTGCATTTAGCAATAGAGTTGTTCTTAACTGTTTCTGTATCAATCATATTGAATTTGATATATTCCCATATTAGACTGTTGTGACAAGATCTTTTCTATTGCCTCATTAATGAGATCCTCCCTCTCCAGATGGTATTATATACATTTAAGATTCCTTTCTTTCAGTTCTCACGTAAAATATCATAAAAATGTGCACTCTGCCTGAATCATGTTACATCTGTAATTGTTAATACATTCTCAGATACGGGGAAGACTAAATGCCATACTCTAAATATAGATGGCTGTCAGTATAGATGGTGTCACGGTGCTGCATTCAAATTGCCTTCTCACCTAAATGTTTTGCTTCTTCATTCTTCTATCTCTTTTACTGGATGGACTTCCTTCTTTCTTGCTGTAACTTAAGGTGTCACTTGCATCTGAAAAAAAGCTGAAATATTATGTATATAATCTGTTTCATTTGTTTCCTGTGTGCTATTTTCCCCCCTCAATGGTATGTTGAACTTCATTGTTGGAGTTAAGTTACAACTGTAAGCCATGGAACATCACAGCATTTATTTAAGAAATCTGTGTAGTACCTGGATTATTTTTAACTTTGTCATTTTTTATTCTGTTGAAAGCAGTTGTGACCATATTAAAGAGGAAAAAACGCTCAAGTGGTTGTTTTTGAAATTAAACAGCTAACTTAGTTGGAGTGGTTTGAATTTTTTTTTTCCCGCTTAGGGATATCTCAAGTGATAAGAGAAGAAAACAAATATAATACTAGTCTCAAAAGAAGCAAAATGGCCTAATATATTTGTCAGTCCCCATGGTGGAGGAGGTTTGAGAAGAAACAGCCTGTGAATACTGAAGAGCAAGAAGATTCTAAACTATTTCTAAAATTCCTTAGCCTGAAGAGAAAAGAAACAGCTTCTATTTCTTCATTAATTATGCAATCCAACAGTATCAGAATTGCAGTAAATGTGCATAGAACAAAAAAAATCTGCAACTCTTGCATTTAAGCAATCTTTTCTTGCACTATTACCTATTGATTTTTTTTATATTCTTAAAGCATGGATGGGAAACAAAGTGGAAGATCATAAATCCAACAAACTACACACTTTTAATTGCATGTGTCCAAGCACACCCTCTGGTAACCTGCTCTGTAGAGCTGGAACATACATGTGAGGGCAGGAGGAAAGGGCTTCTGCTGCCTGTCCCAGATCCCTTCCTGCTCTGGAAGGGAGGACAGTGGCAGTTTTCTGTGCTCAGATATTTATTCTGTAATCTGGGGAGAAATGTTAGACTGAGTAAAATCATCTTTCATCTTGAGTTTGACCTCTGAAATGCCAGTTTGACCTCATTGGTCTAGATCAGTTGCTTTTGTTTCTCTGTCTTCTCTCCTTATCTTTTAAACAAAACATGCCTATCAGTAGAATATTGTGGGTATTAAGTTTATGATAAACATGTTTGAAATGAATTTTCTTTTGGATTAACACAAGTGTTGCACATGTGCAGTGTTTAAACCAGCTATAAAGTTTCAAATGTGCTGATGAAGTTTTAATGCTGTATGCTTCAAATTAAAGGATTAAGTGGTTCTTGTAGACCCAGTAGAATGGATTTTTATTTTTGCAGTGTCTATTTATCCCAGGATGGAGAACTGTTTATGAGACATTTACTACTAGTCAGAGGTAGAGATGAAATGGAAATACAGATTTGTGCAGGGAAGTTTGATTTTTTTTTTTTTTAAATTTTCATTTCCCGAAAGGGGGACTGGAAATATGGTCATGTTGCAAGTGAAGAATTGTTTAGGGCTTGTTTAAGAATTGATTTCTAGATAGTGTGTTACATTCCACAATTGCCAGTTCAGATCTGTAATGTTACTAAAGGAAACGGTGGAGTATTTCTTAATCTTCATTGTATCAGAACTTGGACCCTGTGCCATCTCTCATTTAACTGACCTTATCAAGTGCTGGTGAATGGGAAAGTCTCTGCAAGCTGACAGTGTCCATGGAATATTTTGTAATTCATTGGCACGAGTGAATAACTGTGTGAAGTATCTAAGTACTATGAGTAAGAAATCAATTGTAATTTCATTTCTTCTTTAAAAAAAAGAAACAATGTATGGAAGAAAGGAAAGAATGGATGCAGAGGCTTGAGAAATACATATGATAGTGCATGCAGGGGCAGTTCTGTAGGATGTGGCCGATAGACATGAAGGAGCAAACCTCTGAACCCTGGTAAGCCGGAGGAGGTGCTGGCTTTGCAGAGCCGGTCACAGCTCCGAAAGATCTCTGCAGTTTCGTCAGTAGAATGGTGACTCACCGTTACGTAATTTTTCCATCTTTTTCGACTGACTTAGTATCACCCAAGGAAGATGACAACCACCATGGAGGTGCAGCTGTTCTCAAAGAGGCAGCAAGAATTCTAGCAGCTGAAGTTTGATGTTGTGGGGGTGTTCAGTCTCAGAACTGTAGTGGCTAACATTTCTTGGGAACATTGGTCTGCTCTGTGCCCCGGCTGTGTTCCTTGGATATGGTTATGTTTCCCTCTGGACTGTGACACGCTGACAGATTTCTTTCCTCCACGAGTTTTATAGGAAGGGGATTTTGTTGCCTTTTGAGATAATAAAATGCAAACGCAAGTAGAGTTTTATTAGGTTTCTTAAACTAAACATTGATGTTAGCTGCTGTTTTCTTCTTGTGGTTTATAATTCAACAGTATTTGCCATAATTCTCCTTTATATGTTTATATTTTTACACTGGAAAATTTTCAATCTCAAATACAGGATGAGACTGTGACCCTTGGAAGCTTGTTGCTTATATAGTTACGCCTGAAATAACCATGCGGTTATATCTGTATTGATGATGATGCAGTAAAACTGTCTGACTCACCCAGTTTGTAAATGGTACAGACCTTTCAGTTTTATAAAGGTTATTCATAGAGTGGGCATTTTGTCTTCTACAGTCTTGTGAAATACTGTCTTGCTGTTCCCAACAGCATTGGTAGAAAGTTTTGTTTCTTAAGCTAAAATATTTTTTCAAAGATTTTTTTCTTTATTAGTCGTATGAAAGTTTTATAATCAGCCAAATAAGACAAAAACCAGATTTCTCTTTTATTGTACTGTACACTGTTTTGCTTTTCCTTGCTGTTGGTAAAGGAAGTAGAGTTTTTAAATAAAATTGGAGTGGCCTTGATACAAACATTTTTGTCTGTACTGCTTGACCATCCAAAATGGTAATATCTTGCTTGCTTAAAACTAAGTTTAAACTAATCTGAGATGTATTTAAACTTCTTAAGGTCAAATTAGCCATGACAACAGCTGATGGAAAAACTTGAAAGAAATCCTTGGAAAACCCTTGAAGTCTTATTGGTTACTTCTTCAGATTTCACAGTAGTGCATAATGGATGGAAGTCAGTCCATGGCCTTTCTACTGGACTACAGTGGTACTTGTTGATTTATTGAGGGTCCCAATAATGGTGGTGTTTGACACTTGTATATCTGCTACTACAAAGTGCCAGTGGCTGTTAAATTCACATCGAGTTCTGTATCTTTAGGTGAAAAAATTTCAGATTTTTTATAAGACCTCTCTATTCACTCTTGTAAGACATCTGAGAAGTAGGCCTGTCTCTTTGAATCTCTTTTCTCAGGTGTTTGAGGTATTTTGTAAGGTTGTCATTTCTCTGAGGTTTCCAAATGATATAATTGAACCTGATCAGTGTTTCATTACTTTTCCTCTGTCTTGTCTTGCTAAGACGTGAATAGCCAAGGACCTTGTCTTTGTTTTCTCCTCAGAGGCCATACTTTGAGTGTTTGCTTTGCTGTGGTGGTGGGATCTGCATTATTCTGAGCTAAGATGTTTTGTGGTCATGGATGAATTTCCATGTACTATCATTCCCTTGTAAAATGAACTTACGTTGTTATTGGCTGGTCCTGTAATTGACTTAAACCAAATGAAAATCCACATTATGAAAAGGAAGATATTACACTTACGTTTAGAAAAACTGTCTCTCATAAAATGGTGCATATGTGGTTCTTGTGGTGTGTTACAGGTTCTCTTAATAAAACGTTGGGGGCATTTACATAAATTTCTGAGGGGTTGGAGGGAGCCTGTTGTTCCTTTTCCCTTTGTAGCTGCCTAATATGTACAAGATGGGGCTCTTCTTGTCTTTGGAGTAATAAGAATTGGATAAATCAAGCTAAAGCTTAGATTTTTCATTGAGGCTTTAGGTCTCTGTACCTGCTGGAGAGGGTTTTTTTCAAGTGGACACTTAGGCTTCCGCTTAGCCCTCACTCTTCACTTCAACTTACAATATAAAACTACAAATAGATCTTGAAATGTCTGACAATTGAGAAAATACATATTTAATTGAATAATTTTTTATACTTAAGTGCAGAAAAGCCCTGTTGAAGGATCAGTGATGTGTTATACCAAGCAGCTTGCTGTAAGTGTCAGAAATGGAAGTAAATAAAATACAGAGAAATAAAACAGCCATTTGTACCACTTCAGGGTTCTTTCTGTAGGACTCATTTGCTATAAACATCTGCTATAAACAAAGTTATATTGCATTGGTGGGGAAATAATCAGCAATCATCTTAATTGTAATTTTTTTTGTTGTTGTTGCCTGTGCTGTATTCGTGTTACAAGTCTTTTTTCACTTAAAATAGGGAAATCAACAAGCTGGGAAGATGGTGGCTGGGGAGCCTGGGATGAAGCAGAATTACAAGAACCTGTAAGTCTGTATAAATGAGTTTTCATTTCTAACGTGCCTATTCTAGAAACTTTTCCACAGGTTTGTGTGTGTGATTATTTTTTTTTCCTCCTACACATCTGTCACCTCGGTAAGAAGCATCCTGACCCGTGTTTTAAGTGTGACTGGTTTTTTGTCCCTTGCTCCTGTAATTGTTTCCAAATATAGCTTGGATGTTACTTATTGTGATATTCTTGTATTCTGTAGGCTTTTTTTCTCACTAGAGCATACACACATCTTTCTGTGCTGCGGCAGCTGGGGGCATCTCTTTTGTCCTATAGCTAGTCAGAGACAGTGGGGCATGACAGTGAAGTTATAATAACTCTCATGAATTAATAAAGATCTAGAACTACTCAGTCAGGAGCACAGACATCTTCCTAAAGATCATGTAGTACTCTTTTTATGTTGTCATATGTGGATGGTGTTACAGGAGGGATGAAGCTACTTATGTGTGACAGAACAGCATTGTCGCTCTTTAAAAGGGGAAAACATTCCTCTGCCCAGCTAGTTCAGCTCAGAGCAGCATGGCTAAGGCTGAGACTTCTAGCTACCAGCTGACTTGAGATGTTAGGGGAGCTGTCTGTGTAGAAATCCTTTGCAGCTGAATGACTCATCTCAACAGAATTGCTTGATTAAATCCCACTGAGAGCTCATGGGGTAGACTGAGGAATCCAGACCTCACTGTGCTAACAAAATGGTCTTATCTGCTGTCATCATGTCAGTGGCCAGGAATTATGCCTAAGGAGCTGGGCAGTATCCCTGTGACTACTTATTTCAGCAGGGAAACAGATACTTCAGCTGAGGTGACAAGTTGAAATGAGCATGTCTCCCATGGATGAATCACTGACACTGATGTTGGGAATGACAGGAATATAAAAACTTTTAAATAGGATTGGTACTCAACTCCTCTGTAATTGCCATGAAATGAGCATGTTTCTCAGGCCACATCTTTGTTAGATGTGCTGTAATGTGTATAACTTCCTGAATGAGGAGAACAAATGCTCGGTTTCCTACTTTACATTGTAATTTGATAGAAGCAGCAGTGTTGCTATATTGAAATAGTTTAAGTTTTTGCTCTCAAATTGTCACACTCTCCTGCCAGGTAGTTCACACCCTTCTTACTAAACACTGCATCCTGTACTTATGTGTTTTTCTCTAAAGTCACTGGCGATTCCAGGTCAAACTCTTCAGAAGGGGTTTGCTGTCATACACAACAAACAGGTTGTTCTGGATAGGAGCTTATAAATACTTGAGTCTGTTTGTCTGAACACACAGCAAAATGAGTGCATGAGTCTAGCACAGAATTGAGAATTATTAGTATAATGTAACAATGAATTCCCTAATTAAGGCCTTTAACTCCTGATTTGTATTATAGTTGGCAAAAAAGTAATTATTTCTTGGAATTACTCGTGCCCTGGACAAGTATCTATTTCATGGAACATAGCAACTTTTGAGAAGTTACTGAAAATGGACAAAAGTTTTGGGTTTTTTTCATAAGGTGTCCTTTTGTGGAACTGATTAGCTGTGTTGTAGGAATGATGAGGCTGATGTCTTTTCTTAAATGCTGATTTTAATCATTCTGTTTTTCACCTTCAGTTCAGTGCTTTTCTTGTTTTAACCCTCAGCTTATTTTTGTCACTGATATAAGGTGGCCACGTTTTATGTCTTTAGATTTCAAGTTCTTTGTTTATGTTTACAGATAACTTGAAATTTTCTGTTGTAAATACAATTTTAATTCCATTTAATCTTTCAACAAACCTTTCGTTTCTGTTTCTTTTTCTTCAGTTTGAAATTCATGCCATTAAAAATTAGTACAAGGCTTCTCTTTGGGTTTTGCTTGTGTGTTTGTCCACATAATACATTTATCTCTGTCAGGAGTTGTCATGAGTATCTCAGACAACTTCACTGCCTTTTTGTGAAGTCTTGAAAAATGCCAGTAAATAGGGAATAATTGTTGCTGTAGAACTTGACACCCATCAGCAGACAAAAATGACATGAAAATAGGTTCTCCATTTGCACAAATTGAGAGTGTGAGCAAAGGTAGTTAGCAGAATGTTTGAAGTGTGCTAATGTAGATTTTGATGCATGTACAGGATGTTTCTCTGTGCACAGTGACCATTTTTATGGTACAACCTTATGAAAGGAACTAAATACAATGAATAACTGATTAAGAGCATGATATGCAAATTCTTCTTATAGTTTGGTGTTTATTTTTCTGCTGGGAGTAAATTTGTATATTTTCAAGCAGGTGCAACTTTATTATAACAGAATAAATAGGGTGGATCAGAAAATGATCACACTGAAATCGTTGGGCTTTTTATTTGTGCATAGCTGCTTTGAGATACTAGAGGATGGAGCAATATTTCGGAGAGATAGAAGGACGTAGGATTGAATATGTGGCTATGGGAATGGAGTCTGTGGATCAGGGAAAGTGTGGTTCTGTGATCAAGGTAAGAGAATGGATCTAAGCATCAACTCCAAGACCCTGTAAGCACTTCACGCAAAACCTGTTACTGCCTGCCTTTGAAATGTGGTTAGCAGGAGCTATCTTGTTCCACGAGCAAATATTTGGCTTTTTGCTCCCAGGAGAAAAGATGCAATTTTTTTGCTTTTATACATGAGGATGGTATCTTAAGTTTTTACTTAGCCTTCCTTATACTCTTAAAGCTTGACACCACTTAGGTTGGATTTGTTTCATTGTGAAGTTACTTTGTGGAAAGGCACCTGATACCTGTTGCATGTTACCGTGAGGCCTTAGTGTGAACACCAGCTTAATTACCGTCTTCCTCTGTGCATGTTATTTACTTAATTCTGGTCAGTGTGTGAGCTTGGATAAATTGTTAATTTTGAGTATGGATTGTAATGAGAACACCTCAAGAGGTTCTCTCCAGTCTTTAATCGATATCTGTAAAACTTTAATCTCATTCTCCTAGTGTCTCTTTGAAAGGAGAAGATTTAGAGGAGTAGAGCTAGTGATGAATACTTCTTTGTTTTCTGTTTTGTAAACACACAGAATTAGTGCAGGGTTGATGCTTTTCTCATGACTTTTCATACAAGGTGCAGTTGTGTGACGTGATAAATAATAGTCCATTTAGTGCTGGTATGGAGGGCAAGCGAAACTGTTGTCACGAATCTTGCAAGTTCTGCTGTGTTTAAAAATTATTGCATACGTTGACTAAAGCCTTTCCTGTAGGAAGAAGAGGAATCTATTTCCAAGAACCAGAGAAATTACTGGCTTCAGGACTGTGTGTTGTCATTGTCACCAACAAATGACCTGATGGTAATAGCTAACGAGCAGAAAGCGGTCTTTCTAGTGCGTAAGTATCCCTGCTGCTAAGTATGTGTACTAGTACACTTTATAGTAACCAGGGCAAGATTTGTTTCTCCCACCCCCATCTGCTTATCCACCAACTCATAGCTTCAAGAATTTTGGGATGTTTTCTAGTGCACATCATGCATTTTCTAGGTAGTGATTGGCAAGTAAGTTGTTTTGTCTTCTCAGCTATATTTTGTCTGAGAATTTTTTTTATTATGTGTAATTCATATGTACTATAACTACCCAGTTGCTTGAGATGCTTAAAGATATTGCCAGTAATTTTACTCAATAAGAAAAATGAAATATTTGTATTAGTTTTAGCCATTAAGAAATACTTGACCTTATTTCTCTTTTCCCTTGGAAAAAATGACCTAACTGAGGAAGTGTCACTTGGAGGAGGGAGTCTTACTGTGAATTGCTTTTGAGATTTCCACCTTTGATGGAAAATTCTCCTCCATCTTGAACAATGGGTGGCTTTATACTTTACCCCAAAGTAGGGCTATGGGAACTTTTGAGGGTACCCCCAGCTGCTGTTTACATATGTACCGTTGCCTGGGGTGCTGGTGCTATTAACAGCTGCATTTGGTGGCACGTGAGCATGATGAAGAGAACCCTCCTGATAAGGGGAATGTTAAACCAAGAACCCGGCTGTTGAAGCTCAGAGTTGCATAATTGGCAGATTGCATGGAGTTGTCATGCTGCATTGTCATTCCCTGCAAGGTTGTGTGTTCCAAGCCGGATGTAGACTAGTTGCTAATTTGTCACCAAAACTGAAAAGACAGCAGTACTGCTTATGAAGTTCTTATTGCATTAAGCACAAAGAAGTGATTTAACTCACTTTGCTGGAGAATTGCCTCTGCTGAACTGCACAGTGGCAGAAGTGTCCCCATGTGTCAGGTTTTAAGTGTCAGACAATGGCACACAACACTAATGTGATTTTGGTTATCCATTGGCACCTGGGAGATGATTCAACAATCAAATGGCAGCTGTAGTAGAACCCTGTGACTAACAAAGTGTTTTCTACCCTTGAATTATGATGCAGTGATTAAATATTGTCAGATTTAATGTGGGATTCTTATGTCCTTCTTGACAATTAAATGAAAATTTTGTATTTGTTTAAGCTGATCTTCAGTAATGTTCCCAGGAGTTTGTCCTTGCTTAGTACTTTTTCCTAAGAATCCCTGTTTCATGAAGTGAAATTTGATGGAGATATAATTGTAAAAATATTTTTAAACAAAACTAGGCATTTCAAAATTTTAGAGGTGGGCTGTTCCATGTAAATGTCTAAGAAAACTTGAGTTCTTTAGAAAAGTCACTACAAATGTCTTGTTACTTTTATGATTTTCAGGGTTTGTAATTAGTGCTTTATCTAAGTGTGGTAGGATGTATTGTATAGAAGAGAAGAATTGTGAGATGCAAAATGTTACAGTTTTATAGATGGTGTCTTTATTCTTAATGGCAGCTAAATGGAAGCACAGTGACAAGGGGAAAGAGGAAATGCAATATGCTGTTGGCTGGAGTGGCTCTCTGAATGTTGAAGAAGGGTAGGTGTTGAAATGCAGCTGTGATTAAAATGGTATTTTCATGTTTAGTAATTAGTAAAATGCTTTGTACTTGTGCTCTTTTTTTTTTCTCTTTTGTCTGAGTGCATTCGTGGTCTTACGTATTTTATTGTGGGAAATAGACATAAAGTAACCTGGGTGATCAGAAACACTATCTGCAAAGGTTACTTATGCGTTGTGTGGTGTTTCAGGACAAGTTCATACAAAAGAAAAGAAATGTTCTCCTTGCAGATCAACGTATTTGTGTATACTTTAGGCATTTTAAGAAATCTGGGTTATGCTTTCTCTAAGTTCCTGTTGTAGTAGGAGGGAAAAAAAAGTATTCTTTTTGTTTTAGAAATACTTCTCTTCATTTTCAAAACCTCAAGGAATTTCAGAGTCATCTCTCTGATCAAGAAGTGGGTTTGGGCTCTAAGTCATTGGAAAGTTTGCTTTGATCATATATTTGGTATTGATACAATATTTTTGCTCAATCTCTCTTCAAACAACCAGAAAGACCCTTTCTTGAATCTCCCATATGGAAAAAGATTTTGCACTTTGTTATTAAGTTTGCAGCCTTGAATTGCTGTTTGCCTTTGAATGTGCTCCCTATTGGCTTCAACCCTCTGTTGTGCTGCAGGAGGTGTTGACTTAACCATCTCCTCTCCAGTGTGTAAAAATCATAACCTTCTTATAAAACTGCTGCTGCTACACGTTGGAACTGTTACATATGTGCATCTTTGAATTTGTGGGGTTTTTCCTCCCATGCTACCACTGAAATTACCCTGACATCTTTTGTTTAAAAAAAATAAAAAGAAAAGAAATTCTGTTTGAGAATTTGTTTCTCACTGCTTTTACAGCCCTGAGGGACACTTCCATTCAGAACAGTTAGCTCTCTATAGATAAGCGCAGTTAAATTCACTACATTTTAATTTATTTATTATTCTGTGGAAGTGTAAATATGTCAATGGCTGTTAGATTGTCAGAAGACTTGACTTTTTTTGGTTGGTTTTGGTTTTTTCTTTTTTTATTTCCCCAAAGTTGCTTACAACATTCTGTGGTGACTAAGCTTTGCTGTTGATAGATGAGATTTCACTGAGATAAATAATGTTGCTTTGATGATGTGATGAAATTGCAACTCATCTCAAACTTGCATTTAGAAAGCTTTCTCTAATTGTCTAGCCTCCTTATCCTTGGGGATTGGAGGTGACCTGATATGCAAATAATAAACAGTAATGTGGGCATTTATGCTTTAAGTGCTGTTTGGGGTGTCATCTTGAATGTATATGTTGTTTCATAAAACCCTTGTACTGCTTTTGTTTCCCCAGATAGTATAAAACTTTATACCATGGTAACAAGTAAACCTGCTTGCCTTCTGCATGCTTTGCCTGTCGTGCACTGAGCATGCTTAGTTATTGTGTTATCTGGGAAGGCCATGTTAGCCCTTCAAATGCTCTCAAATTACAAGGCAGTGCAATGCAGTGGATATAAAGTCTACCTGATTGCATAATGTATTAAAACCAAATTATTTTGATAAGTATAGTTTTGTTGATTTTTTTTTTTTAAATTGGTTGTTCTTGGTATATCATTACAGATCAGAAAAAGTTATTTACCCTTAGGTATGTGAAATCTAACTGGAATCTGCTGAAACATATTTACAGAATAATCAGTCTGTGATTTATGAAAGACAGCTTCAGCAATGTGTAATCAGCACTTATGCAATGTTGTTGGGCATTCTTGAACTTATAATTGAAAATGTCTTTTAAATGGACTTTTTTTGCTTCTTACTATGACTATATATGATGTGCTGTATTAATATATTATTAAATAACTTAAAATGCTGACTTGGCAAGATCTCTCGTGTAGAGCAAAATTGCAAAACTGGAGAAAAACCCATTAATTTTATCTTTCTGTTTCTAGTGAATGTGTGAGTAGTGTACTGTGTATTCCATTGGCAAGTCAGAAGAGGTAAGGATTGATATGTATATGCATCACTGGTCGCTTTACATTACACTTTGATACGGGAATAGCTTAGAACGGGATTGGTTTTTAACTTCCAGTCTATCTTTGTGACACAGGAGTTCCACAGGCCGCCCTGACTGGACTTGCATTGTGGTTGGCTTCACCTCTGGCTACGTTCGTTTTTACACCGAGGTATGTTCCTCAGCAAGGCAAGCCATGAGCCAGATGGTGTCATAAACATCTGTGCATTTTAAACTTTTGTTTCTGCATATAGTGCTTTTTGCCTTGCCTAAGAAAAGGGGCAGAAACGTTCATGCTTATTGTTCTTTCTCTTCTAGAGTGGAGTACTGCTTCTTGCACAGCTTTTGAATGAAGATCCTGTCCTACAGCTGAAGTGCAGAACCTATGAGATTCCCAGACATCCTGGTGTCACAGAACAGGTTTTGTCAGATTATTTCAAAAGCGAAGTGGCAGTGTTATGGGGTATGGAAGGGAGTCTTCTCTGTGAATCCTCTGTGTCCTTTGCCAGTTTTTGATGGGATGGACAGTTCCTTAGAACAAGAGTCTCTTGATTTCTTGTTCTATGATACATGCCTATATAGTCTGAGGATTCAGAATGTCTTTATTTTTTGGAGTATTTTTCTCTGTAATAACCTTGCACGGGCATCCTTCATTCATTTTCTGTTTATTCATCTTTGAGCACAAAGTACAATAATGCATTGATGGAGGGAGAGAATGTTACGTGACAGGTGCCAAGAGCTATGTGTACTCGTTCATAAGAACTTAATTGTTTCACAGAGAAGATGGCTGAAAATTAAAAAATATTTATAGGACTAGGAACCTGCATGTTATTCTGAGTATTTCTTGCAGAGAAGGTTCTTCAGAGCTCAGACTATTTAGTAAAAAACGCAGCTTTCTTTGCTCTTGGCTGAATTGGCTTGTTTTATGCAGAAAATTAATGAAGTTATGGGAATTTCCAAGTTTGCTTTGTACAAATGCTCATGTGACTTAGCATGACATTTTGGGGATCAGTTTTAAAATACAGAAGCATTAAGGAATTCGAGTCTTCAGTTTGTATCAGCAGATTAGCATCTGTGTGCCCAGGTGGGAATTCAGTGACTAGTCCGGTTTCAGAATTTGGCTCTTGCATTCTAGAGGAACCTGTTTCTCCTGTGGCCTTCACAAACTGCTGTAACTTATGCTTTTACTTCCTAAGCCGTAACATACATTAAGCAAACAAATTATTGAAAGAAGATAAAAATATAAAACTATGTGCCTAAATAATTTTTTTGACAGTTTAATACTGAATTTCTGTAGTTTTGCCTTAGTCTGTTGCCTGTGGCTTGTTAGATATTAACTCTCTGGATATAGTCCTCATCTTTGTGTGGTTAATAGTATAAAATACCAGAAAATAAGCTGTTCCAACAGTAACAGTGATCTATTTTTTGTCTCTCTCTTCTTTTTTTTTCCACAGAATGAAGAGCTCAGTATCTTGTACCCAGCAGCAATTGTGACAATTGATGGTTTTAGCCTCTTTCAGTCCCTTCGTGCGTGTCGCAATCAGGTAGCAAGAGGTACGTTTAAGAGGAGAGAGACTGACTCTGTTAATAGTACCTTATGGTATATGAAATTTACTTAGGTTAAATATCAATTCAAGGTGGAATTTAGGTCTTTCTTGCTTGCCCATTTATTATTGACATCTACTGCATACAGGAAAATTTCATCCTTTACCAAAAGAGCCCAAGTTGTCCAAGTAGTATTGACTGCCTTGTTCATGCTCACCATAATGATGTACAGTGTTTCTGGCTGGAATAGGGTTAATGTTCTTTTTAGTTGCTTGTATGGGGCTAAGTTTTGGATTTGTGATGAAAACAGCACTGATAGCATGCCAATGTTTTAGCTATTGCAGAACATCACTTACACAGTGTCAAGGCTTTTTTTGTTTCTCACACTTCCCTGACAGTGGGTTCACCAGAATGTAGGAGGGGACACAGCTGGGACAGCTGACCCCAACTGACTAAAGAGATATCCTGTACTAAATGATGCTATGCTAGGTAGTAAAAGCTGGGAGAAGAGAAGGAGAAAGGGGGAACCTTCAGAGCTATGACTCAGGGCATTTGACTTCCCAAGTAACTGTTATGTGTGATGAAGCCCTGCTTTCCTGGAAATGGCTAAATACCTGCTTGCTGATTGGAAGTAGTGAAGAAAGTTAACTATTTTGCTTTGTTTGCATGCTGTCTTTATCTCAACCCACAAGTGTTCTCCCTTTTGCTCTTCTGACTCTCTTGCTCATCCCCGTAGGAGGAAGTGAGCAAGTGGCTGTGTAATGCTTAGCTGCCCACTGGCATTAACCCGCAGCATACTGCTAAGGTGCTTCTTAGCATGTCATGGTGCTGACTTCACTGTCAGTGAAATGCTCTTCTTCTCAGTAAAGACTTTGTTAGAAGTGATAATGCTGTGATGATTTCAGTAAAAGTCACTGCTCTTTGTCTTCATGTCTAAGAGCTTTGGATACTTGGTTTGATTGTGCAGGCTTTGATCCCGTTCCTTTAGTACAGTCACTTTTCATACTTCAGTTTGGAAACAGGGTCAGTTTTTAAGCATGAGAGGAGAACTAAGTGACAGTACAGTGTGATAGATGGCACAGGTATGGTGCTGTTACAGTTCTGCAAGATAAATCATTAAACAAGTGCTGTTGCTGAATTGTTCTCCTGAATTTCCTGAGGGTTGTTCTCATTGAACTTCAAATTTGTGAGATTCGTTTTTCCCCTCCAGCAACGCACCTCAGCAGACAATCAAGGCTGGGCGTGGGTGGGAAACACGGTGGATCTGCCAGCATGACAGCATTAGGAACTGTTTGGACAGCAGCACCCTTAAACGAAGGCTTGAGTCTTACCTAGAAGGGATGAATGGTAAAGAACTGAGAAATGTGGCTGTGGCGAAACAGCTCTTCTCTGAATCATGTGGGGATGGTCAGTAGGAATGGATTGCTTACTTTTTCTTTCAAAAAGGGCAAAGTGGCATGAAATGAAGCTAGGTGATCGTAAATTCAAAATAAAAAGTAGGCATGTTTATGCAGTGTGAGCTTAAGTTGTGGAATTCTTTGCCTGAGGTTGATGTGGATGCTAAAGGCGTGCTTGAGCGCAGAGGGAAACTGACACATAAGTGAAGAAAGCTGTGGAGGTTACTGAGTGCTTAGAGCTTTCTTCTTTTGTCTTCAGAAGCTGTTTTAGGGGAAGCATCAAATATGTGTCCTTATTCTAATATTCTTCCCTAGACATCTGGTTTTAGCCCTTCTCAGATCCTGATCTGCCCTGCTAAATGGTTTCCTGGGTCTATCTAATAATGTATGTTCTTCTGAAGCAAAAGGTAGTGCTTCCATGAAAATATGAGAGAAGATAAAACTCTTCAAAATCAGAAATTTAAAACCTGACATTCTGTGAATCATGCAACAAATACAAAAGAAAATAGGCTGTAATGAGAAATACCCACCTTTATATAATACTTTACTTTAACAACCAAGACAATTCTGTTCTTTCAGTGAGAGATCACCATTTACAGAGAAGCACTTACAGCTTGTTGCAATATCTGCACCTGGAGTGCTGTATCTTCCTTGATCCTATCATTCTTGATCACCTGTGTTTGTCATAGGAGGTATTTTGAAAGTTTCAGTCATTCATTTAGTTTTACCACTGTTCTTAGCTCTCACTTGTACACATCTAATGAATGTGCTGACTTTGCAAGTACTTGGGCAGAGGAGTTTGCACTTAAACGTGCCCAGACCACAGAAATAAATTGTAGTTGCTTTTTAAAATTGTACAGAATATTATACCGTAAATAACTCATGAAACAAAGCTCTCTGCAAGTATGAGATAAAGTTGTGATGGAATGTCATGTGCAGTTCTATTCAATTAATTTATTTAAATGTTTTAATTTCATGGAGGCAAATATTTCAGAAGGCCACTTTAGCTCAGCAGGTGTTTAAATATATGTTAATTTAAAACTAGGTTACTTTGTGGCTTCAGATTGCATCAGGTTTTTCCGCTCTGTTATGCTATTCCTTTGTCTTCGACTCAGTAGAAATTTTTTTTGTTTTATCAACTTTTGTCAGCTGCAGCATCTGGCAATGAGAATGTTCAGCCTCCACCATTAGCTTATAAGAAATGGGGTTTGCAAGATGTGGATACAATTGTTGACCATGCTAGTATTGGTAAGCATTTCTGTTTAATTTCAAGTATTTAAATAAATTAAATTAATGCTTTCATACTGTTAAATTTGGGTTGAGAGCACTTAGTGTACTGGTTGGATAGAAATAAATACTGGGAGAAGGCTGTCATAGTGAATGATCTTATTAACCATTATCAAAAATACATTTTACTTTCTTTTCTAGTCTGATTGAGCCTTCCTTCTCCACTTGAGGGGAGAAAGGATGTTACAGCTGTAACTGCCCTTGTCCTTTTGTTATTTGGTAAGAAGCAGCTGAGAGAGACTAGATCACATGCATTTATTCCCATTTCTGTCAGGTTGAAGAACTGTCTGGCAGGCAGGTTAAGACTGGTAGGGGTCTTTCCTGAGTCTAGCACACAAAGAAAATAAAATTTGAGTTTGTTCCTTTCCAAAAAATTCAAATTGACTTTTAGGCTCTCAAAGACTTTTACCCCTCAGCCTAGGTTCTTGTCAGAGAGGCAGATCTAAGGGACAGTAAGCTTCATTTCTCTTCCACGCTTTCTACAAAAGCAGGTAAGAGGTCAGAAGGCTGCTATCAAGACAGCTAAAATGAATTGGTACCTGTATTTTTGCTGCTAAACTCTTCTGATTTTTTTTTTTTTAATTTTTTTTTATTATTTTTTCCTGAACAAACAAACTGTGCTTCATAATTAACCTAAGTACATTAGGTTATTTCTGCTGTGTTCTTTGGAATTTCTGTGGTTCAAGCTGTTCCTCCACCCTTCCCCCTGAATGTTGGCTGGTCAGTCCAGAAGGCAGGAATGTATTTAGGCTTCTGTAGCAATTGCATGCCTTTGTTCTGGAAGTATAAGACATTCACTTTAATGTTTTTGTTAGGCATCATGACACTGTGTCCTTTTGATCAAATGAAGACTGCCTCCAATATAGGAGGATATAATGCAGCCATAAAAAACAGCCCACCTGCTATGTCTCAGTATGTTACTGTTGGAGCCAATCCTTTCACTGGTTTCTTTTTTGCCCTGGAGGTATGTACTACAAAGCTGACTTGCTGAAACTTTGAATAATTAATCCTTCTTTTTTCTGTATGAGTATTTCTGAAGTATTCTTATGCTCATTTTATGCTGACATTTCCCCTTCTTGATCTTCTAAAACTCGAATGATTTGGAATGAATATGATAGTAATGTTTAGCACAGCTTCCTGCTAATAAGAATTTATATTTTCTATCTTAAAATGAATGTGATAGTCAAGTAACTCAATTTTTAAAAATTTTTTACTCTATTGCCAATTAAGTGACTTAAATTTTTTTGAAAAATTGATATCGTGTAAACACGCATCTTAAGGATTTTTGGAGGTCTTTGGCCTTTGTTCTTATACACACATGGCCTGAGTATACTGTAGTGATTTCTTGTAGAAGAAAACTGAAATTTATGCTTAAGCTGTCGCACATTTCCATCATCTGTTGTGTTGGAGGAAAAGGATGTCAGTGTAGTTGTGTCTTGCACAGTCATAGCCTACGTGTGTGCTCTCCTTATCAGGATCGAAAGTTGATTGAACGTGCCAGAATTGGATTCAGATTTTTGTACTTGCTTTTCCAATATGTTTGTGAAACAACTGCTTATGTTGATATTTGCAAGGATGCCAAAGCCATCCGCCGGCTAACTCTCTGTGATAAATCATACACAGGGTTTTTTTAACTTCTGTTGCAGACAAACATACTGAGCTACAAGTGACTTGCAGGAGGATTTTGAAATGGTAAAGAGATGTCAGAATGGCTTTTCTGGGGGCAGTGAATTAAAATTTTGCAGAGTCTTAAAGCTATGCTTTCTGAGCTGAAAGTCCATAGGAGGCCTGAAAAACTATTCTGCAGTTGAGTTCAGTGTAAGAACTATTTCTTGGCTTTCTAAAGGCTTTGTTCCTTCATTTCAGGGTGGCTCACAGCTGACTATTTCTTGACTTTCTAAACACTTTATTCCTTTCTTTCAGGGTAGCTCACAGCCGCTGCTGTCTCATGTTGCCTTAGCAGTTGCAAGTAAACTGACTTCAGCATTGTTTAATGCTGCCAGGTAATAAAATAAATTACCTTTTTCTGTTTGTTTTAGTAATAGCTGCATAATAATTTGAAGATTTTTAGGACCGTTAGTGTAATTCTGCTTATGTGGTTTTCTATTGCAAGTGGGTGGCTTGGTTGGAAGAGTAAACATGAAGAAGAACCTGCCCAGAAACAGAAACCAAAGGTGGAACCTGCAACCCCATTGGCAGTGAGGCAAGTTGGCTTTTTTCTCTCTCAGTTGCTTTAGATCTCTTGTGTTCTTATATCTGAATTATTTTGAAAAGTGAATAACTGATGAATATGTTTATTTTTCTTGACCTGAAGCAGTGATGATAGTTTGCAGGTCATTTGTTTTAAGCTTTGTTTCATTTCAGTTTATCCTTCTGGACAAGTAATTTCTCGTATCTTTCGTTTCCAGTGTGTGGGTTCATTGCTACTGTACAAGACCAGTGTGCACAGTTTAATGACAGTATAAACACACAAATATCATTCATGAAGCTTAGCATCGAAGTGCTTCAAAGAAGCCACATGAAATGCTTGCTGATTATGATAGTTTAAGGCCCCTCACAAAAACTAGGAAGTATCCTGTTTCCCTGTTGATTGTGGAGAGAGGAGAATAGGAACAACAGACTGTTGTCGAGAAAGCTGAGAAAAGATTAAATTAATTCCTGATGGTTCTCCTTTGTTTTTTTTAAAGTATTCTCAAGACTCTTCAGCAATCAGAGAGGGCATATAAAGTAACCCGGTGCTCTGAGATCCTTACCTGGCAGTGCATGACGAGACCATTACTTATCCTACTTTCTGAACCTTGATTTTTCAGTAGGACTTAGACAGATCTATAATACATCCTGGTAGACAACATAAAAACTTTTGTCATAATTTTCTCTTAATTTTACCTGTACCTTACGTTACCTTAAAAAAAGAAATCTCTGTTACCTCTTTTTCTTCAGAAGTAGTTATCTGGTGTTTTTGCTTGCTTATTATTATTTTTTTTTTTAGGTTTGGACTTCCAGATTCCCGTCGCCATGGTGAAAGAATATGTCTTTCCCCGTGTAACACTTTAGCAGCAGTAACAGATGAATTTGGAAGGGTTATTTTACTGGATGTTACAAGAGGACTCGCAGTTCGCATGTGGAAAGGTGTGATAGTGTATATTAACATAGCAAATAATATTCTTCAAAACACTGTGGCTTCTTACGTTCAGACTTAAAATGTCAAGAATTTTGATAGGTTGCTTTAGTACAAACCCAAGTCAGGCGTAATATAAAGTCCATAAGGGTATTATTGTAAATTCCTGAAATACTTATATGGCCTATAAGTTAAAATCTGGTCTGTTTCTGTTTGTATTATATAGATTTTTCTTAATTTTTTAGCTTCACAGACTGTTTCCCAAGAGAAAGCTTTTAACATAACAATTTTTTGGAAGAGCTTTAGCTCTGTTCTCCAAGGTTCTTTCTTTTGATAACCTCTAGTACCCTCTTTAATTCTGCTCAGAAAATAAACATTTTGAAAAATGGGTAAGAAGATATACAGCTTGTTAGATTGAGCAAGAACAGAGTCCTCAGACTCTTCTAAATTGATGCTAAGCTCTCAAATTTTCTTTATATCTAATGCCACTACAATTTTTATTTCCTCTGTAAAATCACAGTTTTGAAGCTTTTTATGAGGTGGAAAATAAGTTTTAAGAACAGGTGGAAAATCTCTAGCTCTTTTCTCTCTTTTCCACATAACCGATTCAGAAGATTAGTGGTCACAAATATAGTAGCTACTTCAGTGACTTACTGACGGTGTAATAGCTGGAGTAATCATGTTTCCCCTGTGCATTTTTCTCTTATATTTTGAAGCTTATTAGTTATAATCTATGCTTTCTGATATTTTCTGACGTTTTTTCTTTGTTATTGAGAGCTTAGTGTTATCTAGGTAGTACTGTTGGAGTCCCCAGGTTTATTGGATAGTTGGATACATATTTACAATTTGCCAGCCTTTTCCCAGTGAGGTTGTTGTGATGTCGAGTAGCTTCCTCTTTTCTTTTTCTAAGCAAAACTGCCGAATTAAATGTTTTGGATCGTACCTTTTCACATGAATTGAGTTGTGAATACTTGTCAACCTTCTCAGTATAATATATCTTGTTATAAACTTGGTTTATACATTAGTATTTCACTTGTGGTTTGGAGTCTTCAATTCTACTTGCTAAACCATTACATAGTTCAGTGATGTCATTATAACATCTCTACCTTTTTTGTTTAGGAAGATTTTATGTAGCAGAGACAGAAGATGAGTATTTTTGTCTCGTCTAAAAATGCATTTTAATCATGAAAACATATGAATAAAAACTTACCCTCTTTAATAGGTTATGCAGTGTATTAATTGCTGTACACTAATGAACTTCTGTGTTTCTTACCAAGGATACCGTGATGCAGAAGTTGGTTGGATACAGACTGTAGAGGACCTTCAGGAGAGGGAAAGTGAGAAGATGGATTCTTCTCCTTTTGGAAATGCACAGGGTCCAAGCAGGGTAGCTCAGTTCCTTGTGATCTATGCTCCAAGGAGAGGCATTCTGGAAGTGTGGAGCACGCAGCAAGGGCCTCGGGTTGGAGCCTTCAATGTGGGGAAATATTGTAGGTAAGAAACAGATAGCAGGCTGTGCTGCTGCAGTAAAGTGATATGTGGATGTGCCAGTGGTAGAAGTGCCAGTGGTGACGGCAGGCACCTTTTGTGCTGCCCACAGTGTTTCTACTGAATGCAGCTTGTTGTTGTTGTTTTATGGAAGGGGACTTTGTCATATTTTATCACTCTACAGTCTTTCCTTAAGAATGTGTTTAGCCATTGTTAAACCTTAGCTTTATAGAACTTGTTGCCTTTTTATCTAGTGTAGGGAAGGGGAAGGTTGATAATTTTGTTCTTCTCTTTAAAGGCCATTTTTTGTTCGTTTCAGGTTGCTGTATCCTGGTTACAAAATAATGGGTCTAAACAATGTGACCAGTCAGGGATGGCAGCCCCAGACTTACCAGATATGCCTTGTTGATCCAGTCTCTGGAAGTGTAAAAACCGTCCATGTACCGTTCCATTTAGCACTGAGGTAATGATTTTTTAAGCCCTATATTACTAACTTAATTTCATTATTGTTTTTGGAAACAGTATTTTATTTAGAGAGAGCAATTCTGTTTTTTGTTTTCAAGTTGAATAGTACTCTGTAATAGTCTCGGTTTGTATGCGTTAACTTCATTTTCATTAATGTGATATTACCTTAAAGTAGCATAAATAATTTAAAAAATGAGTTTTTTTAATCATTCCCTTTAATTCTCTTCACTTATACAATTAAAATTCTTGTCCTTCAGTGACAAAAAGAGTGAGCGAGCAAAGGATATGCATCTAGTGAAGAAACTAAATGCTCTGCTCAAAGCTAAAACCTCAGATCCAGGTAGGTTCTTTTGTATAGTTTCTGAAGATTGTATATTATCAAATGCTTCTTGGGTTATCAGTCCTGTAAGTGTACAAACACAGGGGTGCTTGTGATGCATTCTGACAGCTGTATGTGCAGTGGATTACAATCTTCAGGTACCTTGGGGTTTTTTTTTTTTTTTTTTTTTTTTGTTTTTTTTGTTTTTTTTTAATAAGCTACCAGATAAATTTGTCTCGTACCAGAATCCAGTATAAGCCTTGTGTGCCGTGTAAATCTTGTGCCATGAATAAACACCACTTTGGGTGCTTCCATAAAACATGATCCATTTCCACTGTGCTTTGTAATCTAGTTCAGCATTTGAGTCTAGATACCCTTCTTCCTCTAAGTAATATGTATTTCTTACAAAACACAGACTTGGAGTAAGGGATGTCACTGAGCTGTTATTTTGTTTCATTTTCCCCAAGCTTGGCAACTTCTGTAATAGTATGTTCATCGTGATAGTGTGAAGCCAGGTGCCTCTTAACTGGTGCAAGTTGACTTGCTCTTCATAAGGCATTTGAGAAAGGTGAATTAAAGTTGTGATTGTGTCTTTGTTTGCAGATTTAATTGAAGCTGAAGCAAAGGAATTAATACTTGATATCAAATACCCTGCTACAAAAAAACAGGTGAACATTTAGAAGCCAGTATTCTTTAATATTAGAAAAAATACTGCATTGTCAGAGTGCTAAATCTTTTTAAATGGTTCAAGATATTTTATTTTTCCCTAAGGCTACTTGAGGCAAATAATTGAGGTGTTTGGGGGTTTGTTGTTTTTTTTCTGGGTTGTTTTTTTACAACATATTGGCTGGAATTAATTTTGATTTATGACTTCCCTAAGGCATCTTCCATGATAAAAGTCAAAATGATAAAAAAAGGGCAGACTTTTCTGTATTATGTGTGAAGGCAAACTGATGGTCCAAGCTATCGTTGGCTTAATTTTGCTTTTTATGGTAAAATTAAGTGAATTTTTAATTCTGTTGAATGTCTGCTTAACAGGCTTTGGAAAGTATATTGACAAGTGAACGTGTGCCACTTTCATCTCTCACGAACATCACTCAGACATTAATGGATAATTTGAAACAGCAGGGTAGGTGGATATTTATTTTGCAAATATGGAGAGGCATTTGCACTTTGTCTGCAGTGCTGTAAGACTACTGTAGAACTGTTCTGTTCCACAGGGAGACCACACTTAGTCTGCTTAGTTTTGCTGCTAGATATCACAGGATGTTGCCTTCATGTGTCTTTTTCTTAATGCAGACTGCAAAGAGCTTGCTAGTAAGTATGCTTTGCTATGCTTGTTATGTGCCTAGTAACTTGTGATTATATTTAAAAGCAAACAAACAACAACTGGGCTGGGTACTTATGTCCAGTAGAATTTTCCTCCAGAAAAAAGCTTTCCCAGGCTTTTGCCTGTAGATGTTTTAATTTATTCTTTCTCGAGGATTTGGTACTTTGGACTTGCGAATTTTAATGTAGTGGAAGCACAAAAGCCTTGTCACTGAGAATCTGAGCTGTGACCAGATGCCTAGTATCTTTTTTTTTTGGTAAACTTCACTGAAGTTTACAAAATACTACATGTTTTGCTAGAGATTTCAGAGCCTACGTCAGGAAATGGCATTACCAATTCAAAATCTTATTGCTGAAAGTCTGTAAGACTGTTTCTTTGAAATTCTGCAGTTGGATCTTTCTTAATGGGGTGAACCTTCTTTGTGCTTGAGGTGAGCTTAACCCCATTTTGGAGACCCACCTGGGTATTGACGATTAAAGTGGAGAACCATGTGGCTGCCACTTCCTTTGCATGTGCTAGACTTTCTCAGCAATAGAAGCCTTCATTTTTTTTGTTGTTGTTATCACTGGATTCATATTGACTTGTTAGAGGACGAGTCTTTAGCAACAGGAGTCAAGATGTCCCTACCACTGTTGTGTGCAAGTACTGAATAAACCATTTGTCCCTTCTCCTGCCTCAGTGATACTCACAATGTGTTTTTGTGATTTCAAACCCTTGAAGAAATTTTTACTTCATTTGTGTCCGTGGTGGGGTTTTTTACACTTTTCTTGAAGAAGACAGAGGAAACTGAGAGCTTCACACATGTAGTTCTCTGTGTAATTTTGGTTTTGCATTCTAAATTGCTGGCATTATCCATTTTTGTTAGAACTCCTAAAAAAACCCAAACTAAAAGGGCAACATGCCCTTTAATGCTGAAGAGAGACTGACAGAGGTGTGTACTTCCTGAGGTCTGTTAGTTTGTGTATTTTTCATCATTAAGCTCCTGTTGTCATACATAACATTATTTCCCCACAGTCACAATAAAGAACAAACTTGGCTCATGTTCCAGCCTTCTAATTTCAGAAGCAGGTATCTCCACTTCTGTCTAGTAGGTAGAATATAAAGCAAAGCAGATGCTGGGCTCTGTGAATGCTGTGGTTGTGAAGACAAGTTTAAGTGACTGTGTGACAAGCTCTGTGTATTCCTCTCTTGTTTGTAGCATTTTTATTAGCAGTGTATCAAAAGTGTTTAAGGGTTCCTAGGGTGAAAATCATGTCTAGAAGCAGTGTCAGGTGAAAATTATGTTCAGAGGTATCTTTTGTATAGGAAGGTTCTTTTAGGATCTATCCAAAATGCTCTCTTTTAAACAAATAAGTTGGAACAGAGGTATTTTTTGACATTGTGTTGGTGTTAGTTTCCTGTATTCTGATCGCTTTAATTCTCACTTGAATTTGAATGTCAATAGATAGTGAAGTTTTTGAGTCAAAGATTGTCAAAATACAAAAGGCAGTGTCCTGCTAAGATGAGATTTAATTCCTATCAGTAGGTACCGAAATTCCTTCTGATGCAATAAATATGCTTACAATGTTGGAAGAATGAACAAAAGATTATAGATTGTCATTCTTGATAAAAGGAAATAGGAACTGTATTTCAATTTTTGACAATCTCTGGTTTGGCCTTAAACCAGGAAAAAACAGTAGATTTGCTTTTGTTCAGTTTCACATTGCCAGCCTCTTTTAGCTTAAAAATGAGCCTGATACCTTTCTCCAATACCTCTTGTAAAAATAATTCTTGTAATCATTGCAAGCAGCAGTGCATCAGAAAATTACACTGAGAGACAGAAATCCTCTGGTTCTCAGTATGTTTCACTATTCCAGGCTATATATTCAAGTTCAAATGCAGTTTTGTTTCTCCTCAGAGCTGGAGTGTGTGGATGAAGGACTGCTGCAGTTCTGTGCAAACAAGTTAAAGCTGTTACATCTTTATGAACTAGTTAGCAAACTAAATTCCCAAAGCATACAGAAAGACACTTCACCTTCAGATAATGTAAGTAAATTGAAAATTCAGTTCTCTTATAAAATCAAGCGATGATTAAAGCATAAAATTATGTTTTTAAGGCCTCAAGCAAAATAAGTAGGTAAGCAAGTTACCCATTTTTATGGCGTGGAACTTTTAATGAAATAATGGTTTATAACACCTTCCCTCCATCCTTGTAAAAATGTCTAGTAATTCATCTACCTAATGTTCTTGAGGTGTCACATGAAGTTGAGGTAGAAATTAAAGTAGAACCAGGATCTCCTGTTTTCCGTCCTTTATCCAAAGTACGTAGCATGTTCTTGGTTTTGGAGCGATATTCTGGGTCCAGTAGAAGTTTAAAATTTTGGATATTTGTTTTTGTAGCAGCATAATTTGGCTTGCTTTTGATATAATTTGTGAAGCTGCTTATACATTTATAAAAGCCATACTGGTATTATATAGGCTTGTTTGCTTGAAGGGCAATTGTTATACTATGAGCATGATCTAAAAATCGAATCTAAAAATGGGAAATATACCTGCTCTAGTCCTTAAAAAGGAAGCTAGACAAGGTCTTCATTTGAGCTGTGTGAATAACTGCTTTGGAGATTTTTCAATCATTTTTGACCTTTTAAAACACGTTTCTAATGTTCAAGATGAAATATTTTGACTCTTCTGACTTCTTTAGTTTTTACTTTGTTTTGAAAACCATCCATTTGTATAAGTCTTGTGATGTGGGATTTTTTTTGGCATTTGCTTTTAAGGACTTGGCTAAACTGCTTCGGCTTGAAGAAAAAGATTTTCATAGGCTTGAAACTTTACTGGAGAACTATAAGAAAGAAAATACTCAAACCACTGTCCAGTTTTCTGATGAGAAGGATGACGTACTGTCTGTGAAAAAGTTCTTGGAATATTTGGAATATGAAAAGGATGTGATTAATGTGAAAAATATGGAAGACGGAGAATATGTGGCTTTAGGTAAGAGGTATTGAGGTTTGTCAAATTACTCAGACTGATTATAATCCAAGATGCTGTAAGTATCTTAGCCTTAATTTGGGGGTCTTAACAACCTGTCTTGCCTTGAAGTAGTATGTAACAATCCGTGTCACTTTGCCATGAAATCCAGAGACCTTTACTTCCCCTTGAAGGTACCGAGTAGTGTTGAACAGAGAATGATTGTAATTCGCCTGGAGGAGAAGGGGAAGGTGGAGGGAAGGCATTTCCCCCTGGATGGGCCCTTGGAGGAGAAAAGGTGTAATTGCAAATAGGTTCCGCTGGATGGCTCCCGAGGGACGGAGATGCCGAGACCAGATACCAGCTCAGTGTCATGACCAGCGATCTTCCCGTGTCACGGGTACAGCACCGTAACCTCAATCCAGCTCCCAGAAGCGACAAACAGCACAGCAGGGAACATGTACAGCAATTAACGTGTTGCATAAAACACAACTCTGAGAGCAGATACATAAGCATTGTGACCACTGACTATTAAACTAATGTAATGACTGCTTGTAACAAATTTAACATGCCCTGGTCAGATCTGTCATCATGTCAACTCTTTGTGCCCCGTGTTGGGCATCAGAAAAGACTGTTGCGATTTAACCTGGTGGGCAGGTGAACAACCGCACAGCTGCTTGCTCTCTCTTCCCCTTTGCCCCACAGCAGGGCAAAGGAGAGAATCAGGGAAAAATCCCAAGAAGCAAAATTTATGGGTTAAGAAAAAGACAGTTTAATAGGACAGAAAAGGAAGTGAAAGTAATAATGATGATCATGAAAGAATTACAGTATACAAAGCAAGTGATTCACAGTGCTCACCACCTGCTGACCAATACTTAGGAACCCCCAGCCACCTTTCCCCCTAGTTCATGTACTTAAAGTTGCCAGTGGCCAGTTTGACCAGCTGTCCTGGCTGTGTCTCCTCCCAGTTGTTTCGCTCCCCAGCCTGCTCACTGGAGTGCTGAGCAGTGGTACCAGAAGCTGTTAAGTGCTTAAATTAGTGTAAATACTACCTAGCAACTGCTAAACCATCAGTATGTCAGCAACACTGTTCTCATCCTAAATCCAAAACACAGCACTATACCAGCTACTAGGAAGTAGATCAACTCCATCTGAGCTGAAACCAGGACATCCAAACAGTGCAATAACCTTTGTTTTGTTACAAATCCTACCACTGCAGGAGTCATGCAAAGTAGAACACGTGCGTCTTTTATAGTGAACCTTCTTATCCACTAAGGGTAAACCATCAGGGTATCTTGGATGTAACTTAGTCCTTGGTATTGCACTCAGTGTGACCTGATCAATAGATTATCTTTCACATAAGTGTAAGGGGAGAGGCTGTGGCGTTAGATGCCGTTCATAATGTCAACTGATTTTTGCTTCAGGCAGCTTTTTCTTCTGGAAGTGTTTGTGTGGGGAGAGTTCCACAGAGGAAATGTGTGATGCATTGGAATCAGCAGGTTTTACTCCACAAACCTTGTTGGTAAGATTCTTATTGCATAATTTAAAACTTTGAATTAGTATTTTGAAAACGAAACATTGAAAAGAAAAATTCTGCGTGTTGATCCTTGGATTAATGTTGTGTTCAGGCTGTGTTCAAATACTCCCACATTCAGTTCTTTAGTTGCTCATATTTGCATTTCCCAGTTAAGAGATAGCAAGAAAAAAAAAGAAAATTCTCCAGTAGAAAATGTGGGAATGTCTAGAATATGCATTTAGAACTACAAGTGTTACAAAATTTTGCTGAACGCTTCTTCTACACAGAAGTAAAAATAGTAAAGATTATGAGATTAGTTAATTTCAGGGACTCATTGATTTGTTAGAATTCCTTTTGCAAGCAAACAAGGAAATTTAAAAGAAAAGTAAATTTTTCAAAATCATAAGTAGTGTTCAGACAATCATCTTCATCTTTTATGTACATGGAATTGTGGTTTTGTGCTACTTTATTTCCGTACACTACTGAATGGTGGAGATGTTTATTTCAGTATTTTTTGCCCATGTTAAGGTTTTCCGCTGTAACATTAATAACTACTAAAGTTTGCCAAGTTGAGCCATTAAAAGAGGGTGTTTTCTAGGATATCTTTCTAAATTAAAGCTAGAGATGGTATTATTTAGTGTCAAAATCTGTCACAGTGTGCCTTATGCAATATATTTTTTAATTCCTGTGTTAATATAATGGTTCATGGATGTAACATAGGCTCTATGACAGAAAATTTGTTTGAGGAAATGTACGCATTCATTCTGTTGCTTTCATTCCATATTCTCTTCTCTTACAGTCACTCCTTCTCAATTTATGGCTTTCCAAGGAAAAAGATATTCTAGACAAACCAGATTCTGTCAGTTGCCTTCACACTATGCTGTCACTTCTGAGCAAGATGAAAGGTGAGGTGTGCATTTGGAATACTTAAATGCAATGTTACTGTTATTAGAAATCTGCTACTCTGACTAGCCTGTATTATCACTTTCAGGGTTTTTCCCCCTCAAAATTATGTAACAGAACTAAGTGCTTCATGTTTGTGGACTAACTAAAATACAGTAAAAATCTGAAAAGTATCACAGTTAAAGGCCTGTTTCATGCCTTGTGTTTTCACTCAGCACTAAGTTGACACAACTCCCATTTGGCACCAGAAGGCAGCTGTCCAGCTCGCTTTCCTCACATTTTCTGGATGTATAGTCCTGTCTCTGCTTGGTGCTGACTGACTCGCAGATGTTCTTTAGGCACTGTTACTCTAGCAGCGTTTGTATATTAAGCATCTCTGTAACTCGAGGAGTACTCTGTAAAGTCAGTTTGCCGTTTTTGGGAGTAGGTTGTATATATGAATGAATATTGATTCTCCTACCTCACACAGAGCTGCTATGGGTAAGTCTGTGCTAGGTTGCCTTATATATACTTCACCATAGGGGCACCATGATCAGCTTGACACTGGAAGCATGAATAAGCTGCTGTTGCTGTCTGAATAAATTAGTGCTGCAGTCTGAAGAGAGGCAGTTTGAATGCACAGAATATGGCATCTTGAAATCACAGAAGAAGCTGTCTGCATTGTGAAGTGTCATTTTGTAGTATTCCTTAGATCTAGATCTAGTAAGCATGCAGCAGGTTTGCTACCTAGTGATCTAGACCTACAGTCTGTTTCCTATAGATGAGTTTTGGAGACTGGGTGATTTGCATTCTATTTTAAATTTTGAGTTAAAATGTAGAAATTGGGTCTACATATATAAAAAATGATAATGTAGAATAATTGGAAATTGCAACTAATACAAGCTGTATTAATTAGTCCTGGTTTCAGGGTTGGTTGCTACTGTACTAGTTTTGACACCTGGTGATCCAAGTTGTTTCCTGCTCTCCCTTCAGTGGCTATAGATGAGTCATGGGACACTCAGTCGGTTTCCCCCTGGTGGCAGCAAATGCGCACGGCCTGTGTTCAGTCCGAAAATAACGCGGCTGCCTTGCTGTCTGCTCATGTTGGACACTCTGTAACTGCACAGATAATCGACAGTGTGACGGAGAAAAAGGTGAGTCCTCTGGGACCTGCCCCTTCTATTTTATTTAATATATCAGTTCCATGCAAATTGTTGTCTTTGTAATAGAAGAACATCCTCAGCATTCATTTGTTGCCGTTCTAACATGGGCATAAGCATGCCATCCTGCAAGCCTGAAAATTTGCATTTGAACTTGAAGACTATTATGCCGAGGTGAATTAATGCTATATCAAAATCATTTAGTAAACATATTTAAATATGTGATGGAAACTGTACATTGAGTTTTTCTCGTGATAGCAAATGATGCTGACAGTCTTAAAGCCTACACAGTTCCCACTTAAATTTAAGTGCACTGAACTTTGGGTGGTAAACCTGTTTTAACATGTTTATGTGATTTAATTTTTTGTGGGATTTTATTTTTTTAAGTGTACTGTTGGATTTTTATAGGACTTACTATCCCTTCTTAAGGTGATGGGTGTTTTGTTTTCTTGGCAATAAATATCTTCACAAAGTTGTGATTCAGACTGTGAAACTGCACAGTGTTGCAATTCAAGATGGAAAATGCTAGTCTGTTTCTAAACAGTATTAGGCATTGATGATGTGTTTTACTACTTGTCTTAACAGATTATATGTGGCTTAGGTGGTATTTAGTCTTCTAAATAGAACCTTGGTTTACAAGAGACCTTAAAGATAATTTGGTTACAACCCCAAATGATGCTGTGGGTAGGGACACCTTCCATTAGCCCAGGTTGCTCAGAGCCCCATCCAACCTGGCTTTGAACACGTCCAGGGATGGGACATCTACAGCCTCTCTGGGCAACCTGTGCCAGGGCCTCTACACCCTCACAGTCAAGAAATTTTAATATGGTAGGATGTGCAAATATAGGTTGATTATTCATACATGTAGCAAAGGTGTATAGAGTGCAGGATTTAAAATTAGATATGTTGAAGGATTCTAAGCCACTTTTCGACTGAATATGAAATTATAAAAGATAACATTTTAGATTCTTTTATTTAAGGATCTATGCATCTTTTGAGAAGTGTGAGATAAATTAATATCTTTGTGTAGCAGTTAATGCATACTTTGAACTACATTCTTCTTTAAAATGCAGTGATCCTTGGGCTATAGCTTTTGGTTATAGTTTTTTGTAAGCAAAACTGTGCTGCTTTAAGTGAACAGACCTAAATCAGTTCATATGTTCTGTTAGTTTTCCCAAATAGTTGTAGGTTCAGACACGGAATCCTGGGAAGCACTTTCCCTTGATACTGAATATTGGAAACTTCTGCTGAAACAGTTAGAGGATTGTCTGATACTTCAAACACTACTGCACAGCAAAGTGACCAAAAGGACGAAAAGAGTTTCATCACTCCAGACTGAGCCTTTGGGCAGGCTATCTGTAAAGAAATTGCTTGAAGCTGGAAAAGGTACATTTTTTTCTCTTGGAGACATTGTTGATAGAGCCATCCTTAATGATATACACTGTACCGGAAATTGTTCTGTTGGATACCCTTCTTAATTAAAAACCAATGCAATCATGTAGAATAGTGTTTTAAAGTTGTAAAAATGTATGACTGTTAAGTTTTTTTAATGGTAGAGTTATCCTTAGGTCCTATTGAAAATTCATGTGTTTTTCTCTTGTCCTTAGATTCTGAACCATAAATAATCTGCAATACATTGGCTATACCTCATACTTTTTTTTCTTTTTTTAATATCGTAGGAGGTATTGCTGACACTGTAGCAAAGTGGGTTTTTAAGCAAGGCTTCAGTCCTCTTGTACTGAATTTGGCCCAATACAAAACCAATACAGACAGTACCGAAGAATCTGTAGAAATGCATAATAACCTCTTTCTTGAGGAGCCAGAAGCAGATGCAGGCTTGGAAACAATCCTAGGTAAGAAAAAGAGCATGAATTTTTCAAATAATAAATGTCTGCAGAGATGTTTTAGTTGCTACTTTGTAGCAGAAATTACAGCAGAAAGAGATCTCTCTTCTAACTTCAGATTTTCTTCTTCTAGAGCTGCTGCAACTTGCATATCAGCAATTTCCATGTAGTCTTGAAGTGGATGTACTCCATGCACATTGCTCTTGGGAATACGTAGTGCAGTGGAATAAGGACCCAGAGGTAAGAGAATTTCATTTGCATGGAGTAATGAGTTCATAGAAACATTAATCGCATGGACTGACTTCGAAAGCCGTTACTAGTTATGATTTTTCTGTTGTAAGTGGTAAGCAGAAACTGAATTGAGAAGATGAGTGTAGGTCCTGAGGCTGAACGGCACCTCACAATGCCAGGACTATCAGACTCTCAAAAGTGGGGAAACTGGGTTCAAGTAAGCAGCTTGAAAAAGGATTTTGACTGTATTTTATGCAACTGTGGGACAGTTTAAGTACTGCAAAATAGTGGTGAACTTTTTCTCCATTCTAGATGTGCTGAAACAGATCACAGTATACTAAATTTTTTAGACTAGAATCCATTCTGTTTAAGGAGGAGAGGGATTTCTTGCATGTTCTTGGATTCCCTGGCCACTGCTGGGAATTGTCATAAAAGATAATTTTCTTCTTTTCTGCTGCTGTCCTATAGTTTCTCTAATGGAAAACATCCTAAGTTCAGATGACATTAAAACCGAAATTAACACTCCTTAGATATGTGCAACATCTTGCTGTAGAATAGAACTTACTCCATCATAACAAAATTTTGTATTTGAAAAATTACTGTAGTCAGTGGAGATGCCTTTGAGCAAAGACTATGTTAGCAGTACATACACTAAAAAAAACCAAACTAACTAACTAAAATTACAATACTGAAACAAACTTTGCTATGTGCACATGAGTTTGTCAGATACAGGTAGAGAAAGTTGCAATATCAGTAAAAGTTACAAGTTTTATAACTCTCAAAATAGTAGCTTTAAGATAACCTACTTGGACTCTTTAAGAATTAATAATTTACATTTTAAAAAAGTTTTGAATAATGTAATAACTTGTTCTTTTACTTTTTTTTACATAAGGAAGCATGTTTTCTCACAAGGTCTATAGATCATCTAAGATGCATCATTAATGCTCACGTTCAGCATGGCAAGTACAAAATTATTATTAAAAACTACCTCTGTTGAAATTGTAAAATGAAAGAATGGATGTTTGTTGACTACAGTAAATGTATGCAGTACATAGTCATGATGGCCATTTTGTCTTTAAAAAACCGAAACAATCCAAAACTTTCTGCTGACATTCAAACTTTTGTTTTTCATGGTGAAACTGAGTTTCCATCAGAAGTGTGAAAATAAGTTGGCTAGATAAAGTCAGTGTGTTTAACTAAAAGCATTTTAAAATAAAATTGCTTTGAAATAATTTTTTTATTTCTATTGCAATAGTGCAACATCGGTTGCAGTCAGTTATTTTTCATGCATTTTTATACCCTATTTTAATGAATGTGATGACCATTTTCTATTTTTGTAGACTATTTATGTGTGCAAATAAGGTGCATTCTTTCTGTGTACCTACAATGTTTAACCCAGTCTGCATTATATTATATTTTTAACCAATGATTTATTGCACTTGTGACTGTATTTGATCACCAAGGCAGTCTCCTCTCAAGAAATCTAAATTCTAAGTATAAAGCAGTGAGGATAACTCACAAATCCTTCTTGTTTCATTCACCATCTTGTAAGATCCCTTTTCTATTCATGTGGAGTTTACAAGTGTGTGATTGTTCTAGGTATTGCTCTGATGATGTGGAATACATTCATAGTAAAAAGGCTTTCTTCTGCTACATATCTCATGGACAAGGTGAGTGCAGTATTGGGACAGTGTTTCTGAGGCTGTGCTTTTGTTTTTAGATGAAAAGTGAAACGAGTATTTATAAAGTATTTGGAATATCATTCATTCAGCCATGAAAACCCCCACTGTTTATTTGCTTTATGTAACTAACTCTTATTGATGAAGGAATGCATGTTTTAAAACACCAAATCTGTTGAATGATTAACTATAGGCAGCTGATCAACACTGGCTGATGTGTACTGAAGTGCACTGTTGGCTTGTAGTTGCTAAATGAGAAGTATTTGTGAAACAGTTTTAATTTCTGTTAGAAAAAAATAAACAGCTTAAAGTGTTTTCTCTGTGCCTGTTTCCTCTTATTACCACGAAACTACCACAAGCAGCAGATTTTCCTAATGTTGGTCCAAATTTTGCACGTATAAGCTCTACTCCGGCAAAACACAGAACACTTTGTGGATGTTACTGAGCACTTTTGACTATTGCTACTATTGTAATTCAGCTTTTGTTCTAGTATGTAGCTTGTTTACTTTGAATTGTAGCAATCTTTTGTCCCTGCTAAATTTCAGGTTTTTTATGCTTATAACTAGGGAGTGGATCTGTTTACTGGAAGACAGTTTAGGAAGAGTAGTGCTAGTAAGTGATAGATCTGTTTAAATTGTGTGAGGAGAATCTGCCTGTTGCATTGCCAGATGTACAGCAGCAACCAAGTATTTTTCAGCACAAAAGTCAAGATGGAAAGAGAAGTGTTTACAATGATTAGTTCTTAAGGTTTATGTTATCAAAGCAGCAGCACAACTTCTGGAAAAATGGAGTTTCCGTATTTGTTGGCACTTAATCTGTCCCAAAATTGACAGCTGAAGGATGTCTTGAATTCAGACTGTGAAACAGCACAATGGATCACTTGAATTTGAGTTTAAATAGTCCCATAACTTGGGACCCTGGAATCTCACTTCAGCTGTTGTTCAGACTCTGCCATGATTTTGTAATCATTACTTTTATGGTTTTGTGCTACGGAAGAGAGAACTTCCACTTACCTGTATGAGCTTCATCATGTGCAGCATTGTAGAAATTGGACCTCGTAGTAACATTCCTAAACAGAATATGATTGAGGTGTCGCTTTTGACGAGTTCAGATGGGAAAAGCATGGAAACCGTGTAATAACTTGCTTGTTAGACCTTATCCATGTCAGTGAATATAGTAGAGTGTTCACTCTTCCTTTCCTTTTCTCTTATTCCCTAGTGTTTCTTTCTAGTATCACACTTGGTGTTGCAGCTTTAGTTCTGTATTCTAGAAATCGCTGGACATTTCTTAGCTGTCTTTAAGATTTGAATGAGGACCTTGGGGCCTTATTTCTAATCCTGCTGTTTAAGAAGGATGAACTAAATATGGGCATCAGTGATGTTGACTTCTGTACAATCTGCACCAGATCTTCGGTTGAAAGCAAGATATGCAATGTGCTGTAGTGAACTATTTTCTCATTTGGTATTAGGAAAATAGTGATAAAAGGTTAAAATGTGGGTAACAGATATTGCAATAAAAATTACTTAGTTGTGATGAATTTTTTTTTTTTTTAAACAGGTTGGAAAAGCTCCAAAGGACAGATTATGCAGACGGGCAAGTACTACTGCTTTTGCCTAAGTGGGAAGAAATAAATAGGAATACCTTAAATTTAATACTGACAACTGATATGATCGGGAAATTAAATTTACTAGATGCAATTACTTAATTCAGTCTTACTTGGACATACAGTACTGTAAATGGCTACATTTAACTTTATTCCAATTTTTCATGTTATTTCTAATTCTTTGTTGTACTTCAGTGAGTATTTGTTTACATTTAAATATAACAGGTTAATAAACTGAGCCTAGCTTTGTGTTTTCTGTTAACAACTGTCTTCTCAAACATACAGAGCTAATAAAAGCCTGTTTCCAACTGAAACAATTTAAATCACACTGTTTGTTAACAGGACGTAGGTATGAGTGACACAGCGATGACAGCTTTCCTTGGCTGCTGTTCAGAACTTCTGCAAACTTTGCTGGAAGTAAGTTTTTATTTTTCCCATAGAAAGTCAGGAACTAATGGATTCAAACTTGATTTTGAAGACACTGGTTTTACCAATTTCAGTACTGTTCAGTTCAGAAAAATATTAATGAACTTTTAGACAACATGAAGTTTTCTTTTTAATTTCAGTGCAGAGAATTTGTGGTTAGAGCTGTATCCTTTGGAGGGAAGGCTAGGATAGATGACACTTTGTGCATGACTGCTTTTCTGTGTTGCTCTGGCAGGCAGATGTTACTAGTGATGAAATGCAGGCTCCTGTCTTGGACACTGAAGATGCCTGGGTGTCAGTGGAAGGACCAGTATCCATAGTAGAACTCGCCCTGGAGCAGAAACGCATTCACTACCCACTAGTGGAACACCAGTTTGTGTTGTGTACGGTCTTATATGCCATCATGAGGTTTTCCCTGAAGAGTGTGAAGCCTCTGTCGCTGTTCGATAGCAAGGTATGACTTTTGAAAGAATATATTTTAATATTGCTGTCCTTCTTGGTCTGTGTAATATATGCTTTCACTCTTTAAGCAGTTCATAATTTTGTGAAAGATGTTTAGTCCACTATGGTGCATTAATGAAGTTGTCACCAGAATTCAGAATGAGACCCAAGCTTATGAATAAAAGATTTGTAGTGACCTTAGATGCATGAAGTCAGCTTTTTAATAACTAGCTGGCCTGAAAATACTGCATGTCAAGAACACTGTATGACAGATTTTTCTAGTTGCTTTGAGAAGTGCCAGATCAGTGGAAACACAAATATTTGAAGGTCAGAAATGTTATGTTAGTGTCAGTGTTGTATCCATTATTGCTCATTATTATTCCAGAATCCTGGGCATCTCAAAATGAATAAACAACTTGTCATTTAACCCACATAAACCACTTACAAAAGGTCACTGCACTTCAAATGCAGTGTGTCCTACAGTCAGAGCTTGACCCTGATACAAAGCAGGTACCAGAAATTGAGCTTTCCTCCTCCTAGCTCTACCACGTTAGAATTTTAAGAAAATCTAAACACAAAGTACTCATGTAGAATGTCATTTAATTCCTGCTGGGGAGAAAATGATTTAAGTCCTGTAAGACTGCATGGATTTCTTAATGACTTCCTGAAATTTAATAAATGCAGAATATTGCTTTCCTTTTGCCATAGGTTCTTGTTTGAAAGGAAATCCTTGACATGTTATGATTGCATGAACAAAAGTTTGGATTTTTCTGTGGCTTTAACTTAACAGTATTAGTTTTTGTCCTCAAAGCAAAACAGAAGATGCAGTACAAATTAGTAAGTGGGCTGCTTAGTATTAGATCAAAATGGATTGTTTGTATTCCCCTGTATCCCTGAGGCCTGTCTCTGGTTCTCAATTTTAGGGCAAAAATGCATTTTTTAAAGACCTCACATCAATTCAGCTGCTACCTAGTGGGGATATGGATCCAAATGTGTTATCCATACGACAACAGGTAGGCATAAGTTTTGCACCCTAAATTCTTAAACTTCTAAAATTTCAAATAATACTGAAGTAACCTGCAATTTTTGCTTCCAAGTTCTTGCTCAAAGTTGTGAGTGCAGCCGTTCAAACACTGTGTTCATCACAAAAGGACAAAGAAGTCTCAGAAGAGGAATTGTTTCCTTTTGAAAAAGGGAAGAATTGGCCAACTTTGGCTGCAGACCTGGCTCAGTATCTTCAGATCTGTGAGGATCTGGTCAGAAGGCATTACGTCTGTGAACTGTATAGTTATGGGATGGATCATCTTGGTGAAGAGGTAATAGCAGCTTTTAGAGTTTTTAACTCAGTACAACACTATGTCATATATTCTGCTAAAGCTACTTTTTCACTTACTTAAGATGCCTGGAAGGGTTATGCAGGATTTATCAAGCTCAACAAATCCCCAGGCTGAAAAGTCAGAGATTTTAAAAGTACTTTTTAAAGACCAGTAATTACCCTATTTTTTCCTTTTTTCCCAGTGAGAATCTGTGTACACATGGAAACCTCACAGGGAGTTATACTGCTGGTCTAAACCAGCATGGCCTTTTTTATTGTATTATATTTGATAGTGTCAAGAACTTGCTTTTTCTTGCCTGTAATCTCTTTTAGAAAAGAAAAAAAAAGCTTAATACAAAAAAACCCTCCCCTTCCTTGAGGGTAAAACCAAACAAGAGATTATGTGGAAGTTAGGAAGATGTTGCTGAACTGTAAAACAGGTCTTGTGCTCATGCTAATCACTGTGTAAAATACAGAGTAATTCTCTGTCTTCGTTTACTTGTTTGCTACTCTGAAGCTCTGAATGTGCTTTGTTACAGTAACACACACCATAAGAAACAGTCTCAAAAGCTATTTCTCCCTTTAATATCGAGCACCTCCTTGTGATACAGCTTTCCAGGCCTCCAGATGAGTGAGCTGTGTCATGCAGAAATGCTTTCTCAGGCCTTACATTTCTCTGTTTACAGGCCTTTCTTCAGGTGGCTGACAAAGAAGTGCTTGCATCACAGCTGCTCATCCTGGCTGGGCAGAGGTTGGCCTTCGTTTTACTCCATGGGCAGGCAAAGGAGGGCATGGAGCTCCTCACTAGGCTTCCTCCAACGCTCTGTACGTGGCTCAAAGCCATGGTAAGTTAAGCTCAATCTTGGAAAACAGGTTGATTTTTCAGAAGCTTCAGTTCATCAAGACAGAGATTACATCTGAATGGCCATTTCTTAATCATAGAAATATGAATTTGTTCCCGTTTTTCCTCACTCAAGCTCTATTTTAGGGAGGGTAAAGCAGTTTCATCTATCAAAGCATCAGCTTAATTGTGCTTATAAACCTTTGTAATCTGTTTCATGCAAGTTCTGGAGGGCTAATCTGCAAAATTATTTTAATGCTGTGTTTACTCTGTCACACAGGACCCCAAGGAACTTCAAAATGTAGAAGTGCCAATTGCAACAACAGCAAAGCTGGTTAACAAGGTCATCGAGCACCTGCCGGAGAACCACGGGCAGTACAGCCTGGCCTTGAACCTCATCGAGGCTGTGGAGGCCATCCCCTCGTGATCTGCTGCACAGGGATAGTGCATGGATTTACACAGAGGCTGAACTTTATGGGAGAAACTTCCATCTGGCTCTTGTTAAGCAATGAAAAGAACAAATGCTTCCCATCCCAGAATTTCAGAAGGTAATTTTAAATTGGAGTATATTTTAAATTCTGCACTAGTACAAATATGTTTAGTTCCTAGTACACTTGTCAGTATCTGAACTGCTTTGTTATTTATTTCTGACTTGAGTGCTTTATGCAGTTGTTTGAATTGGGTATATTTGACAGCAGTTTTAGTCTCTTAACAAAAGCACATCTTGTGAAATTCTGTATTTCATGCTGGCAGTAACTGCTGCAGTTCAATGTTCCATGTATGATTTGTTTCTCAAAAGAAGCTTTAGAATTAGACCCAAGAACTTCAGTCTCTGAAGTTACCATGTAAAGCCAATACTGCTTTTTCTGAAGCTAGAGCTGGTGTTGGGCTCTTGCCTTGTAACTGCATTACATGTGGGAATGACAACTGCACTAGATGTAGGATCAAACGTGCTGGGGCCTCATACAAAGGGAGAACAGCCTGGGAAGGAGAATCCAATTCTCCAGACGTAAACTTGGACTCGTCTTTTAGTCCAGATCTCCCAGTATTGTCTCTAGGCTGCTGGGCTTCAGCTAAAACTGGATTTACATCCCTCTCCATTATTATTAAGCTCTGCTGAGTTTAAGTAGGTCAAGGAATGTCTTACTGTAAGATTGTTCCTCCATCCTATCACTGTAGAAGACATAGTATTGCTATCAATCTCTGCACATGTTAACTTGTAGTCAAAAATGCTTGAAAAGTTGATCCAACTTCTCGGAAGATCTGTAGTACTGAGTACTTTAGCCTTAAATAAACACTTTTCTTGACGGTACCTACAGGGAATCATATAGTGAGTATCTTCACTATTGGACTAGAATTGAACATGACTATTTTGCATCAGTTACTGTTCACTATCTGCCTGAAGGAAGCCAGGAGAGAAAAATGAAATTGTTGTAAACTGTTTTTGTCTTGAAGTCAGCTGAAATTACCAGCTCTATCTTGTAACCTGCTCCTCTTGCAGTATGTGTAAGAAACATAACATTCTGCCTTGCTGGAGGCAGAATTTAGAATTTGGTCTTTATTCTTCTGAAGTATGCGCTGCTGTCATCTAAGAGTTGGACTTCCCCCCACAGAAAAGGTTATGCAGGTGGCTTGTTCCATACAGCCTCCATCTGTTCCACATCCCCACTTCCTATCTCTGTACTCCTGATGAAGGCTTCTTGATTTGATACCAAATGTTTGATTTCCTGCAAATGGAGCAAAGGATAGTAGGAATTCCAGTAAGAGTAAGTGCCAGCCCTGGTCTGTGTTCTGTGTACTTCTCTACTGGCTTCCATAACTGAGGGTAAAACAGCTATAAGGGAGAAATGGGAGATGGCAGTATTGTACAGGTGGCCTGACCACCTTGCCTGGCAGCACTTCACACTTAGGCAGGAAGGAGGCGGCTTGTGATTTGGTCATCATGGAACCTGAGGAAAACCAGAAGTGTTTCTTAGCTGCATTACATTCCTTGATCCTGGTACAGCTGTGTAAAGGATTTTACTGTAACTGAGTATCACATCAGAGCTGACACACTACACCAACCAAATCTGTAATGTATTGTAAGTAATACTCTGTATATAGTGCTATTTTGTGTCTAATTTGCTGTGGATTTGTGTAAATTGATTAAATAAAATTTGAGGTTTCATTGTGCTTTTTCCTTCTTTTTAGGGAATGGTGGTCCATCACCTTTTCTTCTGTTTTTACAAGAGGAATAGACACCCCAGTGTAGCAGGGTTCTCTGGGGTTCTGCAGAACTACCAGCTGACAGTACAAAAGTTATACAAGACCTGGTTTACAGGGGAGTTTCACTTAAATGGAAGTGCTAAGAACAAGTAAATCAGTCAGCTATTTTTAACCACCCTTTTTATTAAGCTGGAAAGTGATATACACAAGTAGGTGTGTGTGTGTGTATATATATATATATACATATATATATATACACATAAGGTTCCCCAAAATACATGATACTTCTGCTCAGGCTGGGGCTCAAGCATCTGGTTCTACAGGTTTCAGTATGCAGACCTGCTGGTTAGCCATTGCTATGTTAAACTTCCATACTCAGGACTTGGGAGTAGCTTCTGCACAGGCATTTTGTCCTCACGTGCTCCCTTTTCCAGCAAGGACGTTGAGGCACCGTGGGCAGGGAGTGCTTGAGGACTCAGCAGTGTATTTCCTGCAGCGAGGACATTTGGCTTTGGCAATGGGTCGGGCTATAACTTTATATGAAGATTGTTCACAGATGCCACCACCTGTTAAAGGAAGCGTTATTGCTGAGAGAGAGGCTGTAGGTAAAACTCGACTATACATACAGTGTGAACAACACTGTAGTAGTGTATATGCTGTAGTGCAGGAAGGAACCAGCTGTTTAGTGCTGTAGCCTGTCTGGAATAGTTCTTACCTTCCAAGTTAATCAGAAAGGTCCCTTTGGTGATGTTTGCATCTGCGGGTGTTTCTTTGGGTAGCTCGCTCAGCAGGGTTGTCTGGGAAGCCATCATTATCTCATTCAGCTGTGAAACAGTAGAAGTTTCTTCAGCCTGCAGTGCCTAGGGGAGAGAGGCAACTTTCAGACTTGCAACCTGGTTTTGTGCCTTAGCACATCTGCCTCCTAAAAAATTGTTCTGTATGTGATTGCAGCAGAGCCCTGTCAGGGAGAGCCCGAGTTTGTTTGCACACGTGTCTGAATATACATATATCTGTAGTGCTGTTTACCATCCAAACTGGCAACCAAGAGTCTAATTTCTTTACTCCTGCCAGGAGCAGGAGTACAGACTTGAACTGCAGTGTAAAAAAGGTTCCCTCTGCAGATTACTTCACATCAAGAAAGCAGATGACTTTGGAGGAGCACTGGCACTAGCACAAGTGTTTCAAGGAGGCTAGTCACCAGAGGTGTAGCTCAGGGGTTGGTATGGGGTTCAGTACTTTCTAATCCATTAACTAATGAGCTGGGTGCTGGGGCAGAGCACACCCTCAGCAAGTTTGCTGCTGACAGTGCTCCAAGGAGGGGCTGACACACCAGCTGCCTGTGCTGTCAGTCAGAGGAACTTCAGTGAACTGGAGAAACTGGCTGGCAATCTCATGGAGCTCTGCCCCAGCTGGCTGGAAAGCTGGTGGCCACAGAGCTGACCATGAGCCAGCATTCTGTGCTCTCCTAGCAGAGAAGGCCAGCAGCATTCCACAGTAGGATGCTGTGTTAGAAAGAGCACTGCCAGCCAGGTTGAAGATGATCCTTCTCCAAGAAAACACAAACCCACTTTTTACTGTGTGGGTGGTCAAACACTGGCACAGGTAGCCCAGAGTGGTGGTGGGGTCTCCATTCTCAGAAGTACTCAAAACCCAACTGGACACAATCCTGGGCAACTTGTTCTAACTAAGCCTGTACAGGCTTCAGCAGTCCCCTCCAACCTCAACTCTTCTGTGATTTTCTGGCATGTACAAAGCAGAAGAAAGTTTACAGAAATCAGTATTTTTCACACAGACAGCACTATTGTTAGTTGCATTTTTTACCTCCATTAATTCAAACAGCAATCCAGGCTCAATTATAATGATGACTTCATATTCCAAAGCATTCTTGCCAGCGATGGACCCCAGGAAAGAGTCTCTCATTGCACAAGCACCTTCTATTGCTTCCTCAATGCCAGGCTTCTTCCATGCTGAGCTTGCATTAATCCAGCCAGTACGAAACACACCCTCTGAGTCTTGAAAGTGAAACAAAGGAATTCTTAGTTTATTCTTTCTATTTGAATGTTTATTACATGAATAAAAAAGAATGGCACATCTCTGGATTTGCATTCCTTTTAACTGTGCAATTAAACAGTGCACTAAAAGAACTCTTTAGATACTGTATGTGCTTTACCTTTCTTATAAGGGATGTACTGGAAAACCTCCTCTGCCAAGTGAGGAAGGATTGGTGCAAAGGACCGGACCACTACATCCAAAGCCTGTGCTAGCACGGTTTGACACGAGCGACGCTTCGGGTCTTTTGCTTCTTCACAATAGAGCCTGCAAGACAGCCATGAAACTGGGAAAGGATTCCTGTGTTCGTGTCACTGTTCCCGCTCAAGAGCCACACTTCCAGGACTGCCATGAGAGTACAGAAGTCTGACCCAGCCTGCTTGCCTTAGAAAAGCTTCTCTTAAGAGCCCTTCCTAGGCAAGCACAATGGGCTACAGACAGGACCATCTGCATATGCAGCCACATTTGTCACAGGATAGGTGGTTTTGTACAGGTTAATCTGTACAGACAGAATCTGTCATCAGGAGGCAGCTCTGTCAGCCGTTTGTTCTGGTTCTTCTATAAAGCTTAGCATTAGGGCTTTTTTTATCCCCCCCTCTACTACCCTTTACTCATATTCTGGCAACTAAAGACCAGTATAACCCCCCATCTCCTACCAACATGGAACAGCCCTTTCAAATTTACAACGGTATCTGTCACACTCTTAGGATTTTTTACTGATTGAAAAAGCAGATAAATACATTCAGTTGTCCAGGTAAGTGCTAAAAGCCCTTCCCCTTACCTTCCCAAGTTCAGATGTACACCCTTCTATGGAGAAATACAGATCCAAGACTATCTTCAAATATTTATTTGGTTTTAAATGTGGGTGTTTGATTACCTTTGAAAGCCATCAGCACCCCCCCGTGGACGGAACACTGAAGGACAACGATGACAAACAGCTGAGAGCAGCTGAGCTTTCACGGGGAGCTGGAGTGCACTAGAGCACAATCTCAGAGGTTCTCTGAGGTACCTGTAGTCACTAAGCATTCACCTGCAATGTTACTACCTCTGTCTCAAAGCTATTCACGTGTTTTTTCGCTTTTGGAGGCAGCAGGAAGGAACTTACCTGTCTTTGATGATGGTGAAATAGAAGTTAGACAAGTTTCTGGAACAGAATGCTTGCAGTAATCGGACAACTTTGCTAAAATCATATTCTTTGTATGCGTCTGTAACCTGGGAGAGGAGGCAGGTAAGAACAGCATATCAGTTTCTATCACATGGCACATAATGACAGCCCTTGATAAACCCAAACTTAGAGAAACTAATCAGTCACAAAGTCTGGGAGAATCTTTTCTTTAAAGGGTTGCTGGAAAGGAAAAACTATTAATGCAGTTAACGATTAGGCCAAAGAAATAATTTCAACTCAAATCTGAGGGGAGCCAACAAGGGGAATCCCAGGAACTATGCCCATTGTTTCAGCAGAATGGTTCTGAGTGACAGAAATGGCAAAGTTCTGGACTACAGCAGATTTCCAAAGCTCTAGAATTCTTAGGGTTTGGTTTTTCATATCTTTTTTTAGCTATTTCTAGAGAGTTCTAATTTGACAGTTAGGGCAGGGGTGGGGAGTGGAAAGAACTGGTTGATGTCAAAACCAAGTTAAGAATGTTAAAACAAAGCCTTCCTCAAAAACTGAAATGGGCTTGAAGAGAACACACTGCACCTAAGAATCCTTTGTGGTTGTAATGTGCCTACTTGACACATGATCTACTTACAGTCTTAAAGAGTTTTCTCTAGAGGTCCTAATCAATGAAAAACAGCACACACACATTTATCTGAACACAGTTTACCCCTACCTTGTTGCCATACTCGTGCAATAAATGCAGCATGTACTGATCTACTATGTACATCTCTGAAGGGGGGATGGAATCGGTCTCTGGATTGAAGCCATCCATGTTTCCCAGCATGAAGCGCAGTGTATTCCGGAGCTAGGAACAACCCAGAAAAATTAAACATTAATGGTCTGCACTTCAGATGAAAAGCAAAATGCTAATATTCCATGATGAATTAACTGAAATTGGCTACTTTTCAAAATGACTGTTTGAATAGTTACGAACGCATGATGGAGAACATATGCCAAAAGGACCTAGAGAAGAATAAAGACTGGCTGTTAACCAAAGCATGCTGCAAAAATCAGTCCTTTTCTTAGTACACTCTTTGATCCACAGATGTGAGAAGCAGCAGTACCTACTTAACTGAGTTTGGAGAAGCTTCTTTTAGTCTAAAGCCTGAAAAGCTTTGCAAGCCACTAGGAAAAGGGCCCATCATTAGGATGAATAGCTTTAGCACAGGTGGCTCCTACCTTGTTGATGTCATCTCTGGCAGCGTTAAGTACCACAGGCCCAATCAGCACCTCCGTAAAAACATTGGATTCTGCCACCCACCAGCGGAGAACATCAGCGCCGTACGGAGGATCCTTGGTGTGATCCTAAGGACAGGCAGAAAAGGCACATGAGTGAAACTGCTGGGGGTCCTGTAGCCTGGTGAGCAGTGCTGTGAGTTGCAGAGCCATGGAGTACTTCCAGCTTAAAGGCACTGTCATGGTTTGGTTCTTGGAATTTTACCTTTCCCTTGCCCATTGTGAGTGTGGGGGGAAGGGGAATTAGGTAACTA
>JAWMRA010000113.1:18774474-18785502 GCA_035584735.1 Pseudotriccus pelzelni
TATACTTTTAATAAAGGGCTGTTATTCCTTCCTGGACATAATTTAATCTTACCTGTGTCTCATTTAAACTGAGACAGGCACCCAGAGGGATCACCGAGTCCAACTCCCTGCCCCCTCACAGGGATACCTAAAACTCTGTACATGTGGCCAGAAGGCCACTGTGTTTGGAGGCCTTCACCCTCTTCTAGCAGGATTTACTGTTCAGCAGGGCTACAACAGATACTTGCAGCAGTCTGTGTTCAGGCAATGCTGAATCCGGGTAAGTTGAGATAAACTCAACCGCAGCCCTAAATTCTTCAAATGCTTATCATTAAAATAGCAACATTAATATCTAAAACTACAGACTTTTTTTCTTCCCCTTCAGACTGTTTTGAACTCTGAAAATGGCTTCTGCTCTTTTCAAAAGAATAGGAACAATTGTCTGTTTTAATGAATCGGATAAGCAAGTCTTTGTAAGGATTGATTCTTTTGTTGAGTTACAAAATCTGCTTTGCAGCCTCACAAAGAGCAACAGCAGGACTGGGGAGGGAAAAAAAAATAATCAGAGCATCACCTGCAGTGCAACATTCCTGACCATGGAAGGAAGTTTCCAGAGTCAGTAACAGTCTAGGCTGAGAGCAGACAGATTGCTGGGGTGCAGCTGCTACATCTGACAGCTCTACTGCCAGGACCCATCTTAGAGGTTTCAGTTTGAAAGCAAAGGTCAATTGTTTTAATTTATTCTTTTTTAATATCCTCCCCCTCCATTACTCTATCAACAGTGTTCCCAGGTGTACTGGGTTTCTGTGGCCAGGTAAAAAGGAACCATTCTACACCCTCTGCATAATTTTCTTTTCTTTTACCATTTTCTCTCAGCAGAGAACAAAGATGGGGAGGGGGTTGGCACTTCAGCTGAAGCAAAACAGTTCAAGGTTTTCACTCCAGCCAAACAGAATTGCAGCGTAGCCAAAGTCTTTAGAAGAGCCTTACAGAGTTCTTCTACAAGACAGCTCTTCAGAGACAACCATGCCACAGGACAGCTGCAGAATTTGGTAGTGAAAACCTGTAACTGATGATTCTAAGAACTCCAAGAGTATCACTTACTTCGCCTCCATTGATAACGACATCAGGGTCAACCACATTGCCGATAGACTTAGACATCTTCTCCCCTTTCTCACCAAGAGTAAATCCATGAACTACCAGAGTCCTGAAGAAAAAGTTTTAGTGAAAATCAAATCCCAGTGAAATTCTGCGTTCAGAACAGATTTCTAACGAGGATATCCCTAAGTCAAAATATACAGAAACCCTCTATTTCAATAAGCCTGAGGGTCCATCCGTTGGGTTCAACCAACCATGAATATGCTGTACTACCCTCCAGGTACTGCAAACAACTTTATTTTCCTCATTTAATATTGCCGTGCAAGCAACAGATTGTTTAGTTATCCAGGGCACGTGGATTTCAGATTTATTAAAGACTAAGGTATTATTTACTTTGTAAGCCAGTACTTTTCCCAAAATTGTGCAGCCTTCTTGCCACTGACCCACATTACCCTTCCCTATGCTCTTCGTCTTCCAGGGGACAAACAGTATTCCACAGCTCCAGCTGGAGACCAACACACAGTCATTCCAAATTCCCTACAGCCTAACATTCAAGTCACAAGTCAATGATTTTAGGAGACTTTCACACTGCACCTCCTGTAAGAATCCCTTTGATTAAGGGAGTGGGAGGGATGGCAAAAAACCAGACTTGATAATGTAATACCTAAAGAACTGAGAAATAAAATATCTGTTAAAATTATGATGGAAAAAAATTAAACAGCAAATTCTTTCCAATCTAATCTGAGAAAAACTTTATACTGAAAATATAAGAACATAAATCAGATGCTAAGTAATGATTTTATTCCTCTAGTTTATATACTGCTGTGCTCACTACCAAAAGCCTGACTCTCAATAAATGGAGTAGCAATGTGTTTGCAATCCACACACTTACTTGTATGGTGCCTTTTTCCTTACTGCCACACTAGTTAATAGAGAGGATTGAAACCAACCTCCCAGTTGGTCTTTTCCTTCAAGGTATGTATCTGCTCTTTGCTCTGCACCTTTAAAAACAGAACATTTTGTTTGAAATATTAGCCTGTGTCTTCAAACAATTAATACACAAAATGTGGTTAGTATAATTTATTCTGCTGTTTAAACTCAGCGGATAAGTTACTTTCATAAATGGTGTGTGGTTATTGAATCATGATACAAGGGATTTATTAGTGTCACTTTTTTAAAAAAAATTCAAGACTCACTGAACTCCAAAATTTAACAAATAAGCTTGCTGTCCCTCCAAAATATAATTACAAAAACAAGGTATCACACTCAGAGTGCTTCGTAAGAAGTTCAAAAAATCCTTTCCAAGTACTCCTAAACAAAGTGAAAGACCCAAGAAAAGATGACATACTTTGGAATTAATAAAAACAATCCAAAACTTCACAATTTGGAATTACTCAGGGGACAAACCACAGAGGTAAAGTGCTTGACCAGCCTGTGTAAGGCACAGCTATTTAGAGCAGACCAGAGAGCTTTTGACAGCTCACCTGTGACAGAACTTACATTTCTGGTCACTGGTGTTCCAGGAAAACTAAAAATTTCAGGAAAGGGTCAGGACAACACAGGAAACAAGAAAGCCTGTTGGGGGAGAGAGGCATCTGGAGGAGCCTGGCTTGTTTAGCTTATCCAGGTGAAGGCTTAGTGGAAATATTATTCATTATAAATACACACACAAAAAAAAGGAATGCTAGGGAAGAACACCTGGATCTAATGAGTACTGTTGGTATCACAGAAAAAATGGGCTACAAGGCACAAAGGCTGGGTATTAGCTGACTCCACACTAAAAGGAAAAGAGCAAACCCAGCCATCCCCCAGGGTTGAGAGAGGACAGCAAAGTGTAAATGATTTTACTGGTGGAATTCAGTTCACTGTACAAAAAGGTACAAGATTTGTTGACTCAAGAAGTTCCTCCTTGTCCTAAGCAATCCCAGACAGGTCACCAGAGTGAGAACAGAATAACTCAAAACACAGCAGAACATGCAAGTCCAAGCCTACAAATGTGCAAAACCATACACATATTTTTCAGGAACTTAGTTTAATTCCAAATATTCAGACAAAAGTTTCTGTACTCAGTTTTTATCTACTAGCTCCTTTTATCCTCTTCCTAGGACCCCTGAGACAACGCTTCTTTCTGCTGCTGACACACTTGATTTATTTGTTTAACTTAATGGAAGTTTCGATATTTGGATCCATCCTGCAATAAAAGGAAGTTCAACATTACAAAGGTCAAGGCCATACAGAGCCAGTTAGTGCAGGAAAAATGTGTGGGTGGATGTTACGGTTTTTAGCACATTTGCTTATTCATTCAACAAAATCTACAAAAAGTTTGGGTTTTAAAAGGAGAATAAGCAAGGATCAGTCTTTATATTAAGAGACGGCAAAATACTTGTGAGGACAAGATAAAAGAGAATATCTGTGGTAAGGAAAACAGTAACATTGGAAAATCTGTAAAAAATGTGTTCATAATTACATCTAGTTTGCTGGTTTTAGAGAAGAGAACTTTTTATGGAAGTGCTAGTAGTTAAAACTTAAAAGAGAGAAGAGTTCAAACAAACTGATTACAAACAGCAACTACATCTGACAAGCTGGCTATTCCAGCTTGCAAAGTTAACGTAGGCCTGAACATTTTATGCAAACATGGGGTTTGCACATACAAAGCCTGCCTTTTAAATACCTTCCTCACCTCAGTTTCATTAAAGTTGAGATTTTATATATAAATTAATTAAAACAGTGCTCACTTTTTTTTTTTTGTAAATGGAAGAGTATGTCCAACAACCCTGAAAAGACTTTTCAGTTGCTTATTTTACACTGAGGTGTAGTACATAGGTCATTAAGGAGAATTACAATTTATGATCCTTCTGGTTTGGATTTCAAGATTCCATATCTTTGATCTTACAGACTTTGACTTTTAGATTAAACGTATTGTATTTTAATGCCAGGAATGAACCAGCTAAGATAAATTCAATCCTCTCAGTCAGCACAAAAGTTTAAACACTTAGATAGGCAAGTTGTAAAATAATTGCATTCATTCAGTTAAATATTAGCCAATAAGATAGGGAAAAAAAGTTATGATGTTGAAAACTACCGTAATTGTGATATAAAAGTATGGGTAAGAAGCTGTGTGACTTTTGCCAATGGCAAATCACATCACAATGGAGCCCAGTGTGCATTTTATATGAAATACTTTAAAAAATAATCAGCTCAGGGCTGTAGCGCAGATGGCACTCTGTCTATGAGGACACGTAAGAGAATTTTAAGACAGAAAAGAGTTCTTCTCTCACATGGATGTTCTAAAGACAGCCACTGAAATAAGCTCTATCAAAAGACTAAACTTCAAAGCAAAAGAGCAACAAAAAAAGTCCTGGGCATCATGGCACTGAGTATTCAAAACTAGCACATGCTTTTGAACAAAATTTTGCTTTCACCACACTTTGGTTTTAGAGGCAGTGGATTAACACTCTTCTACCTCATGGCAGCATTGTGAAAATGAATTTATTCATGTATGAGGCATTTGGACTTTAATTTTAACACTGCATAAAACAGTTCTTCCAAGAAAATATTTGAGGCATGTGTAGCAAGAAACAAATAGAATTAGTGGGTACAACTAATAGACTGAGTGAAAACAGTGTTAGGCAAACAGAGCATTAAGAAAGCAAACAGCATCCCCAGAAAACTTCAGGAGCAGTGGCTTTTTCAGAGCATGTTGCACTTGTGGATCTGCTCTTGATGGTGCCAGCAAGCAGCATTTATTTCACACACAATCTAGTCATAATTAAAATTTTGTGTTTGTGACTGTGGGAGCCGAATCTTTGATCTTAGTGAGTAAGTCACACCTTCCTACCTGCCAAACTGCTGATGTAGAACGGTTTGGTTAATTTGTCATTTAGCTAGAAGTGGTACCTTAGACACACCTAGGCTGGAAAAAGGAAGCCAACCATAATTTACCAAACCAAAAGCAACTTCAAGTTATTTCTGTCACAACTATGCCCAGTCTCTCGTAGGAAATGCACCAGGGCAAGCATTAGAAATATGACTGTGCACACAACCTACCATTTAGGCCACTGAGCTTGCTGTCACTGAGCAGCAATTCCTTTAACCTCATGTAGCAGAATCTCTTCTTCCTCCTTTTCACCCCCTTCCCAACCTGCCATATTGTCTGACAGCAATCTGTGTGGCCACCAGCTAAAGGGATGAATTTTGAAACAGCTGCACCTCATTTAGTAAGCTCGGAAATAGGTGGCTCAAGTGCACTGAAAACTCAGGGTCCAGTTCCCCAAGTTGCAGAGACACTTGAGAGAATGACTTATTTTTGCAAGACTGGAACTGACAGGGAAATCTGTAACACCTTTAATTTCTGCTGGTCACTAACAGATCATGGATTTATAATTTTCAGTAACTTGGGTTCAGGGCAGAGTGAAACAAATAACAGTCTTGGTTTTAGCCATCTCTTACATCCTTCAGTTGCTCTCAAAGTGACCCACGTGCTGCAGAAGAACTACTGCCCCACAACACTGGCATCAGAGGCAGCAACAACCGCTGTTATCGCTGACCTCCTACTACAAAATTAGCAGGCAGCAAGTACAGGGAGCACGACAGCTTCCACATGCCTCTGTGCTTCCCTGAGTTTTAGCCATGGAAACTTCTTCTTCCCGTTATGACATTCTCTACTCTAATTTTGGATTTCTCCATGTATTTCATCCATTTTTCTCCAACGGTACTGTGGAGAAGAATACTATCAGTTAGCCTGTTTGCAAGCCTTGAAGGTTACTTTTATTGACATTGGAAGAAATTCTGCAGAAAGTTTTAAAAGCTGGGGCATATGGGGAAACAGAAATCAAAACTATTAATTCAGCAACTTCTCTTGCAAAGTTCATTTTTCATAAAGGGAAAATAAAACCAATAATTTGATGTGAATCACTGAGACTGTACTTCTACTTCTGGCAGTGGCTGGGAGCCTCAATTACACAGAAAAAAGGTAATGCAACTTTTGTGTCATTTCTGAAGATAAAAAGGGTTACAGGGTCACACTGCTTGTCAGTCAGATCCCCGGCTTTTGAACCAGTGGGGCCAGTCCAGTCATGTCAGACAGCAAAAGATGATGTTTTTCATACACCGTGTTCCAGCAAATTTCATGGAAACAGAGGACTAGGTAGAGAAGAGGAACTTGTAATGATTTCCATAAAAGAAAAAGTCTGTACTGTGAAAGACTCAGCATTTATTACACACTGTAGAATCAACAGGGGAGCCTCACACAAATTAACAGTGAATTAAGAAGTCTTGATTCTGCTATTCCTTATTAAAAGATGTCTTTCCTTTACACAGGATTAGAGGTAACTTCTGTAGGCTGAGGTGTTAAGCCCTTGAAGGACACAAGTGTGTAACTGTGCATAAAATACCACTACTTTGTTTTACCTTTCAAAATCAAATCTGAAGCATTTTAAACTTCAATATATGTAAAGGTCTTCTAGAAAATTAATGTTTGCTGATGGTACTGTCGCCTGACCACGTTGCTAAGAAATAAAGCCTCTGGTACTAACGTGTTTTATAATTCAACAAGATTGTTATCACTCAATTGTGTACAGAGGGTTTAAAGTCCAACAGACTTGATGTATGGGACCAGACTCCTCCTCTGGAAAGGACTCCTGACTCTGGAATATCCTCCTAGCAAAACAGTGTATATTTTATGTACTTTTACACAAACATATATCTGCTACCTACTGAGTAGCAGCTACTGGCTGTAGGAGCTATAAACAGCTTATAGCAAGTATAAATATTTTAAGCCACGATATACTACTTTAGTTACCGAAAGTAATTAAAAGGGAAAAAAGCACACCTACACTTTTAAATTACAAAACTTAGACTCAGCAGCTGATCTCAATCTTGTCCTGCTTCAAATAGCACACACAAGCACAAACTGAAATACGTTAACTGAAAACGATTTAAGAGTTACCACCTAGCCGCAAAATACCTTAACTTTTGTGTCACGAAACGTCTACACTCCAAAAAAGTATGTTCTGATCAGAAGATACACTGTATGCCACATGGGAGAATCGTTCAGAGTAGAATATTAGAAAAATCTCAACTTTAATTACTCTGAAAATGAGCTTGCCAACATTAAATCCTTATCTTTACAAGCAAAAGCAGCTTTACAAGAAGTCACAACCAGTCTGCTGCCGGCATAATCTGCCTCAGTTTTGCTCACACCAACACTGTCACACAAAACAGCTGTATTTTGTTCTGAGTATTTTAAAAGAAAGATGAACATATTAATTCTGTACCTTCCAAAACATGAGCCCAGGAAGTTCCACTGTCAAACCAGATGTCTAGGACGTCCTGTCCCTTGACATAATCTGAAACATCATGACCACCAGCCTGTTGAGAGAACAATTATTAAATAATGCAAATAGAATATTCTGTATCATCAGTGCTTTTCAAAGCTAGAAATTGGTTTCTGGACCAGTTTGTACAGGCTCTGCTACCAACTTTGAGTGAACACAAAGTAATTCAGATAATTTTTCCTAATAGTTTTCAAATAACTACTGATGAAAACCCAAAATAGGGCAAGGAAAAATTACAAATAAAAACCTCCAACAGCAGAGTAAGACCACAGTTTGTGTGCAAGCTTAAGTACACAATTGTTAAAGTACAATAAAATGTCAGGAAGAACCTAATAAAAATTCTAATCTATTTTGATGACAAAGATTTAGTAGATATTTGGGTTCATGATTTGGTTACTGAGGATGTCACCTCAGAAGGTGATAGCTGGTCACTAGGAAGGAGGACCTGAACTAAAAGGAGGGGAATGGAGATCTCTGCCCTGAATTAACAGCACAGATCTGACTGCATGTATTTTGCCACACTCAGATCTTACTTTCTGAATATTCTTTTCACAGGATACCTCCTCATGAGGGTAGTAACAAGACTGAAAAGGATCACGAGAATATATGAAGGCTCTCTTATTTTCCATCACTCAGCTGTCTCAGGCACCTTCTGTATTTGAAGGTGGAAGATTACCTTTGCTACAGCCTCTTTTGACAGTAGTTGTTCAATAGGAAGGGTCCACCACGCATCTGTTCCTTGCTGCTCCACTACTTTGATCACCTCTGTTATAGTTTCACTGGGTTAGAAGGAAAAGAGAGGGGATTATGGATTGATTAGTTAATTGTATCTTTCTACAAGTATCCCAGACCCAAAGCAATGAGATAGGCCAATACAGAGACCAAGCTATTGGAACCTGTGATTTTCCAGCTTCTAATCAAGACAAGACTCCACAGAGCCTTCTGCCTGCATTAAAAAGTCTTCCTAGTTTTGTCTTCCATGATGGGTAGGGTTGCGTAAAACACACAGAAACACACATGGATTCCAAATATCTTTTCCTGCAAATACTCAATAACCAGGCACTCAGAAAAGATGCCAGCAGCTTGAAAACTTTTTAAATCCATTTCACTTGCTATTCACCTTGATTTTAAAGAAACTACACAACTATTTCCCCTCAAAATATCTGTTCTTTTTGACAACAGGCCTATTTTTTCACTGCATAAAGACACCTCAAGAACTCATGAGGGAATGAAGTTACAAAATGTACATATGTATTAGACTTCCAGTTGCCTGGCTTCCCTCTTCTTAGCAATATATATTTAAAATTATTTAATATATACATATATTAAAAAAATACATAACTGTATTAATCTCAATAATGTAAGAAACTGAAACCTCTGTACCCAGTAGAGGGGTGATAACAAACAACCATTCACTCACTGTACACTCTCAAGGCAATCTAGGAGTTCATATCATATAGCACCAGCCAGGACAAAGGTCCTGAAATAAACAAATACTACGGAAATAAGAAAAATAAAACCCCTATCTAAGCGTTTTTTTCTGATGTGAACAGATAAGGCAGCCACAAGGCATGCAGTTCTGCACACTATTTATGATGCATTCAATCCTTGTGCCCAGCAGGTAAGGCTATGGGGAATTGATTTTTAATATTGCTTAATGCCAAGTCTAGACATAAATTAAGGTATCTTAGAAAAAACCAACAGAAACCCCACACATTTTGTCTTGCTGACTCACAGAGCACTTACCAAAGAGATGATTTTTAAGACGTTTCCTGTGTTGAAGGAGTACAGCAGATCATCATGACCTGCCAACTTCAAACTAAACCCGCCGTGTTACTCAACCCACCAGAGTTTTGTTTGCAACTTGAGAAATGATGATTTAATCACTTAACTAATGTCTTGACACAGATCAAAAGCCAGCTAGCACACTACCACCACTTTGACCCTTTCAGACCACAACGGATATCATTCACCTTCCAGTTTAATGACGACAGGACAATTTTTGGCTTGGTAATATATCTGCTAACATTTATCTTGGTAAAACAACACTGAGGAGCTCCAGTTCTGAATGGTATTGTTGCTTTTCACAAATATTTGCACAGAGGCCTATTTGCCTGTACTTTCTGTTGTGAGAGTGTTACTTCTCCAAAGACAAAAGCAAACAACGCCACCAGTCCTGGTAGATTCCTGCCAGATAGCTGATACATAATCCTTAGGTCTTGCTTCCTTCACACTAAACCTTCAAATTTGAAAAGCTCTCAGGAAAAAACCCCAAAACAAATAAGTCAAGGAGAAGTTTGTTTGTCTCAGCCCAGACTAAACTATCCCACTGAATTTCTCTCTCCCTTGCAGGGTCAGTACCTCACGTTACACCCAGACCTTCAGTGAGGACACAAACCGTAGCCTCTGGGAACGTTTTAGAAAGAGCAACACACAACAGTATTTTTCACTCCTTGCCAACACCTTTGATTCTTTTCAAATACACTACCAGTGAAAGAAAGATGGAGAAGGACGTTTTACAAGAGCAGGTAGTGACAGGACAAAGGGACATGGATTCAAACTGAGAGTAGGTTTAGATTAGATATTAGGAAAAAATTATTTTTTTTACACCACTTTACTGAGGGTAGTGAGACACTTGAACAGGTTACACTGAGAAGCTGTGGATGCCCCATCCCTGACAGTGTTCAAGGACAGGCTGGATGGAGCTCTGAACAACCTGTTCTAGTGGAAGGTGTCCTGCCCATGGCACAGGGTTGGAATTAAATGATCTTTGAGTTCCTTCCAACCCAAACCATTCTATGGGTCTCTAAGTGTATTTTTAAACACAGTCATAGAAAATCAGTTGTCTTCAAATGAGTATTTTAAGAGCTCTCTCCACAGTCTCAGTGCCTTCCGGTTAATGGCCAAGCCTTACCCATGGAACTCACCAGCAGAACACAAGAATAGCTAAATTAAAAAGAGGATTATTAATCCTAAAACATGTTTATTACCACATAAAATGTTAGTGTATGTTGAATGATTCATGGAAGACATAATCCAGTGCTCCACTAACTATTCTGGCCTCACTTAGAGCTAGAAAAATTTTCAGATCAGGGAGTCATACCCACAGCTATTATGGAAAAACTACCAGCATGCCCCATAAACCAAGCAGAAAATTCAAACAGGAACTAAGCTTGTCTTCCACGTATCTTTTTTGTATTGTAAATACACTTCAGTGGAGGGACATAAACTCTAGTGATGAATTCATTTTCAACCTACGCATTTTTAAGGCATTCAACAGGTATTTCATGATATCAACACTGGCAGGGATGTTTAAAAGGTGATAAATCCAGCTATAGACCAAAACCAGCAGCTACCTTGGACAACATATAGAACACACTCTTAACAAACAAATCTTTTTCCAGCAACTGTCTGGATTCAATTTGATCACAGCAGGAGTTTCAGTTTGTCAGATATTCTGAACTTTCAGTGAAGGAGATGCAGCCTGCAGTGCCACCAATTTTCTGACATTGCAACTGTTAACTGCAATGTCACCTCTCCTCAGTGGAAGAGAAATTATTAAGGTCATGTGTATCACATAAATATTTTGAGATATTAAGGGGGGGGGGCAACATGA
>JAWMRA010000113.1:18792033-18871826 GCA_035584735.1 Pseudotriccus pelzelni
CCAAGCACGCTTGGACGGTGGCAGCGAGGTCCTTAGAACGTAGGTGGATTGCCTTACAGGGCTAACGAGCTCCACCTACCCGGGGAGTGTCCCTGGCTGGGAATCGAACCCTTGGCCTCGGCGGTGAAGGTCCCGCAATCTAACCACTAAGCCACCAGGGGCTCCCTTTATCAGGCAAGTGAATTTTATGTGTCAGAAGAAATGAGCACCACTGCATTTGCAGATATACCACAACTGTCTTACATTAAGTCACTGGTATTTCAATGACTTTTCAAATTAACAGTGGAAAAAACAAAAATAAATCTAACCCTCCCCCCAATACCCTGCATCTTCATTTCAACCAATCACAAACTGACCATGCATAATTGAGCTGTTTTTATGCATGTGTTTAAAAAAAGCTTTGCTAAAAGAGAATAGCAATAATGGCCTACATAACTGGTGATTTACTGGTCTGCATGTAGGAGACAATTCTGAGTAGTGAGAATCAATATCTGAGAATTACTCTCTGCATTATCCTTTAAAAAACAAAACCACATAGGAAGCAGAAAAATCTGATTCTGTTCTACCACTCCCCTGTAAACTTTAACTAGCAGAAGAAAAACTTCATCCTTTTATCCTGATACGCACGTCTTTTAAAGTTAGCCTTCCATTCCTGCAGAACATTAGTGATACACTTCTGTGAATGCTTCAAAACATTTTCAAGTTTTATGCACAAATTACAACAATCATTTTAGAGGCATGCAATCAAACAGTTGCAGGAAATCAAGAGCAACAGCTGAAAAAATAGAGTACCGTGGGTAGTTGGTGGTGGGAAGCTACACTGTAGTCTTCCATACCATGAGCTGGGGCTGTATGAACTAATCCTGTTCCTTTTGCCATTGTCACATGATTTGCAGGTAACAAAGGAGAGACTTTGCCAGAAATTGTGGGATGAGCACAAGAACCATCTACCAAATCTGTACCTGAAAAATAAAAAAACAGAAGATAAAATAGGGCAACACAATTCACGCATTCAGCTGCTTTTATCAGAGAACAGAAAAAGAAAACTGATCAAGTGTATGCGCAGGATACTCTTCAGATGTGCTACTTCTTTGTCTGGTCTGTGGGTCCCTGTCCAAATTCTCTGTGTTGCTCATTCTGTGCAGAGTTGCTTTTTGAAAAACAAATTTTTCTTCTACCTTAGACAGTGGTATTCTCTGAGTAGTGCCATTCCACCTAGAAACACTCCACACACTCCCATTCCTTGGGAACCACTATCTGAGTGTTCTGGAAACAAATCTCCATAATTATATAGTAGGCTAAAACCCCTGAATTTGGGATTTACTCCTAGTTTTGCCACAAAGTATCACTATTATCATTAACAATTAATTTAAATTCTCCAAAATTACATTCTAATAAAGAGAGTACAGCACAAACGAAACTAGGGACAATTTAAGGTTAAAAAATCACTGAAGAAATCTTAGTATTAAAGTCTTGCTGAAAGTCAAGAATCACAGAGCTCGGGGAATGCTTCCTATGACAAAATGGCCTTCACCAAATGCTTTCCTCCTAGAAGGACCATGTTTAGGAACTGCTGTCAGACACTGAGGTATACAAAGAAAGGCAACAAATATAATTAATTACTGAATATATGGGGAGATAAAAAGAAGAGGGTCCAATATAAAATTTCTTTTTAAGAAGGTCCAACTCCACTGCTGTATGTTATCTGCAAATAATACCATTCAAGAAGGCGGAAGTTGTGAGAAAACACCTCCAGGTAATTTTATCATAAGGTAAAAACAAGACTTCCTCTGAAAAATAAGGCATGGAAAGACACCAAGGCAACCTGAAAAGTCATAGAAACAGATTTCTCAGCTCCTTCAGATATGCATATTTCCAGCACTGATTTACTGATACAGGCAAAGGAATAAAGCTCACAAATGAGACACTAAATCCCAACTCATGACACTGAATCCCAAGTCTGCTATTAAGAAATATCACTGTGAAGTTTGTTAGGATGCAAACCCAACTGTTTTAGTTTGTCCAGACAACAGCCACCTATGATACTGCAATAATCATACTTGTAATTAGCCCCTTGTTCTCATCCGCAATGGATGGGAAGACAGACTGCATTCAGTGTAAATAAGATTTTCATACTGACTGGACTTTCATCTATGTTTCATTTTTCCAAGCATGAATAAAAATTTTAAAATTAATTTGAAATTTACAGATGAAACTTTTAGCTACAATACAGTAATAGTAAATCTGAGAGACTACTATTACTCCTTGTATTATTTTAGTAAAGCATGTCTTTAGATTATTAACAAATTTACTGCTAAATTTGTTTATAATTTAACAAAACTAAAGCAGTTTTCAGAAACCTGCCAGGAGGTTTCCAAGCAACTTAAAATTAATATCAAAACCTACCTTTACACGTTGATATAACCTCAAACTGTGTGTCCAAAACAGCAGCTGTAGATTCAACTCTATCTGCAGCAAGAATGAAGTGTTCTCCAGTAGTTTTACATTTCACAACTGAGTATCTGCAATGCAAACATGTGATACTAAATAAAGAAACACCACAAAGCTGCTGGTTTTTGAAATGCTTCATCTCTTTAAAAGACACATAAGTACGTTTTACATGTCCAATTCACTCGTAAATCTCCTAAGAGTTTCAAGGTAACTTTGCATCATAAAGTAAAAAAAAAATTAAGCAGAAATTAATATACTAATAGATATAGAACAAGGCTCACAATTGTGTCACTTAAAAACCAAACAAAAAAAACACAAACCAAACCAAACACAAAAAAGATGGTTTAAGTAAACTACAATGGTAGTCCAGGACATTTTAACTTTGCTGCTAAATATCGATAAGGACTGACACAGATCACTGAACCAAGTTAAAGACACCTACGCTGAATCTGGCATGTAACAAACTGCTTGATTGGCTGGCACAGTCCAAGGCTGCGTGGTCCAGACTAGCACACTAGCAGGAGATGATCCATCTACAGATGTAAATTAGAAGTACTTTACTCACAATTAGAACAAAAATAAAAGCCGTCAGTCTTTAAATCTATAGAGAAGTCATACCTAGCAGAGAACTCAGCTTAGGTGGCGACTTCAGTAGCGGGAATTTCATGTACACAGACCGACTGACGTGCTGTTCATTGTACTCGAGCTCTGCCTCAGCCAAGGCTGTTCTGGGTAGACATCAAACAAAAGTTAACATACTGGAACACGAAAAGCTATCGATATCTTTGCTAAAAATATTGAAGACAAAATAGGAAATTGATCCTTACTTTGCTGAAGGGGACCAGAATACAGGCTTATAGTCCTGATAAATGAAACCCTGAAGAGGAAAGGGAGGGGAAGAAAGAAAGTTAGAAGAATCAAAACTCATGACAAATCAAAACACACTTCAACAAAACTTCAACGTACCTTATCATACATTTTATAGAAGACTCTCAGCTGGTTTGCTTCGTACTTTGGGTCAAATGTAAGGTAGCAGTTGGCCCAATCTGCCATTACACCCCAGCGAATGAAGGCGGATTTCTGTTTCTCAATTGCTCTTTCTGCAAATTCTCTGGCTGAAGGGAATAGCTCCATTAAGCACATAGTTTAGTCCACTAAGATCAATCAAAAATCGTTTAAAATACCCTATTTATATTCTTCAGCAAAGCCAGAGCTGAACACAGTGAAACTATGCAGTAACTATTATGGTTCAAAACATAAACCTTTCAGACTAGTTGTTACATAGAATGGCTGCAAAGACTAAAGAGATTCAGGAGTAGCGCTTTGAATACAACAGGGACATTAAGCACATGTCTTTAGAATATAAACTTAACTTTTAAGGAAAAGGGAAAAAATAAGTATATTTTGTTACGAAAAAAAATTCTCAAAACACATTCTAAATAAATAAGAGTGAAAGTTAACTCCCTCTGACGCTGATCCAAAATTTTCAAAGTAACATGCATCTGAAGAGAAGTTAGCCCATTTCAGTACCACAATTTCAAACTAAAGCAGTTTAAATTGCTTATTACAAATAGCTTTGCAGCTGAACGATGATGGGTTTCAACACATATGGTATTTAAAATTATTTCTTCAAAACAGTGTCCACATAATGCTCTATACAGACTTTCTTCAGAGATCCCCCCTAGTTTTGCAGCATTGTTAAAAACACAGTCAACAAATATAGTCTTACTTATGATACTGAGCCAAGCTGTCCTGACGGAACCTTTACATGCATCTTTTTAACTCCTAATCAAATTCAGCCTTCAAAAACCAAAAGAATGCTGGTCTGATAAATACGAGCTTCCTGCCACTGCACAGTTAATCAAAACAGACATCGCAATTCTCTCCCCTCCTTTTGTTTTTTTTAAACCCAGGGTCAGTGCTCTGCATGCCCATTACAGAAGCAAATTAAGCCTGTGTTCAATTATCCCACTTCACAGGATTCCAGTGTGCTCTGTCTGCTTGGCAAACACAGACAGCGATCATAGAAAATGTCACCAATACCTAATAGAGAAGCTCACAGTAAAGTATAAATGTTATGTATAAAACATAAAATACAAAACATGAGTAGGACATACTAATACTTAAGCCACCTTTTTCCACGAAGATCCTACAGACAGTAGTTCATTTACCTCTCTGCCGAATTTCCATCGGTGAAAGCTTTTCAGCCCCTTTGACTTCCGACAATGCCTTCAACTCAATTGGCAATCCATGACAATCCCACCCTGGCACATAATGTACTTTATATCCTCTCATCATGTGGAAGCGATTAGTGATGTCTTTCAAAATCTGAAAAGCCACAAGGATCTGTTATCACTTTAGCTCCCCCATGTGGAACAGCTACGTTTGTGATTAAGATCCTCTGGTTTAAAAAGTACAAGTATCAAAGGTTCCATGATAAACTTACATTTAAGACCAGAAGAGTTATGCATTCCCCATTCCCGGCAATGTTCAAAGCCGGGCTGAACAAGCCCTTCCCATGGCAGAGGGTTTGGAATTAGGTGACCTTTAAGGTTCCTTCCAACCCAAACCATTCTGTGATTCTAAGATCATGCATCTGTGATTTTTCTTGCCCATCATTCTGTATATTGGCAGAACCTCAGAAGACCTCTTATCAAAGGAATTCACAACCAGAGTAACTGAGAGATGCAGTTTTTACACTTGCAAGACTTGAAGTGAACAAATCCTACTTGCTCTCACTTTCAAAATATTGAGCAGGATCTACAGCACTGCCCTAGCAGGTTTTGATGCAGCCCAGGCTTTAAGAAGCCATGGGTGACATTTCAGTCTTTCTCACTTTGTGGCCAATGTAATATTGTCCTTCTCAGGACCGAACCTTAAAGTATCCAAAAGTATTTAGGAGTAATATTCCAAAGCCACCAACATTCAGTCATTATGGTTCCATGGATCTAAATACTCAGATAAAATGAAATAAATGTGATAGAACAAATTTGCAAATCACTCAAAAGAAAAAAGAGCAGCAAGGCACAGCTCAATCATGCATTACAGCAACATCGTTACATGTACACATAGAGAAACATACCTTCATTCGTGTGTGTGCCTGGTAAGCTCCATACACAAATAAGTTATGCATGTAATATTGCTTAGGAATGAACAACCGGTTGGGCTTTCTCTCTAAAGCTGTTCTGTTCTGACTGAAATATTCAGCCTCATAAATGGGCACTGAGCCTGTGGTATTTATAGCATGGTATGGTATCTGTGTCACCAGGGCACCACGCGGAATCTACATAACCACATTGTTTGCTTTCTGAAAGCCCCATCTACCAAAAACCCAAACATTTTACAGCGTTACTGGTTTACACGTGAATGGAGAACCTAGAGCACGCGACAATAAGCGTTTACCACTTCACAACAGTAGAGTACAAACGAGTAAATATTTACTTTGTTTAACGCGTGGCCAACATGAGGGTCTCCGTTGGCATACGGCGGTCCGTCGTGCAGACAGAACTCCTGCTTCGCTTTCCTTTGCCTTTGCCACGAGTATAGCTCTGAAAAACCACATTTCTGTGGAGACAACAAGAGAAAAACACCAAAATCACTTGGCTAGACAGCAAAATGTGCAACAAAAGCAGGCACTTTTCTAACTTCGCAAGAGAAGCCATCAGTGGTTTTAAAGTATTTAAAAGCCTGACAGAGGTGAAAAATTAGATCTGAGTTCAATACCCTGGCGCTGCGCTATCAGGAGGGTCGCTACTCCTTCTCCAAAGAAAACTGTAACAAAGTTGTGACTCTCCGAACCACAAGTACCTGAACACCCCGAACTCTCCCACCCTCAGACGGCGGGGCCAGGCGAGAGCCCGGACCCACCACAGCACGGTGAGCCCGCACACGAACCACCGCCGCCACCCCCGCCCCCTTACCCGGCCGGGGCTCGTTCGCAACCCCCCGGCACAGCCCCCCGGGACCCGCACCCGGGGACCCCGCCCCGGCCCGGCCGCACCTGCTGCGTCTCCAGCTCGGTCTGGGGCTGCAGCCGCCCCGGCAGCTGCGCGGGGAAGCGGCTGCGCGGCAGCAGCACCGTGTCCCGGTACCGGGAGTCCTCCCGGGTTTCGGCCGCGGCCTCCGAGGCGGCGGAGCGGCCCCATCGCCGGGCGGCCCCGGCCCGGGCCCGGCACAGCGGCGGCGCCCGCCAGGCCCGAAACATCCTCAGCGCCGCTTCCGCCTGCGCGACGGGCCGCGGGCCGGGACACACCGCGCGGCAGGGCGGGAGGCAGGGAAGGAGGAAGGGCGGCCGCTCGGGGCTCCGGAGGGGCAGGACCAGCGCGCCGGCCCCGCCCGGAGCCGGAAGGTTTGGGGCGTTCCCAGGTGGTGCTGTGCGGGTGGTGAGTTCTCCCCCAAGGGGCCGGGAGTTGGGTCGGTCTTCGGGTCCGTCCTTGGCGAGGCGAGGGTCGGGTCGGGAAGCGCCCCGCGCGCTGCTGGAGAGCGGTGACGGAGGAGATCCCGGGAAAAGCGAGCCTAGAGACGGTGAGTTGCACGGGCGGAGCCGCTCCTGCCATCCACGACCGCCCGTGTTGCGCCCTGCCCCGCTCAGCTGGATGCACTGGAGAGCCCTGCTCAGTGCCTGGGAATTCCGGCTGCGCTGCAGGCAGTGCATCACCGGGAATACCGATGGCAAGAGACTCAAACAGGGTTATCTTTGTTTGGTTGTTTTTGTTGTTTTTTTTTTTTTTTTTTAAATACAAACTCAAAAGGCCTCTGAGCCCAAAACCTCAGTGTTACCTCATTGGTGAAATGAGGTAACACAGCCCTTTCCCACGGGAAAGCCTGTAGGTGAACCGCAGTGGGACCCAGGGATTCCCACTCCCGAGTCCTAGTCTGCTCCTGCCGGGTAAACACTGTTTCCTGACATAATGGAGAGTTTATCTTCTACTAAATGTGTGCCGAAGTTTGTTGTAAAGAAATAGGGACCTCTGGTCACCTGGGTGTTGAAGAGTTCCGAGAAAGAAGCTGTGGCTTAGCACTTGCATTTAAAGGCAATGCTCTGTGTGATGTCCATCCACTTTCTCCCTTCATCAGGCGAAATCATAAATTTGGAAAATGGAAATTTACGTGAACGAGACTAAGATAACAACATCAACAAATCCATCATGTGTGCTTTGATAAATTAATTGTAGCTAGCCTGTAATTCTTACAGACATCAAAATTGAAAAGAAGAAGAGATGGAAGAGAGATGGAAGAGAAGCTGGAGAACTCATTTATTTTGGTAGCTAGCAAATCAGGCTGATTTGTTGAGGCCATTCAATAATTTGGCTGCTAGGCCAGGAGAAATGAGGTATGGTCTTTGGAGGACAAGGTGCGTTTTGACAATTATACGTAAATTTAACTTGAGGGGCAGTCTTTGTATATTGTATAATTTTCTAAGAGTCAGACTATTTTTGTCCAAAGCAAGCAATATATTCTTGAATATCTTGTGGAAATATACATTAGACATTGCCCTCATTAAAAAGAATATGTCATAAACTTATAAATAAACTAGGTAATCTGAGATAAAAAAGTTACAGAGGTGAAAGACTTACATCCTGCTAGCACACACACTTATCTAACCAACAAGATCCAATATACCAGAAGATGTGCCACACAGGAGATGCAGCCCTGTAAAAATTTAAGACACCTTTTGCAGTAATAATATACTTTGCAATTCATTAATTAGTTACTTAGTATTGGTGAGGAGGGAGTGTTGAACCTCCCGTTTCAGTTTCTCTTAATAGATCTTGTTTTTTCATACAAATATTTTAACTTTTAAGGTTTGCCTAGAGGTTTTGAGTTCACCACAGAAAGTAGATTTGTTTGCCTTAGGAATGGCCAAGAAAAATGTGCCCAAGAAACATCTTGGGTCAAGCTTCAGGAGTGTAAGATAGTATTTCTGTATTCCTTTCTGAGTCTTGAAACTTTACATAAACATTAAATAAATCCAGCCTTTGAAACAATTAATTTTAATCTCATTTTATGAAGCAGGATCAAACGTACAGTAAAAAGTCAAATGACTGATGAGAAGCTGAGCCTAAAATGTTAATTATCTTTGGAGCTCAATTCTTTAGTCCAAACATCGTATCTAATATGCTTTTTTTTTTCCGCTCTCCCTCAGAAATACTCATATTCCTGATAGTGTGGATTGAACTACATTCCATTTTTCTTTCTGTTAACTTCTTTCACATGATGGTATATACTAAAAATAATATCTCTCAGCTCATGTGCTGTGACATGTATTTGCTCTACAACTTCCAGTTGTTTGGGAGCGGCTTTTTGCCACAGGTGGCATTTCCAAAATTTCCTCTGTAACCATTGCTACCAGGCCAAGCTGGCCCAGCTGTGCACTTTGGGTATGGACCTTGGCTATTCTACAGAACTCCAGAGGACTTTGCTCCCATCCCGGAGCAGTAAATAATAATTAACATCAGCAACTGTGCTTTTTGAGGGTAATTACACAGTCACTCTGCTCCTTCTGCTTCAGAAAGCTTGTGACAGATACAGGTACAATGTTTCTAAAGTGCTCAAGAAGTTCTTAAATCAGCTAAATTGGGGATTTTGATACCTCTGACACTGCCTTTGCTGTGAACAGCCATGAACTTGGTTTCTCAAGGAAGAAAGGGAAGGTGTTGTATAACCTGTTCCCACTTATGCAGTACTTGCTGCAATTGCTGCAAATATTGATTGTGATATTAGTGAAATGATTGTTATATTACACTTCCCAGATAATATATCTCCTTCTTTGTGGGCATTAGTGGGTTCCTCTATATTTCGTTCTGGCTCTGTGCTCAAGTGTTTTCTTGGAAGTGTGTCACACACCTGTGAGCCCAACCCAAAAAGCAGATTATCTACACAGATGGAAAAAACTGGTAAGAAAACATAAAAGGCAATTAATTAGCTTTGCATTTTGAAGAATACAGTGTAGTTATCAATACTTTTTTTTCCTGAGGCAAAAAAAAAGCTGGGAGGAATGCTAGCCTTTCCAAGAGTGATAGTTACTCTTCTGTTTGGGAACTGAAGGCACAGTGAATTGCATTGGTGTGTGCCGGGGAACAGATGTAGAAGACAACATAATAGGGAGAATGACAGGGCATGCAGTATTGAAGGGAGGAAGGAAGATGTAAACAGATTTCCTTAGAGAAATCAGGAGAAGTTAAAGAAATACAGAAAGAATGGTAAAATTTGATGAACAGACTTTCACATACAAGTTTGCAGTATCTGCGTATCATTAACCTATTTTTTGTCCACAATTAGGCCATCTACAAAAGCCTATTTTATATTTAAACAAAGAAAAATAATAAGTGAAGTTGCTCATGTCATCCTCTCAGGCAGCCTTGTGCTTGAGTCTGGGTATTTCTGTGGGTTCAGCTCTGAGAAAATGAACTTATGTTCAAAATGTACAAAAAATGAGTACTCTGTGTAGACTGTGCTTTTTCTTAGTATCTATGATAGAGTTTCTGCTGCTGTTCTTTTTAATGTCAGATTTTATTTTAATGAAAACTAGGTTCACTATCAGACAGAACACGAATATTTGCAAACTTTTGTCTAAAATAGCTTTATATCCCTGTGTTTGTTAATGGTATTTTTAAAAAAGCTGAAGCTCACTTCGTTACTTACTCACATTGGCAGTAAGCTGCTTTCCACTTTCTTCTCAGTTTAAGCTGTATCTTTTTGGAATGTAAATATGTGAAATATTTTACCTTTTGTCTTCTCTCAAAGACAGAAACGTACAAGTTTGCTGTTTGTTTCTTTTCAGCCCTCAGGATGGCCTCCCCAGCCCTGCTCATGCGTGTGGTCGCCTCTGCGTATTCTGTGGCGGAAAAAGCTGCAACAATTGTTAGAAATGTAATGTCTGCAGGAGACCTGGGGATAGTGGAGAAGGTATTGCTTTTACTTTGTTCCAATTTAATTTCTCTTGTTAATGCTGAGTTAGGTACAGATCAAAGTGGTATTTTTGAAAATCAGCAACTGGGGAAGGGAATACAGTCCTCATCCCTCTGATACAAGAAACATTCCTTGTTAAAGGATTAAAAGACCACTAGAGAAGTGTCTTTTGACCAGTATTTCTAAAGAACATTCAGACACTTAAAAGAAACACTATAATTTTGTCCTGACTTCCCTAACAAAACAGAAGCTCTGGATAGCACAAAACATATTTCCTGTTAGTTTCTATATCTGTGTTCTAACACCTCAGTACAGCTTAAAAGACTGTGCCCTGTTCCACCTTGTCCCTCAACATAGTGACCTCCCATCCATTTATCTAGTGAGGAAAACAGTTCAAGGACAGTTGAATTTTTAGCTAGCTTCTCTCCTTCCTTCCCTTAATATCCAGAATTTTCTTTCCCTCAGTCAACTTTAAGCTCTGTATTTATATTGCTTCTCTTTGTAGCACTTGCACTTTATTTTCGCCCCAGTTGGTGGTAGACACTTTGTCCAGCCATTCTTACATTATTGATGGCTGTTTTGAAGAACTACTTTATTCTGGTTTGTTAGATTGATGTCCTGGAACGAAGGACATTCTCTGCAGTAAATCTGACCTTTCTGAGTCTAAGCTCAGGACCAATTTCAATCAGATTTACCAGGGGACGAGAAGGAAATTTCAAAGAAAAATGTCAAGTTTCACAAAAATTAGCAATTGGATAATGAACATACTAGGATTTGAGCATGCAAAAATTAACCCATAACATGATTCTAAATGAAATATTCCATTCCTATGGCTAACTTCCATAGCTGGATAAAACACTTTTCATGTTGTCAGCAAATAAGATACAAGCAGATAGAATAAAATTTTTGTTTGATTCAATTAAGATGCAAACCTTGGATGAATTTTGTCTTTCTTAATGCCAGTGCTAACAAAATTATTTCTTATTGTGTTGCTATCTCTGGGCCTAAAAGGATTCTCCATTCATGGATACATGAAGATTAAGGCAAAAAAATTGGTAATAAATGATCCACTTTCAAAATGTAGCAGATTATCAATATTTAAGAAATTAGTGTAACCCGTATGGCAACATGTTTGGCTACCTCATATCTTTCGGGGAGGCTTGCACTCATTGTTTTATATCATCTTGAGACACCAAATCCGCTGTTTCCTCTCAAGTATTTTTTGATGGAAAAAATGTATGGATGTTACTGACCAGCTAAATTTCTCTGGTAAGCCTCTGGCCTTCCATGGTCTTTTTGTGCTAGACTAAGGAACCATTCACTAGTTAGAAGGCTATACATCATAATTGTTTCTGTTACTTTTTCTTAAACAAACTAGATCAATTGGACTTTTAAATGACCTTTGACTAACATCTTTCCTATATTTCTTCTCTTTCCTGATTTGCCATGTCCATCCAGTGAGCCTTAGAATAATGACTTTTTTCCTGTTAACATAAGTTTTGCCTTTCCCTCTTCATATATTATATCTGGGTTCATACTTGTGTATTCATTCTTTACACAGTGTAGTATCTGCACAAATACAGTGAGTACAATTGCATGAGAAGAACACAGCAGTAAATGTTGCTCTAATGTCACAGCAGTCTGTCTTAGCTCTGGGGTACACAGGGAAACTTTGCTTCTTGCAGTTTTTAGCCTGCCTCTCGCAGGTTACTCTCACTTACTAGGTTGATGATTAATCAAATTAGACGTCTTTTTCGTTACAAGATAGATATTCACAGTAGCTGTATGGGCTACTGTGCTGGTATGGTGTATTTTTTTTTCATGCACATATCCTTGGACAGGCTGGACCCAATGACTTGCAAACCAAAGCTGACCGACTTGTACAAATGAGCATTTGTGCTTCCCTGGCACGGAAGTTTCCCAAGGTCACAATCATAGGAGAAGAAGTAAGTACCTAGTTTATTTCATGCTAACAGTATGTATTTTACTAAGTGTTAGTATTTCATACTAACAGGTTATCTTGCTCTCAGTTGCACTGGAATTTGCTTTGGCGGGGTTTAGGAAACCCTCTGTTTTAATTTAAAAAAAACCAACCAAACAAATTTCCATCCCGTTTCACCTTTGCAATTCATTAGCTTTGTCAAGCTGCAAGCAAATACACAGTTCTAAGGCAAATTGAACTGAGTCTAACACCTTTCTTTAATAATTCTAAGAATTGTTTTGTTAGGATTTGCCCACTGATGATGTAACTGAGGAATTAATTGAAGATGGTCACTGTGAAGAAATACTGAGGAAACCTTGTCCTGCTCAGTACACAGGAATTAAAGAGGAAGAGGTAATGTGATAACATTACTCATATGTCTTCATATTATAAATATCTATATTACTTACTGATTTTAGCTAAAAGTGTTAATAAAAAAGGTTGTTTTGATGTTGTCAGTGTTTCTTTTTCATTTGAAAACCGAAATGTACTCATGAGAATCAGACCTCCAGAGTTGGAAATGTTGCATGTCCCTTTGTACAGTAATGGGAAATTGCTCCTTACAATTTGTGATTCAAATTAATTTGGAAGGAATTTAGTTTGGACATTATGAAGTAATCTCATTTCCATGTTCAGTTTAATCCTTTATACTTCAATTAAGAGATTTGCTGAGACGTTCCTGTCAATTTTTAAGCTTTTCTTTTCCATGTAAAATACTATTATAGGCTTCAGTCATATAATAATGTTAAAATTTTGGATGTCTTTATTTCCTTACTTCCATAAAGAAATAAAAGCACTAAAGTAAAATATATACTTTGTGTGATAATTGACATGATTTGTATTTGTTAATTTTCCTTGCTTTTTTAATTCTTAAAGCTTGTAATATGGGTTGATCCCCTGGATGGAACCAAGGAGTACACCGAAGGTTGGATTCTCTTTTACTTCTGTTGATTAAAAAAAATAGCAGTGCAATGAAGTAGCATATACATGTAGATCATTTTATCATAGAAGTTAAAATATTGTTTCATAAGGCTGATATTTCTGTGCTTCCTGAGTGCTATAGAATTTTTTAAATCATTCCATTCAGTTCTAACCAGGACTGAATATTTCTGATGGGCTCCTGAGTGGTTATCATTTCAGTGTGCAAAGAGCTGCTTTTGACTCCTGGCAGGTTGTCTTAAGTTTTAAGTTAAGTTTACAATTTTGCAAATACTTCAAATTGAAGGACTAAATCTACCCTTCACACAGGAGTATGCTGAATTTTTTTTATCCTCCTCTTCAAGCAATCCAAATACCACAGCTGTATTTGTAGCCTTTTCAAAATGAAACAAACATCTTCCCACAAATCACAGTTCTTCACTTGTGGGAAGAAACTGTTTTCAGCAAAGCCTAATTTGTCTCTATAAAAATAGACCTTAAAATGAAAGGGAAAAAAACCCCAACCCCTAAAACCAGTATGATGAAACCTCACTTTAGTCTCTTACTGCATCTTTAAGTTGATCAATGTGAAATTTTTTAGACAGAGCTTTTTCCCCTTTTCAGGGAAAAAGATAGGCAACTGCCAACAAATTTCTGGTTTTGAAAATCACTAAAGAATTCCCACCACAGTTATAGAAGAATGGCATCATAGACTGCTATTTAGTTGTATCTTTAAACTTTTTTCTCATTATGTGATAATTATAACATAGTTGTATTAAGAGAACTCTATCTGGGGCATTTTTTAGCAGACCTCAAGACTAAATTATTAAAAACATCAACCAACCTATTCCACCTGAACATTGTGATTAGTACTGGAATTTTTAAGATACGACCCTGTTTATCAATTTGTGGACTTTTACTGAAAGTTTATTTTATATATATAGATATATATATATATATACTTCCTCTTTTCAGGCATAACTTACATTCATATTATTTCTGTACAGGTCTCCTTGACCACGTAACGGTTCTTATTGGAATTGCATATGGAGGGAAAGCAATAGCAGGAGTTATTAACCAGCCATATTACAACTATGAGGTATTAAATTGTTGGTTTACTTAAAACCATTAGGTGGTTTCTAACTGTTCCTTCCAAGCCATTTCAATTAGCACACTTTCAGCTGAAAAGTGGCATGGAGTTAAAGTTGTGATATAAAGCGTTGGGTTTTTTATTAAATATTTACAATTTTAAATATTGGTTTCCAGGAACTCAGTGTCAGAAACCTACTAACAGCCATACTGAATCCTAAGGCTTGTGCAATCCACTAATACAGTATATATTGCATACATGCTGTACAAGCTGCTAGACTATATGTAAAGTACGTACCATGAAACAAGTACAGATCACTGGTTTTGCAGTCTTTGCTAGAAAGTTTTTAGCAACAAGTCCGTTTGTGATGTGTGGTAACTGCTGTAAAACTGCAATCCTAAATACACTCTAACCCAGCTGTCAGCTTGGTTTATCTTGCCAGGTCTCAGGTGTTAAGTCCGGTATGGCCAGCCTACAAGCATTTATACATTTGGAGATTATTTCAGTATTATCGAGGGGGAGCTCATGATGCAGCCTGATTAATTAAAATTGCTGAAGTTTACATCAGCTCAAGAGCTTTTTCTTTAATGCCTTTCATGTTCTATGTGGTACGTATCAAAGAATATTTAAGATTACAAGATATTTTCAGTTGCAGATTGTGCTTGAAGTTCAGAAATATATAAATATTAATCTGTCGGTCACTGGAGTTAGGATGTAATGCACCAGCACAACCTCACAGATAAGAGAATGGTAAATGACGTCATTCCCATACAGGGAAAGAGAGCCAGTTTCTCACTCTAGGCTCCAAAGTAGGTTTTTTTAAGTGTCATTGTTTAAGTATATAACCCAGTATTAATATTATACTCCCTGAAATGCAAAGATGCCTCTAGGAATTCCTTTCCCTTTGTGGTCTAAATGCTGGTCACTGTGGTTAACCATCACCCGGACCTGTGTGCCTTTTTTGCAGGCAGGAGCTGGTGCTGTGCTGGGCAGGACAATCTGGGGAGTGTTGGGCATAGGTGCCTTTGGATTTCAGCTCACAGAAGCACCTGCTGGGAAACACATCATCGTTACCACCCGTTCCCACAGCAGTACCCTAGTAAATGAGTGCATCAGTGCCTTGAACCCAGACACTGTCATCAGAGTTGGAGGAGCAGGAAACAAGGTAGGAAAACTCAAAATCTCTTCATTTTACTAGGAAGTGGCACCTTTGTGGAAAAAAAAAAAAGATACTTTTTAAAGAAATCATTTGCTTTCTTGCATGAATGTACAGGAGACTTCCTCCTCCTTCCCCAGCACAATTCTTTCTAGCATTCAGTCTGCTGTGAGGGAGACAGAATTTGTACAGGTGTGTCTGTAACAGTGGCTGTGCTGGTTGTGGCTGAGGTCTGTCTTCCCCAGTATTCTGTTTCTAGGGATGAAAATAAACAGTTGTAAGACCAGGATGACTAAATGGGAGTTCAGTTTAATCACAATTATTAGATGTGTCCTTCAGTTCGTGTTAACATAGTTTTTGTTCCAGCTATCTAGCAGCACGTATGAAAGGATAAAAATACAAGCACACAGTGGTATTTTTTTGCAAAACTTCTCTGCATACAGGAAATACTCTTTTACTACCAGTTTTAAAACTTCATTTTGTCACAGCTGTCAAAAATAGACCTTCTGATCTCTCTTCTACAATATATGCAAGGCCCAAAATGGCACCAATGCAACGAATAAAGTTTCTACTTTATTTTTTTACTACTTGCACAAGAATGGAATTACTGTTTCTGAAACTAAGAGCAGATTTTCATCCTATAGAGTGTATTTACAATCAAAAATATTGAATTGAGTGTGGTAACACAGTATAGCTTTCCAAATCTTAATACAATTTCTTGTAATATCAAAGGAAATGGCTGGTGTTCCTTTTTCTGACCATAAGTACGTAGAATAAGTGGATTTAATCCCTGTTTCCTGGTGTTATTTCTACCCATTTCTAAATGCCTAGACCCTCTGCAATGATTGCCACTCTCTATTCATAATAGGTCATTCAGCTTATAGAAGGCAAGGCATCTGCTTATATATTTGCCAGCCCTGGGTGCAAGAAATGGGATACATGTGCACCTGAAGCTATTCTACATGCTGTGGGAGGTAAGTTAAGAGCATTCAAAACCCCAAGGTAAGTGAAATTGCATCAATTTTAAGTTACTTATACTTTTCAAAGGAAAAAAGAAGAATTTCCAAACATGTTTTTTTGAAAGAAAAATGACAATATGTATGTATTTTTTAATAGTTATGACTCACTAGGAGGTTTGAGCCATCTGAAATCAACAGTAATGCCAATGAGTCAAGCACATTATGCTCTGAAAAGCATGACATGATCTGTTTTGCTCTGGACTAATAGAATCAATAACTATCAAATAATCAGTAAAGCCCATTCCAAAATTTTGGGTATATTCGTTTTAATATTCTCAAAACAAACGGCTTTTTTTTTTTTCTGTTGGCTACTATGTCACAGTAAAATCCTGCTGCCCTACTATCTGGATATAGTAGTTTATTATTAGTAACATATTATGTAATATGTGGACACTGAACTCTTCAAAACAACAGAAATAGGTCAAATCATGTTGTTCCTCAGATGTACAAACTCCAAAATTGAGTAAAATTAGTGGCCTCCAGACAATATAAGCCACCTATCTAGGGGTAAGGGGTTGAGAAGCTATGAAAAGTCTCACTGACAAAGATTACAAGTATATATTTTTTTTTTTTCTGCTGTTCACATTGATAGACCTTTCACCACTATATGCTAAAAATTATGGGGTTTTATCTCCTCAATTCTGCCAAGCAATGATAATAGGCTTCATAATGGCACTGTTTAACTCTATTTAACTACAACAATTTAACTTTGCGTCTCTGGAGCTGATAACTGGGATAGCTTTACACAGGTTAGCTCAAGCACAAAGCAGCCCAACCAATCTGAAGCAGCACAATGCTGTATTTAGCCTCCTTGTTAAGGAGGTATCTCCTGGTTAAAATCTTGCATGACAATCTCCATTGCCCCTACTAAGTGGTTTCTAGAAATTCATTCCAAACCAACTGCTGTGTTTCTGTATTATGTTACAGTTATAGAGACTTACCCTGGCTTTTACTTGAACTGAGAATTTTTCTTTCCTTCTTGTAAACAGCCAATGTAAAAGCTACTCAGGAAGCATTTTAAGTAATCCATGGCAGAAAAATATTGTTTTCCTTTTTCTGATACACAAGGAATTTAAATTTTGTTGAAAAAAAATAAAATCACTAGTTATTTGATTTCAGTCAATAAAAAACCTGTTGTACTTTAACTGGAAGCAAAGATACTTCACATCTGAAGACAGGTGTGCATACACCAAGGAGTGCTTTTTCAGTTATATAACTTGAACTAATAAATTGTCTCTTCCCAACCCTTTTTTGCTGGAATATTTTTTTCTTTTTTTTTTTTTTTTTTGCAGGCAAGATAACCGATATCCGTGGAAATTCATTCCAGTATAACAAGGAAGTGAAACACATGAATTCAGCTGGGGTCCTCGCCACTTTGAGGAATTATGACTATTATGCCAGTCGTATTCCTAACAGTGTGAAGGAGTCTCTAGTGCCTTAAAGCAAGGGAAGCATCTTCACTTGGCCTGGAAGGCTGAGAAAGTGAACTTGGGGAAAAAGAAAGAAGATAACTGAGTTTGAAATCTTGTTTTACAGAATCTGAACTGAATTCTTTTCTTAAGGTGTTCAATTATTTCAAAATTACACAGAATCCCTAAGGAAATGTTGGATCAGATTGTTTTGCTGTTTTTAGCAGGCAACTTCAAAGCAGTTACATTTCTTCAATAGCTGTATTCTATATTCTCTGGGAGTTTTCATTCTTCGTGACTGTGCATGATATACTGTAAATCCTAACACTGCCGACCAAAAATCATGTGAAAATTCTGAGCACAAAACCACGTTAAGTCATTTACCTGATCTTGCTCAATGTTTTTTGTTGTATGTAGCCAATACAGGTTATTGTGTTAAATACAAATGGACTAAGGATTTGCCTGGATGGATTAGCTCATTTCTTATAAAGTTGCCAGTTTTGATTCTTAGAAGTGAATCTTTGAATTTTTCAATCTGCTCTCAGTTTTGGGATGGCTGAAATTGTTATTTGTGGTGAGTTGGGTTGTCTGAGTTTTGCAGGAGGCAGGACCCAGTCCATCTGGGCTTTCAACATCCCAAGTAGATGTTCCTGGGTCACTGGATCCATTGAGGATCAGTGAAGTGTTAATACAGCAGGGTTCAGGACACCTCAGCTGAGGAAAACTCTCAAGGAAAAGGTGACAGGAGTAGGAGTTCCAAGCACCTCTCTGATTTGAAATGCTCCTGTCAAGGTTTATGCCATTGCAATCTTGGAGCGCTTTGGGCATCCTAGGCCACTTTGGCATACATGGGAGATAACAGAAATTGCAGAACTTAAAATTTTTCATGTCCAAATTTTGAGATAAACGGGTACCTTTCCAACAGCCCCAACGAGTTGAAGAACCTGGCAGTACCACTTGCTCTCCCTGTGAAACGTAGGCATGTTCTGGGAGGGGAAAGAAGAGGGACAAGATCACCGCAAATTAACTTAAAAATTGGAGAGCCTGTTTCAGTCAGCTTTCCTGTAGGTGTGGATCTTAGGAAAGCAGGATTCAACTGCTCAGTCCCCCTGAACACAAAAGAAAACAAGTATTAAAATTACATACCACTAGCTAAAATTGGTAACCTTAGCCAAAATGGGTGAAGTCTCTTCAAGCTGAATTTGGAATTCTGGAGTTAGGATCTTGAACCACTGAGGCCTCTGTGCCCTTTATTTTCTCCAGATTTTGTGCCCCAAATCCCTTATTCTCAAATTAAGGAGTCTTAGGGCCTCCCTTTGTCCAACAATGTGACACTGAGGCATTCCATGAAGAGATGCCAGTTTCAACAGACAACACATAGTTTTGCTTTTCTTTCTGTTCTCCATGTGGAGAAAAGAGTGGCATATGTCAGGTTCTCAGGCATGTGGTGCCAGGGAGGGTGCCTGAACACAGCTGCTCACTTACGTAAAGACTGAATCCCTAAGCTCCTCTCCCACGTGGTTTTTTTTGCTGTTACCTGTGCTGACACCATAAATGTTAAAGTAGCCTACGGGCTGCGCTGCACCCTTTCTTCCTCTCTGCCCCTCTTCATCCACATAAACCATCTTTAAACTAGCACTTCAAAGTATAAAAGTTATGTTTTTCATTAAGAAGAAAATTTCAAATTTCAGTTTTCAACAGCATGTTCAAGTTACTTCTTTCTCCTTTTCATCACACAAGGTGTTTAACAACTCTAATTTACTTAAGAGCCCTTAGATTATATCCTTTCCTCACCACAGGATAACATCAATATGACTTCAGTGCCTGAAAGCTGCCTCTGTTTACAGCAAGCAGGAACACCTTGACACCAAAAGATATGAACAAGGCAACTCTTGCTAAGGTGTTCCCAGTCTTTCCATGTGCACACATGGAACAGGATCTAAGGAAAGTTTTTCCTTAGTGAGGTCATCTTAGCATAACATTTAGATAAATTAGAAAGACTAGCACTTACCTCATTCTATCGTGACACTGGATTAAAGCCATATATATAGGAATGATGTGTGCTTCTAATCCTTTGATCTAAAGCCTACCTTCCTTCTCTTTCCTCAAGTGCATGACTGGGAAGAGCAGGCAAGACAGATTCAGCCTGCTTTAATTAGAACCTTCTTCATGTTTTGGCCCATTACAAGTTTAGTCATTCCACATATTGATTGTGACTGAAGTTTGAGCCATATAGCAAGTTCAAGGTTAATCTCATTTCACTGCTTCAGTTATATACAGTTTTCACCTTTATCTTATACAGGATTCTTTGTTATGCATGCTTTAGCTTTCCCATCAACATCTGCACGTGAATTTGCAAAACACATTAAGATAAAATGTATAACAACTTAGACAATGCAAAACCTGCCTTAATAATTCTGTCCATGTAATCATTAAAATACTAGGTACAGGACCCACTGTTAGTAAACTTCATCTCTGTATCTATATCCTTATTTTCATCTGAAACTTGTAATAGGATTGAAAATCTCTTCAGCATAAGCCTGTTTCTAATTCTGCTGTAATTTCTGTCTGCTCTCTTTGTTACCTGAATGGGAGTAGAACATACATAGCATACACAAGCTTCTGCATGATGTGTAAAGACACTTATGTATGGAAATACTTTCCATGCTTACAGAAACTGTAAAACTGCTAGCACAGGAGAATATTAAGTAAAGTTGAGATTAGAGCCAGCAGCAGGAATCAATCATCAAAACCAGCACCTAATGTAGTCACGCTCTGGCTATACCACTGCATCTACTGCACAAAAAGCACCGGTCCACCAATCAAGCATTTGATAATTTCTCTGCTAGCACATTAGGCTCTACAGTAACAGCTATAAAATTGACGGGGGGGGGGGAATCACGGTGACACTGCATTGTCCTTGCAACAAAGTGAACTTGAGTCAGTCTCCTGTGAAAAACTGGTGACACAGCATTTTTGTAATTCGTTCCAAGACTCCAGAGGGTGGTTGGGCACTGGAACAGGCTCCCCAGGGAAGTGGTCACAGCACCAAGCCTGCCAGAATTCAAGAAGCATTTGGACACTGCTGTCAGGCACATGGTGTGATTCTTGGAGCTGTGCTGTGCAAGGCCAGGAGTTGGACCCGGTGATCCTTGTGGATCCTTTCCAAGTAGGGATATTCTATGACTCATCTGGCTGAAAATCTGCACGTTTGTCAGGAGCTGAACAAATAACGTTCTACAAAAACAGGCGAATGAAACCACTGCACTCCGACGTGTCCGTACGTGTTGCGCCGTTCGTTTGTACCATCCCACACAGAAAAGGGGTTGAAGGCATCTCCCCGGCTGCTGCCACACAGCCAGCAAGGAGCTTTTGCGCGCAACGCCCGCAAAGCCCTCGGGAAGGCTCAGCCGCGAGAAGCGAAGCGCCGGCTCCTGGCACCGCTTAGGAGCCGGGCACCCTCCTCCCGGCGCCCGTCCTGCACCGCCCACTCATCACCTCCCGCCCGGCTCCCACTTCGCCGCCTCCTCCCGGCGGGCTTCGAGACAAATCACGCTCCCCCTCCTCCCGCTCCGCCGCCTCCCTGGCTTCTCCCGACGGAAGTGACGGTGCATCCCCCGCCCCGGGGCGGGTCCTGCCGGGCCCGCCGTGCCCGGGCCGGCCCTCGCCGAGCTGGCAGCGCTGCGCGCCCCGCCCCGCTCCCTGCCCTGGTTCCGGCGGCGACGGCGGGAATGGCGGCGCTGAGTCTCACCGTGGACGCGGGGAGCCCCCCGCTCGGTAAGTGCGGCTCCGACCTCGCTTACCGCCCCCCTTTCCCCCTCCCTCTCCCCCCAGTCCTCGCTCTCCCGGGAGATCCGGCGGGCTCCGTCCCCTCCCTCCGTCCCTCCCGTGCCCGCCGTGTTGCATCATGCGGCGCCGCTTGTCCCCGCGTGCGGGGGGACCCGTGCCCGCCCTTCCTTCCCGGTCCCTCCCGTCCTTCCCGGGGCCGTGTGCCCGCTGCGGCCTGGGCACGGCCGGGCGAGGCGGCGGGTCCCCGGTGCCTCCCGGTGCCCGCTGGGGCGGCGGGAAGGGCGGCCGGCACTTGGCAGAGCTCGGGCTGAGGGAACTCGGTCACGGGCAGAGCCCTCGGGAATGACTTGGCGCGTTGGGGCTGAGTTTTAAGGCAGCCCTGGTTCGGACTGCCTGCTTGCCAGCCCTGCTCGGTTGCTGCTACCTTGTATTTTCGGTTCTTAATCTGTTGCTAAAATTCGGCTCGCCTGGGGAGCTGGTTCGAAGTTGTGCTGTGAAATCCGTGCTCTTTCAGTTTTGCTCACTCGCTGCCCTCCGAGGTCATTTTGCCTTTAAAAATGTGAGAGCCTCCTTCATTGCACTTTTCAGCCATCTGGAAACAGCATTCTGTACGTGTTACATACCATTTCTCCATTTTGTTACAGCTATTCAAAATAAATTTTCTTCCCGTTCTTCGTCATAATTTATTGATTTCTTTTTCACGCTGTTGTTCCCAAATGCTATTTGGGAATGTTATTCCCAGAGTTTAATACAACTTGGATGACTAATGATTTAAGGTACAATAACATACAAGTTTTAAATAAAATTTCTTCTGATGCTTTTTTATCCTGGTTTGCCAGAAAATGATGCAATATGGGTTATGATTAACATCAAGTTTAGGGGCTTTGGAGACTTCTTTTCTTTTGATAGCTGGTGAGTAGCACTAGAGATTTAATTCAAGAGATTGCGTGATTGTGTCAGAAATATTACATGTTAAATTATGGTGAATATTTGTATCAAGAAGGCAACCTCGCTCCTCCTATTCATCCCTACTTCATACAGTTCATCATGTCTGCTGTGCTCTGAGAAAAGTGTAGTAGCTTTTAATGTCATTAGTATTAATTACATAGCTTGGTGCACATAATACTTGTCATCTTCAAAGCATTTCCGTGCATGTTATTAAAATACTTACATGTCTTAGAAACGTATTGCATAAGGGATGTCATCCTGAATTTCACAGATGGATAACTGAGGGATGGGAAGAAGAACCTTGACTTACTCTTAATGCCAGAAGAAGGGCTTTCAGCTGAGCACAGGTGAGAGCTAGGGAATTCCTAGCTCCAGTGGTTTGTATTTAGGCCAGGGTATTAATAGCTTCCCATATCATCTGCCGTGGGTAGTTAGTGCGTTGTTCTAGGGAAGATAAAGTGAACAGCGCTCCATGAAGGCTGTAACAGGTTAAATGCCTTTCAAGACCCAGAGTATAGACCTTTATCTAGTTTCATTTAAGTAATATTTACCTACACAGAAGCTTGCTGTCTTTGTACGTGCTTCTGAGCAAAGTTGAAGAACACAAGCTCCTCTACTTATGCTCAGCAGGCTGAATCTGGGCCAGAGCCAATCCAGAAATGCAGCCAAGTTAGCTCAGTGCTTTGTTTGAGCTGTTGTGTTGTGCTGTGTTGTACTTGAGATTAGAGAGGTTTGCATCAATCCACTTTCAATGTGGGCAGAGCTGTTTTCCAGTCAGTGATGTAGCATAAAAACTTGGATAATTATTTTCTTTCTGGAGACCATTTTTAGCTGTCAGTGCTGAACTGCTTACTCTGAGAATCCTGTGTCAGCTTCCTGCACTTTCACATAGACAGAGTTTATTGGTTTTGAATGGCTAATCTTTTCGTAAACTTTTATTCGGGTTAAAAATAGTCTCATCCTCTTTCACAAAGTACTGGTACGTTCAATAATTCATCTCCATTGTTGCATGTGTCAGGACTGGGATGGAGTGCGTTAGTAATACTATTCAATAATTAAAAGCATTTTGTTAAGCATCTCTACATATATTGGGGGACAGGACTAATTTTTACAGTACCCTTAGGAAGCAAAATGTATTGCTGCTGACACTTGCTGAGCTCACTGCAGATTGCTGTGTGCTGGACATTGTCAATTTGAAGCTGTAAGGATTGCCAAGAAAAAGAAGCCTCTTGCATATAAGACTGAATGTTGATTTATTTTTTTTTCCCTGGGCAATCTTACTTTTGAAGGAGTCAGTTCAGTCATCAGGTCCTATTGGAGAAGAACTGTAGCTGCTTGGGTGTTGCTGTGAAAGGTATCTTTTCTGGAAGGAAGTTCAGTATCTTTTTCTCTTGTTCTTTTTACAGGAGCTCTGCTGACAGTGGAGCATGTGAAGAATGATGTTAAAATTTCAGTGGAAGAAGGCAAAGAAACCGTCCTCCGTGTGTCAGAGTAAGTGACTTTGCATCTCTCCTTCTAGCTTTGGGTCAGCAGTTTTAAAAGTCACATGGTTGTAACATTGACAGTAACCTTTTGAAGTAGGTGGAAGAGAAAAATACAGATTTATTCATTACTGCATTACTGATATGTCTTTGTAGCATAGGCAAAATATTTACGGTATATTCTAAACTAGGGCTTTATGGCTAAAGCTCTTGTATTCTTATTTTCATGCACTTATATATACCTGTTTATGCTACACCAGTTTATTGTTTGTAACTTTTTGTGGGCCATGGATTATTAAAAGCAAGGCCATTTTTATGTTAGGTAGGATTGGTGTACAAGATTCCTTGGACTTCTGTTTGTGTGGTGGACTGGATTTAAAGTGTGACATTATTTTAAGCTTGCTGCTGCATATATAAGTGAAGGCATAATGTTATCTCAGAAAAGTGCTAATTAACTGTGCTGTGCTATCCATTGTATCCCATCTGCATCCTGTAAAAAGGATATTGGAATTTTTTGTAGTAATCCATTGTCTGTCTTTCTAAAAATACTCGGCTGTTGGAATGAATAATTTCAGATTTGGGGCATGAAGATGGTCTTTACAGTCTGAGTAAGATCAAATGTATATCAGAAATACAGGACTAACACTGTTAGTTTTGGGAAGCTGCATTGTCACATTAGATTCCACATCAGGTAGGACATCTGGATATATGAAGAAGATATATCCTGCTGTTTGAAGTACCACTGACAAATCAGTGGAAATCTCTGACCTCCAGTATCTACAGTAAGGAGTGTATTTGTACCCATAAACATTGCAGTTGTAACTTAAAGTACACTAACACTGTGATGAATTTGGAGCTAGTGATTATAGGTGTAGTTTTTGAATATTGATTAGTTTTTTAAAGATTGGAGGGGGCAAATCTATTGTTCAGAGACTTGCTGACAAACTCATTTTGTGAGCTATTTCAGTAGAAGATCCTGTTAAAGCCATCAGTGCATCAGAAACTGTATACCTGCGTGTCTGTAGAATGGCTATAAAAGCAACATATTTCATGTTGTGTTGCAAAGTTCCTGACTTGATCCGTATAGTTTAACACCAGCTGAGCATTTCCACTGTCTTTAGGGAAAGAGCTTGTCACTGTGTGCATCTGTACAAAAAAACGAAGCACAGGAAGACTCACAGTCTTCAGCTGTTGTTGTTTTACTGGTTGCAAATATTGGTTTCTGTTTAAAATGTTAGACCCGAACTCAGATATGAGTTCTTACTGCAATCTGATAGTACACGTTGCCTTTTGTTGTGCCTAGTGATGGCATTGAATTTGTGATTTTTGAATTGAAACAAGAGAAATGTGACGGGTTGTATTGAGACTTAATTGGTACAGCTTTAATAATTTTCAGTGTGTGTCATGCACGTGTGCGATACATAAGAGTTAATTGGATATTTTTCAGTTGCATGAGAAAGTTTTCCTCATAAGTAGCTTTAGTCAGCTTTTAGTTTCATTTTACTTTGACAGTTTAGGCAGTGCATGGATGTATATACCAAAAATATGCATATATAGCATACACTCCTTTGACATGTGGGAATTATCTTGGAATATTATAAATTTATGCACTTGACTTTGAAATAATGTTTTATTTTATTAAATAGTTTTGTATTACCATGCCTTTTCTTCCCACTGCATTGCAAAAATGCTCCTTTTGGCTGTAATGGAACTTGTCAGAAATGTTAAGCAAATGCTCTTCTGCACTTTGGCCCCACAAGGATAGTATCTAGAGTCATGGTTCCATCAGATGGAAATTTTTGTCTGTTAGTGTCCTCTCATCCCTGACATTGGATTATGTTCAAGAAGTTATTCCAAACCTCAATATTGCATTAATTTTCTCTTGCTTGGTTGTACAATCATTTTAAAAATTGATTCTCTATTTTAAAGTCTCTTAAAAGTGTATCTGTAACGTGGGAAGCATCAGCTGAACTCATATCTCAACTAATGCTTTTGGTAAATGGATTTCATGGCATCAGTTCTGCTGAAGCTATCTTGTTTTGGCATGACTTGAAAATCACTTGGGATCTTTCAGATTTTGATATTTTTTTCCAGGAATCCATTAGTTCTAATGACTTAACTTGAAATAAAAAAAAAGAAGATTTTATTTGTGATTCTTCTAGGTTCTGTTTTTGAAGCTTAGTTAAAATCTGGTAACAAACTTTTCAGCTAAACAGCTGAAACTTAGCTGTCAGCTAGTTAGCTGAAAAGTTTCTTACTAATTTGAGATGATAATTTTTATTTTAGAGGTAATTTTTGAACCCTTAGCTTCAAAACTTCGTGTAGTAATAGCTCCTAAGCAAACCACTCAGCTACTTAGCACTCTGTACTTGCTGGTGGCTTTGTGGAATGTTTTAGTATACCTGCCTCTTGTCAGATTACAAACTGCCGTACTGCTCTTCTGTTTTGTGCTGTGAGGAATTACTTGTAGGCAGATGAATCCGACCATTCTGCAATGCTCTTTACAAATTAATTCAATGAAGATTTATTACAGTTGGAAATCGTTTGTGCTTTGTTTTGTGTTTGCTTTTTTTTTCCTCCCCTTCTCCCATCTTTTCTTTTACTTCTTGAATATCTGCCCTGGTATTTAATTATGTGGCATTTTGTGTCACTTTGAAGAGACAGTCTTTGCCTGTAACATTACATTGTCCATGTTCATTCTTCCTTACTTAGCCCTGGAGTCAGCAGGCACTAGATGCAAAGAGCCTTTTATAACTTTTCCAAAGAGGCCAATTAGCCCTGTTTGGATGGAAGTTTTCTTTTTTTTCCTGAAGAAAATAACTTCAAGAACAAGTAAAATTTTACTCGAAGTAATATTGTCCCATTTCATACGTTTATTCAGTTGTGCTTGAATAATCACAGGGTTTTGTTTTAGTATGAACTACTGGAAACAATAAAAATACATTTCAGAGACTTCCCAAGTGCAAATGTACTGAAAATGTTTTGTTTTCCTCAGTTTGAAGAAGCTTCATTAAAATCTGATAGCAGTGTCAAATTATGATAGGATATGCTTTGTGTAAGTTGAGTACCCTACTGTGGCTTTTGTTTTTAGTTATGTTTTATGGGTCTTCTATGTACTGGATCCTGGATACTTGAAAAAGAAGAAGAAAAAAAAAAAAAGGCGAAAAACCCCTCTCCACAATGAACTGTATTCCTTAGGTTTTAGTGCGGTTAACCTAATGAGACTGACTGATCCATTTGTACTAAAAATGGAACTCATTCAAATTAATATATGAAGAAGTCTTCTGTATAGTTTTCAGAACTTTCATTGATTTTAGTGAGGTTTAAGGGCTACCAGAAATTCTTCTGATTTTATAAAGGATGCAGGGGATGCAGTAGGCATAAAAATGCAGAACAATGACAGAACAGGATTGTAACCTTAGTTGGAAAAATTGCAGTGCAGCATTCCATCCATTAAATTGAGTAAATGTTCAGAAGAACTTGCAGGAACTCCTTTTGTTGATGTCAGTGTTTGTTTAGAAGCAATTGGAGCTCTGTTTTTCGATCTACACCTACACAAGAGTGTAGAGATGAGTGTTATCTGGAGAACTGATGATTGTAATGCCTCTTTCTTCCAAAGCTCTTTAGTAAATACAAATGTACTTTAAATGAATTGGAAGCTAGATTTCTGACAGTATGCAGCTTTTTAAATAATATAGATAAGGTAGAAAAGGAAAATGAAAATATAGAAGTATGCTCTTTGGAAAGCCTTTCGTCTCCAGATCTGTTGAGAATTTTCATAAGCAGAATGGGAAAAACAAATTCAAATTAGTCTTTTATATGGAGGAAGACTGGTTAAAAAAAAAGAAATACAGGCAGGCAAGCTTGTTTATCAGGGGTAGTCTCAATGAAGTGTGAATTGAGTGAGTAACAAATCAAGATGATTTTTCTTTCCCTGCCTCTAGCTCTTAAAACCAGGGTGAAGACTTCTCAATTCTTCTGTAAATTGTCTAGGAATCCTTTTCATTCTTCTTTTATAAAAAAACCCCAATTATTGATTAGCTCTTTATATTCTGGAAAATACGTAGCCCAGGTTATGCTGTCAGAACATGGAGTTTTATTATTTGAAAGAATAATAGAGGGTTTTATTTTCTTAATTTCTGTCTGTGTTTAGAAGCTTATTGTTCCATCTGGTGATAGAAAAACAAGGACTTATTTATTCTTTTGCTTTTGGGTTTTATTCTTATGCAGTTGGGTTTTTTTTACGCTGGTGACCTGGTACCTGTTGTTTCACACAGAAGTTATTTTGTGTTCGCTTTACACATGTTTAAACTATGTGTGTACAGTTAAAGTTGAAGTGGAGGTAGTAATTTAATAGACCTGTGTCTTGCCTCTTCGTTTTTTTTTCAGGCATGTTTCATTTACTGATGTGAATTCAATAGCTCGGTATCTGGCTAGAGTTGCTGCATCTGCCGGGTTGTATGGCTCGAATCTGTTGGAGCACACTGAGGTGAGAAGGAATCATAGAATGGCTTGAGTTGGAAGGGACCTTAAAGATCACCTAGTTCCAACCCCCTGCCATGGGCAGGGACACCTTCAACTAGACCAGGTTGTTCAAAGCCCCATCCAACCTGGCCTTGAATCACACCCCTCTTGGGTTGTTGTTTTGGTGTTTTGTTTTTTTTTTTTTTACATTTTTCTCTCTTGTCCTGTGTTCAAAGTTGGAGGGGAATTGTTTTTGCGGTTGGTTGTTTTAGAACTTGTGTCTGCTGTTCTGCGTTTTACTGTCAGACTGAGGTTACAGCTCTGTGGGTTGCCGAGGGTTTTGTTTTGCTCAGCTTTCTCCTTCTTACATAAAAGAGTAAAAACCCTGAGCTTTGAAGTGCTGCCCTTTCCCACTCCTGCAATAACAACTCCTAAGCTGACAGTTCACTAATGTAAAGGTAATTCAAGTTGGAAGGTGATAGATGCGATTTTTTTCCCTCCTCACTTTTGTCAGTGCTGTTGCCATCGGTTGCTACCTTGTAACACTTCAGTATAACACCAAGGAAACACCTTGTGAAATTGAAATCCACAAGTACTTTTTGCTGTTCTTGCTGAACAAAAACCCCTGACCCCAATTTCTTCCTGAGTCTAGCTCACAATAATCAACCAATTTAAGTTGGTAATGAAACTAACAAATTGAAATTTATTTTGTCTGAAATATAGCTGGTCTCAAGGGAAGTGTTGTCTTAGTATTTTGCTTGTAAGGCATTTAAAAAGTTGTAGGTTTTGTTGTGGCTATTTAAACTTTCTGTACAAACCCCTTATTTTTAGCTTAAGCCCAGTCCTCTGCAAACACTCTTTAAAGATTGGTGTTGCTGATAAAACGGTTCTTTTTGCTTCGTGTCTTTCAAAAATAAAAACTGTACTTTGAGAAGTACCATGGCAGCTGCATTTGTGGTGCACATACTTTGGAGCATAACTGCAAAAGATTGAGCTGAATTCTGTGGTGGTTGTAATTACATCTGTGCCTGCCACGTTGCCTCAGATATTGGAAAGCTTCCCGTTGCAGTTTACGGAACACTTCCACATGTAATAGGGCCAGACGACTAGAAGAGGCACTTAGGCTCTTACAGGGTTGAGGGATGCAATTTATAGATAGGGCTCAATTATTAACCAACTTAATTCTTAATATTTTTTTGTTTGTTTATGTATGAAGATATAGGAGAAGACTGCTTTGCATGGAGAAAGGGGTGGGATGTGGTGGAGGAGGGATTCAATTACTTCAAGTCTAAAATGAAATGAGGAAGAGAAGATAGGGACTGAGGGGAAAGTGATATGCTTAACCAGTAACAGTACCAGGAAGATTAAATAGGTCACAAATATGTTATCTCAATAGTTAAAACATAAGGATGATTATTATATGCTCTGTGTGATAAATAAGTACCTAAGAGCTGTTGATTATTTTACCAATGGGAGTAACTTCAATAAAGTTGGTAAAGTTAGTATTTTCAGCAGTTTGAATTCATGTTGAAGGAAGGAACTAAGTTTATTCATTTAGCATAATTCTGGATGAATTTTTCAGCATTTTTTTTAAGCATTTAGTTTAAGCATTTTTTCAACATATATTATGATTTATTATCTGATATATTTAGTGCTAATGATCCTGTTAATGTTTTCTGTTCGGCTGTTAAATGGATTGCATGTTATTTCAGTTATCTAATAAGCTTAATTCTCATTCCTTTAGTAACTTTAGCTATCTTTTGTCCCTTCAAACTAGATTGACCATTGGTTGGAGTTCAGTGCCACAAAGTTATCTGCTGCCAGCCAGTTTCTTTCAGCAGTCCAAGAGCTCAACCACTGTCTGTCCCTAAGAACCTACTTGGTCGGGAACTCTCTGAGCCTTGCAGACTTGTGTGTCTGGGCTGTACTAAAAGGTATCAGTACATGTCCTCTGTTTCATTGGCTTGCAATCAGTGTGTAACATGAATCTCCAAATTTCCTTTTTTTGTGGATGCTAGTGATACCTCTTAGCTGTTTGACAGACTACATAGTATTATGTACACTGCTTTGACCTGTGCATCACTAGTGATGGCAATAGTATAGCTTAGGAAACCCTAGACTTTTTTTTTTTAAATCATTGTTATATTTGGAAATTTATGAGATGTAATCCCTAGGTGTTTTTTTTTTAAACTTCTTTTGTGTTAACTCTAGGAGTGTCTTTTATTACCTGTTGCCTAAATATGCAAATGTGCCATGTAAAATTATACACATAGACCTTGCCATGATATTATCTTAGTAGAGGAAATCTCTTTGGTCTACTTTGAATTACTGGAAGAGGTATATGTTACACTGTGAAATAGCCTTTGAAGGTTAAAAGAAGCTTTGATGATCTCTTTTTATGGCTTCAGTTTTTATATTCTCTTAACTCTATGTCTAAAGGTGACAGGTGACAATCTAGCATGCAGTATAACCAAATTCCTGTTAGAAGTGAAGTGCATAATCAAGATTGAAAGCTAGTGGCTGTTGATATTTTTTCAAAGATGCTGCTCTTGAGAGAAATCTGAGGGAAGTGTCTCTTTTTTTTTTAGTTCCTTTTCCCCATCAGAATCTTTCTAATGAAGTTGTATTCCTTGAAAATTAGGGTGTGGGAATACAGCCCCTCAAAAATAAAGGAGATACAGGCTTTACTTATGAATGAGGGATATCCTGTATTTCTTCCTTGAAATAAAGTTGTTACTAATTTTGAGGTGGATAATACAAAGAAAAATGTATATTCATCATTCCCTCCCACCTTTTGCCTTGATGAATCCAGGAAAGAATGCAGTATCTTTTGGGTTTGGAGGGAGTTTGTTTATTTAATTTGCTTTAGAATGGCTTGTGTTCCTTGGACTAAATATCTCTTCAGAATAGAGAGTAAGTAGATTATTTAAAATCGTAATCTTTTTTTTAGTCTTGAAAAGCTGCTATTGGTAATCATTCCGTTTTTTTAATTTAGTAGTTTGAAAAATTAATTTTTTTCCTAACAGATAATAACATATGGCAAGAGCAATTACAGCAAAACAAAGCTCCTGTGCATGCAAAGCGATGGTACGGCTTCCTTGAGGTACAGCATGCTTTTCAGTCAGTAGGAGCCAAGTGGGCTGCTGGGACACCAAAGGTTAAAATGGTAAGGTTTACTGAGATCCTCTGGAGAGAGTAGCTTTATTTTTGTGAATACACTGCAAGAAAGTTTTATTTTATTATTTTAAGCTAGAGAATTAAAAATTAAAAGGAACCAGTTGTGCAGTAAACTAAGCTTTTGTAAACTCTTGTGTACAGCTAAAGCTGTCACATTGAAAGTTAGAAAGGGATGAGTGATGTAGTCCAGTGCTTAAGTGGAACTGTGAAAATTTGGCAGCTCTTCCTTTAATCAGCACTGCTCTTTAGATATATTGTTTCCTTTTTTCCAAAGAGAGTTTGAGGGCCTGATAGACCTGCAAAGGTTGCACTCTTTGGTTGATTGAACTTGTTGATCATGTTCAGGTTAAGAACACTGAGATATAACACCTTGGATTGCAACTATTTTATGGAATAAATTAGACAACTTGGTGGGACTTTTCATTCTGGGATCAGACTTGAAGACAGAAAAACTTAAAGCTCCAAAATTGGTCTTGTTTTGGTGTGCTATGAGTAATGTCAAAGTTGTGAAGAGATGAATTTGGGGTCCAGTATGGCAGCTTTTTCTTGTCTGGTAGGAAAGGAGACCTTGATACAGAAGCTGTTTTCTAGAGTTTTTTATCTGATTATATAGCTAATGCAATCTGTAATTATATCTTTTTTTAAGGCAACAGAAAAAGAAAAGAAAGCAGATGTTGGGAAGTTTGTTGAACTTCCTGGTGCAGAGATGGGAAAGGTCATTGTAAGGTTCCCTCCTGAAGCAAGTGGGTAAGAAACATGACTACTTTGAGAAGGTTCTATTTGTGTTTTGCCTAAAAAAAAAAAAGAAGTGTGCTTTGGTGAGGGTGTTAATCAGCTTATCAGACAAGGCTGTTAAGCCAAATGGGTGTTTAAAGCTCTATCTATGTTAGAGCTCTATGTTCACTTCTCCTCTATACTTTGTTGCACTGTTGCCTGAACTTGGAATAGGGAGGTTAGTTGCCAGCGGGTAATGTAGTTCTGCTCAGCAGTGGGATGAAGAGGAGCAGGAGGATTGGCACTACATGGATAAATGGTGGTGTGTGCACTGCTAGGAGCTGTGATGTGTACATACAGTGTCTCTGAGTTGGATCAAAGGACTCGGTGCTTTTCAAGGAAGCATAGATTTGAGAAGGGAAAGATGTGTGGGGCGGCCTTCCTTGGGGAAGCTTGACACCAGATGGAGGACCAGACTGTATGGAATACCAAAGCACAGACCCCTTAAAGATCACATAGAGGAGATGTAATGAGCCAATATAATAAATTCATTTTTCAGCCAGTGTTTCATTTCCTCTTTCTTTTTAGAATTGCCTGATGACCTGTAAAATTTCCATAATTACATATCTTCATTAACCTGGCTGTTCAGCATCATATGACTTCCGTAGTTGTGTTTCTTACTCTATTAGTTCAGTATAATGTGTTACTCAAATATTATAAGTTATGTGTTATGTATTATGTACATTTATGTGTATAACATACTGTTCTCAACTTACCTTCGTAGTTTTCAGTGCCTTAATTCTGATGTTTTATTAAAACACTGTTCTTCAGGGACACATTACTGGAACATGATTTTCATTCTGTGAATTTGGCGATTTATATTTAGTTGAAGATGTCAGTACCTTTATAGCTCACGTTAAAAATACACAGCAGCCACCATTTCAGCAAAGTCCATTCTTCTGAATGTGGGTAGGTTCAGATTATCTGGTAGCTGCGACTGGGTATCATCAGCAGTTGGTTTAAGTTAGTCTGTAAAATTGGAGATAATTGCAGTCTAGTCTTTATATCCATAGTGCCACTCTGATTTACAGATTTAGATAGTTTCAGCAGTTAACTACTACGTTTGTGGTGGAAGAAACGTAATCTACTTTCATAAATGTTTAGTATATCAACAAATATCCTAGGTTGGCTTTTTTTGTTACACTTAGATATTGCTTTCCATTCTTTCTCATTCTCTCACCAAAAAAAAAAAATATGTAGCCGAAGCAGTGCTAGTGTATACATTTATTTTTTATTTCCTTTTTAGATATCTGCATATTGGTCATGCCAAAGCTGCCCTGCTAAATCAGCACTACCAGGTTAATTTTAAAGGAAAACTTATTATGAGATTTGATGACACAAATCCAGAAAAAGAGAAAGAAGACTTTGAGAAGGTACGATAAGACAGCAGAGAAATCCATTCACTGTGTAGCTAATTCGGGGGTAAATGGCATGCAGATCTACTGTTGCACACATCTTTTACCCTAGCGTTTTACGGTGTCAATATTACATTTAAGTCTTTTGCTTGGAAGACATTGCTGTCAACTTGACCTTAAAAAGCTTAAAACTCTTTTACTGGTAGCTAAGATATTCCTTCCCTTTCTCAAGTGTTTATTTTACAGTATGTAGATATGCAACTCCTGCAGTACACTGTTGTTTTCATTGCATAAACACTACTTAGTGTGTAGTAAGTAATTTGCTTCGGCTTTCATCTCCTTTTCTTGTCCTGCCTCCTTCTTTAAGTTGAGTCTGATCTCATGTAATTATAGGCTGTGAATGAATGATAAGTGTGTGACTCTCTTTTCCTTCATGCTTATCCTTATGGCTTATCCTCCCTGGACAATGGAGCATTAAAAGCATCACATCTGGCGTGAAGAGGATAAAGATTTAAGAAAACTCGCTTTCCTGAATGTTACAGTGTACAATTTCACACTTTGCAGGTTATTCTTGAAGACGTTGCAATGCTGCACATCAAACCAGATCAATTTACATATACCTCAGATCACTTTGAAACAATAATGAAATATGCTGAGAAGCTTATTCAAGAAGGGAAGGCATATGTGGATGATACTCCTGCAGAACAAATGAAAGCAGAGCGTGAGCAGAGGATGGAATCTAAACACAGAAATAACTGTAAGATATTTTAAGCGTCAAAGTCTTGCCTTGTTTTCTTTTTGATTTGGCATCAAAACTTGATTTTTGTTAACAGATATGAATATGATGACTAATTGCATGGGCTTAAGGTCCTTATAGGAACTTGTAAGCATTTAGTTGTTTGTTCTGCAAGGCTGGAATAAGAGTGTATTTAGACAGGTTCAGCAAACTTGCATATGTATGAATTCATCTCCATTTATTACCACTTAAAAAATTCAACATGTGAAGTGCATGAAGATGAATTCCAGTATTTAAAGAGGGGGGTGACATTGATTTTTTTTGTTACTGCAGTAATAAAACGTGGTTCCATATCAACTTCCTAAAATCTTAGAAAATGCTTTATTTTTGTTGTTCTCAGGTGTTAATAAGAATCTACAAATGTGGGAAGAAATGAAAAAGGGAACAGAATACGGACAAACTTGTTGTCTACGAGCAAAAATAGATATGAGTAGTAATAATGGATGTATGAGGGATCCAACTCTTTATCGTTGTAAAAACCAGCCTCACCCTCGTACTGGAAGTACCTACAAGTATGTCCACTTCCTCCTTGTGTGGCCTGTAACTTTTGCTCTTTTCAGGGCATTTACCTTTCCTTAGTAAGCTTCTTTTAATACTTGGAACTTGCTAGCATTTTTCAGTCAGAATATGTAATGAGTCTCTTGACTTTCTGAAACATCTGCAGAGGACTTTTAAAGCCTGTGAGTTGGCCGTCATGGTCAGCAGTGAATATTATTTCAGTTTTGGTCTATAAATACCATAAATTGTATGCAGTGGAGAACTTTGAGTCAAAGTATGATGGCTGTATCTTGGACAACAAAGCTGTTTGCTCTAGCTCTCAGAGCTTAAACAGAATTAAGGCAATTTTACATTGCTTCGATTTTATATTGCTGCAAAACATCCTTGATCTACTTAACTGGGTGGCTGCTTCCACTTTCACAGCAACTGCTGTCTCTGTGCAAAATGAAGAATTACTACATTGTGCATTGAAATCAACCTACTAAATTGGTCAAGGATATGATGGTTCAGCACCTGTTTGATACCTCTGTTTCCAGCTATATATCTCCATTTTTGGAAACACCGATTTAATGTGCTTATAATAGTAAAGCTGTCTGTGGGTAGGGGTTTGTGTTTAAGCACAAAAGCTTTGCTCATTATTTAGTCTGTTAATGATTCCTTTTGCTATTTAAGGAAAAAAACCTATAAGTCAGCATTTTTTGCATTTGTAAAGAACAGTACCAGTGTAGGGTTGTTTTTTCTAAGCTTCAGTATTAAGACTGTTATCAGTTAATTTCTTGAAGGCTTTCTTTGTTTTAAAAATGTATTACCCTTTGGATTTTTTTTGTGGAAAATTTGTTGTGTAGCTGTTATTTTAGTCTTGATCTGAAAGTTTTTCAGGATCATACGTTATATATATATATATATATTTGTAACACATGAATATAAATTATGCTTAGTGTAAGTGTTTACACTGGAGGAGAGTGTTTTGTTCTTTTGCCTTGCTAATTACAGGTCTTTTTTTTCCTCAGAGTTTATCCCACATATGACTTTGCCTGCCCTATTGTGGATAGTATTGAAGGTGTCACACATGCATTGAGAACAACTGAATACCATGACAGAGATGAACAATTCTACTGGATCATCGAGGCACTCGGCATAAGGAAACCGTATATATGGGAGTATAGCAGGCTAAACCTCAACAACACTGTGCTGTCTAAGAGAAAGCTTACGTGGTTTGTCAACGAAGGGCTTGTGGATGGATGGTATGTTACATGTCTCTAGTTCAGCATTGTTCCCTGAGGTACCCGTGACTGACAGGTGCATTTTCGGGTTTGGACAGCATGAGTGAATATTTGCACAATATTTAAGGACACAGATTAATTACAGTGGCTTCTACATATACAGTCTGTTTTCTACTCTGCAGTAACTGTGTAAATACATATTCATGTCCTGTAATAAACATGAGGTAGCTTATTTTTGGACTCTGGCTTCTGCTGCGGGTGCCACTTACACATTTTCCATTCTGAGTCATTGGATGCATTCCTGAGTAATGTCAGAAGAAGGCCTGGATTTGAAGAACTTCTGGTCCTATCCATCTCATCAAATCCATCCTACTTCCCTCCCACCTACCCTCCTCTTCCTTCTTTCTGTTAATTTTTTTCATGTTATTTTGGTTTCTGCAGATAGTGCTTGGTGGTCTAGTAGCCTCAGTATTTACCTAGAAATTGTGAGCTGTGGGTTTACACTTCTGTAAGTAGTTCAGAGTCCAGAGGGGTTCCTCTGTCCATTTCCACGGTGGGCTAGCTGTGGGAGCATGCCATCTGAAGTCATTTCCTCGTAGTACAGGAGTCAGCATTATCCATGGATTTCTTCAAAGTTGACCAGCTGCTTGTAGTGCTTTTCCTGGGCTGGTGTTAGGTGATTCTGCGCTCAGCGCTCAGCCTATGAGAGCATCATTTTACACAACTTCCTAGGCTGCTCACATGTGCCAAGCGTGCTCTTTTTTTGGTTGGTTCTATTTGCCAATTGTGTTGGAAGCACAGATTCCTACTTTATGTATGGAGCCACTGTGCTGGACCAAATTTATCCTTTCCTGCCCCTGCATTTTTTTTTTCCTAGAGTTATAGCTGGTGTTATGATGACCTTTCCTTCACTAAGCTTCCCTGTTTTAGGTCCTCAGCAAGGTTTGATTTGTTTTCCCACAAACTCATATATTACATGTCAGATTAGGTATTTTTATTTATTTATTGCGTTAGAGAAAAAAAATCATAGAATTCTGTGATGTTATCGAGAGATAACATTGTCATGGTTGCTCACCTGTTTCTGGTTTCTCTTGAGCAAGAAAGAATCAAGCCCTGTTGTTTCAGGTTCCATGATTCAGTTGCCACTGGAAAAGAAGTAATGGGATAGGGACATAACTTTTGCCTTGCCCATTTTTGAGATACTTAAGGTTTCACAGATATAGGAAAGGAGCCACTTCACTGATAGATGGCTTCCTTTCCTGAGGTGTGAAGTAGAAGAAAACCTGCACTGTACATTTTGTATGGAAAAGAGCTCAATCTTTTTTTTTTCAGTTAGATATTGTCAGCTAGCTCTTAGTTCACTAAGGAAAATACACTGAAGCTGCAGCTTTTGTGTGTGGCAGTATTATTTAATGTTTTTATCAGTGTAAGTAATAGGTAGAATTTAGCATGTGGCACTAATGCAACATATTTTTCTACTAGGGATGACCCAAGATTTCCCACTGTACGTGGTGTCTTAAGAAGAGGCATGACAGTTGAAGGGCTAAAACAGTTTATTGCTGCTCAGGTGGGTGTTCTCTTCTGATTCTTTGAATCTCCCTTGATAAGGACAAAGTTTTATGAAGCTTCAGTTAAAGTATTTGTCACTGGGATGTTTCTTTTTATGAAGGTTTGCTCCCTTCACGTGTACTGCTTCAACAATGTTAACACCATTGGCAAAATGGACTCCCAGGTTTCTTACTTCAAAAAGTGATTATTTGGCAAGCTTAAGACACCTTTCTAAACTGTTTTGATTAAAGCAAATCGTAGAGGGTTTATAGTTTAAAGGACTTTGTTTTAAATGAATCTAAGAGCTAGAATATTTGTATTAACGTGTTTGTTTGCTTTTTTTCCCCAGGGCTCCTCTCGATCTGTCGTGAATATGGAGTGGGATAAAATTTGGTCCTTTAATAAAAAGGTATGTGCTTACTTGAATTTGATGCTACTCCCAATATCCTCTTTCTGGGATATGTAGGGAATCCAGCGTTCATTGGAGTGCTTATCACAACAAGTAGCAGTTGCAGTCTGTTGCATCATACGGCACACTTTCAGGAAAATGGAATGTCCCCCCTTTCTAACCTGAAGAAGCACTAATCCTATTGATTCTCCTATGCCAATACTTACTTGCCTTAGTACAGGAAAAGACAATGATATTTGCTGTAAATCTGATATGAAAACTGCATTTCATTTTTCTGCTTTCAAGCTGCGAGCTATCTGTAAGAAGGTATTACTTAAAGCTTTTTACCTTAGCATATAGCTTACAGTGCTGTAAGCATACATAGCATAAGCTATCATTTTGCAGCTTCATAGCACAGTCACATTTGCTTGTATAACAGGAGCTCTACAAACCCACTGAAAATGCATTATTCCTAAGTTTTAATTGGAATTGCCCGCTTCTGGTTTGACTTATTCGTTAACATAAACACAAATCTTACTCGATTTGATCCACGTTGGCCGCGTTTCCTTTCTGTGGCAAAAGGACTAACGCGCTGCGTATCCTGCCTGTGGAGATAAAGCACTGCTGAAGTTTCTGACTGGATGTCAAATCAGGAATATTGCATCTTGACATGATTAGTCGCTTTTTGGCAGCGGATGCTTGGACACTATAATAAGGCGAATTGTTTTAATGCGAATTGCATATTTTGTGTGATTGTGGAAACACCTGTTATTTTGCAATGAGAGTCCTGCTTGGTTTTGCTTAGATAGTAACCAGATCTTTTAATTTAATAGTTTTTGCTTGTCTGGCATGTGTCTTGTATTTCTTCATGTATTTTGCATTTTATCTGCTACATACACATAGGTTTATGAATTGGTTCTTTCTGTTGCTGCATAAATACATTTATGACTAATGGCTGGTTTGAGGGGAAAAACCCACAATGGACTTTCAGGGCTCTTTATTTTTTTTAATTGGCTTTTAAACTGAGTTTCTTAGACCTCTGACTCAGCCCCTAGGACAGCACCATACTTATTAACCAATTTTCTTTACATGTGTCTGTGCAATCTGCAATATGAACAAAAACAATTGGTTACTTACAGGTAGTTCTGAGCTCAAAAACTTCATCAGTGTGAGAGCTCCTATTTTATATGTGATCTTGCTGCCTTTTTAGCATCAGTCATCCGAGGAAGGATTGTGAGTTTTAATAAGTAAAATAAAGAGCCTGGTAATAACACTATAAAATTCAGTCATTTAATTATCAAAATTATGATATTAAAATCACATAATGCACCTACATTTTGAGATACATACACAAGTCTTTTTTTAAAGTGTGCATCAAACATTTAGGAGTCTGACTTCAGTGCCTACTAACTTACACTTCTAAGAAGTCACATATTTGTATCATCATATAACCTTACTTGCTAATGTCAAGTAATTAGATGCTAAATATTTTTTCCAAAAATATAGCAAAATAGATAACTGTAGTTTTTCATTTGAGCAGGATTAAACTAAGGAGAACAAAAGTCACTTCATGTTAATAAAAGCAGGTGTTTTCCTTTGTATTAGTTTCCAGTTAAAGTGGTAGATCTCCTGTACTGCTTTTGGCCTTAGATGACTGTTTTACTTGAATTACGTATGTAAGTGCTTCTGAGCAATTTGGCAAGCCAGTACTTCAGGTATGAAAAGTGCTGTGAAAAACTACAGCAGCCGATTTTGATAAAACAGAGTAAAAATCCAGGAGGACATTTTAGTGGCACCTTTTTCTTGCCAATCTCATGTTGCAGAAATGCTAATGAAGTCAGTGTTACCATGTTGCCTTATTATAGTATCTAATGTGTCTGTAGTAAAATTGCAGACTTAATTGGTGCTTCCTGTATAGCCAAGTCCGTCCCCGATTCTGCTGGTGTACTGACCTGGAAAATAAGTATGGGATCGGGTCTGATGCTGCTGGAAAAAGAACAAACTCCACTGATAAATTATTGCTTTAATTTCACCTACTTAGAGAGAAAGTGTTCTAGATGTAATAGCCTGTGTGCATAGTAAAACTATATCAAAGCATATTTTGATGTCTTTCCTGTGAGACAGTGGGTCATAGTTTTGGTTACTTCAGGTGTCAGTGGTACCCAATCCATAGTTTTTACTCAGAGTATTTTAGTAAAGATTGGAAATAGTGAAGTATTACCACCGTTTTCTCACTATTCTGTAGCTTTGGATGAAAGTGATATTAAAGCAAACTTTAAAAAAATGCAGTAACATAAAGAATACCAGTTAATATTCCTTTTTTTTTTTTTTTTGTGGTGGTTGTTTTTTACAGCATCTTATTTCTCTATCAATGTCACATATTCATGATCCACCTCATTTGTTTTCTGTAGGTCATAGACCCAGTAGCACCTCGGTACACTGCTTTACTGAAAGATGCAGTGGTCCCAGTAAATATTCCTGAAGCTCAAGAGGAGATGAAAGAAGTGGCTAAACATCCAAAGGTTCTTGCTTTACTCTCTTAATATTCTGGTATTGCAGATCAGTAAGTTTGGAAAGTACCTTGGCTTGGAGCAGTTAGCAAGGAGAGTCCTGCTTTTAACTTGCTCAGACAGCATGAGATAAACACAAGGTGTACTTTTTTTTCCTCAGAATTGTCAAAAACTGGGAAACAAATAAACGTGTTTGTTCTTTTAAGAGCATGTAGGAAGCTGCTTTTGTAAATATGGAGAGGGCACACAAGAAGGTGCATTGAAAGGGCTCTCTGGGAGTTTACAGAAGAGATGAGGCATTACAAGTCTGAAGTGCTGCTCAGACTGTTTTTATTGTTTAAGACTGTCTTTTCTCAGAGAAGTTTAAATAGAAAATCTTATTCAAGCTTTATGGATATACTACAGTAGACATACTGCTTATCCATAACAATGAGGAATGCAAGAGATGTTTTTTAAATAATTCATAAAATTAGATTTATGTGAAGAAGTGATATATTGACCTGTTAATTCTACCTATCTCTGTGTTTTGTTTTAATAAGACTTTAAAATTTGTATAGCAAATAGTTAATATCAAAGGCTAAGAACTTGCAAATCTGTTACTCTTAGTATCCAGTGAACAGAACAATATTCCTGAAGAAGGGTTGTATGTTACTGATACAATTCTTTTTGGGCACTACAGTTAACAAAGATGCTTTCCGTTCAGTGTAGCATCTCAAATTGTACTTAGGCTTCACCGAAAGCATCTCTTAGATATATACACTTACACTGAGAAACAAGTGAATATTGCTGAGGCTTTCCTTCACTTCTTTGTTTTGATTTTGTTGCTCTGAGTGTTCCTGTAGCCATTTCATGTAACTGACGGTCGGACATCCAGTTTCCCCTCTTCCCCATGGCTGATAACAAGTAAACAGGTTTTGAGCAGGTGCAAGTGAGAGTTGTGACTCTTCAAGGGTCAAAAAGCCTGAAATGTGGTCAGATGCAAGCCAACCTATTAAAACATTGATATTAATAATAAATGCTGCCTCCAGTATATGATGAAATAAATACTGACCAAGTTGCAAACTCTTGACCAGCTGACAAAGTCTGAACTCACAATTGTCTGCCTTTAAAAAAAAAAGCTTATCTCGATTGTTGAGATGCTTTAAAGCTGAATATTTTTTAATGTTATGAGTGATATAGTACTGGTTTCTGTCTTTAAAAATATGTACAGCTGGAAGAAGCTCCATTGTATAAAAAAGTTATGAAATTAGTTTTGAAGGGAATTTGCATAGCAAAATGGAAGTATGAGAAGACCTTTCTTTTTACCTGTGAGATCTTAAAGATGCGTGGACCTTATGGAAAAGGGATATACTATCAGTGGTTCTGGAGCTAGTACTTGATACATGATAGGATTTCTTTTTAGTGTACTGTCAGAGGAATGCATGCAGCACCTGTGAAAGAGAAACTAGAGAGTTGTGGAAGAATACTGTAGCTCTGCGTTACTTTTATTGTCCGTCTTCTACTATAAATAAAATAGTGTTCTAGCATTGCATTAGCTTTAGTCATATAATAACAATCTATCCTTTGAAATTAAAATCATCATTCACAGAATGCCGATGTTGGGTTGAAACCCGTGTGGTACAGCTCCAGAGTCCTGATTGAGGGCGCAGATGCAGAGACCCTGACAGAGGGAGAGGTGGTTACATTCATAAATTGGGGCAATATTATCATCACCAAATTAAACAGGTAACCTGATTAGTGGAAGATGAAATTAAAATTTCGTTTGCAGCTTTTTGTTAATTTTTTTCTTTTAAAAGGAAGCTTATAACAATAAAATATTAATGATTGCTCATATATGTCCATCCCATGATTCTGTATATAGATCTCTACTTTGAAATATGCCACAAAACTGCATTTTAGCAAAGTGCCTATTTTACTGCAGATTCAGTCAGCCCTGATACTGCATGTCCCTCTCATTTCTGTGGTGATATTTCCATTGTGAAGCAGTTTTTTCTGACAAAAAAAAATCTCGTATTTTAACAACTTTTACCCTGTAACAAATCGTGCTTTTACATACTAAGAAACTAAACCTGTCAGTGTCAGTTGGAGGACTGTTGAGGTGGCGAAGGGGACATTAATGTCATCATGGCATTCTTGAAATGATTTAGACAGTGGCAGAGTGGGGTGAATTGGGATATCGAACATAAATATGTAAAGATTTTTTTCCCATGCTTTTCACTCTATATTGATATTTAAGAAAACAGAACTAAAGGAAAACTTCAGGAGTGAATACACACTTTCATTTTTGACTTCTCACTTCAAAAATGAACGCTGAACACTTGTTTTTCAGTGAACCTATTCACTGAAATCTGTAGCATTGAATCAGAACCGATCATTTAGGCTTTCCTCTTATTTTTGTTTTCCTGTAGAAATTCAGGTGGAAAAATTGTGTCCATCAATGCCAGGTTGAATTTAGATAATAAGGACTTCAAAAAAACAACTAAGATCACTTGGTTAGCAGAAACTCCACGTGCACCCCTCATCCCGACAGTCTGTGTTAACTATGAGCATCTGATCACTAAGCCAGTTTTAGGCAAGGATGAGGACTTCAAGCAATATATCAACCGAAATAGCAAGGTGAGTTATCTTTCCGTCCCCTTTAATTCCACAAAGCTTAGTGTTTGGTGGTTTTTTGGGTTTTTTTAAGCGTTCAGTATTTCTATTTGGATTAATTTGTGAAGCAAGTAAATCATGCACTGGTGTATCTTATTTCCATTTAACCTGTCATAATTTCAAAATTAAAATTTGACTTGTGTTTTCTCAAGTGTTACCTGGCTTTTACACATCTGGGACCAACAGTTTGAGTTTTTGTCTAGATACATTCTTATGATGTGGCATCTTCTTGCTAGTACTTGTTCAGCCACCCCTGGAGTTAACTAACGTTTCAACACTTCCAAAATGAGAAAATCACCACTATCCTTCTACAGCTCTACTGTTTCTTGTGCTCTATTAGACATGGACTGATTTCTTTTAAAACTTACAGCAAGAAGAACTGATGTTGGGTGATCCTTGCCTTAGGGACTTAAAAAAAGGAGACATCATCCAGCTTCAGAGGAGAGGATTCTTTATTTGCGATCAGCCCTATGAACCGGTGAGGTAAGCTACCTAAGAATGGCCTAAACAGACATCACAGAATTTGCTTTACGTTGCTTTATTTTAGTGTTTTCACACACACGTTGACAAGAGTAATATTGTCTGCAACTATTTTCCCCTTCACCATGACCTTTGGAGTATTTCTGTGGACAGGCTTTTGGTTTGTATGTTCCTGCCTTTTCGAACAGTCTTAAGCCAAGCACATGGCACTTTTGGTGCACCCCACCTAACTTGGACTTAATAAAGAGATCATGGTTTCCTTGTGATTTGAAGTACAGGAATTAAGGAACAGTGCTACAGAACAAAACAGGCATTTTCCCAATTAGAGCATGAACATGGTATTGTACACTTCTTTAGCAAGCTATCAAACATCTACACTGCAGGTAATAACATAAGCATATATTAATATTATAAAATAAAATTGTACATAACAGGAATCAGTGCAGATCCCCTATTATTTAAGTTTGGGTAACTACAGTTGTGTAAAATATAAACTTACAGTTGTGTGTGAGCATCTTCTAGAAAGAGTAGAACATTTGTTTCAATAAAGGGTAATGTGTACCTTGTATTTCTTATATTGTTATCTTCTATTATTATATCTGTAAATACTTTTATAGTCCTTACAGCTGTAAGGACGCTCCATGCATTTTGATTTACATCCCTGATGGACACACTAAGGAAATGCCAACATCTGGGTCAAAAGAGAAGGCCAAAGCTGAAACTGCAAAGAAAGAGGTAAACTTGTGGTTTAGAAAAGTGCCATAATGTATTACCGTATACCTGTTTCTGTACAAGATTATCATGCTGAATACTTGGCTTTCTTTTTCTCTTTTTTTTTTTTTCAAGGCTAGTTCAGCTGTGAAAGAAAAATCTGCTCCACTTGTTGGTCACGCCTCTACTCCAACCTGTAGTGTATCTGAAGGTCACTTGATCGTTTACAACCGGGTGGCTGCACAGGGTGATATAGTTCGTGACTTGAAAGCTAAGAAGGCAGCAAAGGAAGATATTGATAAAGCTGTGCAACAATTGCTGGCCTTGAAAGCAGAATACAAAGAAAAGACAGGCCAGGAGTATAAGCCTGGAAATCCTCCAGTGTCCATAACTGCACAGTCATCAAAGCTTGAGACCTCTGGTACCCTGGACAGTAAAGCTCTGTATGATAAAGTAGCAGCACAAGGAGAAGTGGTCCGAAAACTGAAAGCTGAGAAAGCATCTAAGGTGGATGATTTTATTTTTTTTTGGTCTGGGTTTCCATAGCCCATTGTTCTCTGTCTGAGGAGGTGAATCGGTGCTTGTGGATCCAGGTTTTCCTAGTGATCATTGTTTGGACTGGTCTCTGTTCTGTCAAGACTTGTGTTTTCCAATACTTATTTCTTCAGTTAGATGTGTATGATAGAGGTTGTGTTAATATTCATAAAGATACAAGTGAGTTCCCTACTTCTTAGACTGCTGATCTGAAATGTGGACAGAATTCATCCCACAGCATGAGTTGATTAAGTATCCAGATCTGGTCCTTGGGGTTAAAATGCCCTGCAACATTCATTTATATATGTAACTCAATATAGTCAAATTATGTGACTTTTTGCTATTTAGGCCTTAAAAAAGCAAAGCCCCAAAATCAGAAAGGAAAGGAAAAGTCCAAACACTACAGATATTTTTGAGACCTCTTCCTCTCTGGAATGGAGCATAGAAAACGTAGCTACTATTAACTGTGTTTCCATTCTTTCTAATGCAGAATAAGAAAAGGCAGAAAATAACACACTGTGCCCAGTGGTTGAATAATGTTAATATTACTGTCTTGGTGACAGCATAAAATCTAAATAAATGGGAAAATCTAATTTATTGTTATAATTTTACTTAGGACAGTGAGGGTTGTATATCACGTAGTGGGAATTACTTTGTTAAAATAGGAAAGTAGTAGGGAAAGCTTCTCTGAACAACTCTTCCAAATAGTTAAGAAAATTGAATAGGTGTGCGTAAACTGCATGTCTTTTCATGAAAGTATTTATGGTAAACTTGGGAGTCTTATGTCTCTATATCTTTCTTCCTCCTTCTTTCTGCTCCTTCCTTTCTCTTTCAGGATGAGATAAGTGCTGCTGTGAAAGTCCTTTTATCCCTAAAGGCAGAATATAAACAGCAGACAGGCCAGGAGTACAAACCTGGAAGCCCGCCTGTGGTCTTTGTCCCTCCTCAGTCTTCTCCTGTTTCTGCTCTTCCGTCCCCATGTCCAGTAGACAGCAAGTCTCTGTACAACAAAGTAGCTGAACAAGGCGAAGTGGTCCGCAGGCTTAAATCGGAGAAAGCCCCAAAGGTGTACTAGCTGTGGATACTTCTGAGTGCAACAGTATCTTCAGTTTAGACTAAAACCTAATTGCAAGTTTTGTGAAACTCGAGGAGCAAAATATAAGCAAGTTCCGTGAAGTGCTTTCCCGAGTTCTCCTGAGCTGATGATATGGCTGACTGCATGAGTTCTGTGATAGTGCATGGAAAATAAGTAACTTCTCTTTTTAGTGATACATGATAACTGAAGCAGAAGAGAGGCAGTAACTTCAGAAAGGCTATAATTTGAAGCCAGAATGGTGATAATGAATTAGAGACTTATTTGACTGTGACCAAGGAGCAATTCTTTATTCAGAGTCTGAGTATTTGCTGCTGTTCTCCAGTGTACAACTCATGGACTGCTGTAACTGGAGGGGTCTAAGCCACCTAAATGGAAGGCTTTCACGGTACAGAAATCAGCCATTACATATACTGCCTGATTCAGTCCTCTGATGTACAGCTTGTGTGTGCTTTGGCTAAAAAGTTTTACCACAAAATTCAGTAATGGTAACTTATACTAACAAGGTAGCTCTAGAAGTTTTATTACAAGAGCTATATTAGTGCCATTCTAGTAAAGGTTATGTTATCTCAGCTATTGTGTTATATCTCTGTTATTTCTGCCTTTATCTGCAACTGCTTTTTTTTCTTGCTTGCTTCAGGAAAAAATAGATGAGGCTGTGAAAATTCTTTTAAGCCTAAAAGCAGAATATAAACAAAAGACAGGTCAAGAGTACAAGCCTGGAAATCCACCTTCAGCTCCTCCTTGTATATCTTCTACTGCACTTCCATCTTCTGTATGCTGCAGTAACTTGGCAACCTGCAGCTTAGTGGATGGCAAAGCACTTTATGATAATGTAGCTCAACAAGGGGAAGTGGTACGCAGGCTCAAAGCAGAGAAAGCTTCCAAGGTATAATAGTGATGGGAGAGTAAGCAATTGTAATTCTTACCACATTTTGCCGCTGGGGGGAAATCTTTCACGAAGTAATGTTCGAACTTTCCAGTGTCCAGGTCATGTGTGGTCTGATAAGGCCAAACAGGACTATTCTGATGCTGGATGCTTTCTTGACTCTGAGGTGTAGAAAGTCAAACTTAACCTCTCATATTTGCATGAATAGGCACAAGCATGGCAAATGTCAACCTTGCAGAAGTTTTTAGTGTGTTTTACTCTTTCTTGCTATATTTGAGACAAGTGACTATAGAAGTACCTAGTGTGCTGCAACAATAGCAAGACTGTTCTAAACCTGACAAAACATGATCAGCGATGATTGGTTTTCCTGTTTTGTTTTTCTTGTGTTTTTTTAAAGGTATTTTCTTTAAATTTGGAAGAGATTATTGTATTTTTTTAGTGTAAGTTCTGCTGCAGTTTTTAACAGGTTAATACTGGCCATATGGCCTGTGGGAATATTCTGGTACAATGTGACAGCTCTCAAACACACTCCTGTTGCTTGGGGAAGAGCTATTACTTGAGTCCTCCACTTATTATAAAGGACTGTTTATTGCTAGGTGGAAATTTTATTTTCTTAGCCTGAAAACCAATGCTTCTTGTTAGTTCCCTTTAATTCTCACCAGTACATCTTGCTGTTTCTCCCCCGTGCAGGATCAAATAGACGAAGCAGTAAAACTGCTCCTCTCTCTAAAAGCTGACTACAAGGAAAAGACTGGGCAGGAGTACAAGCCAGGATATCCACCAGCAGCTCAAGGGGCTTTGCCTCAGGCATCAAACACAGCACCCAGTGGTCCAGACACCCCTGAAGCTAAAGCCCTGTTTAGCAAAGTAGCTCTTCAAGGAGATGAAGTTAGGAAACTAAAAGCAGAAAAAGCAGATAAGGTAAGAACATACATATTGTAATATAAAAATGTAATATATGTATTTAAATCTGAAAATCTATTTGAAATTCAGTATGATTATGGGAATTAGAAGTGTACATTTAGAATAGGTGGCATTTGAATTATGAGATCTGAAACATGCTTTTAAAATCAGTCCTGTCAGATACAGTCGTTATAACGTTAACACAATAAAGTACTGGCTTTTGCAGATTTTTAGTGCAATACTCTGTGAATGTCCATGATGGCATATATAGGTTGTTTTTGGAGGGGGACTAGAGCCATGTTATTCCTGTGATTTCTATATAAATATATTTTTTTTCTTTTTTTTTTTTTCCCTCTACAAGGAAAAGATAGATGTAGCTGTTAAGGAACTTCTTCAATTGAAGGCCCAGTATAAGTCTGTTGCAGGAGTTGACTATAAACCAGTTTCTGCTAGTGGTGTAGATGACAAAGACAAGAAGAAGAAAGAGAAAGAGAACAAGTCTGAAAAGCAGAGTAAGCAACAGAAGCAAAATGATGGCCCTAAAAAAGAACCTTTGCAAGGACAGGGTGGTAATGAGCGATCCTCAGATGGATCAGGAGAGGGTCAAGGCCCCAAGAAACAAACAAGGTAAAGATGGAGTCTTTTATTTGATAGAAACTTCAACTGTTTACCTCTATTCAGATTTAGAGTTCCATAAGTGTCTCACTTCACTGAAAAATGTGAATATTTGCAAAATAACTGTGTTCATAGTTAGGATCAAGCCAAAAGCAGGTTACCAAAGTTTATTTAGTGTCAGTTGTGCCTCAGCATCCTGTACTGTTACTGTCACTGAGAACTTGCTTTGCTTCATTATTTGCTTCTACAAATGTTCTGCTCTGTCTTGCTCAGAATAATCCCTGGCAAAAAACCCACAAATCCTTGTACTTACTTCACTGTACCAGGGTTTCCAGAATATTTTTTGTCAGGACCTTGAAAAGTATAGCCTAACGCAGAGCAAGGCACTGCTGGTAGTGGAACTCTTCAGTGATGATTGCTGTCATTCCCTCTCCTGCTTCCATCCTAAAAGTTTGGAGGTCTTTCTACAGCATGTATTATGCATCACTATGTATTTCCTGTTTCATATACATAAATCACATATTAGAGGCAGACATATGGTTATTTTGTATAAAAATTATGCCAGAAAAATGTATTTTTCACCCTTAAAACTTTTGTATTTGTAGGCATATTAAAGCTTTACTTTTACCTACTGTCATTTGAGTTTGGTGAGTTTAACCTTCTTTAGAATCTTGGTTACCTGTATTTTGATGGTAGGGTCAGTTTTCTGTCTTGAACAGTGTAACTGATATTTACATGAATGGTAAATTCAAGCTGTGTATCTTCCTGAAATTGTAGCCACTGACTAGGTAAGGAAGTTGTGAAATAAAGAGTAAAACAGCTTGCACACAGGTCTGGTTAGTCTCAAGTTCTTACTGGAGGAGATTGGGTGTCTTTAATGTATCGTTGTGAGGTTCTTTGATACAACTATGGTGAGAATTAGAAGGGTTCAAACAGTAGTAAAGAAACGGAGCTGATTTTGTTACATATTCTTGTTAGTCAAGATAAGGAAACACTAGCAATTCCATCAGACAAAAGTTAGCTTTATAAAGTAAAACTAGAATATTCTGGTCCATGACCCTCTTTTTCTGGCCCTCCCTCACCCCCCAGCTCTCCACCTCAAAAAAAGGATTAGGATAAATTTCACTGGTAAATGGTGTACAGCACAAATCTGGTTCTTTTCTAATACCATAGGTTGGGTCTAGAAGTTAAAAAAGAAGAAAATCTTTCGGAGTGGTTCTCTCAGGTAAGTGCACATCAGTTTAAATTATTTCATTCGGTTGTAAATCAGTTTCTGTTTTGGATTTATGTCTTATATTTATGAGTTTTGTTTGGTTTTGGTTTCTTTTGATACACAGCAAAGTACTTTCCCTTTTGTATGTCTTACATTGCTGTTATGGTCTAAATAGAAATGCCTGGATTAAAGAGCAGAATAAATTTAGGAAGCTGTAAAAAGAAAGAGTGTCAACCATCCCACTCCATATATATAATAAATGTATATGATTTTCTTAATTCATATTTAAATTCCTTTTTCCGTTAGGAGTGCAAAACTTCAGTGAAATGATAGGAATTTCACAGATTTGGGAATTTTATTTCGGCTCAAGGCGATGCATAGTAAAAGTTAGAATCTGCTGATACTGAATAAGTATTCTGGCTTGTGATATTCAAAACAACCAGAGTAGAAATTATTAGTTTAGATTAGTCTTATGAAAGATTGTAACTGGATATCAGTATGCTGTCTCTCAGTAGTATAATTTTTGCATAAGGAATAAAAATCTCTTCAGACATGAGCTGGAGACATTTCTTACGAAAGTGCATTTTTTTGGTTCCTGGAAATTAGCTATAGTCTCTTACTTGGGTTCATGGAATTCAGTTTTAGTTAAGTGTTTACGTTATTCATATCTATTATTAGACTTAATGTTCCTGATTAACTTTCTCTAGATAACACAAACATCTTAAAGTATATTTTAGTTGCTCACTTTCTAAGCACAAATACTTTTAAATAGGAGACTTGTCTTAAACTGCGTGCCACACACTTGAATTACTGAATGTTCTTGAAACTCCAGTATCTAAATAATCTTTTGAAAGGTGATCACAAAAGCAGAGATGATTGAATACTACGATGTGAGTGGCTGTTATGTTCTTCGTCCTTGGGCTCATGCTATTTGGGAAGCTATCAGAGACTTCTTCGATGCAGAGATCAAAAAACTTGGAGTGGAAAACTGTTACTTCCCCATGTTTGTGTCCCAGGCTGCCTTAGAGACAGAGAAGTCTCATATTGCTGACTTTGCTCCTGAGGTATGCTTCAGAAATTTGTTTTAATCTGACCATAAGAAAACTCAGTCACTTAGTCTATAGCTGAGTATGAAAGTTGGATTTGGGTTGGGTTCTGGTTTGTTGAGTTTTTTTCAAACTTGGTTTTTTTTCTTTCTTCCTTTTAGGTTGCTTGGGTCACAAGATCTGGGAAAACAGAATTGGCTGAACCAATTGCAATACGTCCCACTAGTGAAACAGGTAGGCCTCTTTTCATGTAGTTCGGCTGTAAAGAAAGCAGTTTACAGGTATAGTGTAGCTGATAGACAGGAGTCCCTTTTGGAAAGTGGAAAACCTAGTTTTTTAGAATGTTTTCTGTAACTCCTTATAAAAGTTTCGTCGTTTTCCTAACATTCCCTTAAATAGACTTTTTAAAGAAATGCACAGCTTAGGAATTTTTTTCATTAGTATTCTGGAGACTGGCTTGCTTTGTCTGATTTTTTTGTTTAGGGTGTAAGAAAAATTATTCAACTGATAATTCGCTCCAGTTTTGCATGTATTTTCACTGTAATTGTGAAACGAGCCTTTACTAAAATGTCCCGAGTAATTTAAGCAAGCATTTTAAAACCTGAGGCTGTATGAGTTCCTACTTGAGTCAGGCGTAGAAAGGCATCCTGAAGTCGTGAGGTCAGTGAATTCCTATTTGTGAACTCAGATGTATTTGCATATTTTAAGGTAGTGACTCAAAATTGGTGTCATTAAATAATAAGCTTTAGGTTGTACTTTAACCAGCAGCAAGCAAGCAATTTTGCAGAGACTCAGGATGAAGCTATAAGTACTCCTTTGAAAATATTATGTATTAGGACAAAAAATGTGTTTTAAAGGAAATTAAACATAAAAACATAGTTCACAACAGCAGAGAATGTTAAGTTTGTATGTATTAGAAGGAAAGGTTTGACATAAATGTCTGTGTTGTGCAGAGACTCACAGCTGCTTTCTTTTTACAGTCATGTATCCTTCCTATGCCAAGTGGGTGCAGTCACACAGGGATCTTCCTATCAAGCTGAATCAGTGGTGCAGTGTTGTGGTATGTGTCTACATGATTTCTGGGTATCATTATTATGATTATGTTACCATAAATACACTCTAGGAGAATTATTTTATGTGGACTTGGCGTGGTGATACTGATCACAGCACGTATTTCAAGAGAAAAGTATTAATGTGCTTTAATAGGATTCATTTTTCTCACCGTTTCTAATAAAACATTCTTCATCATGTATATTGCTGATTATATTAAGTAGAAATCTGTGAATAGTTGACTTTTTATTGAGAACTTTCTAGCACTTGCTTATAATCAGTATTTTTACTAATAATTTGTCACTTCAGTGTTAATCATAGTGTTCAGTTTTTTTTTATTTCTGCCCCTCCAGCGCTGGGAGTTCAAACATCCCCAACCCTTCCTTCGCACTCGCGAGTTCCTTTGGCAAGAGGGTCATACAGCATTTGCAACATACGAAGAAGCAGCAGAGGAGGTAAAAAACCAAATGCACAGGTGCTTTTGCTTTCAGGAAGTTACCTTACTCCACAGCAACACAAACAGATCTTTTACTGTGATCTTATAGAAATCTCTCTTCTTTTTTTGGAGCCCTTGTGAAAAATGCAAAGTATACCAGAACCCATTTTTTTCTCAAATGTAACCCATGTCTGAAGCTTTAGTTTCTACAAACAATATGGGGAGTTTGAAGAGTGATATATAGAGCGCTTTCCTTAAAAACTATTTTCCATAAAAATAAATTTCCTTAAAAATCTAAATCATGTGTTCACATGTTAAGTGCTGGAAGTTTTAACGTTTTCTTTGCCCGCAAGACAGCTGTTTCATTGAGTGTCATGGCACACCTTCATTTAGCAGATGTTCAGACTCTTAGGTGAAAATGAGAAGTCAGTATAACCATTGGACTGGCATTTTTGCTGTGACTCTTCTTGTTTTCTATCGTGATTTATAGTTGTTGCTATTTGATTCATAGAAAATAATATCCAAGTATTAAAGTAATTGAAGAAATATTAGTTTTTAAATACAGTCTTGGGAAAATATTAAATTTTTAAGGTTTCAGACTCTGTCATGTAAAACTGTTTCATGATGTAACAAGTGCAAAATACCGAGCAATTCTTAAGAGAGTACATTCATCATAGGTGTTGCAGATACTTGATCTGTATGCTCAAGTGTATGAAGATCTCCTAGCAATACCCGTTGTGAAAGGAAGGAAGACAGAGAAGGAGAAATTTGCTGGGGGTGATTATACAACCACTTTAGAGGCATTTATATCTGCCAGTGGAAGAGCTATCCAGGTATTTCTCTATTAAAATAATTTTTTTTCCAGTGAATACAGTAAGGTGAAAGATTTAAACTGATGCTTGATAGACTTAAGTTTCCATTGAGTAGAATTTTCTGTGTGCATCTATTTCAGGGAGCAACATCACATCATCTAGGGCAGAATTTCTCAAAGATGTTTGAAATTGTATTTGAAGATCCCAAGAAACCAGGAGAAAAGCAGTTTGCTTATCAGAATTCCTGGGGCCTTACAACTCGAACTATCGGTGTAATGACAATGATTCATGGAGATAACATGGGATTGGTACTCCCACCTCGTGTAGCCTCTATTCAGGTATGTAAAATGCCTTAAACTACCATTTTGTTTCCTCTCTTCTCTTGTAAATCAGGAGCATTTCATTTTGGGCAGCTGCAAGACTGCCCTAACCTGGGATAGGAGCTAATTACAGAGTGTGCTGTATAAAGTTTAATACAAGTCATCAGGGAACTTGCAGTGGACAAGTCACCTTTGATAGTCGATCCATTTAAAATAATGTTATCTGTATCATTAGTATGAAAAGGGAAACGCAGCCTTTATTTGTGAGAACTTGAGAGAACCTACTGGAATATACGGCCACAATATTGGTTTTAAGTTTTTGTAATAACTAGGAGCTAATTTTTTTATAGAGTAAAGTACATGTCATGTTATATTGCAGGTTGTAATTATCCCCTGTGGCATCACAAATTCCCTTTCTGAAGAGGACAGAGGGGCTCTGTTGAAGAAATGTAATGAGTATTGTAGTAGGCTGCTTAGTGTTAAAATCCGTGTCCGGGCTGATTTACGAGACAACTACTCACCTGGTTGGAAGTTCAACCACTGGGAACTTAAGGTATGTTTCTTTCCAGGAGGTGTTTTGCAGCCTTTGTGGGGGTATGTACGGTATTTGTTACATGTGCCTTGTATTCTGTAGGCAGATATTTTCTCTAAATGAAGAGTTGCTGCCTGATAATCAGTGATCAATTTCATTAATAAATGAAGAAAAGATATTTTCTGAGACTTGTTCTGTTTGCGAGGATTTACATGGCATTAAATTAATATTATAAATTAATTGCATGTTTGAAAATTTGTGCTAGTACTTAAGTGTCTCCAGACAGTGCTGTTTGTGCACACAGTGGAACAGAGAAGACAGACCTGCACAGCATCAGCAAAGAAAGGAGCAATTTTTTTTTTTTTTTTTTTCAAAATTGCCATGTTCCACTCATAAAGCAGTTGAGAGGAAGAGTTCTGCTTCTTCAAATGTAAGAGGCTTTTATAAAACAAAATTAGTGAGCAGAATGAAACAGTGGCAATAATAGTAATTAGAAATTGAATGATGTATTGAGTGATGTTATGGGATATCATGTTTTTGTTCTGAATTTGAAGTTAGTTTCGATATATAAATGGTTACTGTAAGAGGATAGAAGCTAACCAAGTTGTTCAAGGTTCCCATTGTGTCCAGGTTCTCTTCCCTTTGTGTAGCTTTTTTTTTTTTAATGGATTTCTAAAACCATGAATCCATGTTGGAAGACTTTATAAATTAAATTAAGTTTGTCAAAGAGGCACGGCATGAGGCAAACTTGATGTTTTTTATAAAATCTACTAATGTGTCCAACATGATACATAAACTGCATCTTCAGGCTCATTGCAGGTGCAGTACACTCATTTTATTCAGTGTATAAGGAATTTCATAAGGTAAAAAGTACAAAAGTGCTGGAATAAAAGGTACAGGAATTAACTGGAAAATATCTTATGTATTTTCAGCTGAGCAGATTTCTAATCTTACTTCCTGAAAGAACCAAGTTATTGGTACTTCTTTTATAATGTCTGGTGTTAGTTCTGTTGCTTTCTCTGGAAATTTTCCTGAGAGACCATTAGGCATTCTTCTTTCACTGGAAGGTAGTGTTACGATTGTGAAAGTACCAGATACTTTCCTGTAAGTTTTAGTTATGGAGACAGCTTTTTGTGTGTCATAAACTAGAATGTTCTGTTTAAATTGCTTTTTAATAACAGTTCTGAACAGCTTTTTACATAGCTTTGTAGTAGGAGTAGATATTTCACCGTTCAAATGGATTTTACTACATTATTCACCTTTTTACATAAATAAGATGGGGGGGCAGGGGAGGTATAGTGAGTCATTTGGAAGCTGTGAACTCTAAGAGATTCCAGAGCACACATAAAAAGCTTGGGTACATGTTTTGATTCTCCTGTTCACCTCTTGAGTGGTTTTAGCTTGTAAGTTTACTGATTCAGTTTCCCCTGCAGGAGGGGAGGGAGGAAAGAATCCCCCAAAATGCATTTGCATTTACTTTCTTCATTTCCTGTGAAAAAATGTGTACAGCTTGAGATACCTGTTAGGATGTAGAGAAAGTAAGTTATACTTGGTGGACTCTTGACTGATTAGTAAAATGGAGACTTTTTATCTGATGGTATATGGGAGATGAGAAATCACATGGTTCTATCACCAAATTTTGTGAAGCATAAAAGCTTTCCTAAGGTAATTATCTGTTCGTAGTGAAATGTTCTATGCAATTAATGTTGATATTAGGGCTGTTGCTATTTGCTGTTAGTACAGTTGAAAGTGGTCTGTGAAAACAGAACTAAAATGTATTACTGGATGAGCAAGAACTTAATTACTGTAGAAGTCTTAATCATTCAGACATCAAACATCTGATTTGCAATATCTGGGATAACTGTCTTAGAGCAGTATCAGTTGCGTTTCAGTATTACTTTAATCTTGCCACCAATGCAGTCTCGAAGCTAGTGAAGCAAGGTAATGCACAAGTGAAGAGAATGTGGATGGGAAAGACAGAAATACATAAAAGCTGTGGAATATATGGTGATTTTTTTTTCCCAAAGTAATTTGATGGTGTAAAGTGATTCCATGTTAAGACTGGGCTTAAAAACAAAAAATTACCCACAGAGAGAGAGAGAGAGAGAGAGAAAATGAACTCTTCTGAAAATTAGTTCTTCATCATAACTTCTAATTTTTTTTTTTTCATGAAGGGTGTTCCAGTTAGGGTTGAAGTGGGACCACGAGACATGAAGAGCCAACAGTTTGTAGCTGTTAGAAGAGACACAGGACAGAAGCTGACCTTACCTGAACATGAAGCAGAAGATAAACTGAAGCAGATTTTGGAAGAGATCCATGCTAACCTTTACAGCAGGTAAATTGAGAGGTACAGTGAATGGCCGTGCTAATCACAGATGCACTTTACCTGTAAGAATTTCTCACGTTGTTGGTTTATATGTGGAGAAAGACAGGTTAGGCACATCTTCCTGTTATGTGATTTTTCTCCCTCTTAACCTTCTTCACATGCAGTGATAGAAGCTTCCTGTTGTTCTTGTGAACTTGTTTTTTTAAAAAATACTTCTATGGATTCATGTGAAGTATTAATAAACAAATACACCATAAATAGTTGATGGAACAGTAATGTCCCAGTGACGCTGCCCAGAGAAGGCCAAAGAAGCTGATGAAGGGTCTGGAGTGCAGGTCTTACGAGGAGCAGCTGAAGGAGCTGGGGCTGTTAAGCCTGGAGAAAAGGAAGTTCAGGGGAGACCTTATCACTCTCTACAGCTACCTGAAAGGACGGTAGCTGGGTGTGGGTCTGTCTCTTCTACCAGGTAACAAGTAAACCTGGAAGAGGTTTAGGCTGCATGTTGGGAAAGTTTCTTCACTGAAAGGGTGGTCAAGCATTGGAACACGACGCCCAGCAAAATAATGAAATCACCGTTCATGGTTGTGCCCAAGAAAGTTCAGTAGTTGAAGTTCTGTGTTCAGAAGTGTATTTTAAGACCCTATTGACTTCCATAGGATTGTTTTCTTGTAAGCAATCAAATGGGAACTGTTATTTGCCCTTACTGCATATGCCAGGATCCTTCACATGCCTGTTACTGCAAATTGTTGTTCATAATTGCACTGGAAAGAACAGGGTGCTGATACAGCACTGTGGCAGATGAGGTTTTCTACTTTCTTCTGTGGTTATCGAAGTTATTTACAAGCGGAATATTTTTATCCAGTTAAAAAGCATTTTGTGATTTAGATTTAGAACATAATTTAAAAAGAAAAATGTACATCTGGAATATTTATTTCTGCCTACATCTGCTCAGTGTTGAACTGACATGCACAACAGCGTGAATTAACACCGTGAAAAGTGCAGCAACTTGGAGAATACTCCATCAGCAATTAATCAAAATGTTATCACTTTGAGAAGTGGTAAAAAGACATAAACTGATTAGGAGGACTCTGATGAATCTATAACTCTTCTTGTAACTTTTTGTTTTGACTGACTCTGAAACCTTAATTTGGCCAGTGACGTTATGTGCATGAATCTGCCCTGACTGAATTTTTTTTTGCTTTTCTTAGAGCATCTGAGGACCTAAAAAGTCATATGGTGGTGGCCAATAATATGGAGGACTTCCAAAAAGAGCTTGATTCAGGAAAGGTAAGGAAATTTACTACTTCTAATCTTGTGCCTCCACACACTTTCTATCCCTTAGAAATAATCAGGGGTTAGAAATTTCAAAGCTCCCCTTACAAGCGGGGGAAGCCTCTCCTGTAAAGCTGCACAAAAATAAATTACCTTTCCCAAAATTTGTGATACATGCTGCTTTCTTCTCTTGCTAGAATATGGTATTTACCGAATACAGTGTTCACGTTACCACTGTTCAAAATGTGGTCCTATGCCAGAGGTGACAAGGGGTCTTGATGTGACTTGCAATGCTGCAGTTTGGTAATTTGCATATAAAATGTGATGTTTTTATCAGAATATGCTTTTCAGAGAGATTGATGTAGACATTTTATTCGGGTTACTATAACCTTACTGTCATTATTCTAATGCCAACAGTGACAAAACGCTTATTAAGTCTCATAATAAAGTCCAAGTAAGAGTTTAAAGTACAGTCTATTTACGTCAAAGAAGTTTTACCTTTATGACCCCTGAGTAGAAGCCATCGGGTTCATTAAGAATTGCTGCAAGTCAGAAACCTGCTTGGGATGATAGTAAGTGACCCATCGTGTGGATGGCTGAGCTCTACTGATCTTAGACATCTGTGGGAAAGTATTGAAGTTTAGATGGGAGATGAAGCCTTCAGTACAGAACTGAGCTACTGTTTCTTTTTCAGGGATGCACTAACAGAATTTTTTAACCCTGAAATTCTGTCACAAACCAACTTGTGAAATTGATGTATCTAGATTAAAGTATTCAAGTGGTAGGATCCCCAGCATAAGTCATTAAGGTTGTGTCATAAAGCGAGATCAGGGCTTTTTGTGTACTAGTCAGACCTACTCTGAAAATTTCTGATGAAAAATGCATGAGTGCCAAGAATTCACAAGTATTCTTGTTACCTTCAAAAATGGTTTTATGTTATTCCTGGTTAGGCTTGACCTTCCATCACACTATTTTCTTACATTTCTATTGCACTTAAATTGAATTTAGAACAAGATTCACAGGAAAAATGATGAACTTCACAGGAGGGACTGATTTAGCATGCTTATGAAGCCAAGGATATAGATGTCTTAAATGTCATTCTGTACATGGGTGCTATAATAGTACTGCATCATTTTCCTCCACAAAACTAAACACAAGTCTTTAGTCTTTACTTAACAAATAAGTGTGCTCTGCAGAGCAGAGTACAACTTAGCTAGTACTACTGCTCTCATGTGTCGTGATTTCAAGATGTGCTATCACATATCTTTCATCTCAGAATTAAACAAGCACTCTGAAATGATGATTGACTATCTTCAGGTATTTTTACTTTCCAGGTTGAATGCTTTGACCAATTTGGTTTAGGTTATTTAAGTTTATTATAATCAGCATATCTGAATCGAAGAAAATGGAAAAAAATAACAATCATTTTGTGTTTGTTTCACCCTTGACCTATATATGTTGTATGAACAAGATTTTATAGCATTCTGTTAGCACTAACTACCATTTTATAGGAACATTTGTAAGCTGACATGCCCTTGTTTAATTCCTATTGCTGTTTTTCCCTTAGTGAAATTGCAGACTCTTAGCTCTTTAAAAAGGAGGACTGTTTCTGTTTCCTTTTAAGTTGCATGCAAAGTTAATTGAAACTCAAAGAGTAATTACACAGCTATTTGAGCAGTTTCATTTCACTAACAAAACATTAATGCAAGAACAGTGTAGTAGAGTGGTAATAGTTCCTTTTTTCAGTTGCAAGAAAGGGAAGCTGTAAAGTGAAGTCTAATAAAGGTGTATACACCAGTTAATGGCAAATTCAGAATTTTGCAGTAAGAATGTAAATTTGGTGAAAGAAATACTCAGTGAATAAACCTTACTCACATTTTGGATGGAATTAAAACGAGACTGAAGGCTGAATGTGGTATCTGGTGTTGCTCTCAGCTGTCAGCATTACATGAGTGTTCAAACGTGGAGGGGGGTGTCTTTTTAAGAGTAATGCTACTTCTTACTAGCAAACTGAATTTTCTCTGTGAAAGTCCATTAAAAATGAAAGCAAAGCAGTAAAACTGAATATAACACTTGGGAAAAAAGATTTGCTACAATAGCTAAGAGTAATACTGAGAGGAGTGTATAACATTCTTATATATACCAACTTTGCTTTCCAGATTTTCTTCTGTTAAGGTAACTGAAGGAAACAGCAGGAAACCACTCCCATAACCCCAAGAAAAATGTGCTGTTGGCAATTCTGTTTTCTTAAAATATGTATGTCCTTGTCTTGCTCAGAAAAAAATGAAAATTCATGGTAATGGAATTAAAATGGAAACTTTGTTAGGAGGGCAGTGTCTTACAGTGTGTAAGTGAACGTTTGTTCTTCAGTTTGAAAATATGAAGTTTTTCCTGAACAAAAAAAAACCAGAACATTTCAGGAGAAAACAGTTTTTATACTTTACTCAGAAGAAAGATGTATCAGGTTAAAAAAAAATTGATTTAAATGTAAATGCTACTTTAAGTTTGGGTAGGTTTTTCCATGCTGCATTAGGAGGGTTGACTGTGCTTGTCTATTTTTCTGATGAAAAAGAGGTATTAAAATTTAGGTGTAACAATTGAAACTTTTCCCAGTTTGAGTGTATATGAGATCTGGAGGTTTACGAATCTTCCAGAGACAAAGATGAATTTTTTTAGATGTATAACTGTTGGGGTTTTTTTTAACCATCCTCTCTTCCCTTCAGATTGTACAAATCCCTTTTTGTGGGGAAATTGAGTGCGAGGATTGGATCAAGAAGACCACTGCCAGGTAAAATACAACTAAGTGTAACTGAACTGGAAGGTATATCTCCCAAGATCAAAATCAGGATGTTTTGATTATAAAACAGGAATGCAAGATGCCTCTGGGTGTAACACATCCAGTTCTCGGCTTTGACTCTGACAGTCTTGCATAGTTCAATACATTTACTTCCCTTGGTTCTGAAACTTTCAGATTAATTACTGTGATTTTAAGATTTTGTGTATAATACACTTTATTGCACATGTATTTTTTAACAAAAGTATTTATTTATGAATATCCTTTTATTTCAGGGATCAAGACCTTGAGCCTGGTGCCCCTTCCATGGGAGCAAAAAGCCTCTGCATACCTTTCCAGCCTCTCCGTGAACTTCAGCGTGGAGAAAGATGTGTGTGCGGCAAAAACCCTGCCAAGTTTTACACCCTATTTGGTCGTAGTTACTAAATTATTAGTGAAAGAACCTTCCTCTTTATCTGTGAATTGAACTTTTTTTAATAAGACTGAAATAGCCCCTAAAACTTTAATCGGTTTTGTGACTTTTTACATAATTCAAAGACAAAGCCATAAACCATAACCCCCCACCCCAATTGTCGATCCTAGGCTAGCAGTAATTCACAGACTTTTCTGTAAACATCTCTAATAATAAACATGTATTGTGAGCTGTAATATGCTGTGGTGGTTTTTGCTGTATTGCTTAGGGGGGAGGAATGGGTACCTTTTGCTCATGTCTTTTTTCTGTTTTGGTGCATGTGTTTTCTTGTTACACTGAGAAAATGTGTGAAAGGTTGGAGAAAATGTCATAAACAGTACAGTTTAGGGTGCTGACATATACCTTTTAGATAAAACATCTCCTTTTAATTTTGCCTTCAAGTTTTTCAGTTTTCAGTAGAGACTTGCTGCTAACCTTTAGGCATAGTAAATACTACCCTTTTTGCAAACTCCCTCTGGAGTCAGGTGTTTCATGGAATATTTTCATAGAAACGTAGAATGGTTTGGGTTGGAAGAGATCATCTAGTTCTAACCCACTGACCCTGGGTGGGGACACTTCCATTAGACCAGGTTACTCAGAGCCCCATCCAGCCTGGTCTTGAACACCTCTGGGAATGGGGAGTCCAGAACTTCTCTGGGCAACCTGTTTCAGTGCCTCACCACCTTCATAGTAAAGAATTTCTTCCTAATATCTAATCTGAACCTACCTTCTTTCAGTTTAAAGCCATTCCCTCTTGTCCTATCACTACCTGTTCCTGTAAAATGTCCCTCTCCAGCTCCCTTGGGTTAATGAAAATTACTTGGAGGTCTATCTGAAGACTTCTCTTCTCCAGGCTGAACAACCCCAGTTCTCTCAGCCTGTCCTCGCAGGAGAGGTGCTTCAGCCCTCTGAGCATTTTTGTGGCCTCCTCTGGACTCTCTCCAGCAGGACCATGTCTGTCTCATGTTGGGGACCCCAGAGCTGGATGCAGTACTCCAGGTGGGATCTCACAAGAGAGGGGAGAATCACCTCCCAGATTTTCACCCCATTGTAAAACAAGTTTGAAAGGCTTTCTTAGATTAAATGCCAGATTGTTATCAAGATGCAGTTGGATGCCATTTCTTCCAGATATTTTGCCAAGTCCTGTTTGTCTTATTTTATAAACTGACCTTTATAACTGTCTGAGTGACACTGCAATGAGTAATGCAAAGGCAGAGGTAATGCAAAGAGATATTTTCAGTGCTAAATAGTTTAGTCTGTGGTTGTATCTACAGCATATTTCATAAAATCTTTTTTGGTTTTCCTGCACTTGCTAAGTGTTGCTTTGGCACTGCTTTAGCAGAGGAGGTTGGATGTCACAGAGTTAAGAAGTTATTTTAAAAATAACATTGCTTCCACTTTGGGCACAAGATTGGCTTTAGAAAAAAAAAGAAGAAAGATAGCCCTGGCACAAAATAACTTTTGGGAGACACATGCATAATGTATTACTTTTTTTCTCCTGTGTGGTTTTAAGGCTGTTTATATAAACCCCTTTACCTGAAAATTGTTGAGTAAAAACTTCGCAGTTAAAAAGTTGGACTAGTAAGATTCTCCCCAAATTCTTCCTGGGACAATACTCTGTGGCTGCCTGTTCCAAAGCCCTCTTTTTATGTAGTAACCATAGACAAGCATACAGGAGACTTACAGAATGCTACTCCCAGATCTTCACCCGCCTCTGCTTTCCAGAAGCATTTGAAATATTTGCTTTTGCCTGGATTCCTGTGGTCAGCCTTCCTAGTTGAAATTTTGAATATTAAATTTGAACCAGTGACCCGTCCAGTTTAGGATCATGCACCTTGTGATAATACCCCAATTTCCCCACAGAAAATACAAAAATGGTTAAATATATCAGCTTAGTCAGAGTGCTTGAACACTTCGAATTTCTCTGTAATATTCCTTGTGTGATGGTTAGTCCTGAAGAGTTTGCTTTAGTTGCATCTTAAAATCAGTGCATGCGTTCATCTTTGGGTTCAGTTGACAAACCAGAGGAGTGGGCCCTAAAGGGCTACTCTATTCTGGTAGGGGTCTTTTCTGGGATGCTCCCTCTAATAGTGGCTGGGATTGTATTTTGAGAAAGAGGGTGAATAGTAACACCAGAGTGATGTTTGCCTTTACAGTGATTGCCATGGCAGCTCTCTGGGGCTGGGGAAGGGGAAGGGTAGCAACCAGCAGCTTCAATGTCTGTGGGTGTAAGAGACAGGAGTGTGCCAAGATTTTTTGACTGAGCAAACCAGATTTTTGAGAGTAGATGAGTCCTTTGAGCTCCCATTGAAATGCTCTACAGCACCCATATTTTTAAAATGAGTGGAAGCTGTTAAATCTCAGAACAAAGGAAAGACAAAACTAAATGCAGCCTCTGAGTGCTGCAGCCTTATCTGTTTGAATGAACAGCCAACCTTCAACCAGTTGATCAATTCACAAGTAAACATGTTGACACACTGTTCTTAGAAATTAGGTGCTCTGAACCTGCAGATGGGTTGGTTTGAAGCCAGAGATTTCACGGAAGGCCAGCCTTTGCTTTTTCTTTTGTTTTTCCCTTACTTTTCCCAAACATGTTTCTTCCTGGTCATAGTAAGTGTCTGGAATGTGGATGACTCAAGTGCAGATCTCCCCATGATTATCTTCCACAGGGAGGCTAATGTTTGCCTGGCAGAGATAATGTTCATGTCGAGTATCCTTTCAACAAAAGCACAATCTGAGCTGTCTGTGAAGCATTATAGAAAAAAACTTTCAGACTCTTCATAGATTATGTTAGAAAAATAGGTGTATGAATTCGAATAATACACCACTGTTGATTAAAAAATACTGCTTTATGTTTATAATTAGTGTTTACAATTCAGAATTGCAAATTTCCTGATGTTCCTTAGTTCTTGCATACTGATAAATTTGGGTTAAATAGTAAGGGGGAAGGTAAGGGAACTGCCTTAACATGGTGCTAGCAGCTCCTTATTGAAAAATAGAGTACAGGTGAGCAAAGAAACTCCTTCATTTAGCTCTTGTTTTGGTAATCTCAGCCTTGTGTAAGGCAGGAATTTTGAGACCTCTGAACTTTGACCTTCGACTGTTCCCATTGAAAGGAGAATAACTTGGAAAAAAATTCTCACTTTTCATGCTCTGTAGTTGAGATAATAAAATAAGTAGTTAAAAGTCACTTTAATACAAGAAGGAAAAAACTACCATAGAAATAGCTGGAATAAAAGTAGTAACACAGGTGGGAGATAATGAAAAGGCAGAGGAGTAGGTACCAGTTTTCAATTTTGTAATTAGTTCTACTAATTTACCTTTCCAGGGTAACGGTGTTCTTAAAATGAAGGGGAGGGAAACCCTGAAGTTGCAACCACAGTGTAGTAGGTAGACAAATGACCAAATGTTAAAAAACTACGTATATTGACAGTCAAAGCTTCTAACAAACTGGACTTTAAACATAAATATTTTGGCAGTTGAAACCCTGTGAGCAAAAATCCGGATGAAAACTGGGGGTGGGTGTTTGAGTTTTTAACGTAAAGTTAATTCACCTTGGGAAGTCTGAGGTCAGCAGGGACAGTTGGTTAGCTCAGGTTATCAGTATTATTATCTTATCTCTCCGGGGCTGTACTGCCTGTAATTTTCTTCCGTTCTAACTGCAGATATATGTACACAGATGGGCATTTTAAACAAAAAGCTGGAGCATAAACTTTTTAGGAAGGCACCTGGTCTTATGGCCCATATTGCCTAGTGTGCTATAGATTTTCTTCGCTGCAGCTTCTGAGTGTGTGTTGGCTATCAGGAGCTCAAGAGGCACTACAATGAGTGACAAAAGATGTTACTGCTTTAGGACATTACTCTGTTCCAGAAATGGCGCAAGGTACAAGCAAGGACGTCAGCAGCTCTTATTTCCGCCTTAATTTCTGTTTGTGCTTTCCCCAACTCTGACTTTTCCGTGCAAGCTTATGAGGCTTACTTTGGGCATTGGAGATAGGCAGGGGTTTCTAAATGGGAAATAAACAGTGTGGTTTATTAAGCTTCAGCTTCCATGTGTACTGGCTGTTTAGAAAATGGCCTCCAAACTTTCTCCATTTCCATGGGCAATGCTAAAACATGACAAAAGTACAAAAAGTTAAATAGCTGTTGTACTGGGTTGCTAGAATGAAAGATGAATTCAGTTGTCTTTGAAGCGTGCTCTACGTACTACATCTTCAGTGACTCTCACATGTTTAGCATTTTCTTACAAATAGTGTCCACCCAACATGGATTTAAAATGTCTTCTTCCACAGGTATGTAATAAGACCTTTTCAGCAACAGAAATGGCAAAAACAAACAGGAGAGTTTTATGCAAAAGAGAGGCCTTGTCTAACCACTTAAAATTCTGAGCCACCTTCTGAGCCACCTTCTGAGCCACTCTCGGCCTTATTCAGTTTTTCAGGACACTGCCACTGAGTAGAGTAGCAAGTGCTGGTGTTCCAGTAATCTCCCTTGGGTCAATTTTGGTTTTGTAGGAAAAAAATCCTCCTGAGGGTGGAACACCTGTAGGACTGGAGCTCTCAGGCTGCCTTCATATGACAAATCTTGCTAAACTGCCCTTTACACTGATTTATTGCTTTACTGCTTCCTATAAAAGTGCCTCCCACATGTGAGCAGCGCTGACAGGTAAAGGGCAGAATCACAGGCAGTTGAGCTGCTCCTCGCGCAGCTCTGTCTCGCTGAGCCTCAGAGTGAGGAGAAAAGAGCAGCAGAAATGGGCCGCTACTCGGGCCGGAGCATGAGGCTCATCGCCATGTGTGTGCTGAGCGTTGCCATTTTCGCTGTTGAGATCTCCGTAGCCTACGTGGGCAATTCTCTTTCCTTAGCCTCAGATGCCTTCGCTGTTCTCTCTCACTTGATCTCCATGATCATCGGTTTGTTCGGCGTCAGGTTCAGTCGCATCCGGTGGCACAAGGCCAGCACTTACGGCTTCAGCCGAGCAGACGTGCTGGGAGCTTTTGGCAACTCTGTTTTTGCCACCGCTCTGATGTTCAGCATCTTCGTTGAGGCCATCAAGAGGTTTATCAATCCTCAGAAGACGGAGAAAGTACTGCTCGTCCTCATTATTGGGATTTCAGGCCTGTTCTTCAATGTGTTAAACTACATTATCTTCATGGACTGCTGTTACTGTCGTGCACCCCGCGAAGACGCTGAAACAGGTAAATAACCTCATGCGGTTGCTCAGCGTTCCCAGCCCTCTACGATTCTGCTTAATGACTCTTATAAAGACTGTTTACTGCTTCTCTGAGCTGGGCACGTAAAACGTAGTTTTTTTCATTCTTATGTTAGCAAGGGTAATGCATTTAATGCCTGAACCCATCCATGTTTCCAGTTATCACCATATGTGTTTATCAGTAAGTAGCGGGCAAGCAGTGTATGTGTTGTCTTTCTGAAATGTGCAGTGATCTGCAGGAGAAATTTTTTTCCCTAATCCATTGGCTGGCCAAATATGGCACAAAATGTACTACCACCCTGAGGAGGTACTTGTTATGAAATACCTAATCCTGAAATATCAGTCATCCAGAGTCTCCACTCTCAATATTTTAGCAATTCTGCCACAAATTTTGTTAAATATGGAGTTATCTTTGAGCGGTGTTCACAGTTTGTATTAGACAAAAGAATTGGTAAGGGCAAGAGGAGAGTCTCAGCCTTCCTTGATTTGGGAATATGTTGTGAGAATATCTGGATGCTGACTGAAAAAACTGTGCCTATGGAGCCAAAGTGCTCTTTGCTAAGGTTTTGTTGACCTGTGCTGGGGAAAGCATGCAGAGGAAAAACAGCTACTCTGCTACAGAAATGTTTTGCAGAAGGTTCTGTTCGATGCACAGAGGTTTGGCCTTTTAGTTTATTTTTCCTAGCACAGGAATTCAGAATTTCTACATTTGGGAGGAGGGATGGGGACTGTTTTTCTATTCCCGCAGCAAGTATTTCACTTTCTTTGATGCATGGTACATGCAAGTTCTTATTCTCTCTCTGTATGTTTTCATATACACATGCAAACATATTTCTTAAAAATAGTAATATTTCAGTTGAGATAAGAGCCAGATCTTTGCAAAATATTGCCTGGATGTGCTGTAGGGAAAGCTGAGAGACCCCAGCTGAAAAAGCAGCTTCTGTTGTATGCTGTTATATACTGCTTGAGGTGAAGTGAGGTAAGTCCTATGTTTGACTTTAAGGCATTGGAATTAGAAATTTGAAAATTGATAGTTTATATATTAGTGTTTAATGCATTTTTTATAGGTCTTGAATTAGAAAATATTTCTGTTCACTATTAACGGTATCTGCAGATTATATTGAAGCTTTAACTTTACTGGTGTATAACTGGTTATACACCAGTAAATGTATATACACCAGTAATGTTATACACCAGTAAAGTGTATATACTTTAGTATATACTAAAGTATATACTGGTGTATAACATTAAACCCAGATTAAACCCCATAACTGATTTTGGTGCCTGTGTGTTTAGATGCCCAACTGTTTAACATTTGAGCTGCTCTTAGACTAAATTTGTGGTGATATGTAATTAGCTGAGGGGTTTAATAGGCTTTTATGTGTTGGGAACTGTCAGCAATTGCTGACAAGGTCTCTGTTTATGATGACTTCTTGGTAGACAGCTTCTGAAATTTTTCTTCTGAGTGATGTCAGGGAGGAGAAACACATCAGCACTTATAAGGAAATTAACTGAAATTAATGGAAACTGTGCAGCTAAATGATGTTTTCACTGAATTTCCAGGATCCTACTCCTAATAACTCTTTGGGACAACACAGCCATCCCTCTCCGTCCAATAGACTGCTGTCCAAATACCTGGTAATTCCACTTTGCTTCCAACTGAATTTAAGATGCATGAACGAGGGATGAATTTCGTACCATCCCATAAATATAGTGTGTAGATTAGTTGGTGGTTTTACCTCTCTGTTTCTGGTAGGGTGAAACTTCTCTGCTTACAGTGGTGCCTACTGGCAAGATAATGCCATCGTATACTGTAGAGGGAATGCTCCTTTCTTCTGAACTTAATTTTGCAATTCCCACTTAGGTAAAATTTCACATTTATTTCCTCTAATTCTCAGTATATTCAATCTGAGTGGGATTTTTATTACTTTTCTTTCAAAAGAAATGTAATTCCCCAGATAGGTGTACTCTGAAAAGTATACTCACATGCTCTTCATATGTATTAAGTATATATTAAAAAACATGGGAAAAAAAGGGATTCCATATCTCTCTTGTCATCCTACATATAAGGAAAATATGCTCTTTCCTGGAGATGGAAGCCAAGGCAAGTTTTCTACCATGTCAGCGGCAGAAATTCAAGCAAATGGGCATGGTCTCTGAATCCTGCTGGTGCAGTCCAGCTGTCCACAGGCAGGACACTAAAGCTGTCCTGTAGTGACACCTGAGCAGTCTCCTCACATGGTTTGCTGAAACATAAAGATTTTTGGAGTAGCCCTCTACCTCCTAGGCTTTCTAGGAAAAGGGGACAATTGCCTTCCTATCTCTGCTCCCCAAGTACAGAATAGATTTAAACAGCCCTCTCATTTCTTGTAAGTGATTGTCTGAAAAAATGCAAAGCAAAAAAGGAAGAGAGTGGTTCAGTTGTCCAGTGCTGCATTGCGAGTGCTGAGGGGCATCTAAATCCACTGAAATAAATTCTTCCTCCTCTGTTAATGCCACAATTAATCACCACGGCCAACAGTTCATCTCATTTCTCTGTAGCATGGTCTGCCATCGGGGACGGAAAATTAGCTGGTGGGTTTCCTGGATGCTGCTGGCAGTGGTGGCAGAGTGAGATGTGCCTACGACGAGCCTTGCTAGTCAGGTCTGGACACCGAGTGAGGTGTTTACATCTGCCAACCCGGCTCTCCATCCTTTACTCTTGTTCTACATCTGTGCTCCTCATTTAACTCATTGCAACATCCACACCTCAGGGGCTCATCTTAGTACAAATATTCTTATTAAGCAAGTTTTTCCAAGTTGCCATCTCTGCTTACCCAGACAAAGCCAGTTTCCTCCTCCATCCATTGACTAGGCTTGTTTTGCCTCTCATCCCTTACTCTTCTGTCCCTTACCCTTTTCTTTTTTCTGGTTCTTGCTACCCTTTTCCTCTGTGTCCTACTTCCTAAGTCTTCATCTACTGCCATTCCCTTTTGTCTCTCTCTCTGTTGTGCAAATTCCTGTCTGTCCCCTCCGCCAACTGTAAGCACCTGTGTCTTCCCACCAGAATGAATTAAGGTCTCTCAGTCCCACAGGTCCATCTTTACACTTGATTCAGGCAAGTGTAGTTCCCCATACTATGTTAGGATGAGGAGGAGAGGTCAGCAAGAGCACAGGGAGGACATGCCTCTGTTCTTTCTTTTGATGCTGACCCAGAGCAAGTTACTACAGGTGTAACAATATTTCTGCACTGTCTAAAGGAACTGCTGTGTAGAGGTACTTGAGCCAGCTGGGCCATCCATGGCAGAGGCCATAATAGAGTAGTTATTGCTTTGACTTGAAATCCAGGATATAACTGTCAAAACAGGGAAATATTAAAGCTTCCCAAAAAACTTTTCACAGAAGTTGAAATTCACAAAAGACTTTTCTTGCTGCTGGAAATGACAGAGCAACTTAAGCCAGAGTTTTCTGACGATTTTGAGATCTTGTATCTCATGCAGAAAGTTTTGGCACAAAGGTGAAAAATATGGCAAAGTAATAAGCAGCTGAAAAAAAAAATTATGCTCTTATAATAAATACCAGACAATTTTAAGACTGGCCATGCCCTTTTCTAGTCAGTCATAAAAATGCAGAAGCCTGTTTTACTGCACACAGTGATCCGATTACTCTTGTTTATGTAGGTCAGCGTAATTGTCTCTTCTACTCATTTATGCACAGTTTTAAACTGTTAGAGGGACCACAGTTTGAAAAGCACCACATTAGTCCTATTACAATAATTCTCTGTTGTTTGTCTTGAAAAAACTAATAAAGATTTAACATGGACAAAACATCTGTTGTTTTGTGATCTGTACAGGGAGATGGGGGGAAGTAGGAAATAAAGATGTCACCCAGCCCAACCCATCTGACACTAAGGCACCCATAAAATGTCTGGGACCTGGGAGAAACAGCTCTCATCTTCTCATGAGGGACCTCACGATCTTTGCACAGCTCACAATTCGCTAAATAAAACGTGTTCTGTGTTAGCAGCCAAGTGGCTTGCTTTTATGTTCCTGTTTGTACAATTTAGTGGGTATGTGTGTGAGCTTTTTGTGTGGTAACACTGCTGGATCTTGATTCTCCTATCTCAGTGTGCACCAGCAGCCTGCCTCTCAGATAAGAGGTGGCATTTAAACTAGCAGCCACTTAGATGCAGAACACACCTTCTTTCTCCTTCTGGACTTATGCAGAGTGAGTTTGTTTATTCTGAGGCTTACCTTTTTTTTTTCCAGGCTTTTGTAATTAGGGGAGATTTTGGGGTACACATGTGTGAATGAAGAGACGCACTAGCCTTAAGTGCCTGGGTGACTTGGGAAGGCTGTATTGTGGTAATATTCTGAACTAGATTTTCACAGTTGTTGTTGCAAACATACTGATCCCAGGGGAAGTGAGGACATTTATAGGCCAAAATAGGTGGATAAATGGCTGCTTAAGCTGCATCTTAATGCCATAGATCTTCCCAGAGGAGACCTAGTGAGCTCAAGTGTGCAGGTATCAGAAAGCAATTTTATTTGTAATGGTGCTCTCTAGTTGAACAGACCCAACAACCTATATTGCAGATGGCGAAAACGGTCTGGGAATTAGAGTTCCAGAATAGGGGGTTTCAGTTTCTGAGATTGTCAGTGTGATCACTAAGTTCACCCACATTTAAGAAGAAAAAAATAAGTTCCCTGATTGGAACAGGTTTCTCTCTCAAATGCACTGCTGAAAGAGTGACAGACTTTGTCAGTCTGATGACCCAGAGTCCTTTTCAAGGAATGAGAAGGAATACCTCTAATGACAAACCTCTGGCTTACTGTGTTTTTCACACCTGAAAAGCCTAAAAGCGTATCCTCAAGATCAGCATTGCTCTGTGCTGCCTCTTTTTTGAGTCTATCTTTGCCAGGTTGATACTACTTTTCCCTGAAAGCACTGACTCCTCAGTAAACTCTCCATGCCAATTCATCCTCTGACTGCATTCATACAGATGATTGTCCAATGTACAGCACCAGAGTTTACCAAGAGACAGTTGCTTCACTTGCACAGTGCATCCTCATCCTTGGGATTTATGCTGCCTGGGTAGTGTACTGTGGCATCCAACTCCTAAATGCTTGACAATGAAGTATCCACAAATGAAGGGATGTGTGCTTTATGTGCTTAATTCCATAAATCGCAGAGGTGTTAATATGTTGTCGTATTGCTACCCAAATCCTACTATGACTAAATATTTAGATTATATGGCTTTGAGTTCTACAGCACCGCTGGATGTAGTCTTCTCAAATTGAATAAAAAGGCCCAGAGGCACTCTCAAAGTAATTTTAAGTGTTTATCAAATACCTAAGACTGAACACGTATTTTCTGAAGGTCTGCTTTAGCTTAACACTGTGGCAAATAATCCTCACCAAATTTTTCCAAAGCTTTTCTGAGCAGCTCCTGCAGAGGTAACTAGATGTGTGTTAATTTATATTTAGTGAAGCTCTAACACGAAACCTTTAAAAAGACAAGGTAAGACGCTGTGGAAGTTTATTTAGTAATATGCTTCTCTAAATTTTCTTCCTATCTGTTTCGAAAGCTCTTAATAGAAACCTTCAAGGATAAGCTAAGGATTAGTTTTCAGTGAGAAAGTTTTGCATCAAAGCAAGTAAAAGCAAATGTTTTAGGGCTGCTTTTTGGGGAAAATGGAAAATGCAGAATGAAAAAGTTAAATCTATGAGTAAAGCAAGCAAAGCATCCCTGGATGGTTGATGCAAGAGCATTAGGGTAAGGTTAAACCTTCTGAACCTAGATTCCAACACTACTAGTGCTGCTGAACTTTGGGTACCTGCATTCGCTCTCAACCTTGAACCAATTTCATGGCAAAGGAATAGACAGACTGTCTGTTACATCACAGTATCTGTGGTGAGCTGTAAGGAAATAAAAGGACTGTAAGATAACTGAGTTCAAAGTCATAAACAGTTTCAATACAATGGGGATTTTAAGATTGACATGTTTTATACGTTAACTGCAATTGCTTTATTTGTATGGGTATTCTGCAGATAGTTTGATACACGCCCAAGTTTGGTGTCAGATTCAGTCTAGAAATGCTGCTGGAATAGAAAAAGAATTTTTTGCAGTAGGACTCAATGCAATTTATAATGATGAAATCAGTGAATGGCTATCTCCTTTTCATGTTCTTTGCAATGTGCTGTGCTACCTCCCAGTAGAAAAATGTTATATGGAGGTTACGTATATACACACATAAATCTATACGAGAAACAGAACTACACTTTTAAAATAAAGTGAATTGTCAAGTATTTGAAATGTTTAAGGAAGTATTATCCAGGTGCTAGAGCAGATAATAAAGGGATATGTCTTAAAGTATGCAAAAATATCCAGTATGCTGGATATGAAGAGCAGGGCATGGTGGTTTGGAACTGAAAAAATGGATAACCATCTCAAAATAGGAAAAAAATATAACAAATATAACCATAAAAGGAGACACTCCAGGGTAAGAACTAAATAATTTCGCAGGGTCATAATTTCAGACTGACCTATCAGTGTATTCAAGCCAACTTTAGAAGGACATGAAAAATATGTTCAGTGTCCATCTGGTACAATGCTTCTCCCCAGGACAGTTTCAGGACTATCACGAAGAGTCATAGCTGTGATTAAAAATCCAGGGACATTCACCTCTGTACTCTGCCAGGCACACTGATAAAGCTGTCATCCAGATTGCTGAGGTCTTGCTGGAGAGCTGCCTTTTAGGCTTCTGCTCCCTGGACTGAAGCAGACTTGATGATTTCCCAGCGGTTCCACCCTTCAGTGTAAGAAACTCCATCTTCCTTTTGCAGGTGTGAGAGGGAGATACAAATAAAATGAGAAAGCAATGAGGAACAAACCACCTGCTAACAGAACACTCTCATACTAACACCTTCCACAGCAAGGTGTGTTGGCCAGTGTTTATTTTGCGATGCATTTTGTGGTCAAATTTATCTGTGGCAGAAGCCACATGGTTTCCATTTAGATTTGCTATGAATTTGGCCCAGCATTCCTAATTTAGAGAAAGAAACTTCATGGTAGCCTTCAGGGCTGTCACCAAGTCTTCTCAGAATGAGGCTTAAAGGTCCTCTCGTGGCCACCCATTGCATTTCAGGCCATGGATTGCTGCCTTTGAATGTCATGTGCCCAGGGTCAGCCTCAGCTTTTTGGTGCAAATGTAGTATTTTCCTCCGTACAGTCTTAAAGAGACATGACTCTTTTATCACGTACGGCAACATGTGGGCGTTGGTTTCTTTCATTCTCTAGTTTCTCCCAGATCGTTGCTGAAATGTCTTTTGTAATCAATTTTTATGATGGGTTAAAAAGTAATCTCTGTCAGGACTTTGATAAGAAGGATGAAGAGTGATCTCTGGAAATGGTACTGTTTATACTTAGTTCCTTATTTTCATGATTCTTTTTGCTATCCAAATTCTACAGCAGCACAAGGCTATGAGTGACTTATTTTCATTCAGCAGTAGGAGAAAATTAACATCATTACTGTTGTTACTACTGTCATATCTCATGATTATAGGGATATCCTACTTTCAAGGGCTGGTAATGGTTTCTCTGGAAGGAACTAAATAGATTTTTGCCTGTCACCCTGAAAATTAATATCTTAAGGAGGGCATGACACAAGTCTGCAAAACCAAGGGTGGCATAGGGAGGGTAAGTAGTCATTGAAAGTTTGTCCCATTCTCTGAAACAAGAACAAGAAAATACTAAGTGCAACTAGCAGGATTCAAGTTCAAAACAAGGAGAAAGAGGTGACAGGCTGAGATAATTGGGGTTGTTCAGCCTGGAGAAGAGAAGGCTCCAGGGAGACTTTAAAGCACCTCTTCAATATCTAAAAGAGAGCTGGAGAGGGACTTTTTATGAGGCCATGTAGTGATAGGACAAGGAGTAATGGGTACAAGCTGAAAGAGGATATGTTTAAATTAGAGAAATTCTTGACTGTGAGGGTGGTGAGATACTGGAACAGAGAAGTTGCCCAGAGAAGTTATGTATGCCCCATGCTTGGAAGGGCTTCCAGCCAGGTTGGATGGGAGCAGGAGCCAGGAGCAACCTGATTTAGTGGAAGGTGTCCCTGCTTATGGTAGGGACGTTCCAAACTAAACCATCCTATGATTCTTCACGCCATGGGAGTGGTGTGAGGAACTTGTTGCCAATTAATGTCGAAGCCTACATCAGTGAGTGAAAGGCTGGACTAGCAGATGAATGAAAAATCCATTGAGGGCTAATAAATATTTAGCTCAGGAACTCATTTGAGCTGAAAATACCTGAAAGATAAAAGAGTATTAGGAGAAAGTATTATATATATTCACCCTGCTTTTACTGTTACCTAAGCATCCTGTTATGGCCACAGGTGGGGAGAGCCTCTTGGCTAGAGGGTCTGACTACCAATGGCTAGGTGTTAAAAAATGGCATGTTGAGTACTCTGAAAGCTTGGCACACAGAAGGTTGCAGGACAGCTTTGCACCTTTGGGATTCAGAAGGAAAGTTGTCTTGTTTATAATAATTTTATGAATTCTTAAGAATTTTACCAACTCCTGTTCCTGATTAGGATGAGGAAACTGCAGCTTTTTTAGCAGTATTGTAGCTAAAACTGAAGTTGGCAAATAGTTCAGAAAACTATGGTGTTGGACAACCTTTTCTGAACCTCTAAGAGGAACTTCTTCCAACTCAGAATAGTTTGAAACAGAGAGCCTGGGATATTTAGGTTGATTGTTTCATTTAATAGTATGTAGCTTGTTCAGGCAATCCCAGTTCTGGATGAGTAAGTGTAACTGGAACATTATATTGTTGAACGTCTGCAGTCACTGTAAAACACACAAGGATGCCAAGCACACTGCCAAACAAACAAAAACATGGTTCCTTTCTGAAAGGATTTGAGACCAAATGTTCTGATACTGGAAGTGGATTGGTGCAAGGAGAACAGCAGTGCTACAGGGATAACATACACTTTATTCTGAAGATTGACCTAAATTAATTATTCTTGTTATTGAAAGCAACAACTTCTTGAATGAGAATGATTACCTCTGATCACTTGGCAGTTCTAGGAGTCTTTTGTCTTGAAGTGACTGTGATACCTGGATGAAGAGGGACAGGGAGGCTTCTATGCAGAATGGGGCAAACAAAAGATTTGATGTCCAAAAAGGGAAAACCCCTGAATGGATAAAGAACTGAAGATGTCTTGCTTTTGACTAGGATAGTTAATTTTCTTTATAGCAGCTGCATTTTGGATTCATATGAGAACAGTGTTGATAACACACTGCTATTTTAGTTGTTGTTAAGTGGTGCTTACTCTAAGTCAAGGACTTTCCAGTTTCCCATGCTTTGCCTGCAAGGAGATGCACAAGAAGCCGTGAGGGAGCACAGCCAGCACAGCTGATCCAAGCTGACCAGAGATATCAGAGATGTTCCATACCTCAGAGAGTCATGCTCAGTATATACTCCTGGGGCAGTTGGTCAGGAGCCGCCAGTCACTGGTGGGGGACAAGTTGGGTGTCAGTCAGAGGGTAGTGAGCAACTGTGTTGTATATCACTTTTTTGGGGGAGGGTTTATTAATCTCTCTTAGAAAAAAAAAACCACCCAAATTATTAGTATTGTTATTAATAGCATTAGTATTATATATTAATTCGTTTCAATTATTAAATTGTTCCTATCTCAACCCGTAAGGTTTTTTATCTAATTCGCCTCTCTATCCCACTGGGGGCAGGGGAGAGTAAGCAAGGAGCTGCACGGCACTTAGTTGCCAGCTGGGCTTAAACTATGACAGAAGATGAGAAATAGAAAGCAGGAGAGAAGGATCAGTTCCATAAAAATGTATGCTAGATGTTCAGAAGACAAAAGTGATACAAATGTGAGACAGTACTGGGAAAGGAGTAAAGGAGGCAGTCAGGACTTCTGCTGTGCCTCTGTATGAATCTGTGGCTGCCCTGGCTTTTGAAGACAGTGCAGGTTGTGCTCCCTCATCTCCAAAAGGTGTGGACATGAACTGGAAACAGTTCAGAGACGGACCCATTGCCTAACCCAGCACAAATATTGCTGTTTGTCTGTCAGTGTGTGGCTTTCAGACCAATGCTGTATTGTAAGAAGCAGATTGAGATGTGTGAGCTTGACAGAAGGAATAAATCAGTGGATCAGCAGATAAAGCTTCAGAGATGAGGCTCTGAATGTGTACTGCTTCGGACATCTTCAGAGATGTAGTTGTGTTCAGTGTCAGAGGACTTAGCCTTATTTGCTGGAAATAATATTTTTAACAGCATTTCTTCAAAATAACTGTGATATTTTTATGTTTTGGAGTCAGCTCAGGACTATGAGTTGTTGTTTGGTTTTTTTTCCAAGAGAATTTATGCATATTTTGTGTAGGAGGATTAATGACGTTTCAGCTACTGTATTATAAGTCTTCTTAAAATAAGAACTACTGGAAATTCTTTTCAGTTCTATGCAGGTGCAATGACCTCACCTTCAGAGAATTGTCTTTTTTTCATTGTAAGTGAAGTGCCAGAGGCAGAATTTTCTATCATTGATTATAGTAAAGAAGATACAGACCGTCATTTTAAAATTTATATCTGACTATTTAACTTCCTATAACTCATATTTTTCTTTTTTTTTGTTCCACCTTTGTCATACTGCTTTTCATTTGGCACAACCATTGAAAATCTCTTAACCTCTTGGCTGTAATTATAGAGCTGAAATGTGTGTTGATGTGAGTTACTCTATCTGTTCCCGTGATTGTGTTTGTCTTTACAGTAAGCTTCATTTCAATACATTTATTTTTATGCACTTGTTAGTTTGAATATTGCAGGATGCTGAATGTATGAAGGGCATGCACAAGAATCTCTTGTTCATTGGGAGTTGTGCATATTAATTCCTTGGATGGGTAATTATCCTCTGAATGGCTATTCAAACCCACTCCAGAGGTTAAGATATATCTTGGGTTCTGTGCAAGGCAGGTTTTGATTGTGTACACAGAAATTAGGTGAAATGTAGAGGCCTCATTCAAAAGGTGTACTCAAGCAAGTGCTCAAACTCAATTAACAGCAGTAATAATGCAATAGCTTCAGAGTTAGAAAAAAGAGGAAATTCCTGAAGTCTTCTAGGAAAGGAGATCCCAGCTGACTGGGGCAACATCAGACTGGCAACCTCTCACTAGTAGGGTTCTGCAGGACTCTGTCTTGGGCCTTGTGCCCTTCAACATCTTCATAAATGACTTGGATGCAGGACTGGAAAGAATACCAAGCAAGTTTGCACACGAAACAAAACTGGGAGGAGCCGCTGATGCCCTCGAAGGCAGGGAGACCAGATTCTGCACCTGGGATGGGACAACCCTGCATGTACAGGCAGCCTGGGGGATGAGATGCTGGAAAACAGTGCATAGGAAAGGGACCTGGGGGGTCTTGGTCGATGGCAAGTTGAATATGGATCAGCAGTGCCCTGGCAGACAGGAGGGCCAACCCTGTCCTGGGGGGCATCAGGCAAAGCATCACCAGTCGGTTGAGGAAGGGGATTGTCCTGCTCTGCTCTGCATTGGGGAAGTTTCACCTTGAATATTGTGGCAATTTTGGGCACCACAATGTAAGGAAGATATTAAGCTCTTAGAGAGCATCTAAAGGAGGGCAACGAAGATAGTGAAGGGCCTTGAGGGGAAGCCATATGAGGAGCAGCTGAGGTCACTTGGTCTGATCAGACTGGAGGAGATTGAGGGGAGACCTCATTGCAGTCTACAACTTCCTCGTGAAGGGAATATAAGGAATAGGAACTGATCTCTTCTCTGTGGTGATCAGTGACAGGACACAAGGGAATGGCCTGAATTTGTGTCAGGGGAGGTTTAGGTTGGGTATTAGAAACAGGTTCTTCCACCAGAGCGTGGTCAGGCACTGGAACAGACTCCCCAGAGCAGTGGTCACAGCACCAAGCCTACCAGAGTTCAAGAAACATTTGGACTATATTCTCAGGCACATGGTGTGACTCTTGGGATTGGTGCTGAGCAGGGCTATGAGCTGGGCTCCATGATTCTTGTGGGTCCCTTCCAACTCAGCATATTCTGCGTGATTCTGTGAATTTCTGGTTGTAGAACCTTTGGTAGGTGGGACAGGATAGTGTTCCCTGGCCTTGCTGGTTTATAATCTGATAGCAACGGGTGCTTTGTCAGGTGTGGTAAAACATGTGATGTGATGCATAAGTATGAATTGCAGCTGCTGAAGTCGCACTTCTGCACTGGTGTGCCTCAGGCTTAGCTGAAATACTCCAGACTCTCCCAGGATACTGTTTTAAGGACATTATTTTCTTTAGGTCTTATGTATTCTATGTATTTTTATTTTTGGGTCCAGTTCTCCTATTGAGAACTCCATAGTTAAGGATGATTTCCCATCACCTTGAAATGCTGTATTACTAGTCCAGCTCTGTCCTTTTCTACTTGCAAGCAGGGCTGTCACTTTCTCAAGAACTGTCTTGACAATGACAAGAAAAAATTCTAAATCTAATACAAACACAAGATAGAGGTTTACTTGCTTATGCTTCTTGTAGACTATCCAGTAGGTTAAAAAATGCATGAAATTATTTTTCTCATAGGGTGATGATAAATCTGTGCACAACTAGGAGCTATTTTCATAGAATCATAGAATGACTGGAAGAATTAAAGATCATCTAGTCCCAACCCCTTGCCGTGTGCAGGGACAACTTCCACTAGAACAGGTTGCTCAAGAGCTTATCCAGTCTGGCCTTGAACACTAACAGGGTTGGGGCATCCACAGTCTCTCTGAGCAACCTGTTCCAGCATCTCACCACTTCCCAGCAAAGAATTTCTTCCTAATACTTAACCTAAATTTCCCGTTTTTCAATTTGTACTCGTTACTCCTTGTCCTATTACTACAGTTCCTGACAAAAGGTCCCTCTCTGGCTTCCCTATAGGCCCCTTCAGGTACTGGAAGGCTGCTGTGAGGTCTCCACACAACCTCCCATACCCCAGCATGAAAAGCCTTGACTTTCTCAGCTTGTCTTTGTAGAGGAGGCTCTCCAGTCCCGTAATCAACTTTGTGGCCCTCCTGGGGACTTGCTCCAACAGTTCCACGTCCTTCTTATGTTGGGGGCACCAGAACTGTACACAGTACTGCAGGTGGGGTCTCAGAAGAGCAGAGGGGGAGAATCACCTCATTCAGCCTTCTGGCCACGCTCCTTTTGATGCGGCCCAGGACACTACTGGGTTTTTGACACACCTTTTTAAAGGCTGGTGGCCGGAAAAGAGCTGGCTCAGTAGATGGCACTCTGTTCTTTGGTTTGGCACTGAAGCCACCAATAAAGCACCGAAGGAGCGTAATTATTGGATCCGTCACTGGGACTTCACCGTCTCTGGATGGCGAGACCGCAGGCAGGGCAGCAACTGGGTGACTCTGCCCACCCGAGAGGGCTCTTCGCCTGTTCGCCGCGCCGGCCCGCGGCCCACCTATTTTTCCTCTTTATTCCGTGTTTGGCTGATTTTCGTGCCCCCCGCGGCGGCACCCCGGGCCCGGCGGGGCCGGGGCGGGGCCGGGGCGGGGCCATGTGGCGGGGCC
>JAWMRA010000113.1:18871926-18902656 GCA_035584735.1 Pseudotriccus pelzelni
CGGCGCGGCCCGGGCCGCCCGCACTTATTGCGGGCCGGCGGCGGCGGCGATGTCCCGGCTGTAGCGCGGAGCGGGACCCGCGGGCAGCGCGCCGCCGCCGCCATGGGGCGGTACTCGGGGAAGACGTGCCGCCTCATCTTCATGCTGGTGCTCACTGTCGGCTTCTTCGTGGCCGAGCTGGTGTCCGGCTACCTGGGCAACTCCATCGCGCTGGTGTCCGACTCCTTCAACATGCTCTCGGACCTCATCTCGCTCTGCGTGGGGCTCTCCACGGGGCGCATCGCCCGCCGCAGCCGCCGCGGGCCCCGCGCCACCTACGGCTACAGCCGCGCCGAGGCGGTGGGAGCCCTCAGCAACGCCGTCTTCCTCACCGCCCTCTGCTTCACCATCCTCGTGGACTCCGTCCTGCGCCTCGCCCGGCCCGAGCCCATCGACGACGCCCAGCTGGTGCTCATCGTCGGCACCCTCGGCCTCGCCGTCAACGTCGTGGGGCTCCTCGTCTTCCAGGACTGGGGCGCCTGCTGCCGCCGCCGCCCGCCCGCCGCCGCTGCGCTCCGGGATGTGCCCGGGGGCACGCCGGAGGGGGACGCGGCTGAAGCAGGTGCCTTTCGGCTGCATCCTCGCCTTCCCCTCCCGTCCCGCACCTCTCCCCGTCCCTCCCCTCCCCGCTTCTCTGCATCCCTCCCCGTCCCCTCCGTCCGTCTCGTTTGCCCTCGGGGCTCGGCGAGCTGTTGGCCCCGTCCTCTGGGCCCTTTCAGAGCCCCGGAGCCGCCCCTGTGGGGTATCGCTAAGCTCATTCCGACACCCGCCGCCTCTTTCACCTTGTACTTTACACCGGCCTGCTGGGCGTCCCCGCGGGATGGGGGAAGGAGGCGCTGCTCAGAGGGCTGCACAGGAAATGTTTTGGCTTGGTTGTTTTCTTCTTGTCACCTTTGAAAGAAGTTGGTTTTGAGAAGGTTGATGTTTTTTCTGTTTGTAGAACTTATACACAACACAGCGTTTCTTCTTTGAATGCAGGTGATTCACCAAATGACCAAAAAAGCCCTGAAGAGGGGTCTGAGAAGAAAAAAGAGAAAAAGTCTGAAGCCTTGAACATCAGAGGTATGGCATGGGAGTATACTGCTAATGTTATATTAACTTAAAACACTTTATGGTTTGTATTCCACATTCCTTCCCCCCCTCCCAAATTATCAGTAGGAAAGGGAGCAAAAGCCCAGGACTCTTCTATGTAATTGGACTTGGTTATCTTCAGCAGAAAGGTTTTGGTTGTATGAGATAGTAGAGGTAGTAACAACATAGTGTCATGCCCATTTGTCTCTGAATGTGCTCACATTTTGATTTTTATTTTTTAGAACTATGCAGCCAAACATTTTGGAAAGGATACAAACCCTATTGCACTAAGCTCAAGTCAGTAGAGGCATTACAGGAAGGTAACACAGGCAGCTATGAGGTGCATCTTTGAGTGTTACTGTAGTAGTTGAGGAGTTTTCAACTTTAAAATGCTTTTCGGCAGAAAACAGGATTTCTTTTAAATCCCACGGTTGATGATGTTTCGTTGTCAGCACGAGAAAAAAAGTTCTGAAACTGGTGCTGCAGCACCGTGTTTTTCCAGGTCCTTGAACTGTGAACCCATTCCCGGAAGAGTCTGGGACAGGATCAGTCCTCTTACGTTGTAATTTGGCAGGTCTCTGGGAATCTGTAGAGTGAAATACTATAGCTACTTCTAGGAATAAATTACCCACGTGTCACTCCCTGTCTGTGTAGGTGTTTCTATGTATACTTGTCTATGTAGGTACCCTGAGCAGAGCCAAATGCAGATGCCTTTGAATATACGAAACATTGAGTTTGTCCCCAAGGAAAGGGCTGTCAGAAACCGGAGACAGGATGATAGTTGAGGCTTCTTATGGTCAGCTATCAACATCTGATATTCCTCCAAAGTTGCATTGTGTGAATTCTGCTTAAGAGATCGACGTGCAGTCAGGCACCTGTGTTTGCTGGTTGTTTTTTAGTGTGCGTGTGTCTGTCTACCTGTCCTTCAAAAGTGTTTTCAGAGCTACAGAAACGCATCTGTAAGGCAAGATGCTTTGGAAAATCAAACCATATGCTAGAGCCACAACGCTTGCCTGCATGTCTAGAAATTGTTGTCACTGGATATTATGGCGTTATGGTGGTAAGGTTATTGCAACAGAATAAGCAACTGTCTCTCGAAGACGGAGGAGAGAAGGATAAGAAATTGCTTTAGAGAAGGCCTTGCTTGCCTGAACCACAGTGCCTGGGTATAATTATTCTGGAAACTTTCAAAAATGTTTGAAGGATAAGGACCTTTGTGTCAATTATTTTAAAACACCTGTCATCTTTCATTTTTAAAAAGAGAAATTTTTGTAAGTGATACTCTAGTATGCAATTTTTTTACCAAAATTAGTTTTTATTATCCTTACAAATATTCATTGCTTCTGTAGCCAATGCTACAGATATGTACCCTTAAAATTCTGATTAAAAATTTATGTTTTTTCCTTTGAAGTTATTTACAGAGTTATACTTACTTTGTAATTACTTGGCAAAAGATTCCTTTATGTTGTAGAATTGGAACCTTCCTGAAAAAGATGGCTGGATAAAATGGATTGTTAGAGGAATGGCTTCCTTGATTTTAAAAATGGTAGGAACAGAAATCCATAAATTCTGCCTGACAGGATTAATTATTGCAGTATGAAATTATTCCTTTTACTTCTTGAGCATATGCAGGGTAATTCAGACTTTCCAACACAAGCTGTTGGAAACTGTGGTCTTACCATATTTAACATACCATTACTAATGCTTTTATTTAGTAAAAATTAATTATCATTTCTAGCTTATAATCATAGCTTTTGGGGTTTGATAGGAAAGTGGGTTCATTTCTGCCTAGGGCCCCATTATTTGATGCGTTACCAGGGTGTACATATAATTGATAGTGTAAAGTAAGCATTTTCAAAATTCTGTATTCTCAACTAATAATTAAAATTCTGACATACTTACTTTTTTCTTCATTTCAAAAGAAGACTTTTTGAAACATTTTCCTGTTCTTTATAAGCTGTGCTCTCTAGTTAGTTGCCTTGGCAATTGCATCCTGCCTGTCCCTCTTGTTAGTGCAATAGTTGATAGCCCATGCTGATTCGGGATTATTTGTAAATGAAAAGGAAACACTGCAACACTGTTAGGAGGAGTAAAACCTTGTGGGAGTCTGCCAAATGGGGCAGAACACGCTTGACTCCAGCAGAAAGAGCTGGACTCACTAGAAGGTTGTACTTTCTTATCTGACCCAAGTGATTTACAGGAACTCCAGAGGTTGTTGCCTCACACAAATCAAGGTGCGTGTACAGAACTCTCAAGAAACAGCAGCACAGGCACAGTTCTAGGGCTGATTCAGTATTCAGCATCACCAAAGAGTCCAAACTCTTTGCTGTGTTGTTAATAAGTTTCGAGAGCAGCTTTTTACTCAATTTTTTTTACTCAATTTAGAGTAGTCCAGGCACATACTAAATCATGTGACTGACTCTCAAACCAGATTCTGATTTTTTGGCGGGTCTGAGGACTAGTGGTGTTGGTGGGACAAGGTTTAATATGACTGGTAATCAAGCTTGTTGTGAAAATTGGAATTTGAGGGTGTTTGGAGCCATAAGGATGGACTTAGATTTCACTTCGGTAATTTTTCAGGTTTCAGCGGTGTCATAGAAACTGATGGGGGAGAATAACTGTTACTGGGGGTGATTTGTGGCTCTCTCAGCTTCCAGGGTAGAACTGATAGATTTAGTCATCAGTTTTTAATTGAGATTTAATGTGCCAGGATCTCTTCATAATTTGTAGGCATTTAAGAAAACACGTTTTACGTTGCCATGGCATTGCACTTGGGCAGAAGTTGCTGGCACACCCTACATGTTTAATAATGCATCCTACTTAAATAGCTATGCTTCGGAGTTAGTGTTTCTCTTCCTGTTTTTTCCTGAAAGTGGCTACTGAAAACTTTGGTTATGATATTAACGTCTGGAATATTGCATTCTTCATGTCAAGTAGAGCATACTTGAAAAATGCAGGAGTACATCCCCCCTACCCCCTAAAAAACCCCGAACAAAACAATGAAACAAAAAACCACCCCTCCGCTAATGGAAATCGTGTCATTTGTTTCAGGTGTTCTTTTGCATGTTATGGGAGATGCACTTGGATCTGTGGTCGTGGTAGTAACTGCTACTATCTTCTATGTACGTCCTCTGGGGGATGCGGCGTGTAATTGGCAGTGCTACATTGATCCAAGCTTGACAATAATTATGGTGTTCATCATCTTGTCTTCTGCATTCCCACTTATCAAGGAGACCTCAACTATTTTGTTGCAGATGGTCCCCAAAGGTGTTAATATACAAGTACTGAGTAAGTCAAATTTGTTGTTGAAATGCTTTTAATTTTAATGGTGTATTTCAATGCATATGTTATTTGTGGAATGACATGTTTGGATTATTTACTCATAATAGCTCCAAATGCTCGAGAACTGTGAGAAATAGTCACATGCCTGTGTCCTAGCAACATGACTCAAATCTCTCTGGATTAGTTAAAGCATGCATTTTGAGAATGTGGTACTCACCCAATACATCAAAAATACCGGGGTCTTGAGCTGTTAATGCTTTGTGTGGGTTGTTTGTGAGAGAAACAACAGTGAGTTACAATATTTCCCAGCCCTGTAGTGGCTTCTTCTGAAAGGCTTCCAAAACAGCTTAGAAATTTCCATTAAGACTGGTTAATTTTGTAACTTTTAGGTGTTGTTCACACTGGTCAGTTGTGGGGTAGCCAGAATTCCATCGTGCTCAGGGCTTAAGGAAACCAGAAGATGTGGGGTCTTGATGAAGGAAGTGGTGCTCTAACATTTCTTGTATGAAGAATTGGTAAATGGTAAATTGCCTGAGGAAAGGGTGAACCCAAAAGGAAAGGTGGTCTGTTCATGCAGTCATCTGGAGGTTCAACTGAAGGCAGCTGAGAGTAAACATGTTTTATCAAGTATATATCTTCTAAAATGATAGTTTGGATACTGCTGCTTTTGGATGGTGTACCAAATGGGACACTGGATAATTAGCCACTGCACCAAAGCCTCTAATATCGTTGTCTTATGTCTTCCAGCTGACAGACTAGCTCGTGTACCAGGGGTTAGCAGCCTTCATGAGGTACATGTTTGGGAGCTTGCAAGTGGGAAGAATATTGCCACTCTTCATGTCAAGTGCCAAACCCCTGCTGGTTACCAAGATGCTGCTTACAAAATACGGGAGATTTTCCACGAAGCAGGGGTCCATTCTGTGACCATCCAGCCGGAGTACGTTGACCACAAGACCTCCCAGCTACTGTGCAGCTCGCCCTGCATCTCAAAAGCTTGTGACTCTCAGCTGTGCTGCAGTCAGAAGGAGCCCCCCCGGGCTAAAACTAACGGCTACACTGAGAAAAACAACAGTTGCATTTCCGCAGGGCACAAAGACAATGGTTCAAGTAAAAGTGACGTTGAAATCCCAATCGAAGACCCGGCAGCAGAGGACAGCCTGAAAAATTGTGACATTTCTGATGACAAATCACAGGCGAGCAGTACACGGTTTTAGGCAGCTCCCTTTGGTCTGTGTCATGTTTTCACAGAACAATTTTATCCTGGCTGTGAAGGGGGTTGTCAGTGGTTGTAGCTGAAGCTGGTGTGGCAAAAAAGATTTCTGTGCTTTAGCTGTAAACCAAAATACACCTAAAAGCCCCTTGTATCTGAAATAAGGATTAAGATTTCCACCAAGGCTGTTGCATTCATCTAAGATTTTTCTGATACAGCCTTACCAGTTCGTCACCAAAATTAGGGTGAATTCCTGTTCTTAGAGTGGATGGGGTGTATTGCTCGCTGTCTGCACTGATGTTTGCAGTTCATGGCCAGTGGCACTGGGAATGAAACTCTGGCCTTTCCTGCTGAAGTGAGCTGTTTCTTGAAAGCCCTGTGGCCAGTTAATGATTGTACTGGGCTGAAGTACTGTATATTTAAAAAGGACTTCAGTAAAGATGCTTTACTGATCCTTAAACCCCATTTTTTCCTGTTTTACAGTAACACTTGTGCTTCTGGCCAGTGGGTTTGTGAATGAAATTAAGAGTGTCTAAGAGGAAGCACTCAGGAATTTTGACTTGCATTGTTTTCTTGATTGACTCTTGTATTTAGGGACAGAGCAGAAGCTGGTCTTGCTTCTCTAAGAGTAATACTGGAGTCCCAGCTTAATCGCAGATGAGTGTGCTTAGGAATAGACTGGTTGTCATGAAAGCAAATAAATACCTGCTAATGTTGTCTGTACTGATTCTAGCAAATGGAAATGTAGGCAGTCATCCAATTAACTTTTATCTCGTTCACTGTTGTGATTGTACAACTCAGTCTTTTTAAATATTTTTTTCCTTCTGACAACAGAAGTTCTAAGAGCCATGGTCTTATTTTTATCATTGTGTGGGATGATTGCATTATCTTTAACACTGAGTGTCTGTCATTATTCATGCTGAATAAATAAGCTAATGTGTTTATTATGAACAGTTAAAATTCTGCAATTCTATTATTAAGATGTAATTTATTAATTAAGACATAATTGTATTAATTAAGGAAGTACCTTTAAGTCTTGTGTGCAGTATTATCACTTAGAGGGGGCTTTAAAAAAAAATTAAACCAGGGAATTTTTCCTGGTTTAGTCTTAATTATTTCTTGTTGTCTGCCTTTAAAAGGTCTGAGCCCTCCCCTCTGCCCTGGCCCTCCTTCCTCTGCCCAAAGGTGTATCTCAAAGTGTGTTTAGTGAAGCAGTTCATTATCTTTTTGCTGCTTGTTCTTTTCTGAAGGCGTGCAGGGGTGCTCGAAGGAAAAAAAAGGTGATGTGCTCTGTCACCAGCATTGGGTTTAGGTCAGGTGTGCTCTCCGTGTTTCTGGGAGAGGAGATCCACTACCTAATCCACACTGAGTGTAGTGCTTAGCCTCCCTGGCCATTCAGATCAGATCCAGAAGCTTTCAAATACACTTTGCTTCAAAAGCAGTCTTTCAGTGATCTGGGTGGCCTGAACAGGCTATTTTATCCATTTATTCGTGGGGACACCTTTATAAAACAGTGCTGTCGTTACCTCAGTGACACCTTAACAGAGAGAGCAAATTGATTTCATGCTTGGGCTGGGAAAATACCAGGACCTCCTTGCAAGGCTGACTTAAAAGCAGCCAACTCCATACTAATAAAGATGATTGCATTAGTTCAATGAATATTAAAACACACAGCAGGATATTTTGCTGCTCGGAAAATAGTATTTACTGAAGCAGTGATTGCAGGCTAAATAGCACACTTCTAGATTTGTAGTTACCCCTCCCTTTTGAACAGATTCTTGCGTGAATTAATGTATTTTATAGCCTTTTATTATAGATTTTTATTGTATAAATTAACATACTTGTTAATATAATTAAAAGCTTGGTCCTCTGGCCTGTTTTCTTCCGTTGGCAGCAGCAGGATCCTGCTTGGCAGTTATTGCACGAATTAATGTAAATCAGGAAACATTGTGAGAATTGCTCTGTCTTTTAAAAGTATGTGGCGTAAAGTAAGACAGCATATTTTTCTGTTCTTTTTTTTTTCCTTTTTCCTTATTTTTGTCTATGATGATGTTTAAATGGTGAGGTTTAGATGTAAATAACAAATATATTTATAGGGTTTTTGAGAACCAGAATAGAAAGCTCCCAAAATAACAACAAAGTCTAAGGAGAAGTTGCTTCCAAATACCCTCTAAAACAAGCAGCCTTTCATAATTATGCATTTGTGTCTTAAATCAGGTAATTTTTAAAATATATATATATGTTATTGAATGTTTGAAAGCTTGAATGGCAGTATTTACTCTGGGATTAAAAAAAACCTTGTATGTGTGATGTTGGAGCAATTGACAAAATGGACCATCTTTATTCTTCTAGTGCTTGTTCAAACAATGGTTATATATTTTCTAAACTTTTGAAAGTGTTGAAACCTGAAAATACAATGAAGTAACATTCCTAAGCTTTTTTTTTTTTTTTTTGCCTTGTCTGGTTGAATGTACTGTAACTGTTGCCTGTGAATAAATGGGAAAATACCAGGGATTATACAAATCTTCAGGTCTAGAAAGCAAGCAGATTTTAAATTTGCTTTATTACTTAAGCAAGCAAAACCAACAGAGCTATATTATTTATGAGATGAACCTTGCTTTTTTTTTCTGTGTAGGGACTTTCAGGGTATTCAGCTAAGGTTTCTGACCAGTATCTTTGCCTTCGTTTGAGTCCCACAACAAAATGTTTTTCTCTTCTGTTTTAAATGTGTCACAACCTGGTTGTACTGGGCGGCCCCTCTCTAATTCCGTAGAACACTTAATTCCAGTCAGTGTGTTTATTGTACTGGCTAATTTCCCTTCAGTTCTTGGCATATCTCTTCTAATTCTCTTGAAGTAGTCTTCCCTCATTTTGAAATACAGTATATTTCAGTATTTGCTCGTATCTATGGGCAGTTGTTTTAAATTCAATTTTATAGTCCATTGCACTGTCATAAAATCTCTGTTCTGGCCTCTTTAGCTTAATTGCTTTGTTTCCCTCCCTGATTGATTGTGCTACTCTGTCCTCTTCAAGTACTGCCTTACGATTGTCTCTTTACGGCATGTGAGTTCTCTTCCACTGGTTGTCCGTTTCTGTCCATCGCTGCCTGTAGCAAAGGCAGTCTGCTTAAATTATGTCTGACTTTCAACTGGTGGTCCAGCTAATGTGGCCCTCTGACCCATAACCAGCCATACACGTGACCGAGTTGTATGACAACGAAACATTTGCTAACCTTGCCACGTTGTTCTGGAGTAAAAGTAAAATCTGGAATAAGTTAACATGACATAGAATGCAAAAGGAATTTATGGGCCTTCATCAGCTGTGTGCCTTTTCCTGAAGTGAATCAGTTCTTTGTCACCTTTTCATATGTGCCAAAAGTGCCAATTTGATTGTTAATTTTTCCTTCATTTGTAGCTCTCTCAATGCCGGTCTTGCCTTTGTTCTTCAGTGTAAAGAAAAACAACTGCTGCTATTTTTAGGAGTATTGCTTTTTTCTTATGAAGTTTTTAGTTGACTTAATTTTCCTGGTGTTCTTTACAATACTTACTCTGACTCATAGTTCTGTGGTTTTTTCCTCTTAATGTTTTTCTTACTTTTTGTTTCCTCAATCAAGGCAGGGTGGTTTTGCTAGGCTTCTGGTCATGGTGGTGTACCTATAATACAGTTTACAAATACCTCTTTTATGCACTGGTTAAATTTCTGCACTCCCTTCTATTCAAATTTACTCTCTTTCTGGTTTTCCTATGTGACACACCTTACTGATGCAAACCACTTTTTGACCTTCTTTAGTTTTTCCTGTTCTTTCCCTCTCTCATTCCTGAATAGTAACACTTACTGTCCTGAATACTCCCTTTTATTCTGAACTTTGAAGGGAATATGCCAGCACCTGAGTTTTCCCCGAAGTGAAGTTTAACACCCAAGGTCTATGGATGGCTTGATATGAGCTACACCAAGGACTATTTTGTAACCTGTGGTCCGTGTAGATGTGTTGTCTAAGTAGTAGTCATCCTGAGACATGAACATATGTATTTATATGTATTTAAATTCTTTATAAACACTCTACCTGAATCAACTTTCTAAAAAGGTTGGTTTCTAAACCTGGGAAGTCATAATGAAATCACAGGGGTTCACTGGTCATTCATCAACATCTTGGGGGAAAACTTGGGTCACTAATTAGAAAACAGGTAAGAAGATCATTCAAAAGCTATGAGCATTCCTATAAGTTCTACTTACTCTGCTGTACAGTGGAAGCACTTTCTATGTTAAATACTTTACTTGGACAGTGACACCTTGATGTGAGGATGTTGCTGTATAAGATTGTTACATTTATGGAGTTTTGTTGCTTAAAAGTTTTCTCCAGTTTTTCTGTTCATTATGTGATTTAATGTGCCAAGATGTAATTTCCATGATAGCTGAATCAATGAATTGTAAATCTCACTATGGTTTTATTAACCATTAGTGAAAAATTTAAAGTTTTATGTATAACTATATTTTTTTCAAAATGAAGTTTCAATGTCTTGTAAATAAAGTGTATTTTTAAATAAACCTGTTGTTCTAAGCTTGATGTATACTAGCAATAGGAGCTTGTGTCAGTTTGGATAATTTTAAGACCTTTGTAGGAGTGAATTCAGTCCTCAACATGTGAACTTGTTAATGATGCAAATTTCTGTGTGTATTTGGAAGAAATGGGAACCAACACTCCAAAGCTTTTCTTCTGTGAGCAGTCTCACATTTCCTATTGTGGGAGTGAATTTAGAATTAATTTAGAGTATCTTGGCTGTTTCTGAGTGAACTTCTTGCAGATGCAGGGGCTGTCTTCCTACCTGGTACTGCTGGGTTATGTCTGCTCCTTTGGTGTTCTTAGCATCAGGTATCTTTCACCTGTGGTTCTAGGTCACGTCTGATTCTCCAGTTGTTCACGTACCTACTTATTTTGTTAATCATAGAATGTTAAGGGGTTGGAATGGACCTTAAAGATCATCCAGTCCCAACCTCCCTGCCGTGTGCAGGGACACCTTTCACTAGAACAGGTTGCTCAAGGCCTTATCCAATCTGGCCTTGAACACTGCCAGGGTTAAAGCATGCATAACCTCGCTGGGCAACCTGTTCCACCATCTAACCATCCTCACAGTAAAGAATTTCTTCCTGATATTTAGCCTAAATTGCCCCTCTTTCAGTTTGTACTCATTACTCCTGGTCCTATTACTACAGTTCCTGACAAAGAGTGCCTCTCTGGCTTCCCTGTAGTCTCCCTTCAGATACTGGAAGGTTTCTGTGAGGTCTCCACGCAATCTCCCATTCTCCAGGATGAACTGCCCCACCTTTCTCATCCTGCCTTCAAAGGGAGGTGCTCCAGTCCTCTTAAGAACTTTGTGGCCCCTCTCAGAACTTGCTTCAACATTTTCATGTCCTTCTTATGTTGGAGGCATCAGAGCAGTACAGTGCAGGTGGGATCTCACAAGAACAGAGTTGAGGTGGAGAATCACTTCCTTTGACCTTCTGGCCACACTCCTTTTGATGCAGCCCAGGATTCCATTAGCTTTCTGGGCCGCAAGTGCACATTGCCAGCTCATGTTGAGTTTTTCATCAATCATTATCTCCAAGTCTTTCTCTGCAGGGCTGCTCTCAGTCATTTCTCTGCCCAACCTGTAGGTGTGTCTCAGATTGCCATGACCCAGGTATAGGACCTTGCACTTTGCTTTGTTAAGCTTCATGAGTTTTGCATCAGTCCACCTATCAAGCCTGTCAAGGTCCCTCTGGATGCCATCCCTTCCCTCCAGTGTGTCAACTGCACCCACAGCATGATGTCATCAGCAAATCTGCTGAGTGTGCCCACTGAGATGTGCCCATTTTGCTAGTAAAGGTGTTGAAGACTATCAGCCCCAGTACTGATCCCTGAGGGACACCACTCATCGTTGGTCTCTGTGTGGACAACGAGCCACTGACCACAACTCTTCGTGTGCAGCCATCCAGCCAGCTCTTTCTCTACCAAGTGGTCCATCCATCAAGTCCATGTCTCTCCAACTTTGAGACAAGGATTTTGTGTGGGAGAGTGTCATATGCTTTGCATAAGTCCAGGTAGACAATGTCAGTTGCTCTGCCCCTATCCACCAACTCTGTAGTCCTGTCATAGAAGGTCACCAGATTTCTCAGGCATGATTTCCTCTTCGTAAAGACATATTGTCTGTTACCAATCACATCTTTGTTTTCTATGTACCTTAGCACGGTTTCCAGGAGAATCTGTTCCATAATCTTGCCTGGCACAGAGATGAGACTGGTTTGTAGTTCCCCAGGTTTTCTACTTTCTCCTTTTTAAAAATACTTCCCTTTTTGCAGTCATTAGGGACTTCACCTGACTGCCGTGAGTTTTCAAATGTGATGGATAGTGGCTTAGCAACTTTGACTGCCAGCTCCCTCAGGACCCATGGATGAATCTCGTCAGGTCCCATGGACTTGTGCATGTTCAGGTTCCTTAGAGGTCTTGAAACCGATCCTTTCCTACAGTAGTCTTCGGGTCTTCATTCTTCCAGTCCCTGCATTTGCCTTCCTCAACTAGGGCAGCATGGCCAGAGCACTTGCTGTTGAAGACTCAGGCATAGATGTCATTGAGAACCTCAGTCTTCTCTTTGTCCATGGTATCCAGGTCTCCCATTTCTTTCCAGAGAGGGAAGATAAGCTGAAGAGGTAAAAAAAATATCATGAACAGAAAATGAACGTTGAAGGTTTAACCCAACCATTACTGGTTGTACGTGAAAATGATTGCAGCAACACTGCCCAAGGGATCCTGATATTGCTTTTAACAGATGTAAGATCGTTCTGATCAATAACTGTTGAAAAAAGCACAATTTTAGGACAAGAAAAACAAGGCCTGATAGATTTGGAGTGTGCAGTTTTGATCCTGATATCTACTGAACAGTTTCCCTGCTGCACAGACTGGTGTAAGACACTTGCAATTCAAGGACTTCTCTACACAGAAGCCTTTATTTTGTATCTGGGTTCTACTGGAGCAGAAGGTATTTTTCACATTAGAGGCCTGCTACTGTTTTGGTACTTACCTACCTTCCAAGAAGCCACAGAAATAGTGTAAGTTTGGGCTGGAATGTTGTAGGTAGGACTTTTAAAAACAGCTTCTTAAAAAATATAATCTACATTCTCTATGACTTCTTATGCATCCAATATTTATACACACAAAATGCTAATGTATTCAAGTTGTAATTATTTGCAATTACAGTTTTCTGGGTTTTCAAATGTGTAGCTTTAAACCCACACCCTTCCGTAAGAATATTCCAGGTGGCTGCTATGGAGTCCCCACGAATGCGTGCCTGTCTATCTGCTGATGGCAACTGCTTTCTGATTTGGTGTAGATCCTGTTCTGATCCAAAGCTGTAGCAAGAAGTGGGGCATTAACAATGATCACAGATGGAGGATGAAGGGTCAGCTAAATTCCCTTGAAAATTTAGAATATATTTAGGATGAAGTTAGCAAATGTTCCAGTTAGGGCAAGGTGGAGTTTCAGTAAAATTGAGCATAGGGGATGTGCAATGAAATGACAAAGGAAGTTAATGAGGTGTTCAGCGGGGATGAGTAAGTCTCTGTCTCTTCAGGGGCATAAGCTTTTTGTGGAATTTATTATTGAGTCCTAGTGATATTTTACAGGTAGAGGGTTATTTTATTATAAAATTGTAGCTGGAAAGGCATAAGTGCTTACCACCAGCTTTTTAGAGAAGTCACTAGAGCAGCCCTGTAGGTTTGTGGGTTGAACTTGTCTCTGCTTAAAGTGATATTGGCTGTCTGATGAAAGAAGCACATATCTTGGTCAATAGAGATAGCAGGCACTTTAATAACTGTGAATTGTTATCGACTACTTGTATATTAGTGAATTAATTATACCTGGGAACATTCCCAGGCACATAGATCAGCCGGCAGGTAAAGCTTTCATCTGTGTGAGTGAAATGCTGTCCACTTCAGAAGACAGTGGCTACGTGCTGATGGCCAGCTGAGATTAGGTTCTTGACTCTGGACTGTGCCCCACGGCAGTAATTGCCATGGGCTATGGAATGCCTGAACACCTTACTAACACAGATGATCATGGTTCATCCCCAGTCATGGTTTAATTTACCAATACCGATGAGGCCCTTGGTCCCTGAGCTTCCACTCTGTTTTGCCAGGTAGCAGTACCTACAGATAGAAAAGGAAACAAAGCTGGGGGTGGTTTCTTGGGATCTAGGGTTGAAAAGTTTCCTCTTTTTCCCCTGGCTACACTGTGCTGCATCAGTGCCCAGGGTGAGCTGGGAGGGGAAAGGCTGCCCAGATCAGCAGTGCAGTCGGCAGATAACACTATCACCGCAGCTGTTTGCATGGCTCTGGAAACAAACAGTGCAAGGCAAGTGACACGTTCGATATGGCATTCCACTCCTCTTTATCTCCTTCCAGTCCTAGTACTTTTTTAATTTTTTTATCAGCATTCACCTATGTTTAATAAAGATCTGCATCTGGTTTTAACCACATATTGTTGACCACCCTGTGGTGAGGAGATGGAAAAAAAATTACAGTAAGGAGGCTCCAGGGTAAGTATGGGAAAATAACCTGGTGATGATGCTGTACAAGTTATTGACTTGACACATTAGGTCCACAGCCTAGTGTACAGATAGTTTTGTAAGTAAAGGATTGCATAATTCAAGAGGTAGAAAGCAACTCTTTTTTCAATATACACCTTAAAAATCAATCTTGTAAAAAACGTTGAATGTGAATGAGCCGATATCCCAAGTTTTAAATCAAGGAGGTCAATCCTTCCTGTATGGTAATTCAGAGCAGTGAATGCCATGACATCTTGCAGAGCAGCACTTGCTTTAATTAGCTATTTCTCTTTAGAGTTGACATATGAAGCAGGGATGGTACCTTTCTGCATACCCCAGTTTCCTTTGACCAAATTGCTCACAGAAAGTGTTTTCTTCTGGCTGGGTTTTAAGTGGTCAGAAATGTGCAGGGTCTACCCTGTGACAAAACACCCACCAGCAGTACGGTACCTGCAGCCCTTGTGATGGCTGGTGCACAATTCAAACAATTACCCCCAAATGATTTTGGGAATGTTGCCATCCCTGGAGTACCTTTCTACACATGAACATCTTTGGTGTGTAATTTCTAAGAGTGTAAGTGGGTGTTTGGTGAGCCCTAAATTGTCTGGGTGTAGCTTGATAACTCATACCAGAGGGAGATAATCACAGACCCCATGGCCTCTGCATGGTGCTCAGACGAGCTGCTCCCCAGCTCTCACTGAGGAGGAAGAAAGTCCTGCTTCTCCCACAGAGCCACACCAGCTCTCGGGGAGAAGACTTGTGGTGGAACATCTGCTTCACATGTCTTGCACCTGTGCTGTGGCAAAGGGACATTGTGGATCCCCCAGGACAAACAGCTTCAGCTGTTGACGGGTAAGGATTTGCTGTACTTTCAGAGAGGGAAGAGTGTGAACCTGTGCAGCTCCCTCTGTGGCCACCACAAACCCTGCTCTCTGAGTGCCAGCTGTACTTTCAAGCATAGTTTCTGAGTCCATCTAGGAGTGGGCAGTGGTGGTGCCTGCATCTTCTTTCTGCCTCCTACAGCTGATGCTTTTTACTTGAAGGGAAGGGACTTACTTGGATATGTGTTGAGGCTTTTTCACAATTTCCCTCGATTCCCAACGTCTCCAGACAAGAGCCTTTTCATTTGTCCGCAGTAACTCCTATTTGTCTCTGTCCTTTAGTATCTGAAATACGAAATCTGATCTTAACCAATCAGCTCCTTACACTCAGTGACAGAAAGTCCAACTTCCCCTGAAAGTAACACTGGTCCAGCTTTTATGCTAATAAGCTGGCGCTGTACCTCTGCACTGAAAAGAAAGAAGAAAGCAGAAGCAGAGATCCCAAGTTTCTCCTAAGGGTTATGAAGTTTTACAAATGATGAAATGCATTATGCGTCCTCCTGACTGTAAGGCAGGGTACTGCTTCTCCGTGCGTGAACTGATATTTTTGGGTTAATGGTTGGGCTGACATGAAGGCTATCCAAAAAGCCTGCCTTCAGGAAACAGAGCATCACTGTTCCTTGTGCTTCTCTGTCAGCCCAAGAAGGAAGGTATTGGTTCCTGATGAAGGAACATGGGAGCAAACTGTCTGCTGGTGGAACGAAGTGCAAGTGAGTTGGCTAGAAGGAAGTTCTGGCTATTATCACCAGCTGTAAATTTGTCTCTGTGCTCTGTTCTTCTCCACGTGGCAGGGAACTGGGCTACCAGCACAGCAAGATGGCATTACACAGCGACTCAGTGGTCACCTTAAGGGGATGAAAGTTTATTTTTCTGGATCCAGGGGCCATGGAGCAGTAAGGCAATGACCCCCTCCTGCTGGCAGTGGCGCTTGTTCCTGTACATGTATATATACTATTTCTGGCAGAAATTTTTCTGCAAAAAAAAATTCTTCTACAAATTATTTTATATTTGCAACCCCGTAACTAACACTGATGTTAAATTTCCTTCTGAAAGGCAAATACTGCCTCTTCTAAGCACTTTGTGTCCTGGCCAAAGAATAATCATGTGAGGCAGCCGCAATGGGAGACTGAGGGCAACAAAGAGGAGCCTGGCTCACAGAGCTCTTTCAAAGTAGTTGTTCACATGGCCAAAGAGTTCGGCAGCGTGCCTGTGCCTTCTTTGAATCTGGCATCTCTGTACAGCCCCATGCCTGCGCTGCTTGGGCAAGGGTAACCCTCTTTGTATGGGACACACATACACACACAGACAGCAAAAACATTCTGGGCAACTGTGGCCTCAGGACAAGGATCCGTGAGGAAGAGAGAGATGGAGTCTCTTTTGTAGGTTGGAGGATGTTTCCACAGCAAGTGCCAGCAGCAGAAGGTCTGATAAAGCGGAGAAATGTCTTATATTTAATGCACATGCATGTATATGCATGCGTTCATTTTTACATGCACACAGGTGTGTGCACACACACACATAATACTGACCATATATCACCATATTTATTACTACTCAGCAAATGCAAGTTTTTGCTTTAGGCACAGTGCTACACTGCTCGCTGGGTATCCCTGATATCTTCTATCTGGTATATCCTTCCTGCTTATCACTTTGATATTGGACCAATTCAGAATGATAGGATTGCAGAGTTACCCTTTAAATAGCTGTGTGTCTGCCAGGAAGAAACTGCCAGCATCTAGTGTCAAGGTTTTGTTTGTATTAGGTTTGTTTTCTGTACCGTTACTGAAGACTGCTGTGTGGATCCCAGCTGTGTGAGGCAGTTTCCTTCTAGGTAGTGAAGCTGTGTAACAGGCAGAGGCATGATAAGTGGACTTTCATTGTCCTGGAGTTCACGCTGATTTTTCCTACTGTGTTCGATTTCGGTAGAGAGGAGCACAAAGGTGGTCTTTAAATGTTAGCTAAATGTGCACAGGGAGAAAAGAAGATGGCATAGATGGCCAAATACAGCCTAAACCCTTGGAAAAGTCCTCCTGCTTTTTTATTCAGTGGGTAGTTGCTACTGCAGTATGTTTTTTGGCTGGCAACAACAGCCACAATTCAACTGCTCTTATCACCCCTCCTCAAGTGTGCTTGGTCCTGCTCCACCCTGACTCTATCTGGTGCCTCCAATCCCTTAGATTATTTTCCTTCTGCTTGTTCTTCTAAGATGCTTTCTCCCCTGTCACCCAGAACCCCGCTAATCTCCTTTCTTCCTTGCATGTTTGTTCAAGGTTGCCAATCTCTCCCTCACCAGCATGCTGCTGGCCAACTTGTGCTTGCTGTCTTTCTGCTTGGAATCCTCCTTGGCTGACGAAAAAATTGCACAGCAAGGCATTCAGAGTGACCAGATCTAGGTCTTGAAAGAGCAGCCAGCTTAAAAAGTACTACCAGTAGAAAACTACTACTTGCTCTTTACAGAACTGCTGCTCAATTTTGTATCTAGACCTGGAGGTTGAATATACACTGTTGGGCAATTTTCTCTTTTTTATTGAAAACTGTCAAATGGTGTGTTAGAGGTTAGAAAGTTTAAAGATGTGAAAACAACTTCGGTGCTGTGGCTAAGGTGAAGTGTTTCTTCACACTACTACTACTACTACTACTGCTACTACTACTACTACCTCCACCACTACTGCTACCAGCAACATGAAAAGGAAAGGCTATGGTGACTAGTTTCAAGCAATTTAGAGAAGAGGATCAATATAAAGATACCCTGAAATATTACTTCTTAAGGAAATACTTGTGAACCCTCAGAGCTTTTGTGTGAAACCATGTACAACAATGGGTATGGGAAGCATCTGGCTAGACCATTTTCCACAGCCTCCTTCGGGGCCACACAGTGACTCCAAGACAAAGCTCCCTCCAGTTGCTAAATGCTCTCCTTTTGGCAAAGACCGCAGATAACCTCAAGACCCTGAGGTCCTGTCCATCCACAACACTGGCAAATCACACCTTTTTTAAACCAGTTTTTGTCTTGTTTGAGACCAGGCTGGCTAGACTGCAGCCAGATGGGGCTGCCACGAGGCTCACCTGCGCTCAGCCCGTTTCTTTCTGCCTTTGCCACTTGGGTCTGCTGACTCCCAAAAGCAGTGCTTGGAAAAACCCAGAGCATCTTCTGATGCTTGATTTTTCTCAAGACACTGAGAGCATTTTAGAGCACCTGGGATGAGCACAAAGTCGAGAAGGATGCACCTACATGTTTCTCTTGTTCTCGATTCATTGTTTGAGGTGGGGAATTAAAGAGGGTGTTTTGGGTTCAGTTACAATAGAGATTTATACGTGCTCTTTACTCAGCACTGTGTGCTTTAGCATAAACCTCCTGACCCCTGGGGAACTGGTGCTGTCATGATAACAAGCAGACATTATGAGTTAATGCCTATAATAACCTTTCATATGGTAAAAGATTTCCAGGGTTTACAGCTTTGAACCTGTTATCCTATACTTGATTAATGCAACTGTATTTACAAAAGTGATTACAGGGGCACTTCTCTTGAGATAGGCAACTTTTCTTGTATGAATGATTAAACAATTCTGACTAACTTGACTGCTGTTATACATTTAAAGGAAAGAAGTCTAACAGATCTTCAGCAAAGATTCCAGGCACTTTACCTTTTATTCTGATCAACTAAAAATGAAGTTCAGCTCATTTGAAAGACTGGTGATTTCACCTTTGCTGAGACCATGGACAGTGCATGACCTGGAGCACTGAAACTCATGAACCTCCACTGTGACACCCACCATTGCTGTTTGTTTTCCTGGCTAAACCAACGCCTCTGACCTCTCATTTTTTTCCTTTTTAATCCCCCCTTCCTTTGGGTTTTCAGTGATAAGACTATGTTAATAAGGTCAAATCTTGTTTGCCCAGCTGGGCATTGTAAAGAAACTCTCTGAAGTCTTGTTTGACCCCACACTAAGGGGTATATGTTTAAAACTGTTAATATCTATAGAAATATTCTAAACTTTATTGCTCTAAAAATCACTATTTTTTTAAGCACCTGAGAACAAAGGTCAGAGCCCTGTTTTGTCAGATATATTAGAAACATAAAATGAGTGTCACTTCTGAGCCTGAAGATTTTAAAATGTAGACCAAATTCTCAAACTTCTGGTTGATTTTGGGATCTTTTAATGTGAGTTTTGCTTTTAGTGCATTTTGATGTGAGTAGCCAAGCTAGCTATGGTGAAAGGGGTGTCAGGAGCATGTGTTACTGTTGTTTCCTGGTTGTTTTGTCTTGCTTTGTCAGATTTAGTGGTGGTGAGTCCAGGTACGAGTTAGTACATCAGAGTTTATGCATGTAGATCTACTTTAATCAGTGGACTCATTGATTTCAGTGGTTCTATAAATAGCTTAGGCTTAGTAAGGAGACTAAGAAGTTAATGAGTCTATTCTTCAGCACTGAAAGGAGTGCTCAGACTGGTTCCCAGTCCTGATACCTGTGCCAGTGTTTGTGCTTCACCTGTGGATTCAAAAAAGGAAATTATTTGGTCCCTGGTCATGGATCTGTGGCAGTCAAGGGTCGCTAGCCTTCTGTGGATCTTGGGTTGGCAATATAATTAAATCAATGTTTTTCAAAAAATATTTCATGAAGTCCTGTGTGAAAAAAACCAGTTTACTTCCATGGAAATCATGTTGAATTGCAGTTGTCTGGGAGGACAGGTCTATACTGTCATGAATTTTATTATCTGCCTGGAGCATTTCCCTTGTTTCTTATCTGCTTACCACCCTGTGTAGCCAGAATTCTGCTTTGTGTATGCTGTACATACAACACCTTAAGCACCTCTTTTAATCTCTGTAGTTTCCTTAATGAGAAAGTAATGAACTATTTAGCCTGCTTTTTGAAAGCATGCACCTCCTCTTTGATGCTGCTCAGGGACCTTCTGGGTCAGACTCTGGGTTTTGGAGAGCAGAGCCAGGATTGGGAATCCCAGTGCTGCTCCTGGAAGTTTTTAACAGGCCTTGAGCTCTCTAGTTGTAGAATGGGTTTCAGTAGGACTGCAGAAATTGTACCAGGCATGCAGCTGTACCAAAGCTGGAGAGCTTCTTCAAACATAAGATGAAAGAAAAACCTTAAAATAGAAATCACGGCAAATATCAGAGTACTTGTTTCTCTGCATTAGTGTTATTTGTTGAAGATGAGCCTGTTGAGACAAGTGGCAGCTTAGTCCATGTGTCAGAGTAGTGCTGGGAGAGTATTTAGTGAAGACTGCAGTGTTTCTAAACAATGAAAATTTTTGCTGCTCTTCTTTCCTAGCACAGGAATGGCTGGTACAGAGAGTCCTGCTGCTTTGTGTCCAGGGAGTAAGCCAGATTCTTCTGATATGGGTTGACTTGACCAACACAAGGACAGGTTGCTCTCTGGAAAGCTGAACTTCTTCACACCAAGAGAGATTTTGGGAGATACCAAGAAATTACAGACTACTGGTGTTTGACAGCTCCTGTTGGACTTGCTTACCTGATAAAAAGTGTTCAGTGATAAGAGAATCCTACATTTACATGGTAATTCCCTATCAGTCTTGCATGGAACTTAAAAAGCATGACCCTGATGAGCTGCCCTATACAGTTTCAGTCAGACACTTGCATCTCAGAACGAAATAAGGTAACAATGTAAACTGAATTGCATTTAGTTTTTATTCAACAGAAAAAATCAGAATGAGTTATGATACCATTGTTATCTTAGTGAAGTCTTTGGTTGCATATGCATCTGTCTGGGCCTGATGCAATTAAGCAGGGTCCAACTCAGTGCTTGCTTTAGAGACTTTAAAAGCTGTCCTCTTAGACTTTGGGTTTATTTCTGAGGAATGGGAGGTGAATGTTATCTCTTGTCCCCACCCTCCATCTATACACAAAATCCCACAAGGGAGGGTGAGATGTCAGTAAACGGAGAAATTATATAGAAATACATACTAAATGGTGGGAACAGAGAGGGCTTCTTCACCTTTAGACTTGAAGATCAGCATGATCTCTGGAGCCATGATGTAAGAGACTGGCTCTGTGTTGCTCTCTTTGCCTTGATATAACTAGAGATGCAAGCCTGGTACTTGTACTGAGTTAAATCTTGCACTTGCAGTGATTTCATATCGATATTGCAAATGAAATTAATCCTGGTTCATGATGGAATAGATCAGGGGACAGTCTGTTCCATGGTACCTTGAATTCTCAGTATGAAGTCTAATCTGAAGAGCAATAGATTTAAAATCCTAGTGAGCTTACTAGGCACTGGATCATGGTCAAAGTTAAAGTTTATGATGACTTGTGGACTTTTGGTATCAACAAAGGGTTTGTTCTTGAGTCAGTAATAATTAGTAATAATGATTCATAGAAGAGACACAAAGCGGTGGTCAAAGGTGAGATGAATCATGATGCCGGTGAAGCTCCATTTTGCTAGTGATCCATGCCTTCCTAAACCAGAAGAAATAATGATTTCTGTAAAGAATGGCTTCAGAATAATCTGCATTTTTAAACTACCAGTGTTTTCAAACAAAAGTGTCCTACACTTGTTTAAAACCAGCATTTTCTCTTCTCACTGCCAGTCCTAAATATACTTGTGGTTCTCTACTCTTATACATTCATTGCGCACAGACTGAGACTGGTAATGCTACACTGTTGAGTACAATGCCTGTTGCTGCAGTGCTGCACAGGAGGAGATGCAGCACGGTGCAGGTTGTGAGGTACCTGGAACCATGCTAGCTGCTGTCCCTCTGCCAGGAGGGGCATGGCCTCATAGTATTTCGTCCTGCATTTTCATCTCCTTATTTCGGGGTGTTGCAGGCCAAATTGTCACCAATGTCACATTGCCATCTGCAGTATTTTAGCTTCAGGTAAGCGCCCCATGCAGATGCAGAGTCAGGTCTTTGCTAACACTGGTTGAATTCAGTCTGTTGAAGATCCAAATTCATTGAGGTCCTGTGTACAGGGAGCCACACGTCACTGTCTCAGGGATCAGGAGGCAGCTTTATGGGTTTTTCATGTGGGAGGGATGTTTTGCTGGACTCTTGACTCATCCTTTTGTTCAAGTCAGTATTGGAGAGGATATTTGTTCAAAGGACGGGCAGGTTAATGTGTGCTAAGACCCCCTCCGAAAACAGCAGCACTTATGTGTGCTCAGTACAAATCCCAAAGTAATAAACCCAAATGTTTCAAGATGCTGTTAGATTAAAAGCAGATGAAACAGCACAGGGAAGGAGACTGGTGCTGGTTGAATGTAGGCTGACTGGCACTTTGTCTCGTAGTATTCCTCATACCAGAAAATTACAGCAAATAAATTGATGACCTTAGGGCCAGCCTTCAAGTGAAGTATGAAGCAAAGCCTGAAGAAGTATGTAAAGGAAGATCTTTTCACAGTACTGATGTTAACTTCCTTTTCCCCCAAAATATGATTTAAAAACCTATTTAGTGATATTTCTCCTGCAGAAAAAGTATCCTTCCCAGAGTTCATTTACAGTATTATATACAATACCACATATTCTTCTAGCAAGCAGAAGCCTACAAGATTACTTAATAACATATTTAATAAACCACTGTGGTTATTAGTGGGCAATGCTGAAAACACGTGATGTTAAAACATTACTTACTGAAAGGAAGGCAATGCTGCAATTACCTCAGATGAACACAGTTAATTTCAGGTCTGAAAATCCCAAGAAACTGATCAGCTGAGGTGATTGCTGTTAAATTAGATTCCTCTTACAAAGAGGGTAGCCTGAAGGAACACATTTTCTCTTTGCTTTAGGGGACAGGATTTTTTCAGTTATATGCCCATTTACCACTAAACTCTGTGATTATGACGTTAAAGCATTTTCAAGACACATTTCTGTGTGATGTCATTAAAGTCTGGGAGATATAAATAGTCCTAAGAAGGCTGCTTTATATTTTATTGCAGCAGACTAATGATCCTTGTTGGTAGAGGTAGATTTTTTTCTTTACAGTCATTATTTTCCGTATTCTAATTTCAGATGAGGCAGGAGGTTTTTATTCAGTCTCTACCTTAGGACACTAACAATCTGCCCAAGATGAGTCGTTTAGCAAAAGATTAAACATGTCTGGTGGGACAAGTTTATGGTGATGCAGGTGAGACCAATCTGCAGGGAAAATGGGACAAAAAAAGAGCTTCTGGTGGAAGTTAGAGCTATTCTACCATAAAAGTGGTAGCATATTCCAAGTCATAGAAGCACAGAATCACAGAATGTCTTGACTTGGAAGAGACCCACAAGTATCATCTAACTCCTGGCCTTGGAGAAGACTGCCCCTGCAAGCATTGTCCAAACACCTCTTGAACTCTGGTAGAGTTGGTGCCATGATCACTTCCCTGGAGAGTCTGTTCCAGTGCCAAACCACCTTCTGGCTGAGGAACCTTTTCCTAATATCTAACCTAAACCTCCCCTGACACAGCTTCATGCCATTCCCTTGGGTCCTGTCACTGGTCACTGGAGAGAAGACATGGGTGACTGCAGTATACTGCAGTATATAAGCCTGTACTACCCCTGTACTATAGGCTTACGTGTAAGTCTAGAAAGCAGGACAGAGTAGAGGAAAAAAAATTCAGGGTCTGGGAACTATTTAAGGAAGAGATATAACAAACGTTAGTTAAAGGCTATCTCATTTTCTGTCATCTGAAACCTTTCTTTCAAAAGCTTTTTGAATATTCCTCTGCTTTCAGACTGCCTGCCTCTAAGGTGGGAAAAACCTTTGCCATTTCAAAAGGCCAAATACAACTATAAGTTAAAAATTAAACCAGAAAAACCCACCACCCCAAACCTAGTCCCTTTAATTACAGGTACTTCAAAAATATCATCTTGCACTCTGTTGAAGTTAAGTTTCAGCCATTTCTTCTCCTATGTGCGTGACAGTCCTGGTTTCTTTTCTGTTCTAGAAAACACTAGATTAATTGTTATCATCATTGCGTGATACCAACAGTAGGCACAATGGTAACAGCACCTGTGATGGAAGCATCCACAGGCATTTTTGGCATTTAAGGCATCATTTTAAATAACTGAATGACGTAGAAACTATAGAGAAGTTCACCTAGGATGATTAACAGTTTGAACCCAATAACTCTCATAGCTGTAATAGGCAAGAATTTTCCATTGCACTTTCTCTTCTTTAATGGATATATCTGATTTTCTTTGCAGATGATTGAAGTATTACTTGCCAGTCATAAAATATGACCTCTTTTCCCTGCAAGGAGTGGAATGTCCTGGACAAAAGTTACACGCACCTTCTGATTTCAGGACAAGCCAATGTTGCTGAGCTTTCCCTGGAGGCTGGGAGATCCCTCATTTAGCTCTTCTTTCTCCTACTACAGGACATTTCCCTACGTTAAATTTCTCTAGTGCAGTATCAGGGCCAGTTTCAAGTAGAAGTGATTTCCCTTGCAGAAAGCATTCCTTACTTCAGCAGATAAATGCTGAGAAAGGATGGAAAATTAGCCTGCTGTAGCCAGGAGGTTTGGTGCAGGGATCTGCAGCTAGCAGTCGGTGTTGCCGAGTCTTTCTTAAAAAAAAACACAAGAAAAAGTTACTGTTTGCTGAAGAAGACCAACAAAACAGAGGAAGAATGAGACACTTTCTACTGAACAGCAAGACGTCATGAAAAAACCTCTTCCTGCACTCCAGTTTCAATCAGATCCATGACGCAGATACTGGAGCCCATTCGTGCAAGTTATTGGAGAAATCTGGTGGCAATGAGTTTGCTGCTTTGCTATCAGCCTTTCCTAGTAGCTGTTGGGTTCACCTTATGGTTTGAGTTCACATCTGAGGTGATTAACAACCCTTTAAGAATTTGCTCTTTGTATGTAAAAATAGATTGTATACCCTGGACTCTCTTAATCTCTGGATGCTATAAATGCTTTTATGTCCTTGACACACACATTTCTTTTGCAAACAAGGCCCATTCAGTGTTCACCCTAGCAAAGACACCAGCCTCTGGACTATCTGTGTCCACAGGCTCTTCTTGTCTTCCTAGGACAGAGATCACTTTTGAGCCACTGGCAACATCAATTCAGTCCACTCCTGCCTCCCATTTGTGTCATTCCCCAGTTCTCTGAATGAGACCAACCTCTCCTTTTACAGACAAAGAAGGAATCATTTGCCAAGGGTCAATCTCAGTCCTCACAACTAGTCTGTTCATCTCATTTTACAGCTCCTGAAAAATCAGAAACAGTGGCAAAGTCAGTAGCAAATTTTTTGAACTGTCTGGTGTTTCACAGCACTCAGAGAAAACCCATCCTTGGGTGGATTTTTTTCTACTTTCAATTTTTTTTTTTTTAATCTCTTCTGTTGATGTAATTTTTTATGTTTTTTTTTGTTGTTGTTTTGAGATAATACGTACTTTGCTAGAAGTCTGGGGTGTTGAATGCTCGAGTATGTTGAAAGTGTGGTTCTTAGGGGATAAAGGACACCTTACATTACAAAGAGAACAGATGCAGGAGAAAGGCAGGGCCGCTGCCCCATGGATGAGTGAGGAAACTGGTGCTGAGTGAGCTCAAGCTTTATTCTAAAGACCACAGTTTCATGTACTACGCTGCTAGCAGCAGGGCCTCTCAGCTCCCTTCCCTGTCTGGGGTGTCTCTGGAACTGTGGACAGGGAAGGGATGCAAAGGATGTATGTACAACATTTGTACAGAAGGACCTCTTGGGCTGGAAGAGTACATAGTTACAGAGAAGGGGGAGAGGAACCCTTAGCCTCGAGGATGTGTAGATATGGCACTTAGGGACAAGGTTTAGTGGTGGACTTGTCAGTCCAGGTTTACAGTTGAACTTGATGATCTTAAAGATCTTTTCCAACCTAAATGATTCCATGATTTTATGATACGCTTATTCAGCTTTTTCAATTGGTTTTGTCCCTGCACCAGGAGCACTAGAAACCTCCTTTCTCCAGAATGAAATCTGAAGTCACCCATGAGTTCAGCAGGTTAATAAACCTCTTCAACAACATGAGACTTGTCATGATTCAGTGTCTGCTGGTGGCACTGAGGCTTGCAGAAGCTCCCAGGCCAGACCAGCCCCGTCAGTGAGATGTGTGGGGCGGGTGGTGGGTGTGTGCTCCAAGGGTGCAGTGTTGCCTGCACCTGGAAGTGGATAAGATCCCTAAGGGTGGTTTAATCTCCAGAAAGCAGAAGCTTTATGCCCTTGTGGGGTGGACTCTTAGTCTGTGAGACTAATTTTTGTGTTTTACACTTCTTGGAGGAGACTGGGAACTTTACAAGATGAACTACTGCTTGTTTAGTGAATTTTTATTCCTCCCTCAGCCTTAACTAAATCCCATTTTGTCAGAAAAGCCTTCCGTTTACTTCAGTGGGCTGTAGACATATGTATTTGTATCCCTCCTTTTGTTCTTATTTTCTCATGTAATTGTGCTTCAATGCTGGATTGTACCAACCTTTTGTTCTGAGGTAAATTTTAATTGTAGACATAAAATAGATTGAAGAACGGAGTCGAATAATCCATTCTCATAAACCAGGCAATAGACACGCATCAGGTAACTGAGCTGTTGCTGAAACATTGCTACCCCACAACAGCACAAAGGCATATAGGTAATCGCAGTGGCGTGATATGACTGACAGGGATGTGGATGCTGCCGATGAAGTTTGCCTATTTTGCAGCCGAGCTCTGTGGAAATGAACCCTCTAGTGGACACTGGGAAAATCAACCGGTGGTGTTGCTTGGCAGTGCGGGAAGCCTAACGAGGGCATGAACGAAAAAGTGGCCCAATACTGGGAGAGGGGGGAGAAGAAAAGAGAAAACAATGAAAAAGACAGCCATATTTTCTTAAACTTTACATTTGAAATAAGGTTTTGAGGTAGTTGTTATGAGAAGTGATAAACATCAACGAAATGCTCATTCAGTGACTTTGCAAAACTCTTTAAAGTATTATTTAGATTTTTTTTTCCATCAAAATAATGAGATTTTTTTTACATGTAATCATCTCCTTGGGAGATACTTATGCATTTAATCCCCTTGTAAGAGAAAAAGAATCAGTTATTTATGAAGTACCTTCTGAATGATCAGGGAAAAAACCAAAAACTGTTGTGATTTTTTCCTCAAGGAGAAGGCATAAAGTTTTTTATTGAAACAACTTTTTATTTTCTCAATCTTTTTTTAAGAGATTTCTAAAAAACTTCCAAGAGATTCTAGCAATTTACAGCCAAGATACAAAGCCAAGCTCTGTGCTCTAACAAGCATTGCAGGCACTACCTGCTTCTGGGCCAGAGCCATCATGTGCCTCTTGTTACTATCATTACTCATAGCACCTCTAGTTACAAGCAGGGCATAACTCATCGAGCTTGCTGGACCCTCTAATGTAGAGGTATGTACTGAAGTGTCTGTGTGTTCTGCCTGTGAAATACCTAAGCAGTGTTTGATGGAGGTCTGAGGTGTCTTTTGCCTTTAGCTGCCTTGAAGAAATAATTTGTAATGAACTCTTTCTTGTTGCTGTTACTGTGGAAGACTTTTGCAGAGCAGGCTGTGGCAGCCCTGCAGCAAGCTCCTCTCTGTAGGACCTGGTGGTCTATCACTCTATTCTTCCCTGTGGGATCAATGGTGTAACCCTGTGTTGTACTAAGAGCTCTCTTGTGCAAGTACAAATCTGACAAATTTTGGGTAAACCTTCAGGTCACCCTATGCCACCACTGGATCTTAGCTCCTGCTGCCGGACCTTTTCATGTCTCACTGGAAGATGGGACAGCTGTAGACAGGAGTGACACTGCTGAAATCTGGTTCCCTTGGGATTTGTGCTCTATCTCTTTTCAACCTCCCCTATGTCTAACTCCAGTACTTCCCTTCCCAGGTCTTCCATCACCTGGCTGCTCACTCACTATGGTGTCCTGAGCAAACAGTGGAGCCTGCTTTGCCAGTTGAGACACAAAACCCACCCCATTCCTGACTTGATGCAAGTTCCTGCATCAACCCATCGGGGTGCCTGGCCAAGGGCAGACCTCTTGAACTGTACTTCTCTGAGCCATGCAGCCACATCACCAACAACTGCTTTCAAGGTGAAAGTTTAAAATGTTTTTATTTTCAAATGTGTCTGTTTTCATACTTTTCTTTGGATGTGAGAAGGCAGAGGTCCAAAAGGAGGCATTTGTGCACTGGTCAGGCAGACAGAGCCAATTTCATTCCCCTGTGTGTGGCTACAGAGAAGGTCTCTGCTGATAAGTCGTGCCACTCATGAATCTTGCTTGTGGACAGCAGCAGCTGTCCATGCTGCTGCTCTGTGAAGCTTTGGCAAAAGAGATCCATCCTTTGAACTATATTGCAGCTTCCATGTATAATCTACAGATATTTTTATTCTCCAGATATGTTCTTGTGCTCCCTCATTGGAGGGTGTCATTCTTTACCCTGTGAGACTAAATCTGTATTATTTGAGGGATAAAATAGTGATGCTCTTTCTTTTATATTGCCAAAATATAAGTTTTAGGTGGAAATTAGTGTGTATTGGAGGCAGGAAGATAGAAAAAATAGAAGAAGTGGGGACAGAAAAGAAAGACAGTACCTTGACATCAGTCTGAGGCTGATTGGTAACTTGGTGCCACTACAGAGTCCTGTGTTCCCTGGAATTATAAAGCAGTTTCAAAGAGGGAGAGGAATAACATAGTTTTAAATAACAGTGGAACTGGTTCTACCCTTGTGGGTAGAATGGAGAATTCCACTGTTATGCATTGCTTATTAAATGCTTCAGAATAGAGATGTTCCAGGCTTTGACAACTCTTATATCTTCCCTTGATGTCACATACGAAGTTAATATCTTGTACCATTTTTAGTTTGGTTTTAAACTGTGTCTGAGCTAAAAGAGTTTCTCATGTTGGTGGTTTGCTTGACAATATTATGAAGTCACAAAACCTATGGAACCAACTCTTTGTGAGTATTAATCACCGAACGCTTGGATCATTTATTAAAACTACTATTGCATAAAGACATAAGTCTCTGTGAAAAAATTCTTGTTTTGAAAAGAATTGCTAAAGTATTCCATCAAACTTAATACTTTGACACACTGGTAAGACTTATGAGTGCTGTTACAGTGAGTGATGCTTGTGGAGTTCCTCACTTATCTTTGCAGAGAGGATTTTTTTTTAAGTGTTGGGATTTTTATCTCTCCTAGTCTGTAGGTTTTCCCAAGGTGCAGTGGAAACAAAGGACTTCTCATGCCTCTTTTAACTGTACTTCATGGGAATGATTTTTCCAGAGGTTGTACTGAATTCATCTGCTCATAGAAATCCTAAAAAGAATATTCCATGTCACAGACAGCAAAACAATGTGAGTTCAGGCATCATGGAGTCTTACATCTAGGCAGGATCACAGCTGACCTCTTCTCTCTGTCTCTGGTCAGGGACATCTTGCACTGATTCTTCCAAGTAGAACATGGCTTGAAGGTTAGAGCACGTTGTTGGTTTTGTCCTTTGTTCTGTGTGGACACTTTATTGTTGTATGTGATTGTTCCATTAAAAAATGTGCAAGTTTAGCAGCAACCTTTTACTAGAAAGAACTGGATCGGATTCTTACAGAATTCATTTGCAGAAATTGGTTTTGTATTTGGGAATCAAACTCAGGTAAATTAAAGCCTAATGTCCCATCTTGAACAGGTAAAGAAAATAATGCATTGCCTGCTTATCTGAAGATTTCTAAAATTTGACTTCTATGAAATCTATTTTTTGCAAACTTCAGTGGCCTTCTAGTACCTGAAGCGAGCCTGCAAGAAAGACAGAGAGAGATTTTTTTACAGGAGCATGTAGGGACAAGACTAGGGGAAATGGTTTGAAACTGAAAGAGATTAGTTTTAGATTAGGTATGAGGAAAAAATTCTTTACTGTGAGGGTGGTGAGGCACTGGAACAGGTTTTCAAGAGAAGTTGTGGATGCCCATGCCTGGAAGTGTTCAAGGACAGGTTGGATGGGACTCTGAGCAGCGTGGTCTGGTGGAGGGTGTTCCTGACTAGTGAGAGGGGGTTGGAACCAGATGACCTTTAAAGTTCCTTTCAACTCAAGCCACTTTGGTATTAATTACCCTAATGTGCTGTGCAGTCCTAAGTAATCAGCATTAGTATGTTAATTAATGTAATGACATGTTTGTGCTATGGAATAGGTTATATGGGCTAATGATGCCTAAACTCTGTTTTTTGATTGTTTTGAGTTGTATACAGAGAACAGGAAGTGAAAGCAATTTATGCAATTATGTAGATGGTCTGAGAGATCAGACCTGACAGACCATGGGTTTCAGGGGAGTGCTGTTATATGCCTCAAATGTACTCTTAGGCAGGCAGTTGACTCCAGCAACCCAAAGAACCCACAGACCACCCCGAAATACATCACCCACAGGGTTTCCCTGATGTTGAGAGTTTTTGTTGGGTCACTGTTTTTACTTTTTTAATTATAGGTTATACCCTGGCAGTGAACTAGGGGTGCAATCTAACCTTGCAATTGGCAATTACAAAACTCTGCCCTGCTTTCTAAAATCATGTCAACAATGTGCTTATCAAATGTTCCCAAGATTGCCATAAACTGGAGCTGATGGGGGTTTTTTTAAAGCACTGGTAAAGTTTTGATTCTAAGTACCAAAACCAGCTTAGTGACGTATCTATCTATCTATCTATCTATCTATCTATCTATCTATCTATCTATCTATCTATCTATCTATCTATCTATCTATCT
>JAWMRA010000113.1:18902756-18920145 GCA_035584735.1 Pseudotriccus pelzelni
ATGTCACAGCGTGGTGGGTTCTGTGTTCTGGGTACTGGGGCCTCTGGCACGGGGGTGGCAGAGGAGCAACACAGAATTATAGAACAATAGAATGGTTTGGGCTAAAGGGGACCTTAGGGATCATTTAGTTCCAACCCCTGCTGCCTTGGGCAGAGACATCTAGAGCAGCTTGCTCCAAGCCTGGCTCAAAAGCTGTCCTTGAACACTTCTGGGGATGGGGCATCCACAGCTGCTCTGGGCAACCAGTGTCAGTGCCTCATCATCCTCACAGTCAAGAATTCCTTCCTCATATCTAATCTAAGCCTACAGTCTTTAACTTGAAAACCATTTCCCCTTGTCCTATCACTGCTTGCCCTTGTAAGAATTCTCTCTCCAGCATTCTTTAGGCCCTTCTTCTTGCTGGATGAGGGTGTGCAGGCCCAAGGGCAGGCAGCAGTGCTTGGCTACCAGCACTGCCTGCTGACAACTCTCCGGAAAACACGTGGTGGGACATTGCAGCCTCTTTGGGAAGTTCACAGCCACACTGACCTCTGCAGCTGTTTACCACCGACTCCATCCACAAACACGCACAACCAGGGAACATGGCTAATGCGGGAAGCATGTGTGTGTTTGGGTGTGGAGGAGACAATAGCGTTACAGACGTGGTGGCCGAGCAGTGAAGTGTAAGCCCAAAAAGCTGAGTGTGCCCAAGCAGCATCACCCTTCCTGTGCAAAGTGCAGTGAAACAAAGATGCAGCACAGTCCATTCTGGCTACATCAGCCACAGCAACACCCTCTGACAGGCTCCATCCTCCTCATCCTGGACTGGTGGCCGCAAAGAATACAGTGGCACCTTCAGGCTGCTGAAGAGACAGAGGGGATTGGGCCAAGCCCTGTAGCAATCTTCTCTGTCAGTATCTCAACAACAAACATGTTAGGCTCCCCTGAGCCTAAACATCAAGGAGTAAACATAGAATAATCTTGGTAAAACTCCATAGTTGCGTGTATGGAAATGTCTTACTCCATTGTTGTCCGGACACAACTTTAGTTTGTCACGCTAGGATAGTGAACATTTAGGAAGAAATATAAAATTAAAATTAATTTAAAGTTTAATTTAATTAATAAATTGTCATTTTATTTTCACTAAAGTATTTAATTCCAATTCCCACTCCAAGAAATTCACTTTCCAAGACTTCATGTGTGTTGAGGTAATCACAGACAAAAATGACAGCAGAGGGAACTGTGTAAAAGGAGCAACACATCTCTTTCCTTTTCTGACAGCATAGCCCCTTGTCAAGTGCAGGCAACTGGCTGCAGACTCCAGAGAGCCCCTGCACCCTCTCCCCTGATGTGACCACCAGCTGGTTCACAGTGGTGATTCTCTGTGGCATTACTGGTGGCTGAGGGAAAACCACTTCCAGAGTCATGCCTGGGCTGGAATCTCTTGTTATTTCTCCACTGACACTGTCAATTTCTGAGGCTCATCCTTAGTGTAAGATACCTGCTAGTGAAGGTCTTTGGAGAATAAGGCTGAGAAGGATCCATGCAGGAAACATGGTCTCATAAGATTAATCATATTGTGATTGGATTTGCTGTTTAACATTAGAAAGAAGAAGGCAGAAGACAGCTGTGAGATGACCTTTTAATATGGACGAGAATGGTCCTTAAAAGAAGGAGAAATTACCATTTGCACCTCATAATGCAGAAAACTGAAGCTTGCACATCTTGGCCACCTTATGAAAATACATGGGTACTCTCTAGGGAGAGAGCTAAAGAGAAGCACTTCTTCATTTATTGAAATTTAGCATTTTAAAATAATTTTCCTGAGGGAATATGTGTGTAAAGATTTCATCAGTCTATATTTTTTTTTCAGAGCTAATAAGCAAATATTACAGGGTAATTTCGTGCAGATTCTGCATGTGAAGTGTTGTAGTCTGCCTTTTGGAGGCAATTGACATAGAATGTATCTTTTATTAATTCACTAATAGATTTATAGAATGAACTATAGCTAGAGGGATTGTAATCATTGGACTATCCCTACCCGCAACCCACTAAGTTTTTATGCTTTCCTGACACACTGAATAATAGTGGATATTTTGACATTCAAGAGTCTGCTGAGTATCTGAGTAGTCTCCTCTATATTTCAAGCAGAGTAGTTCTGGTCAATATCCCAATATCTCAGAGTCACAAGTTCATCCCTTCATAAGAATAAAAAGGTATCCTGCTGTTAAGGAAAGAATGCAAGAAATATGCTTCAACAGAGAGAACTTCAAGCTATGAGACTGGAGCAGTTCAATGATGGCTTTCACTTGCCTGGTGCGCTGCTTTGGTTATACAGAATTCTTTAAGTCCTGATGTATCAGTAAGAACACAATATATCAGGCAAAATGAAGAATGGCTTCTAAATGTGCTTTTGTGATTATGTATCTGACTGGGAGGAGCCAATGATAAAAAGCTTTTTCGGCTTTCAAAGTCAAGGCTAGTAGCTCCTGAGAGTAGATTCAGGAGCCATTCGCAGGATACCACTGGAACAGCTGCCCATGGTGAATGTTTACTGTAAGAACTGATACGCACACAGGTAAACCCAGATGGCCAAACCACGGCTAAGGTATTAAGGAAAAGTTTATTCCAAAGTCAGACACCCTAAATACACTGCTAAATCATGCAGTAGGCGAAAGAGTGCAGCAGGAGGCCTGTTGTGGTGCTTTTATGACAACACCTTTTGCATAAGCATAACTTCAAGGCTGCATTTTCCCCTGTGCTTTTACTGTCTCCCTCTGTCCCAGCAGGGACCTCAGCTGTGTCTGTGAGAAAGTGTTATCTCTCTACACAGGAATCCCACATCTCAAAACAGGCAGAGGATAAGCGTCTGTAGGTGTAATAAATGGGATTTTCCCACACTGATTTGTCCCAGGCCTAGCATTGCCAGCTGCAAAAATCTCTTGAGCAAAAACAACTCTAAAACCAACTTAATCTCTTTTCTTCTCACCAATCTTCCATTTTCAGCGCCTTCCTCCCCGCATTTATATTTTGGACATACAGTTTTTGAGAGAAGCTTCTGACACACCAAAGATGAAAGAGGATCCTGCAGCCAAAAGCAGCCCAAATTGCACTAATGGCCTCTATTTTCAGCAGAGAATACTTTGCCACCCAACTGAAAATCTGGAGTGTGTTTGGATATCTGTTTCCAACCATGACTGGGCAGATGTTCATAAGGGAGACAGCTATGTAAGAATGCTTCCTCTCCTGAATTTTAGAACTGTGCCCTAGAAAGTGCCAAATTCATATGGCTTCATACTGAACATACTAAAACTTCCTAAATTATGTTCTTGAAAGCTCAGGAAAATTGTGAAAACTCAATTTTGTAACTCTTCACCTATTGCCCCTGGAAACTGTTATTCTGCACTCATACTTTAACAGAAGAGATAAGTGGAGAGCATTCCCAGGTTACTTAAGGAGCATTTCAGCTGCAGACACATAACTCTCTAGGTTGATGGGCATTTTAATATTTATGGTGTTAAAGTGATCACATGTGGGATTTTTTTCCACTTTTTTGGGGGGGGATAGTGTAAATACTATTTAGTGAGTGTTAGCAGCACTGAATATTATTTGTAGCCCTGGATCATGTGAGCTCTCTTTATGTATGTGCTTGGATATGATTGATATGGGTAGACATTTACTATAAAATTAGTTGTGTTTTTTGTTGCAGAGTCTGCTTTCTGTCATGTAACATTTGCTTAAGGTTATTGTAAATATGTTTCTTGGAAACAGTTTTATGTCTATGTTATCTTTCAAATTCAGGAAAATTTTGTGCTACCGAAGTTGCATAAGATGGTATATTCTTCAGTTATTTTGGGGAGGTAAAATCAAATCTTAGCTGACTTTCTGATACTTCCACATTTTGGATGTGGATCTTTGAAGGGCAGCTGTGAATGCAGCTGTTTCAAAGATTCACCATGGCAATTTAAGAAAAAATAAAAATCTGTCCTAATAGATTTTAATGAATAATCGGCTATTTACTTAGTTTGATGTTGAAGCATCCAAGAAGATGTAAATAATTTTGAATGAGGAGAATTGTTTGGAAGTTACATTTCTAAATATTTCTATAAGTGACTGTGGGTTTTTTTCCAGTGATTTTCTTCTACAGGTGGAGTCATGAAGTGTAGGTATGGTAAAACATTTTAAGATTTCACATGGCTTTTTATTTTGAGAAATGCTGAGTTTGGTGAGTTGTGATAGGGATGATACTGAGCTAAACAGAGTAGCTGACTACATTACTGTCACGATCTTCACTGCTCTTACAGTACATCACAGTTCTCCTCAGCACGGGTTTGTCAGAAAACTTTGAGAACAATGCTGGGTCTTCCAGACTTCCAGAAGCTTATCTGGGAACCCTCACTTGGTATTTGTGGTTTCATCCTCCAAAGGAGCAAACAGAATTTCTGCTAAGAACATACTGGCCTTGACTTTTGGCAGTGCTTTATGTTTGGGACACACCTCAATTAGCTCTCTGAGGAAATGGAGTGAGAGAGCAGAAAAAAAGGCTAATTGCTTTGCTTCTCATAAGCAAAATATTTTTTGTTTTGCTTTACAGACACAGAAAAAGAGATGCTGGAAATTTCTGTTTTTTAGAAAAATCTGAAGTGGTTGAATTTTTACTCCATATTGGAACTGGATTGTCTTCCATGCAAAGTATTTTTCAATGAGTTCCAACTGTCTGTAAGCATAGCATGGCTGGGAAAAGTTAGATTACATGTCATATGTATTCATAATATCGGTTACTGCTGTTTTCGGTTAAACTACATCCTTCAAATGTTAAAATATATCAGGAAAAGGAATAATTTACTACACAAGTGATCACACTGATTTGCCAGGTATGATCACACTAGTTTTTTGTGATAACACAGATGTCCAGGTCACTGCTAATTCTAACGTGTGTAGCATGATGTTACTCTGCATGATGCACATGAGGCTCAGGCACTCCAAGGGGCACATGGTGATATTTTAATGGGGAAAAAACTTAATTGTCAATTGAATTACAAACATAGCTTTCCCTAGAAATATCAAAATATGTATTGAGTACAGTTCAGGAAACTGCTATCCTTAATGTATTTTTATAGGGCAATTTGGTGCAGCTGTGACAAGCCTAAAGTCAAAGATTCAGTCTGCTTGATGTTAGTGTGTGAAGCTGTGCATGACTTCCTGCCTTCTATAGCTTCAGTTCCTCAGGTTCATCCTCACTGCACCTGATGTTATTCTGTGCTGTCTAATATTGCTCATATACTACAAGAAGAGCCTGTAATGCAGTCTTAGTCGAAGCAGGCTTTGAGTTTACATTAGTCAGGTGATGTATAACGTCTTTATTCATAATGTGCCAACGTAAGGTGAGAGATGCATAAGTTAGTCTGCTCTTGTACTGAAGAACAACTGTCACCGTTCTTATTGTCCCTGTCACACGTAAAGAAATGCACAGATTTGACTTGAGCAATAAAGAATAAATTTTGAATGTTAAGCATGGCATTCAATGGTACAAATCAAAAAGACAGGGAGAAAAAGCAATGGATTGTTAATGGGAGGGTGATTACTGTGGAAGCTTCTCTGGAAACTGGAAAAAACTGCTTGTAGGTGATTCTTCTGTTGGGGTTTCGAGAAATCAAGAGGATAGTAAGTGTGTGTGTGTGTATATAAAAGAGTATTTCTTCACAGTCTTGAGGTGAGGAAGTAGAAGAAAATCAAAGCGAAATAGAAATGGACAGAGTTGTTACAGAAATGAGAAATTTGTTATGCCGGTTTGTTCTGAGCAAGTGAAATGTATTTCATACTTTAGTGTTGAGTTTGGAACAATTTGTATCTTCCTCATACTTTTATTTTTACATAATCGATATTTATGATGGGATTTTGCTATTTGTTTCATAAAATGCATATTTAAAGTATACTTTAGTAATAAAGGAAAAAATATTTTTATAGCATAAGTGTGCATATAAAGCCCATTTGAAGTGTAGGTGTTGAGTATTTTATTCAGCTTGCTGGTTTTGTCCACATATGAATACGTGTATGCATGCATATGTAAAAGGTTAATGGATTGTCTGGATTTTCCAATATCCCACTGTAAAGTTTCAAGCATGTTTTAAGGCTCAGCATGTCTCTCCCATTCTGTCCCAAAGCCATAGAGACGTCTTTGTCCAAAGATGTGTACACATTTATGGAGGGTGTGAAGTTTTTAACAATTTCCTTGGCAACCTAACAATATTTACATCACCACAATTTTCTTATGCAATAAACACTTGCTGTTCAGCTGGCTAGGACATCCCTAATCTCTTCCTTTGAGCGACGTGACTGGGATAACCCAGATTTTTGAACTGTCACTTTCTGGGCATATGCATGGACGAAGGACCAGCTGGGTCCTGTAAATATGTTTGTTTTTTTTATTTCAGGGGAATGCAAGCAAGAATTCTTTGTGGTACCGTAAAAATTTTGTCAGGGGTACTTATAAGAAACAGGGAAGATTTCCCTGGCAAAGTACTAATTTTGTGGTTTTTCATGCTGCTATTTCATATTTCGTGAAGGAATCTTCCTAAGTCCTTCAAAGTCTTTTTCCTTATTTGCTGTGAGCTGATTCAGTTCTTCACTCATACAGCTTTTCTGCTTTTCAGAGTCAGCTCTTTGAAATTCAGAAGATGTTGCTGGCATTTGTGACTAATCATGGTACATAATCATAGTGCATAATCAAAAGAGGGTACCCATGTCAAATAGATTCTTGTTCAGCTTGCACAAGAACAGATATGTGGATTTAGAGGAACCTTTCAGGTGTGAGTGCACCAAGGCTGTAAATGCTTCTCTTCTACCTTACTCAGGATCCAGACTGGATCCTGCTGGTGCAGAACTCACCTTCCTCCTCTGCAGGATGAGACTTCTATTTGTAGTCCCCAGTGGAAACTGGAGACATTAGGCAAGCCTGGAATGTAAATAAATAAATACCACCCCCAATAAAATATAGTATCAATAACAAAAATGACAACAACAACAACAATGACAGATTATTATTCTTACAAAACAAAGGATTGGTTTAGAAATTGGAAAATTACTGGTCAATGGAGAACTTACTTTTGAGTTTCTTAACAGCTAACCCTCCTTCTCTGGCTTGGGAATGCTGTTTATTTTATTGTGAATGCTGTTTATTTTATTTTAAATGGTTAATGTAAGCCTGAATTGCAATATAGCTAAGAGCTCCAGAAATTCTCTGTGGTTCTGCTGCAGGCATTAGTTTGTCCCTGTGTCGATATGTGTTATTGACTACACAGTACAGTGGCCTGAACTTCTGTATCAGGTTTTTTTGTGATCTGGGTACCAGTGGCAGGACCTGAGAAAACAGCATGAAGCTGTGTCAGGGGAGGTTTAGGTTAGGTATTAGGAAAACATTTTTCACCCAGAGGGTGGTTGAGCACTAGAACAGGCTCCCAAGGGAAGTGGTCACAGCACCGAGCCTGAAAGGGTTCAAGAAGCGTTTGGCAAATGGCGTGATTGTTGGGGCTGTTCTGTGCAGGGCCAGGAGCTGGACTTCAGTGATGCTTGTGGATCCCTTCCAGCTCAGGATATTCCGTGACTCTATGATTCTGTAATCACCTGTGCTCTGAAGCAAAAGACAGTAAATTATGCTTTCTGGAGGGAATATATTTCATTTTCTGAGACGCACAAGAGGCTGAGGGGTACCTCAGCTGGCAGAGTAATGTGATACTGGGCACTGCAGGACGCCACATGCGCACGAATACGAGGTGACATTGGCGGAGAGCGCAGGGTGGGCTGCAGCGCCTGCCGGGGCCGGCGGGCCGGGCGGGAGCGGCCGCGGGAGGGCGGCAGAGCCTCAGGAACGGAGCGGAGCCGCTGCCCCGTCCGGCGGGGCCGCCAGAGCTGCTGCGCCTGCCACGTATCTGGAAAACACATCCTGCGACAACACGAGCTATCAGAGGGGTCAGCATGTCCCACAGTCACAACAGCAGACAAATGCTATTATGAGCGCAGGCTCGCTTCTGCTCTTACTTCCATGGGTCACTCATTAATTATCTGTACTATGTCCGTCCAGATTAGACTGTAAGGTCCTTGGGGTAGGGACTTGTCTAAACGATATATTGCTATGCACACCTATGACACTGTGCAAATAATTAACTGCTGTAATTATCGTGCTTGTAAAGCACCCTCACTTGACATTGCTACTGGGCAGTTACTGTCATTTAATGTGACTGCCAACCAGACTAGGACCTTGAGTTTAAAACTGGAGGGAGGCTAAGCCCTCATTCACTAACATGGTCTGTTGCCTTTAAGTGTTTGTAGAAATAAACCAAAATTTTACCCATTAAGATTTTCCTTAAGTGCTTTCTGGGTGAGAATGACCAAACACCCTGGAGACTAATGCTTCCCCAAGGACAGCAGTCGGGATAACCAGGTTGTAGCACTTGCTCTGCTAAATATTTAAACCAGAGGGAAATGCATTAGCAAGGGCTCTTGTGAGATCTTGGGAAGTTTTTATCTATTTCTATTTAATCATCTTTCAAGATGTTCATCAGTAGCAGATGAGATTGCTAGGGGCCATGGCCTTCCACAAATGCTTACCTCCCTTCATGTACTGTCATGATGCTCAGTGTATGCAATTGGACATCTTGGCTTTCAGGAATAGTCCAAATTGGAAGCCATTGACAATCTGTGTCTCACCTGGCTCCAGAAGAGCTGCTTGGGATGTTCTCCGTCCTTCTTCCTGGCTCCCAAAGTGATGCAGTCCACCTGAATATACATGAAGCTTACCAGAGCTGTATGCTTCCTGCTGGACAGAGTGAACACATGAGGAACAAATGCTTTTGTTTCACAGAAAGGGCAGGTAACAGATCACAAAGCCTAAGGAAGGAAATTAAAGCAGTCAAGAAGCACTATCAAAGCTCTGCTCCTACTACCTGAGTTTTTGAGGTATACTTGGGAGCTTCTTCAGTACATTTCCTTCCCAGTACTGGCAGGTCTGCAGAGGAGCCAGCTCTTGTTCAAAGGGGTTATTTTTGCAGTGCAGGAGTCCTGAGCTCTTGCAGGGAGATAACAGGGGACTGCTGGTTAGTAAAGGTTGCTGTCAACAGAGGAAATGTGCAAAAGTAATTTTGTACCTGGAATGTGCAGGGATCAAACAGGATTAACATTGCAGAAAACCAACACAGGCATGTGTGAGCTTGTGTGTGTAAAGCTTTATCCCATGATTTGAGGGAGAGAGTGGTCTGGCTGTATCAGGGTTGCAGTTAACAACTTGAAACCAGCACCTAAAGCAGTGGTCAAGCTACTGATCTGAAGGGGGTAATTTAGGGCTGCTGATCGCACTGCTGCCTGGGTTATTTCCTTCCTTTAGCTCCAGTGGCCAATACAACATCCAACAGGCCCCTAAAAGGAGGAAACAGCCCAGGTCACTCCATTTGCAGCTGAGAACTCAAATGCTTAACTCCAGTATCAGGCTCCTTTTCCTTCTTTCCCTCATGCATTTTACCTTCTTGTCTATCCACTGAGGTACCTTCAAGAGGGGGAATAGACTAGGATCACATCTGGTTTAGTCATTGCTCTGTGCTGAGGTGCATCTGAGGAGAGAGTATGACACAGACTTAACACCTCTCTTGGCTTGATGGGGCGCTAAGCATGTGCCTTAGTGCCCTTTCACTACATGGGGCTTGTCGTGAGCACTTTTTGCACCACAGGTCCAGCAGAGGGTCTATTCTGGCACCAAGAAGACCATGCCGTACACTTAAGATAGGGATGAAGATGCCACCTCAGTCATCCTGCATCTACATGATGCTCTACTGACAATTTTCTGTCTGAAGAGATCACGTGTGTATATATAGGCACTTGATTCAAAAAGGCCAGTGAGCCTGTTGCTGCACATTGATACCAAATAGGCTTTGTAGCATGGATGTGCTCAAGCTTTTCAGCTCTCCTGGGAAGCAGGTTGGCATTACTCCCATCTTTAAAATGAAGGCTAATTGACTTTCTCCCAAGAGCGTCAGTAGAACAAGCTAGGCAGAGAACAGAGCTGCCCTCAGGCTGTGCTGCCCTGCTTTGGCATCCCCTCTCTGTCAAGGCCAGAGGCCAACCTCTGCAGCTCTCCCAAGCACATCTGCAGTGCTATTGAATTCAACAGCATCAAACACTCAGGAGAGCAGAATTTGGTCCCAAATATGCAAAAGATTTAAATGGGTGATTTGACACACCATGACAAGAGAGGGACTTCTGAAGAGTAACAAAAGGTTGTGAAATTGCTAAGGGATTAAGTTGTTTGAATCATTGTTCCAGCTTTATTAAAAAAAGGTATAAATTCATTTCAGTTCTTAGCGGATTTCAAGCTGCCAATTTCTGAGCTTTCACAGCCTTTGATGTGATTCCAGCTTTCTATGATGTAAGTGGATTATTTTTTCCTTAATTCTGAAGAGGCCGTTTCCCTCCCAGCCCCCTCCAGAAAAATGTTGCAACAACCTGACTCTAACCAAATGCTGATTTTTGGCTAATTGTGGATATTAACCCACTCTCTGCAGTGGTCTGTTCTTCAAGACTTGAGTATAAGAGGAAGATACCAGTGGTAAACCGCTATTTTAAATAGTAATGATCCTAAAACACACAATAGGCCATGCACTTCAGTTCCAAACTGCATACATAAAGAACAGTTAATCCATCCTTTAAATGCAGCCAAGTTTGGGGTGGAATATGGCAGCTTTTTAGCATACAGAGCAGCAAAACACAATTTAGGCTGCAGCATGAGGAATAGTTTATCCAACAAAAAGCAAAAGGGAAATGTAGACAGGAAGAATGCAATTATATGCCTGGACTTAATCCAAGACACCTGAGCTGACATTTCTACTAAAGCTGAAACAGCCCCAGAACCCTTGAATCAAGGCAAACAGTCAAGACTGTGCACCTTGTGCAGTGGCAGAGAATTCCAGTGGTACCAGGGTGCTTCCTGCTGACGTGGGTAAGCTGGATCACTGCAGGTTCAGAGAAAGACATCTGCCTATTGAATTATCAGTGTTACAGCCTGTATATTTCTTGCACAGTAATACTTCTGACAAGAATAATACACCATGTGAAAACTGCTGAAGTCACTGCTCAGACAAGTGTGGCTGAAGATATCAATGTGTATCTGGGACAAAAAATAACACAGCTTTTAAAGCAGAATTGCAATGACAAACTTGGTATTTTATCCCTTTTGGACAGGTTGTACTTCCTTACGGGGCATGCACACCTTTTAAGTCACAGTGGTAAACAAAGTTCTGAAGAGTCTGAGTGAGATCCAGGAGCAGGGAGATACAGAGAGCTTCCTGTGGTTACTAAGGAAGAATGACCATTCTGTGATGGGGCTATGGGAATGTGACGTACATCCCTTTTTGGTGACTGTCACGTACATCCCTTTTTGGTGACTGTCACACACTGCAATGTATCGTACCACAAGCAGGAACTTGGCTAATGTCCAGTCTAAAGAGTGGTTTTATTTTGCAATGCAGCATAATCCTACAGATTAAACTCTTAGAGTAGACCATCTTGTTTTCCTTGCATAGCACTGTGTTCTATCATGGCAGAGATGCGAAGAATTTTGGGAAATGCTCCACTGGCTTCTCCAGTATGAGCTTGCTTGCAGGTGTGCTGAAGATCATCTGGTGCTGCTCTGAAAGTTTTTATTTTTAGAGTCTTCTCTGCTATAACCAGCATCTTTAGGCTTCCTGAATTAATTATAGTGTTGCTCTCACAAGCAAAACAACGGTTTGTAAATTTGTATGTTTAGCTCTTCTAAATGCTTTATCACAAGGTTTTAATGAGCAATCATAACCAGTCTCATTACTCGAGACTCACTTGTGATTCTTCCTTGATTGCTTTGCTCTTTGTTAGTAGAATTCAGTACACAGGCTGTGAAACTGATACTGCTGTGATAAATATGTGCCTGATTTTGGGGTGGCTATGAATTTGTTGTAAGAAAAGTGTTTTCTCTGCATAAGACTTAAATGAAAGAACTCAAAAGGTGAACAGATAGAAATTAATTGGCATACTCCAGACCTGAATTTTACAGACAATTGAAATCTGAAATTTCGGGCTAAATATGTGTCCAGCTTTATGATTCTTTCCCTTTGGGAAAAGGGCTTGTTCCATCTATCCTCCATTGTGCACTAGATGGCACTGTTTCATAGCTTGTGGACCTGTTGCTCGTAGTACAACTGAGTTTAGTGCTCTGGGAGGAAAATCAGTGCTCGGGTACTTGCTACACTGGAAATACTGATAAACAAACCCAACATCTTTCACAGGATCTGATTGCTGCCATTTAATATTCACACTGGCTCAAAGCGAAATACTGAAACAACACTTGGTTAGGGATTTTGGCCTGGAATCTGGAAACAGCTTTAAATTGCACCAACTAAAGCAAAATCAACTCCCATTTTAGGAGATTTATGTGGACTTTGAATCTTTCTAGGCATGCATATGTATACTTGATACACTCAGGCACTCACTATTGTCACCAGGCCCTGGATTTGGCCTAAAGGACACAGCATAAACATGCTGTGCCTGATTTTGTAACTTCATCACTCTCATTTGTAAAATGAGGGTTTCTCCTTTTTTCCCCCCTTATTGGATTAAGCTGTAAATCATAGCTACGCTCAAGTTTCCCTGTTTTTGGCTGGGGCCTCAAGGCTGCTATTACTATGAATAATGCTGTGTCTTCATAATGTATTATGGTCTCAAAATAGCAATGACTATATAGGAAACTGTGTCCCAGGATAATACCAGTATGGTTTTTACAGTCCAAGTGGATATTAGTTTGAGTAATATAACGGTTCCCCTTGCAGAATAGCTGACACTAGTTTTTAAATTTAGGTGTTACACTCTATACACCTGAACACAGAATAACTTTGAATTGCTCGTTATTCTGTTGCACGCACTTACTGCTAATGTCACTTATGGCACTGTGAGAGGATGAGAGTAAGATCCAGCTATTTGATTTTTTGGGTATGACATCAAAAATCTTTTGGTGTCTCTGGTTTGCCAGCTCACATTCATTTGCAGTCCTTCTAGGGCTTGAAATTGGCAGTCCATCAGTGATGGACAAAGACAGTAACACAGTGAACCACCGAAGCACTCTTGAGAGCCAGTTTGCAAGCATTTCTGGGGATGTCAAATCTGTCTTCCCTCTCACAAAAGCATTTCATCTTGCTTTTGTTCACTAGGTGGCACAAATGCATAAGAGATTGATTTGGAAACGTTTTCTCTGCAATTTTACTGTTGATGTTGTAGAATGTGTCCAGGGTAATTTCGAACATGTTTCAAGAGTTACTTAGGCTCCAAAGTTCATTTTTGAAGAAAGACCCACAGTGATACTTTCACTGGGGACAAGCCAGTGCACTGAGCCTCAGTCATCTGAGCAATATTTCTTCCAGTGCCTTGACACAACCAGCTGCATTCAAATCCTCCAGGATGAACTGGTTGTATGAAAGACTCTCCTTCCCTTCTTGGTTTTTTCCCAGGTCATAGAACCAGGGGAAGAAAAATTTGTACTAGACCAACACTAGCATAAAGATACTAACACACAGGTTTTTTAATCAGAGAGGCAAAATGCTTGGTGAAAAACTTTAAATTTTCTCAGCTTTTATATTCTCATCCACTTTTAAAAATATAATACATGCTGTTATTAAGTTTTTGGGACCTTATCTCCCACTCCTGCCACATTCAAGAATAGAATTTATAGGCAAAAAAAGCAAAGAATTTACAGAAAGATGCATTTCTAGACCTTCTTTTCTTGAGTACTTTTGCCAAGTGAAAAATCAAAAACGGAAAATGACCATCTGAAAAGAAAGAGAAATTTAATTTTCCAGTTTTAGTGAGAAAGTTGGATGCATTAGGGAGCTAAATTTATTATTATAAGTTTTAAAAAAAGCTTTAAAATGTTCAATACTGAAAAAATTCCCATAAATTCTGATCATGGAGGAAAAAAGTGAAGAAAGACCCTACCTGGGTAGCAGAAACAGTATAAACTGGTCAGCATGTTTTAAGAAGTACTGGTAGATGAAACAGATGGTAGCCATGTCCTTCCTCTCCTAAGGTTTGGCTGGACAGAGGAAGCAGAGGCACAGTGATGGGGGCTGACCTGTCTTCCTCCTGTCATCCCACCATGCCGCTTCTCTCTGAGCTGGAAGGATTGAACTGAGATGGGAGCTTAAAAGACATTATTTGAGGATCCTTTTCTGGCTTGTCAGCACAGGTGGGCTTTTTACATGTGCTTTTAGAAAGTGCTAGCATACATCCCAGAAGAGATGTGTCCTCTGCTCCATTTTTTTTTTTTTAACATGTATTTGCATATATATATTCTGGCTTCATAAATTCTTTCTGGTAAGGGATAATCAACTCTTGAGTTTCGCTCCCTATCTCCACTGCTGAATTGTGAAGATAATAGAAATGATGTGATGTCAAGGTCAAGGGTAAGTACAAGGCCTGCCGACTCATGAGGTTTGTGCTGTACATAAGGAGGGAGCAGGCAGTGGCAGAAGGCCACCACAAGCATTAAAATGCAAGTAGAATACTGAAGGTAGGGAGGGCTCAGGCTCCGAAAGCGAGTAACTTAAACATTTTCTTTCCAAACATCTGTAAATTGTTAGTCTGATTTATTTTGAATTAAAAAATCTTTTTTAGCAGACTGACAGCTTATTTTAATTTTCAGCCATTAGACTTCTCAGATGTTTGAATTTTATGCTGCACCATTGCCTTTGATGCTGGAGAAAGGTGTCTATGCTCGTCAGGTATACTTGGGTCCTTTACCAAAGAATAGTGGTTTCTTTATTCCTCTGTGGACAATACCCTCTTACCAGTCTGATCAAGTCCTTGGCATAGTCTGCTACCCCTCTTGAAAGTCTGATACTGTTTTCAGTCCTGTTGGAAACAGCATTAGTCTCACTTCCTAGGCCAGTCAGATGAAGCAGCGTCTTGGTTTAAAGTGTTGTTGTCAAACACTATAAAACATATGAGATGTCAATGTCTCTGCATGGAAAAAGCCAACATAAAAGAATTCAAGACTTAAAGCATCCCTCTCCCCACTCTTTCCTGTACACTGTTGTCATTTTGCTTTTGTTGCAGTGGTTATTGATTGTTCAGTGAAATTACTTATTCTCTCTTTCTGGAAATCCAAAACTCAACTCATAAAAACCTCTAACTCATGAAGTACCTCTAATTTCAAAAAGAATTACAGAAGAAAGAAAATGTATCAAATTATAACTCTGTTGTTCACTTTGGTTGCTAATACTGACTGGATTTCAAACAAATGTCCGTGATTCTGAGCTTGGTGCTCTGAGTACTGAATTAGCTGGATTTGATATTTTTTTAAAAAATCTACAGTTGAGTAAAGACTTTCAGGTAGTTCAGATCTGTGCCTTGTCATGACCATTCTAGAACACACATGTAAACCCTTAAACTTGGTAAAAATTTAAATCTAAATTTAAATATACTAATTTCTACTTAAAATCATATGAGGTAAAAGAAGAGTTAAATGTTTCTACAGATAATCATGTTCAGCATCAGGTGACTCACCTATGTGTAAAATTCAAATTCAAATTATGATATGGATGAATTTTCTTTTTTTTTAGGCCCACATCATAAGATTTAGTATTATTTTATCCAACCTATAAAATTCTTCCACAGCAAATGTTCTAGGATTGCATGAAAGCAGTAGCACATTCAGCAGAGCTTTGGATGAATGAGTTATTTTAACAGGTCCCAGAAGTTACTAGTCTTGCATAAAAGTCTGACCACCCTACAACTGAACCCAGTGTGGGTTGTGGCAATGATACCGCAGGGTGTTTCATTTTTTGTGATTCCTCTTTTCAGTATCACAAAGGTCTTTGTGGCAAAGACAAGTTTTCTGGTCTGTTGATCATGGCAACAGATAATAAACATACCTCCCAACAGATGACTGGATCTCTGAATGGCATTACGTTTGGACATTACAGTAACAAGTATACATTAATGTTTCTAGATTCAGGTCTGCATTCTGCAGACTTCCCTAGATGCTTAAACTTGTAAGCAATATGGGCACTATGTTTACATGGGTTTCATCAGGAATAGTATGATGATCATCTTCCTGTGTCTGGGGAAGTATTTGGTTAATGCGTAAGAGAGAAAAAAAATCTCCCTCCATCAGTGCCCATCTCCTTTGAATGTTTGACAAAATATACACCGACAGATTTCTGAGCAATCCTCCAAGGCAATGGGTATCTCAATGCTTTCCCAGACCTCCTTCTGTTCTCCCTTGTTGTGACAGGTCCTAAGCCATAAAACTAATGAAATACTTCTACCTAATATAAATATAACAAGTCCAGGATAAACTCAATAGAAATCCATGGAAAAAATCCAGTGGCAGAAACATGCAGAGACTAAAAAAGGCTGCATGTTTAAATTCTTGATTACCATTTGTACAATGTTTTTGGGGTCCTCAGCATTGAAGGATTCTGAGAAATCGCTTTTCATGGGAAGTATTTAATGACTAAATATGTAACAAAGACTTTAGGAACCCTTGTCTAGCATGAAAATTTTAGGTCTGGATAACTTTAGTCATCTCTTCTGTACAGAATTTGGACTGAATATTTTGCATCATCAAATTTTGCCATGTTATTTTCATTATTCTCCCTGCCCCTAGCTATTGCAGTAGTTTGGTTTTCTTTTATCTTTTTACCCAACTTTTCTGGAAGCTCAGAGTTTCAGAGTTCAACTTTTACACAGTTATGGGTGAGTGTGATATCGATATGAATCGGGTAATGCGGCTCTACAAGCTACCAGCTGTTTCATGAGCCATACCTTTGCAGTAACTGGTGAAAGAAAAACACCTCATTAAATAGGAGGGAATCCAAGAAGTTTCTCAGGGAGCATGAGTGACTTCCCCACATCTTAAGCAGCTGGCTCTTCCTTCCTATCATCCTCCCATTAGCCATTCCTGAGTAATGGTCTCACTGTCCTCGGATGCACTGACAAGATTGTATAACTTAAGAGCTTAGGGAAACCTTAAGTTTCTGCAGTTTCTTCTTCCAGCTTAACTAATGGCTTGTGAAGTTGGAAATCCATGCCTTGAGTGTGATGGATTTAGTTTTGAGATTGATCCCAGTGGATAATTCTTTTAAAAGAGTTCCTAGAGATCAGACATGTCCAGGGAAACCTATTTAAAGCAAGGCTCATCTTAACATTCAGGGTCAACACAGAGATGTGAGAAAGAATTCTTACATGACAAAAAGGCTCATGTATATTAAACTATCTCTGCACAGTCATGCTGAATGATTTTCAAAGCTTTCTTCTTACTCTTTTTTTTTTTTTTCCCCAAAGTCGGGTCTGCAATCACGGCTGATCATCGACATCCTTCCAGGGGTCCTGTCAAGGC